>OU898279.1:158932017-159658685 GCA_918026665.1 Diabrotica balteata | reverse complement strand
ATTATGCACGTGTTTTTTGGCGGTGCTGTATTGCTGTGAATTGAAAGTGAATTTTGTATTTATTGTGTTGGGCAAAAACAGTAAGTACTCCTTTCACATTATTTACTTAATATTATCGCTAAACTTATAAAAAAAACTACTTTTTCTTTTATACATAACCTCAAAATGAAAAAATACTCTGAAACTGTGTAAATAATGCTAGGATTTTAAATTTCAGGTTTGAAAATACTCTATAATGGATGAACATAACAGAACTAATATTAAATGAAATCGTAGGCTTCCACGGCCAGAGTCAGAATTATAGTTTATTCGTCTTCCGGGTTTGGACCGTGTCATTTGTGAGTGACCCAAAAGTGGGTTCATCTCGACGTTTCGCTACAATTATATGTAGCTTCTTCAGGAGAAACAAAGAAAAAAGAAAGAAAACAAAAGAACAGGAAGATGGGTAGTTAGCAACGGTAACTCAGTTACTCAACGCAACCAGAGGCGAATACTAACTACCAAGATGGGCATTTGGTCACAGTAACTCAACTACTCAACGCAGCCAGAGGTGAAAAACCAAATGCCAGGACAGGGATTCACGTCCAACAGCTCAGAACACTAACGCGTCGAGAGGCGTCGAGGAGAGCGAGGATTCACTCCCCGCCTCTCGACGCGTTAGTGTTCTGAGCTGTTGGACGTGAAATCCCTGTCCTGGCATTTGGTTTTCACCTCTGGCTGCGTTGAGTAGTTGAGTTACTGTGACCAAATGCCCATCTTGGTAGTTAGTATTCGCCTCTGGTTGCGTTGAGTAACTGAGTTACCGTTGCTAACTACCCATCTTCCTGTTCTTTTGTTTTCTTTCTTTTTCTTTGTTTCTCCTGAAGAAGCTACATATAATTGTAGCGAAACGTCGAGATGAACCCACTTTTGGGTCACTCACAAATGACACGGTCCAAACCCGGAAGACGAATAAACTATAAGAAACTAATATTATTATGAAGCTAGCTATGGATGCTGCTAAAATTAGTGACCAGGAAACACAAAGCGAAGAGGACCCATTTTTAGATTCTGGATCAGACTGCACCCTAGAATATGATTTCCCCTCAGACGAAGAAAGTTTTAAAATTTTAAATAGAAAGAGACAACAATCCGTTGTTAAGAAAGAAAAACAAGGTAATAAAATATCAAATCAAAATGCACGTACGGTTTTTAAAAACCAAAAGCAAGGTGTAATACGACCTGGTCGTATAACTATGGTATTTTAGTAAATTGTAGATAATATGTTCGCTTTAGAAAACGAGAAAGTACACAGTATAAAATGATTGAATGATTGTCTTGATTTAAAACAAAAAAATGCTTTTCATCCCTAGAAAAATATAACGTAATAAATAATCAAAATATTCTTTTTATTCACGTTCATTTTTGTATTTCTACACAATTCAATGTTTTCTTTCGAAGTCACAATGTTCTATATTTTGGTAAGTAAAAACTTTTGTATTTTTAGAACAAAAGAAAAAAGCAAACACAAAATTTTATTGACGTAAACGACCCTATTCATATGATTGAAAATGAACCAAAAAAATAATATAAATCGAAGCAGTAGAAGAACAAACACAATATGTTATTGACCTAATAGATTACTGGAGAGACTTAAGCTAATTGTATGGTACCTACTTGATAATAAAAATAAGCGAAGTTTGACATTATTTTGGTCAGAAAACTTGTTTTTCTGCTAGATAAATGTTTATTTTTTTAGGCATTATGGGAGAAGAAAAAGTAAACATTCCTGGGGTTAATGTCAACCAACGGCTACTAAGTGGTAAAAAATCAAGGAAGCGTAAAGCTCACCACAAAATTGGAAAAGAAACATAAATATGTTAAAGAGAGAAGAAGGAGAAGCATATACTGACTATAAAAATAGACACGTCCCAAAAAAATCGTCTGCAGTTGGAATACCACTGTGCACAGCAAAATGCAGACTAAAATGCAATATCAGCTTTGCCGATACGGATCGAAATACTTTATTTAATAAATACTATTCACTGCCTACCATTGATGAAAAAAAACGTCTACCTCTTTGGTTGCCTTAAACCATTTGATGTTAAACAACCAAGTTGTACAAATGCTGTTCGCCAAAAATCGTTCAAATATTTTGTAAACTTTAGATGGACAATCAAAACAAGTGTGCAGAAGTGCATTTTTAAAATTATTTAATGTCGGAAAAAAGCAAAATAGAGCGAATTCGTAATCAAATTTCTCAGGGACAAGCTATCCCAAGTAAAGATCAGAGAGGTCACCATATGACCCGCAAAAATCAAACACCCAACGAGCAGCTTGACATAATTCGTCAACATATTAAATCGTTTCCTGCAGAAATGTCACATTATTTGAGAAATAAAAATGAACATACGTCTGTACTTATCGCCTATGCTGTCAGTAAAACAAAATGTATGAAACTATATAAGAACCAGTATTCTGAACAACATCTGCAATTTGTCAAAAACAGTCGATACAGACAAATTTTTGTTCCGAATTTAACTTTGGTTTTGGATCTCCAAAATCAAATACCTGCAAGGTTTGTGACTCTAAAGAAAATAATGACGAACACTTTAGGCGCTACAAAGCAGCATTTAAAGAACAGAAAAAAAGACAGAAATTTGGCAAATGAGGGTACCATTTTGTACATAAATTTTGATATTCAAAAAACATTGCCTTTACCAAAGCTGCTACCAGTGTTGCCTTTTATCTTAGACAAGTGTGGCTATATAATTTGGGTATTCATTGTGTAAGTAAAGGTGATAGTTTTGGTAATGGGTTTTTTCACCTCTGGACTGAGGACAAAGGTGGTAAAGGTCCAGAAGAAGTGGGAAGTAGTATTTTATCGTTCTTTCAAAACATTAATATTGAAAATAATCATTTAGTAGCCTGGAGCGATTCTGCAGGTGGACAAAATAAGAACTTTTTTATAGTTTGTTTATGGCATTACCTAGTCGCCAAGGGACTTTTAAAATTATTGACCATAAGTTCCCTGAGGTTGGCCACAGTTTTATGGATATTGACAGAGACTTTGACAGAGACCAAAGTTATCCGAAAAGCTCAAAATATTTATACGGTAGACCAGCACATGACGTTAATGAGGGAAGCTAGAAAAAGGAATCCATTTGGGTTAACTAGAATGGAAGATAAATTTATTGATTTAAAAGAATTGCCACGAACGTTAAGTTTGTTTGACAGAAAGAAAACTAACAAGGGGGAAAAGATACTTTACCGCAATGTACGATGGATAAGAGTTTGATGAATTTGGTATAACAAAATATAGATATTCACTAGATCAGCACGAAGAGTGGAAAGAAGTAGATATTATTAAACACAAACCCAACCCGCGCAACAGAAATACACGAAGATCTGTTAGTTCCATTAAATAAATCAAGGCTATAGCAACCAAAAAATTTGATAACATTCAAGAGCAGCTCCCATTTATTCCGGAGAATTTACGGGGATTTTATATGAATTTAAGTCGATCTGAAAGTGATTAGTATTAAGTATACTTACCTACTTTTATATTTATCAATTACCACATTTTTGTATTTCTTTTCATCAATAAATATGAGTTAATTTTTTCTTTATTGGTCATTATTTCGAATAATAAAATAAATGACTGTGCATAAAGGTGCTAACTCAATTTTTTTGTAAAAAAAAAAATAAAAAAACACATATAACATAAAAATATTTTTGTACAATCTAATCGTCCTTTCAAAATTACTTTTATTGTCTGTATATTCATGCAATTTGATTTTAATTTTATGTTAAACAAAAAAAGCTCCAACAATATAACTTTAAACCTTAATATCTCAAAAGTGTTAAAAAGTGACTTGACACCTTCATGCAGTAATAGCTTCATTTATGCAGGTATATTATTTTAGAAAAATATTTAACCAATACCACGTTGTTTTTAAGCCATTATCTTTAATAAATATTGACATATTATACAATTATTAGTTACTTAAATTAAAATTGCCCACTTTAAACTACATACTGTAGTTAGCGGAAACCACGATAGCTATTTGTTCGCACTACGCAAATTCATCTAGCAACCTATAACACAAAGCGCTCAGCATCCTTCTGAAACTCATTTTAGGCTTCTGTCTCTGTCATGTAGGCATTTATGAAATATAGTGGACAGACTGGCATTAATTTGTTTTGTTGTTGATTTATGGAACAGGGGAATACACTGGCCATCACCGGCATTTGCTTTATTATATGTTTCTCTTGATATTCCGCTCAAAATTAGTTTGTCATGTTCTCTGGAATGCGGAAAACACGTTGTGGATTAGATAGCAGTCATTTGTTAAAGTATTAAAGGATTTAATTTAACACGTTTTCATACATATTACAAGATTATACGTAAAGAGAACTAAGGCTATGAGCTAATTATGAAATATGAGGTAGATATTTTCTGAACGACAATCGCTGTGAGTAATTTCTAAAACAATTAAAATTTACACAATAGTCGTATATTACAGGATGCAATTATGTTTTCTAATCAAAAATAGGTTGATGTTATTGGGTTTTTTTAACATACAGAAGTTAAAAACTTCACAATTGTATTTAGGTATAAAAAAATATATAGTTAAATTTTTTAACAAGTGTCGTGAAAATTTATACAGTAGCATAAAGTTTTCGATCTAATCAGATCATCCTTAGTGCCTTATGTCGTTGAAGCTAACAATAAAGTTTGTGTCTCTGACATCCATATATGTGTTTACATCATTAAAAATTAAAATTATGTTGTGACTCTATGTCGATGACATTGAATAAAATTTAATACTTGAGGAGCTACATGTCTCCCTGCTCGGTTTTTAACACGTGGTTCTTGTCAGTTAAAACGTCACAGACCAACTTGCTGAGGTGACAGGAAATACAATTCAAAAAGACAGCTAAACATGACGAAGTATGGGTGTGTTCCGAAGCTAATGTAATTTTTTTAAAAATTATAAAATTTATTTTAATTTATTTTGCCTGTGAGGGGATTTGACAGTTACTCCATCGGTGCTTCCTTATGGGAATTAGGGGAAGCTCGCTGGGCCTACAAGCCAGTAGATTCAGAGGGTAGTGAGGAAATAAAATACTCACGTGAAACAAAAACTGTCCTGGTCTCCAGGATGGAAGTTGAGACATTAGACTGGTTCTCTAATACTCGGAAAAATCTAAACTTACCAAACAACCTAACAGAAGCCCGGAACATTTGACGGATCAAATAGACGCGGACACAGCAAAGAAAATGAAATATGAGTTTCGCTACGTGGAGTGTACAGGGTATTAGACTGAAAAGGATATCATTGCATTAGAAGTTCAGAAACTAACACTCGATGTAGTAGCGCTAACAGAGACCAAAGAAAAAAGGACATGGTACTGAAGTTATCGAAAATATATTCAAATTTTTACTGGAGTTCCAAGGTAAGAAGAGCAGCTAGAGGGTATTCATATTAATAAAGAAAAACTGGAAAAGCAAAATTACAAATGTGGAAGCTGTAGATGAAACTATCTTAACAATAAACTTAAAACTACACGGCCATAACATCGCCATTATCACGGCATATACTCCATCAACGACGAAAGAATAGACATTAAACAGGAGTTCTTTGAATAGACATTAAACAAACTTGACGAAATTCCTAAGAAATATTGGAAAAATAGAGAAATTATAATGATGGGGGACTTCAATGGAAGAACGGGAAAGATGAACAATAGCCCAGTTGTAGGCCCATTTGGGGAAGAAGTAACCAACGATAATGGCCAAAGGCTGATACATATGTGCGAAACCCACAATCTCAGAATAAACAATGGATTCTTTAAAACACAAAGATATTCACCGCTACACATGGACACAGAATACCCGCAACCTAAAATCCATAATTGATTATGTGATAAGTAAACAAGACAACAAATATAGAGTTGAACGACGTAAGAGTGTTGAGGGGACTCACTTGCGGATCAGATCATTTTTTAGTAAGAGCCAAAGTAAGAATAAAATTTAGAATGTTATTCTAAATTTTATTTAAAAGGCAGGCTTCATGGCATAGACCACATATACACACTGGAAAAACTGTTGGAAAAGAAAAAAGCAAAAATAGTTATATACATTTAGCATTTGTGGGCCTCATCAAGGAAATCCTACCACACACTATTATAAAACCTCCCATAAAGATGAAGAGTTCAACAAGTAGATCTCTGCCGAAGAAAAAACAATATAATTCCAAGTATCTTAAAACAGGCCTACAAAAATGTACTTAGCATTAAAGACAATAAGAAAAATGATCTCTTGCATTCCAGTTGTTATTCAGCACTTTATAACTCTTTGTAAAAATAAATAAAAAAGTTTTTTCTGCTTTTCTTTGTGTTTTTTTTATTCTACTTTAACAACGTGATTTTTAAGATGATAATATTTTGTTTTAAAAATTGTCACAATATCGACATACTTCTATTTTTTTACTACTAACTGCAAAAAATAAATTTTCTGAGAAAACTGCACCAATAACAATAAGCTAATATATTCCAGTTTACAATAAAATAGCATATTGTAACATCGATATTTGATAACATCTAGTACATACATTTAATTTAAGGTCAGGTTAGCTCTATGCCGGAGACAAGGTGTGGTAAGGTCAAATGCACAAAAAAACTACGTAGTATGTCAAAATTTCAAACACAATTAGATAACATGGAATTATAATTTATCATTGGACGCCACCCCTTGTTTATCATCGTAGGCGACGAGAGAGAATAAAAAAATAAGATATATAAAAAAATTTACAGCGAAATTACACTTTATTATTTCTCAGTAATAAAAAGAAACATTAAAAGTATGTTATTTCCAAAGGATACTAAAATACCATTTCATAATTACATTACTATAAACAAAGCAACTTTCTATCTTTTTAAATCAAGAATTGGTTGATAAAAACAAATGAATTTATATATTATTCCCAAAATTTCGAAATTCGTTTACATTTAAAATATTCTAGTAGTTGTTTATTAACTAGGCAAACATAGAAAAATTAAATCTATTTATTAACTAGGCATAATAGAAAAGTTAAGTCTTTAAATCAAAATTTAAAGTATTTCACTATATTCTTGTCTCTGTGAATCCATAAATAATTCTCGCGTTCCTGATAAGGCTTAATAAAAAAAATAGGACAACTTTATTTATCAATCTCTGGGAACCAGGAAAAAAGGGATATACTCTGCTTCTTCTCATCGTTGGTTATTTCATCAAATATTTACTAATAGGAATCCCTTTATATTATAAGTAATTATTGGAAACCATATATAGGGAAGTATTGGACCATAGGAAACTGTCTCAGTTAACTTAACATAATCAATGAACTTTAACCTCTCGAAAAGAGTCTGAAAATAATTATTCATCTGAAATATAGACAGGAAAAGGCTTTTGTTTTGTAGCTTACCTCTAACCTAGAGACTCACTTCTAAAACACGTCCTATGGGTGGACGTTTGTAACAGGAAAGGAAGCGACGCTACTTCAACGGTTTGAATTGGGGGCGTGGATTGACAAGTTAATATCATTCTCATCTATCGGATATGTTGAAAATTACCGTAGAAAACCTTGAGTCGAATACAAGCACCTGGCAGATGGGTGGGGTTTGTAGTTTTAGTAAAAAAAAAATTAAATTTATAATGAATTTTCTAAAACTTTTGAAACGGTTACATATCAGCTTGCATTTAGTCATGGAACTGACAAATATAATATGTTTAACTGAACTAATCTTTAACATCATTTTTCTCAAAACAACGTTTTTTGAATTGTGACCCTTGTTTGGCGGAGGTGCAATATCTTGTCTGCTTTTCGTCCTGCAACTTCAAATGCTGTTTGTCTTTTCCGTGTTCTTCTTAGTATATACATTTTGTGTGCTTCATTTTGAATTAAATTTTTAGTGTATTTGTTTTGGTTTATGTTAAAAAGCATGTAAGGGAAAATGTTAAGTTTTAGATCTTGTTTTTTTTAGAATAAAAGTGAGCTATTGATCCATGTCTATAAAGTTTTACTTAACACCTTTACACACATAACACTTAACTTCTTACACATATTAACATTGTGGCATATTTCAATAATATAAATTCCTAGTAAAATAAGCTCCTAGTAAATTATATACAGTATATATCTATATTAAACAAGGTATATTCAGTGAAGTGCCAATATTACGTTCAAGTTTGTTACAAACATCAGCTAATTTAGACGCCTATCCAAATTACCCATTAATACATGGCTTGACGGAGATTTCTATCAAATTAAACACCTATTACCCAACGATGCTATGAAACGATAATCAGATACTCTCTGACGGGCCATTCCGAATATAGAAAAAAGTTTGGCATGCCCTTAACACAAGCGAAGTTCCTAAAACATTATTAGAAACGTCATTAAATTACAAATTCGGATTTACATTTTAAATGAGGTTGCTCGAATAAAAAAGTAGCCGCTTAATTGGATTCTGATGATAACACTCCTGGGTGATGGCCAATTTAGAGGTTATAAAGAGGGTCATAAATGATTTTAAGGGCGGTTTCATTAGCCCACTCATGGCGTGTTGATGTGGAATGATTAGCTTCGTTGGAGAGAAAATATTGATTGTCGAGATATAGTCGCTTGTAAATAGGTGTCATTTGAATATATTGGTATACATTGCTTTTAGCAATCTATAAATTTTAGAGATATGCTGGACTGTCATTCTTTATTTAAAACTGTTTAATTTAGCAATAATTTATTTGTTATTTCTGTACTTTAACTCTCTTTGATCAATATACCAGAATACAAGCTAGTAAATGCCGTGCAAAATAAAAAAGTTGCATAAATAAAAAAGAATACAGCATGTACTACTGTGGAGCAGAGACTTTGGAGTGGGTTTTATTGTAAACCATAAATGCCGCAGGTCAGTATTGGGTTTAACTCCAGCTTATAAAAGAATATGCAAAATACGTCTAAGGAGAAAATTTCAATTACAATTATTAATATCTATGCCACAACAGAAGCAGCAGATGAACTAGTAATCGATCAATTTTATGACCAACTCACTGAGCAAAAAGACAAAAGAGGGAATGTAAAGGTAGTGGGGGCAAAAATATTGTTATGGCAGGAAGTGCGATCTTTAGAGGCCACATTAAACAAGGAAAGAGAATCTTCTCCTTGTTCGACATCAAATTGAGTTGGGTTATGTTATTGTTTGTCCCAAATGTCACATGAATCTTATTTATATTGAAGTTTTTAACAATTGTGTCTCGTTTTAGACTATTATCGTTAATAATTAATAAAACTTTCTCGTCTAAGACACATTCTGAAAATTCTTTTCATAACGATTAGATTCTCCCTTTTGTTTTTTTTGCTCGATGGACCAACTACAAGTAGAATGTGAAAACGCGCAGAAGAGAGATGTAGTTATAGTCCTGGATAATATAACTGCGAAGCTGGGAAATAGTTTACATAACATAGTTTACATGGTATTGTCATATAAACTATGCCACTCTTATATCAGCAATAACGGTATATAAAGTGACTCAGTTGGCAATGGCCAACAAACTAAGAGTTGTTTGTACGTGTTTCCCTCATAAAAATATTCATAAAGAAACTTGGATGATACCTGGTACTAATAAATTTAATCAAATTGATCACATATTAATATTTTAGCGGTGCGCCAACTCCGTAACGGATGTTAGAACTTATAGGGCGCAAATTGCGATTGGACCATTTCTTGTTATATCGAAGATAAAACCAAAGAACATTACTAGTAAGAAAAGATAGATGCCTTAACAAAGAAAATGGAACACATATATGTTTAAAAATTCTAAAAAAAAGAATAAGTACCACAGAGAATAAAAGTAATATTAAATGAAAAAGGAAAACAAAACAACATTGAAGAAGAATGGAATGTCATTCAAACGACAATTAAAAATATGGCAAAGGAAACATTAGGTGCAAACCTCAAGCAAAAGAAACGGGAAATGGTTTGACAAAGATTGCCAGCAAGTAATAAATAGCAAAAATATAGCTAGGCAGAAATCTCTGCAAAGGAATTCCCGATTAAATAGAAGGGCATATGAAGAACTCAGAAAAAAAAATATGTATAAGGAAAAACAAAAGATAAATATAAATATAAATAAAAATATAACTAAAAATAACAGAAAAGAGACTATAACATTTTACAAGGACACCAAGCAATACACCTAAGGATACATATCAAGATCAACAGTTTGCAAGGACAAAAATTGGGCAATTATCAACGAGAAAAAGAAAAAAAATTAAAAGGTGAAAGGAGCATTTTGAAGAACTGCTAAACCCAGAAAAAGAACAAAACGAAGATAAGACATAGATGGAGATATGAAGCAGGCCTTCGATAAATGAAAATGGAGTTAAACAAGGTAATGCCTTATTAGCAACACTTTTAATCTAACTTTAGAAGCTGTTGTTAGAAAACTGGATATAAACGATTGTATTAATACAAGATCAATGCAAATATACGCATATGTGGATGATATTGGCATAATAAGCCACAACAAAAGGGTATTAGGCGAAAAATTTATAGAACTGAAACGAGAAGCTGCTAGATTTTGTCTATATATACATGAAAGTAAAACAAAATATATGGAGGTGCACAAAATCGAATGAACATGAGAATCTGAAGGCAGAGAACCATACCTACAAAATGGGCCTCCACTTTTCCCTACCTAGGCTCAATAACAACTGAAAATAACAGCATCAGTCAAGACATACAAGCAAGGTAGAGTTTAAGCTTAGAATCTACAAACAGTAATTTGTTTCACATCCATATGTCACCACTAGTGGACCCTCTCAACTACGATGAAAATCAACTAAAAACATTTGAGTGCAAAATTTTAAGGAAGATAGTAAAAAGAAATCAATAAGACTTACTCACAATCTGTTTAATTTCACTACAAGACGACGGTTTAGCTTTCTACAATTTGCAAAGCACCTTCAGGTCAGTCGGTACAAAGTTAATTAGATGCTAAAATTATAAAAGCTCATATTAGGTGCTGTCTTATAAAAATAAACATAAGATAAAATAATATAAAATTTACAGCAATTATCTATATATTACATATCTGTGTTGTTAATATGAATAAATTGTTTAAGCAGACAACATAAGACCCACAAATTGGTACAAATAGTCTATGGAATTGTTTATAATTAGGAAATAAACAAAACATTACTTACATGCTGTACAAGATTTAATTATTATTGATTTGGCGAACACAGTTCAAACTATCCTTGAATTTGGATGATGGAGGATCTTCGGTTGTACTATTGTAACTGTTTGATAATTAGCGGGTAAGTTCTTGAGGAAACTTCCACGGAACATGGCTTGATGAGAAGCTGTTACTTAGTTTAAGTGAACCATTACGTAAGAGCTTTGGATATGCATCTTACTATTTGGAGATTTTGGAGAACAAACCAAACAGTCGTGAAACGTACCGAGCACAAAAATTGGTTACCAAAAACAATATTTATTTTCCAGAATACGCCTTTAAATCAGAGTTACTGGAAATTTCAAAAAGTAATGAAAACCAACAGTTTATATAGTTGACTAAATTATATCAAGTTATGAACATCAAGTACTACGGTTACCGCCGTATCACTGCCAGTTTAGTGTCATCGAACACATCTGAGGTTTATGTAAAACATATTATGATAATCACGTTGGTTGTAGTGGATACAGTGACGATGCAGTTAGGGAAATGTAGCAAGAAGCTCTCAAAACTGCAACTCCAGAAATATGAGCCAGAACTGTTCATAAATGTGAAAAAAAATTTATGGAAGAGTGGTGGATCCGGCAAAATAAAATTAGTGAAATTAATCCAGTGATCAAAGATTTACATATTGACAGCGTAGGGAATTTATTGACGATGATGATTATTTTGAAATTAAAATAATCAGTAAAATACACTTAAAATTTTAACCATTATATTTACATAGGGCGGTCCTTAAGTATTGTACCACAAGAAACCGTAATCTAAACTTCAAAATGTTACGATTTAAGTCAAGTTGCTTTAATAAAATGTTGATATTAAGAAGATACAGGGTGTTAAAGTGGAAATTTAAAATTTTATGTTTCGTTATAACTTTCATGTTTGTCAACATTTATTTATAAAAATTTGATGTATACTTTGATGTAGCTGATAGAGGGCGCCACATATGCCAAATATGTGGTATACATTAGCACTTAACTTTTTGCTCATCAGTTACCAGTATTTTTAATAAAAAATATTAAAGATACATTATTTTAACAAAAAAAGGTATACTTGTTAACATCTTCAAAACTCAATAGTTTTCGAGATGATAAACATTTTAATAAAGCAAGTTAGCTTAAATCGTAGTATTTTAAAGTGTAGAATCTACGGTTTCTTTTTGTACAATTACTTAAGGACCACCCTGTATATTTTATTATTAGCCAAATAAACAATGATATTTAAAAATCCATTAAAATTTTTGATCTGCATTTTATACAAATTAATTCTAACTGATAATACAAGCAAAAATATTCTAAACAAATTAAGTAATTAAAAAGATTATGGGGAACTCCAGTGCAGATTGTCGTGCCTTTTACTACAACGAAAAGATTTCTGCGAATTCAATTAATCCTTTAGATATGTAAATTGATTAAATGTTTCTCTATTGGACCAAATAAGTAAATAAATCACTAAAATTACCACTTAAATATACAAAAATAAACTTACTATTACAAAAAAATATATCTCTTGTTTGGTCTGATGAGGTCTGAGAACCCAGGCGTTTCTCGGTGGTTAAAATTAACTGACTACGGATATCTCGACTCAAAGCAGGCATATACTCTCCGCGATAGCGTAGTTGGAGTAGATACATATAAATGGCGCATAGATATTTGAACCAATGGGTCTATTAGACCCCACCAGAATAAGAGACGGTTAAAAACTGCATAAAAAATACTATATGATATTATATATAATAACAAAATGCAGATATTAATAAAAAGTAAAAAATTTAACTAATATGTGTCAATAAAAGATAAAGTAAACAAATAAAAAAAAATTAAAGATCGATACTCTATGTTATCCATTACACAGCAATATTAAACAATCTCTCTTTAAAAAGGTCCTTATAAATTTAATGACCGATTTTTGCCATTATCAGTTGACTATTATATTAAAGTACGTTATAAAGAGTTATTAAGAAGGAGGAGAGGCTTAACTGTAGATGATAATAATAGTAACAATAAAAAGCAAAGACTGATGTATTATGGTAATTAAGAACCAATAAATATAACACTATGTCCAAAAAATTATCGGTTTGAGTCTCAATAGCAAAAACAAAAACAATGGAGAAAAAGCACCTCCATGAAGGTGATGATGACAAATAATATGCTTCAGTATATCGCACTCCAAAATTTCAATTACTGTGATGACTACCCACACATAAACAAAACTTCCTTACAGATATGATTGAATTAATAAAAGTTTGACACAACTTTTTTGCTAATTTACCGAAATTTTCACGTTACTAAATAACACCACCCACACAAAATAAAATTTTCCCGATATTTTACCGACACGCTTAATAATGATGTATTTTTAATCTTGCTAAGTAGCGAAAACTTTTAATGTTTAAGACAAATTGATTCAAATTTTAATTAGGTCGCGAGGACGAGCTTTCATGTAGAATTTTCCCTTACTTAATGAAATTTTTACCGAAGTCGCCGTTTGGATAAGCGGTCGTCCAGATGAAATGACTTAGAAGAGTGTGATAACGAGAAAAATTAGCTATAAAGAAGTCGAAAAAGTTGAGAACTTAACCTAACAATTCTGGTGGAAATCGTTTGTAAAAGTTTAAAAAAGGTAATTAGGGATGGGTATCGATTGAATGCGAATGACAAGTTTCGTCAAGTAAAGACTATACAATTTGAAATTTAAAAAGAAGTTGATTATGTTGGTGGCTACAATGCTAAGGAAAGCTTTGAACTTTAAACTTTATAACTGTAAAAAAATACTTTGACAAGGATGCTTTTAAATTCTGTAAATGACACGTTTTTTATTTACAGAATTGGCTTTCTTGTTTTAAAAATGAATCTTTGATAGTACAAGATTGATAAATATCAAAAATATTTAAAAATCCAGATAAGACATCTGAAGGTATTCATCTTTTTACACACGAAAAAAATGATTTTTTTAATAGAACGATGATACACTTATAACAGGTGATATAATTTACAGTTTTTCGGGAACTCTATCATATTAGACATATTGTTTTTAGATTTTAAAATACCACATAAACTTTCGTGGATACCATATTTGATCCGTGCTGCTGAGTACTGGTTACATTCCACAACTTTATGGTGTACACTTAGACGGGAATGGCAATATTGGCAGTTTGGAGGTTCTTTAGGAACCATCAGATATCCGTGGTTAGCCGGTGTGCCCCAATTCTGAGCCTTCTAATAAGGTCTTTGATTTCTTTCCATGTAACAATTCTAAGGTCCTAAAATGTTTGGTTGGATGGACTTTAGTTGGGTAGTGCACCTGTTCCATTGATTTTTCCACATTGAGGAAGACAACTTTTTAATTTCAATTATTATGTCTTGAAACATTTGGACTGTTTCATCTGTAAGGTCAGAGCTACGTGTTTCATTTGCTGCTTTAGTCAACATTCTCATGTCCTTTAATACCAACATGTGAAGGATTCCATATCATCGAAACCGAAGTGTTTGATTTAGCAAGTGCTGTACATCATTCTTGTATTTCATTAACTAAAGGATTTGATGTATGGATTATCAGTTGTGGATGACAATGAATCTGTGCAGATTGCTAAGTTTTTGGTACCCTGTATTGTAACCTCTAGAGCTTTAAGTATAGCGTAGAGTTCTGCTGTAAATATTTTGGTCATATTGGGTAGTCTAATACATTGCTAGTATTTATTGTGGAAGTAAAAAAATTTTAAAATGAGGAAAATGGTAATAATACAAAATATTAATTATTTGTACTAACGTATGTATGGGAAGTATGTACTATTTCTTTTCATATTTTAACATTTAATATTTTCCTTTTAGTGTACTAAATTCGTGTGTACAAATGCGATCTAATTCAATGCTGTATTCTAACGATTTTGTAAAATATACTGCTTCTGTTATTTCGTAATTGTTAAACTGGCTATCTCATTTATTATGTTTTTAGTACGGAGAATTTAGTTTTCTCCTTTGTATTTTGTGCCACAAATATAGAAATACGTGTAAAGTTTCGTATTACCGTGACAATTAACTTAAATAATCGCCACTCAAACTCGAAATACAATAGAGTGATTTATTGGTATACCCTTTTGGTATACAGACCACCACGTAATAGTTAGAGGGTTCTTTTCTGACCGTCTTAAGTCTCAAGGCACTTCATCATAAGGCAGCGAACGACATCCAGTTTGATCGGTAATCGTCCTATCGAGCCTCGGCGTCGAACGTCCCCTACGTTGCGACAGTCAAAGCTACACATGGGTTACGAATACATCAGAATATACCAAAGGGTAAGTCTATGTTCTTTATACAGACAACAATAATGAGTAATATCAGTTAATTTCGTAATTTATTTACAGTTGCATTTGCTATTTTTCGCTAAATCCCACTTGTTCTTCTTGTTGTTTGTCTTTAATATCATTTTCTATCAGGTTTTGTAGTTCTTTTCAGTATAGTCAGCCTATAGCAGCAATCACTTCGATCCTTCTATAGTTTTTAGGATTTGTCTTTGTGCCTTTCTTGTGTATTCGAGAGATATACGATTATCTTCATTCTTTGGGAACTTGTTCTAAATTTAAGCATCTTTCGAATAATTTTCAAATCATTTCAAATAGTTATGATGATCCATACCTAATCAACTCTGGATGTATTTCGCCTGGGCCTAGAGATTTTCTTAATTTCATTCCCTTAACTGCTTCTTTCACTTGTTCTATTGATATTTCTATTCTTTCTTCTGCTTCCACTTGTTTATTTGTCTATTTAAACCTTTTTCATCTTTCTGTTGGTAAGTTCTCAAAATGTTCTACCCATGTGTTCTCTGGTATTCATCTTATTATGACTTGGTTTTTTGTCGTTGTTCTAATCGTTTTTATAGTTCTCCAGGCTTCAGACCTCTTTATTCCTTCTAGGTGATTGTCTAGGTATTGTCATTTTTGTTCCCATGCACTATTTTTCTTTTTAACCACTTCTTGTTTGACTTCTTTATTCAAGTTTTTATATTGTTGTTTTGTTTGTTCGTCTTCCTGTTGTAATAACTTTTGATATACTTCCTTCTTTCATTTTATCTTTTCTTCCACTTCTTTATTCCACCAATATAATTTATCTACTTTCCGTACCTGTGGCCCTAAGGCTTCTAGCGCTGCGTCTTTCATGCAGTTTTTTATATGTTCGTATTCATCCTCATTGATCTTTGTAATTCCTGTAGTTTTTGTGTTAGTCTCTAGCAGTAAAGTAATGGTGTGCTTTCGTTATTTAGATCATCTAAGGTGTACGTAGTTCTTTTTATTGTTTCTCTGTGTTCTTTGTTCATGTATGTGTGGTTCCTGTCTACGAATGGTGTATTGTATTTTTCCTATTATCAGGCAGTGGTTCAAGTCGAACTCTGCTAATCCATTTACCTTTACGTCCTGTACTCTTAACTAAGTTTGTTTTTTTGTTATGAAATATTCTATTATCAATTTTAGACCTCTTATGTGCTGATACCAGGTGTATTTGTGTATGTTCTTGTAATGGCTTTCGTTGTAATGCTCTTTTGTTGGCAAAAAAAACTAATCTTTATTAAAAAAACGAAACGTAAAATACAAAACGTTAATGTACGAGAAATTGTAAACGAGAAATGTATTTGGCGCGGTCGTCAGAGAATCCTACTGAATTTGAAAATCTGAAAAAGCTGGTTTTTATTAGCTTTAAAAGTTTTAAAACAATATCGTCCTTTCAAAAACAGGCATCTTTGGTTGCCTCACAAAGTCGAAATGTTATGGGCAACTCGGTTAATAAATACGCCTTCATAACCATCATCATTTATTTATGATCATGGCGGCAAATAATTAATTTAAAAGCCTTCACAAACAAAGTCATTAGGTAAAATATTTGGTACAACATCAATGTCTTGGTCTTCATCATTATCGGAAAAATAAATGGCATAAGAATTAATACTTTCTTGATAGTAGAGTGCTACTGATTCATCAGATGATGATTCGTCAAAAACTTTCCTTTCTTTCCTTTTGTCAGCACGAATTTTATCACTTTGAGATTTGATCTTTTAATTCTTCAATAATGCGTTCCTCTCCTACTCTTTTTCTACTTCCTTATTTTCTTCTTGTTCTTCTAAAGGTCGCTACTTATTAGGTATTGATGTTAGTAGGGTTGACTTTAAAATTTTCCTGGTACGTTTCCTTTGTTCTTATTTTTTGGAAAGGAAATAATATCTAAAGGTGAAATTACTGACTGTTTTGATTTGGGTGATGGCAAGGGGGCTCTTTTGTGTCAGTAACAGTTTCTTATTTAATATTTGAAGGACGAGGTACAGAAATTCTGAGTTCCGCTTCTGATTACAGCTGAGGCTTTATTGTATCGGAAACAAGTTCTTCCTTTTGCTGAAACTGAATAAAAACATGACCTTCATCGTCTGAATCTTCACCTTAATCTTGCTCTGTTACTTCCGCTGGCACAAAATCTAAGTCCGAAAAAATATTTTTATCTAACAAGTGTCCTCTCTTGCCCATTTTCATGTTATCCTGCATAGATCATCCTGTATACTATTAGTAGTATTTAATATGGAAATTATTTTGTCCATGCTTTAATTTAAAAAATTATTAATTTAATTCCATACGTCATTTTCAAATAGACGTAATCTGTTTATTGAACACCTAGCGAAGTAGATTAGTTAAGCTACAACAAACTCTATTTAAACATGAATAAATTAAATAATTTTAGCACTAGCTATATGCGAATACGCAGTCGACAACACATGCTAAAAGCAGGCTTGAGATAAAGTCAATAACGTATGTGGAAATGTTTCTGTTCAATAATGAATATATAGAATGTTATCCTACTAGTATACAAAACAAATTGATAGGGTTGTAAAGGGAAGTTTATCTGTAGTTTCGGTATACAACTAATATATTATTTAGAATACTCATATTCCGTGTATTTGACGTATAGACATAAAAATATACACTACGATAGTGCGCATAAGAATTAGAACGGGTAGTTTCAGATAATATTTCTTAATTTAATATATAGTTCGAAATATATTGGGAAAACAAGAAGACTACTTATTTAGGTTTAGAAACTGTCAGTTTGAATTGGTAAGTGAAATGTAGAAGTCATCACCAGAGTTCTGATGGATAGGTAAAAAAAATTAAAGAAAAAGGCGCATATATAGCCAGATCTTTTTAATAAAAAAGGAAGAAATCTTAATATATAGGCAATATAAGCTAATACCATTATTTATTATATAAAGTGAAATACCTTAATATTAACTCAACGAAAATCTATTTATATAAAAGACTATGATGACAAGTTACACCGTGAATTTATAAATAACCATACCTATTACCGTAGATTGAAAAATGTTTTAGACGTTGGGCCATAAACTAATAAATTATATTAACCATAAATTTCAGATTCCTTGCTCATTCGCTTCTTGAAATCCCCGTCTCATTTGCCCATTTCAGTAAAGTCTGTCGACGCAAATTTGCCTATTCTATTTGTGAAGGTGCCAAAACTGCCCTGTCCGGTCAGAAACTGTATCAGGAAGTAGTCTAGTTTATTAAACTTAGATTCCCACCACGATCTCAGATCGGGAATAAGCTCCTTCGTTTACCCTGCCTTTCATTCGCCTATTCTTTTTGCCACTCTACTATCGTTTTTTCTCTTTCATTCTCATTTATATTTACATTCACCCTCCTCACATACACCCTCGCTCTCTCTTTGCATAACAAAACGAGCCTCATTTGAAACTGTCTCATATGCGCTAGATACCCTGAGAAGCATTCACCTTTGCGAAGTCTTTATCAGTTCAGCGTATTTCGCAGTGTTTAGTACCCTACACCATACGGAAGCAGCGTAGGTTACCACTGACTGAAAAACTTCATTTGGCCCTTTCTTTTGGTGCTACCTTGGCCTGCAATGTATAGCATCAGCCGTATCAACGCCTCCAGATTTCGGTTCGTCTTCTCTACCGTCTTTTGGATGTGTACTCCGAATCTTAGTCCTTCCGACAACCCGACCCCCAGATACTTAATCGATTTAACCGGTTTAACCTACACACCTTCCACTATAAAGCGAAGAGAGGATTTTTCCCGGTTCTCTTTGAGAACTAACACCTCAGTTTTGTTAGGTGCTAGCTGTACATCGTTCTCTCTGATCCATCTACTAATGCGACGCAAGGCTGTGTTAGCGTGCCGTTGATGTCCGTTTTCTAAATCGCCTTCGCAACCAGTGCGAGATCATCGGCAAAAGCTGCAAGAGTGCATCCCTTTGGCATCTATAGCCTCAACACCCCGTCGTATAAGACATTCCACAGGATCAGACATAGTACTGAACCCTGCGGAACACTCTACGACAAACTAATAGTAGTTTATTTTTCTCTTACGGACCTGACACTAAAGTATCTGTCAATTACGTTACTAACGCCCAATTCTCAGTCTGGACATGATTTTTTCCCATGATGCCATATTAAAGGCATTCTATTAAATGGGTACTTCTGTGGCCACATCTATGGGGGACAATTTTGGCCCTAAAACCATATTGGCGATGGCTCAGCGCAGGCTTTTCTTTTAGATCTCGCTTAAGGCGGCCTTTTATAAGCTGTCCGTACAATTTAGCTATCAAACTAAAAAGGCAAATTGGCCAAAATCGCACCTCTTTAGGTGCTGTAGAATTGTCAGGTCTATCTTTATAAAATTGAAAAACTTATTTTGTAATCGTGATATTGGTATTCATCTACGAACTAGAATATTATGCAATGTATTCGGTACTTTGCTTTGTGGTGTTAAGACATGGACTCTTAAACAGCGAAATGTTAAAAATTTTGAAAGCTTTGAGATGTGGTGCTACCGTCCTATACTAAAAATAAGTTGGGTAGATAAAATTACAAATGAAGAGATAATACGCAGAATTAATTACGATCCAGAAGTTATACTGAATATAAAAAAAAAGAAATTGAATAATTAGGTCACCTGATGAGAGCACAAAAGTACACATTTCTACAAAATATATTGCAAGAGAAAAACCAAGGACGCAGAAATCCAGACCATAGAAGAATGTCCTGGATGAGAAATTTAGGAGAGTGGTTTGGCTGTAAGACTAACGAATTATTCAAAACAGCAATAATAAAATTACGATAGCCTTAATGATATCCAATCTCCGATAGAAGACGCACTCAAAGAAGAAGAAGCACCTCTTCCTTTTCACTTTTAAATTTCGGGATAAGGAAAACCTTAGCTTCTTTCAACTTTTTTGTAAACTGCTGTTGTTCAAGCAGTTTGTTTAGTAATCTCACGAAAACCTGCGAGTATCAGTGCAGCGAGTCTTGCTGTCTCTGGCATGATTTTATCTATTTCAGGTGCTTTTTGGATCTCCATTGATACAACAGCCTTGTCAAATTCCAACTCAGTAAAAGGTTTCGCATCTACGAAACCAATAATTATGCCTTTCATGCTTATCCTCTACCTGAAGAAAGACTTCTCGTATTAAACGGAGTTTCCCCTCCTCAGACAGGGGGTAGGGAGTCTTTTTCCCCTTCTATTCGGTACAGACAATCTTAAAGCTCTGCCCTCAGATATCCTTTTCGAGATTCTGAAGCAGGTTACTCCACTGCATTCACTTTAATTTATTTATTCTCTCTTTCAAATTTTCTACTTGTACACTGTGCATCACTCAGATCCTCAATTAAGTCACGCACATCCTCACATTCCGGACCAATTAAGCCAAAAGCATCTACAAAAATCTCCTCATTTAAATATCTCATTAGATTGATATCCTCATTTCTTTCTTTTGCTAGCTATTTTAAAACTCATATAATTGTGTATTCTTCTTTCTTTTCTTTTTCTTTCTTTCTTTTGCTGAGCGATTCTTCTTTCAAAACAGTTCAGCTTACGACCCTGTTTGGAAATGTCGTTGACGCCAGTGTGATGTCCAGAAAGGATTCACTATTACCTCACGAATGTAGGTGCCTTACCATCATTTAAAACAGTAAGCCCCATGGCGTGGATCCATCTTAATAGGTATTTGTCTCTCCCATTTTACACTCGTGGGTTCCATGGACGATCCTTTGCATTCAGGTCACCAGCTACGACCAGTACAGTCTCCATCCTAGCCTCTTGTATAATTAAGTCAATGTACTCTATAGACATATAAAATACAAAATATTTATTTGCCAAATAAAGTACTGAATAAATATCTGGAAAATAAATTGTGTTTATTGTAGTTCTTTATTATGTTATAGGTTATAGGTTATCGCGAAATCAAACAAGAGACATGGATGTTAAAAGATTAAGATTATTATTAGTATGATGTTTGGTTGATTATGATAATAATGATAAGGACTTTTTTAAAAGGTTAAGATTAAGTAAACCAACAGTGATCTATATTCTCAGAAAATATTGTAAATATTTCTTAATAAATGATTTTAAAAGCGTGGCATATATTGTTTTCTACTTCACTTCGAAACAATTTTCAAAGTGCATTTTATAATAATGTAATAATATAATTTATTTCTATTCAACATCTTCTTCTTCTTATAGTGCCGTGCACCTATAGTCCGTTGGCGAATTCGCCTGTCTTTTGTGGCATGCAAAAGATCGCCAGTGTTATTTATGCCAGTTCTTTCAACATCTAATAGACTATAAAAGTTGCAGATTACAAATGGTGCCTAACCTATACATTTTTTGAAACAATACTCTGTACCTAATTCAAGTTTCTTCATCATTGATACCCTTTTACCACTAAAATGATCCTTGCAAATCTGTTAATATTCATTTTAGTGTCAAAAATATATTGAACAGAATAATTAATATTTTTACCACACAATACCTGTTAAGAGCGCCAAAACTAAATTCCCAACTACTACTTAATTTTATCATCTGTGTCGTTAAGTAGTTTTGCAGAAAGTAAGCAAACCGCTTGTATCGCGTCTTCAGGCGACTTTCCAACTGAACTGATATGCTCACTCGTTAAGAGATGCCGCTAGGAATAAACTGGTGAGTTGGATCTGTTTTAAAGTACAATATATGACTTCTACGACAATAAAAATGGTATAATAGAAAATCTAATGTCTGTAGATTGGTTTATTTCTGCAAAAAGCTGTCCATATATTGTTATTTTTTTATTTTATTAATAACTTACAAACTACACTACAAACCTTATTTGTAAGACTATATTTTCATTATGTCCGAATAAACGAATTTTATTATTATTTGTAAGAATAAATTTTTTCCAAAAATAAAATCGTCAGAACAGATTAAAGAAAGTACAATGAGATACTTCAAAAGCTATCTCCCGCTTTCCCTCGTCACACTCATCCACTAATGTTTTAGTTCCCCCATTGTTCTTTTGTCGCCTTGGATATTAAAATATTGGACATTTATGCGAAATTCAAAATTTGAAAGTTTTAGCGCAACCATTGTCGTTTCAAATTTAATTTCTAAAGTACTACGTAATATATTTCTTTATTAGACCACAAGTATATTTTATATTAGTATTTTATTCTTTGCTATACAAAAAATATTCTATACAGATAATTAATATCAATAAGAAATAAAATTTACCTTCAATTTAATTGTTTATAATATAATTATGTTAAATACATGTTTAATAAATATACAATTTTTCCATATATGTACAGTTCCCGTCATGTAAAACTGGTCCACTTTTTTTCACCAATGTAAACCTGTGTTCAGACTTGATTCGTGAATGAAGTCGTTGTTGCGATCACAGATAACAGAATTGCACTAAATCTATATAAAAAAATAACGTTCAAAAATTAACGTTATAAAAAGTTTTTTATATAGGTATTATTATTATAAGTAACAAAAAACCGTATGTAATATATTTAATAAGCAGGGAGGGGGAGTCAATGCCCAAAATGTTTAAAGGATCTTTTAACATAGGGTATTGGCACAGGGAACATTGGAATGCATCTAATGTGATTTTATAATATGTCTGTCGCACAACCCCCCCGTTTATTTGATTTGATATAGTATTTCGTTGAAATGCCAACGTTGCCATAGAAATTACAACGTCATATGTGACAAGATCAACTTACACAATTTGAAAAAGACGATTTTCGATTATAAGTGTTGTACCATTTTTTTTTATGAGGCGAACGGTACTTTTATTAAATTTAAACGAATTAGAATTTTAGATCTTTTGTCTCAGAGCATCGTATCAAAATGTCTTTACCTTGGCCAAAAATAAATCTGCGAACATTTTGATCTTGGTAAAGCTCAAAATGTTGCTTTTGGATCCTTCTATTTTTAATGTTAATTTAGGTATAAATATTTATTGCTCAAACAAAAAGGAATGGTCTCGATTAGAGGTGGACTCTTCTTCCCTGATCGATCAAAACCCGATCCGATAAGGAGTGGAAAGCGACTAATCAACACTTATTCACAGAACATATTTGTCTCATATCAACGCTCTAAAATCGGTCCTTTAGTCAACACCCTAGGACGAGTGAGTAGACGTAGATCAACCTTCTACAAGAACTTCTTGATTGTCTTGTGCGGCGGCTATTGTTTTATAGGGCCTTATGGCTCTATAAGCGTTGACAAGGCGGTGGCTAAACCTTTCTACGCACATCGTCAGCAATTTCAAGTCTCATATCTGAAGTCAGCTATAAAGTTTTTTAAAGGTAATAAAGTAATAAGGTCATAAAATTCAAAGTTTACCAAAATTGTAATAATACTTACCAAAACTACTCCAACTAACAAAACTATCAGAAAGAACCTCATACCTCACCCTGACCTGCTTTGAGGGGATTATGTCATGAGAGCTCAGCAATTTACTATAAAAATAGCGTTATTTCTGTACAAAAAAATGTAATCTCACAAACACCCTATGTTTAAACCTATCTTAAAATTTAATGCTTATAATATTTATATCAGGTATTTTAAATTAAAGTTCGAATTTTAAAATCTTTTATTTAAGTTGCATTTGTACATATCTACAAAGAAATTTAACTAAAATTTATAAAGTAAAATATTTGAACTTATAAAATATTTAAACTTCAGTAAGATTCAAATTGAAATTCACACTCACATGAATCGTCACATTCAGTGGATATTACAGGTTCTGCTTGCATTATGTTTTTGTACCAGTGCAAAGTACCACTCTCTCTTCAATTTACTCCAAAATGTTTTTCAAGCAATTTTGCTACGTCCTTAACCTTTTTCTGCTTTTAGGTCCACACCAATCCGAATTTGTTTTAGGTTAATCTGTCCAATAGTGCAGTTGGTCTTACAAATTTTCTATTCTATACCAATGTCAAGGTTGTAAGCAATCTCTCCTTTTACAACGCTGTTTCCAAATTTAGTTTTCCGAAGAACGATTTGTCGGCAGATGGAAATTAAATTAAATGAAGTTGAGCCGCTGTTTTCATAAAACTATTTGCTTCTTGTTTCCAGACCAACGGTATCCAATCCCTTTCAATTAACTTAATCGTACCATATTTCCTAAAAATTTATTGATAATATTCTTTTGTCACATTTCTATTGATTTTTTTAATGTTTTCTTTATTATCGCAAATAGCAGAAAGGAATGAGTGTCCTGTTACAGAAAGACTGTTACAGGAAAGACTATTACAAGAAAGACTGTTTCAGTTTTTCGAATGCTTGTTGGACCACAACTATCCAGAAACTTGCAGCACATAGGTAAAATATTTCTATTCTTATGTTGTTCAGCGCAACCATCAGACACCAAAGGAATGAAAGAATTGAATACAATGAAAGCAATCTCAGTAGATAATTTATTTGCTTCTTCTTCCGTCCAGGTATAAATTAAGACAGTACTGGGATTTGGGGATTCATTTAACAATTATTTAGCTACTGAAAGATTTTAACAGTAAAACGTCGTAAATAGTACGCCCTTTGGTCACTTATATTGCACAGATTATATATGAATAGTAAGCCTTATTAGCAACAAGAATTGGCAATATGACAATGGACAAGGAATCAGTCAAGCACAAATGGAACAATACGGTAAATATAATAAATAAATATAAAAACAATTTAGTAAATATAAACCCCTGAATTTTTGTATTAATCAAAACTTTCTCTTATTTTATTCAAAAACTTAGTTACTTTTTAAAAAATGAGTTAGTACAATCTTCGCTGGATGAGTCAGATTAATGTTTAAAGGATTTGATTGTGTAGCCCAAATATTCCATTGGGAAAAATTTTGTTAAAATTTTATAGTGAATAATACTTTTGATAACAATACCTAAACTAATATACGTGTATATGTAATGCCAATTTAATCCATGTCATTTAAATATTTCGTGTTAGAAAATATAATCTACGCTACTGAACCAAAATGAGTGGTGGGAGGCGAATTTTGAAGGAAAGTAGATGAAAGGGACAGATATCTCTGTCGGATGAAGAATATTAAATCCGACACCCATTCAAATAATTTTAACAAAAAATTTTCGTTATGGAATGACAAACACGTCGCCTAAGTGTTTATATTTCTTGGAGGAAATTCGTAAGACGTCTTTGATTTTGGATGAAAATGGAATAATCCTTTGAGCTTAAGCGTAAATTTTCTAAATACTATAATATCCTTTATACAGATTACATTCTTTCAACACTTATTTCAAAATTAATAATTGGTCTATTTTATCTGACGAATTCTCTTATTATTTTTAGTATTAATATTGAGTATTAGTGGAATGCAAATTTTGGATTCCCCATGCCTCCAATAACATCTTTATCAACGTCTGTTTTGCCTTGCAATTCTTAGAAGGCACAGATTAAAGCAAAAATCTGAATATGGTTTCGAAAATTAGTTCACGGATTCTAATATCAGATGTCGCTATTTGCGCCTATACGACTCCATGTTAGAGTTGCTTCTTAAGACAGAAAATATTTACTTTCACGTTCAGAACGACTGTGAATAGCTGTTCTGACGAGCCCTATTAGGGCGATATACATATAAGCAGATATATAGACGCATTATACGTGAAATCAAAACTTGACTGTCTTTTTCTTTTTAATACTATAAATATTTACTCCAAGAGTCTAGATTGGAAGATATGGGAAAGGAATACAATATAAAGAGACAAACAATACTATTAACAACGAGGTCATGCCATGGTACGGCCATGTACAGAGAATGCCAGATGATAGGATTCCGAAACAGATTTTGGCGTGGACACCACAAGGGAAAAGAAAAAGAGGAAGGCCGAGAAGAAGCTGGAGAGAGGGAATTGAAAGAGAACTAGAGGAAAAAAGAAATCCCTGCAGGCCTATGGTTTAATGGAGAAGAACTAAGACGGTTAGGAGTCGAAAGACGTAGAAGAACACTGTAAATCGATAGTAGTAGTAGCATCAATGCTGCCAACAAATTAAAGTACCATCTGAACGGAAAACCCCTCACCAAGTGTCCATCTTTAAAAGGGGTAACAGAAAAGATCATAACTGCCACAGAGGATTAAGTGTCCTACTTACATTCGGGAGATTGTTTGGAAATATAATAAATGGAAAAATGCAAGATCATGTACACTGATAACTTGTTTAAACTCGAATAAGTAATATAAAAAAATCCACAAGGAAAACAATTCCTGTAGCTGGCTGTATACCACGTATCACAAAAAAAGAGGTTAGTCTTCGTAAGTGGGTATATTTATTTAATAACCCTTGAAAGGGCTACATAAAAAAACAAACGTTTTCGGACTAAACAGTCCATCATCAGGTTTTAAAATCGCTAGGTTAAAATGCCTGAGCCACCAAAAATACATGGGTAAAAACCCTTTAAATTACATATAGTTATAAAAGATTATACATCTTATTGTTAAAAAACTCTGATGTTCAGTATTAAATTTAATATGACTTCAGGTAACATACATTGCAAAAAATTGAGTTCCAGAGCCGGGGAGAAAACCTCTACGCACGGAGAACAGCTGGTTTTTTTTTTAATATAAAAAGAATAGCGGTTGATACCGAAGTATATCTAGCCTTCATCGACCTAGAAAAGGCGTATGATACAGTTTCAAGACTTAAATTGCGGCAAGCTTTACAACAACTTGTCATTAGTCCAGACCTTTTAGGAATAATCATAGAAGTATACAGGAATAACACTACTTTCCCTGCTTCACTCGTTGTTGACTGTACATTATCTTTCCACCTTTTTGGCGACCTTCCAACGGGTGTTCTGCTATACGGTTTGTTGTTTTTACAGATTTTCGCTAATCTATCTTTTCATATCTTCCTTCTTTCATATCTTTTTTCTATCAAAAAAAAGGAACAAAAAACAAAATTTGTTTAATTTACTGTTTGTTTTTAAGAACGATTTCCGAAGTGGAACTTGAAACGTCAATAAACGTATTTCTACCTTTAATTGTGGCTTATTCTCAGTTAAATAGTAAATTATTTAAAATGCCACAAGAAAATAGCTTCAGAACATTTTAGAGTTGTTTATATATTTCGCAGCTGCGTATGTTCCTCGATATTTTTTTGTTTAAACTGCCCGATACTGCGTTTTAATTCCTGTTAAGTGCTTTGTTTATTCCAACTTGTGCGATTAATTTTTAGAGATAATTTCATCACTTTCGCTGAGCCGCGGTCAAGAGCGGTAAGCTTCAGCGTTTTGTCCAAATTCATGTCGAATTTGTAGTTTTCTGTTTTTGCCCCTTTTCAGGTATAACAATTTTAGTAGCGGTTAATAGTAGCAATTTAATGTTTAATTGCAGTCCAATTCTACCAGTTTTTTTAAGGAGAAAAGTTTTAAGTTTTGTCTTCAGTGCCGCCTTCGGCCTAAAATGGTCAATCTAATTCGCAGTGTGAGATGCAGTCCTTCTGTTCGTGTGTTCGTGTCCAGAAAGTTCGACCACAGTTGTTATAGTTCCAGAATTTTAGTGTAAAACCCCAGTGCAGTCCAGGTAACTTTTTGTGAATAAATTTCAAAGTAAAGTAGACATTTTTTTTAAAGTAATAATTGATCTCATTTAAATTTAAGAATTGAAGTATTTAAAATTGTAAAATTTTAGGGTTTAACTTTAGCTGTCATTTTAATTGTTGTTTTAAATTTAATGTCAACTTATGACAGCTCGTTTTAGTACTTTTGATATAAATTTGTTTTGTTTAAAAAAAGGTTAACCTCCATCCAGTAACAGTTTTTAAAGTTTTTTGTAGCAATTCCCCATTGTAAACAGATATGACACATGTAGGTTTTTCTCTGTATTTTTGTAATTTGTGACTATTATTAAAGTGTTTTATATTGTCTATTTTGTAGCTGTTTGTGGTGAAACAACAATAAATGTTAAATTTTTTTAACATTTTGTTAATTTTTTTAACTAAACTTCTTTTGAGTCTCATTTTAAAAAGATATATTTTGCATTTCTGATAATTATTTCGATAGTTACAACTAGCTGTTATAATAGTTATAATTAGGCACCTCAAAGTGACGTCTTTTTAAATCACTAGCGGTGTTTCCTGTTTCGTGTTGTTTTTATTTGTCCCAAGAGATTCATGACCCTTTGTGTCATTTTTCTGTAGTTGCCCCAATCCAACTAATTTGTCATTTGCTTATCCCCGACCTCAGCTCTTCTAAAAAAACCCTGAGTGCTGTTCGCATATGTTTAGATTATTTTTCTTGCCCTATCTTCACTCCCAGTAGTTTATGTCCTTAAATTTCTACTTCTTAAAATAATACCCAATGTGGTAGGCAAAATATATTGGTTACAATATCAAGAAAAAACATGTACTTAAAAACGAAAAAAAGTTAATAGCCCATATACAAAAAATACTTATACTAAAGAAAGAATCACCTTATTTCTTTTTTGGTGAGACGAAGATATTATTTAAAAAAGATATTTCTAAGTAAAATATATTAGTAAATTAGTTAACTTGAATAAATATGTACTTTATAGTGTCGGGAATCCCTTTTTGTTTTTTCGGATCTACCAACCATATCTAACTCTCTATTGTTATTCCACATATCTCTCGAAAATATTTCAGCAAACAACCGGAGGCAAAAATTGCATCCGGATAAACTCGCGACATACACGGCATATATATTATACATCTATGTGATGTAATAATGAAGTTAGGTTCGTCTTATTATCTGCCGCGGGATCCTGTTTGTTTTCAACATATTTTTAGCAGGATATTTCGTGATGAGACAACCTGAATTGAGTAGCACTTTCTTATTATTATGCCACACGTATTTTCTACAAGACGCGTGAATAATACTTAGCAGATAAAGTTACAAGTGAATTATAACAAAGAAAAAATGCTAAAATATTAACAAATGATTTCCTAAACTACAAAAAGCTTTCTTAAAGACTATCAAGATTTTTAAGAACACAATTATCTATCAATATTAAAGGCTATGATAACAAGTTACACTGTTTGTCCAGTAAACCAATAACGCCATCTACGAAAGAAATCTGAACTACTACCATTTGAAATTTTAATCGTCTTTTGTTCTTGAAACGATACGTTTAATAAATAATACTGTATTAATTACATATTAATATATTTAATGAATAATTTTAATGATATTTTTAAGGTAGAATTTAATATAAAATAATTTAAAGCTTTATGTTAGTTTAGATTTAAAATCTCAACGCCATCTGAACAAAGAAATCTGAACTACTGACATTTTAACCTATAAGTCAAGTTGTTGACAAGGTTATGTTTATGTCGTGTCAACAAATTTGAAGGTTGATTCACGTTTGTCCATGGTTATTAAATGAGCTTTACCTGTCCTTTCACTTTTTTTTGTCTTAGCTTTTTGTAAGTTAACCCGCGATCGGTAGTATTGAATGAAAAGAAAGAAAGTAACATTATGGGCATCGTTCTTTAGTTTATATGGACCATTTAAGCGTAGATTTTTATGCCATATTTTGCAGGTTTATTTTCAATATACTGGTGGAACTTGCATCTCCATCTGAATCCCACAAGCATCTCAGTCACTGTTATGTAATGACCCACCAAGTGATGTTTTAAACACTTCCCAACTTATCCAGAACGTATTGCAAGTGCGCCAAATGATCTTCTTGGACTCTTTTTACTTTAGATTCAATATCGTCAAACCTAATAGCTTGTAACAAAGAGTGAAAACAGCGTTCTTATATAGTAGCAGCAAAGTATTCTGCGGCCGTTCCATCGGTGCTCCAAAGTTCTTAAGTATTTAAATGTTGGGCTCTTTTGACACCAGCAAGATAAAAGCCCGACAAATGCACTTATTTCGTCAAAATCTGTAGGACTAATGTTTTGCGTTTCTGTGAGTCTAACTGTTTGAAGATTCTCGTTGGTAAAATGTGTAACATTTTGAAAGATTTCATCCGAGAAAAACAGTTTTCAACAATCCAATATGGGTTTGGTTTCTTATGCAACACCTTTTACACCTGGTATCTGTGTTACAATACGTGAAGACAATATTAACTTAGAGACCGTAATGGGCAAACATGGCCTGGGAGTGATGAATGAAAACGGAGAGCGCTTTACAAATTTTTGCTCCAATCATAGCTTAGTTATTGGTGGAACCATTTTCCCACATAAAAATATTCACAAGGTTACATGGACTGCACCAGGTCATATAAGAAAAAATCAAATAGACCACATCGCCATATCAAAAATATGGAGATCATCTCTTCTTGATGTACGGTACAAAAGAGGAGCAGACATCGCAAGTGACCATCATCTTGTAATCGGTACCATTAAAATCAAAATGGCAAAAAACAAAATCACACGAAACACCAAACTACCAACATACAATCTAGATAAATTAAAAACGGCTACAGGAAGACACATGTTTAGGGAGGAACTTCAACTCAAAAGAAGAGAACGTGAAGTAAATAGCTGGGAAGATCTGGCAAATGTTTTGACAGAAATAGCTGAAGATAAAACTGGGTAAAAAAGAGAAACATAGAAAAGAATGGATATCAGATGAAACTTGGAATCTTATCGAAGAAAGAAAACAGCAAAAAAAGATATTTTGCAAGCAAGAACTGTAGAAGAAAGAGCGAACTGACAACAAGAATATGAAACAATAAATAAAGCAGTTAAAAGAAATGCAAGAAGAGACAAAAGAAGATGGGCTGAAGAACTGGCAAAACAAGCCGAATTAGCTGCACAACACAATAGAACTAGAGAGCTATACCAAATTACTAGACGTCTAACAAAAAGTAGGCCCAACTGTTCAAACTTCGTAAGATCCAATACAGGAGAAATACTTACTTCAACAAATGACCAAATAGAGAGATGGAAAGAGCATTTTCAGGAGATGCTAGGCACGCCCAGGGATAACGCAGATGAAATTGTCGAAAATCCACAGAATATAGACTTGCGTATATCTTGCGACGCCCCTTCCAGAACAGAGATAATAACAGCTATCAAATTTCTGAAAAATAACAAGTCTCCGGGAATCGATAACATTGCTGCCGAAATACTTAAAACTGATCCGCATCTAACTGCTGAACTTTTGCTCCCGATAATCCGAGAGGTGTGGGAAACAAACCGCATTCCAGCGGGCTGGAAAAAAGGCATCATTATTAAGCTTCCAAAAAAGGGCAACCTCACACTATGCAAAAATTGGAGAGGAATAACCTTGCTTACCGCCATAAATAAAATCTTCACGACCATCATACTTATAAGATTAACAAATAAGGTTGAATTTCGAGCTAATCAAGTAGGCTTTAGACCAGAATCCTCCTGCATAGACCACATTAATACTGTGAGGCTAATAATGGAACAATCGGTTGAATGGAACACACCGCTATACATGGTTTTTGTTGATTTCGAGCGTGCTTTTGACAGCTTATCTCATGATGCGATATGGAAAATTTTAGAGCTAAGAAACATCCCGCATAAAATAATTTCCATTATAAAGTTACTGTACACTGAAGCGAAATGCAGCGTGACGCACAATGGGATCAACAGTGACGAATTTGACGTACTTACTGGAGTCAGACAGGGATGCGTGCTTTCTCCGTTTCTTTTTAACATAGCTCTAGACTATGTTCTCTCCAAACTAGACTCTGACACAAGAGGGATACAATGGACGTTAACCACACGCCTAAGCGATCTAGAATACGCCGACGCTATTTGCCTGTTAGGACAAAGGTTCCAAGATGTGGCTGACCAATTGAAAACACTTTCCACTAAAGCCAATAAAATAGGTTTGAAAATCAATATTGGTAAAACCAAATCCATGGGAATAAATGCAAGAAACAACACGTTATTCACCATTAATAACATGCAGATTGAAAATGTGGAAAACTTTACGTATCTTGGAAGTGTCATAACAGAAAGCAGAGGTACAGAAGACGATATTCGTATGAGGATACGAAAAGCGCAACAAGCTTTCAGCATGCTCAACCCTGTTTGGAGGTCTGGAGACTACACTACGAGGACAAAGATCTGCATATTCCAGTCAAATGTCATGTCTGTACTACTTTACGGATGTGAAACCTGGAAAGCGACAAAAACCCTTACAGACAAACTGCAGGTCTTTGTTAATAAATGTCTACGAAGAATTGTTCGTATTTTCTGGCCTAACATCATCAGAAACGAAGATTTACTACACCTGACCAAACAAAAGAGGATAGTAAATGAAATAAAGTCCAGAAAGTGGGGTTGGATCGGTCACACACTCCGAAAAAATAACTCCAGTATTGCAAAGACTGCCCTAGAGTGAAATCCCCAAGGAAAACGAAAAAAAGGTCGCCCAGTACAAACTTGGAGAAGATCCATCATGGACGAGATAAGAAAACAAGGAAAGTCTTGGAATGAGGTGAAGGAATTAGCGCAAAATAGAACCCGATGGCGCGTTTTCACTGAAGCTCTATGCTCCACTTAGGAGTTCAAGAACCTTATATATTATATATATATATATATATATATATATATATATATATATATATATATATATATATATATATATATATATATATATCTGTGTTACAATATTTTAAGGGCTGGTTTTTCCACCTTTGTTTTGATTTTGGTGCACTAACCATTTAGTACTATCTTTATCAATATAATAGGGACCACTTCTTTCAGACCTTTCTAAATTTGATTGTGAAGAGGCAGGGCCTTGTACATTTTTTTTATTTATTTTGTCACTTAAGAGAGCGGCCTCTGAAACATCTGTGTCCAATTGATCGACTTCATCTTGTTGTATATCATCTTTTATAGCCTCGCAATAAACTGACAACTTTCATAGCGAATTAAACAGATTTTTGTTGATTTCAATATAAATTAAACATGGGGGTGACTAGACAAAAAAATAAGTAGGGCATAGCTGGCCAGAGATAAATTTATGATGCTCCAAATACAACGAAAGTAATACAAAAAAAATTAAAAATGTTAGATAAATTCTAACAGCGATACTGATCGCGGGTTAAAATATTAACCTAACCACCACTATTTTTTTAAACGTTAATAAGCAATAATAAAATAGAGTACTAGTCTCATAGTCAAGTATTAATGTATTTTTTACTAAACTATAAAGGTAACGAATTGCAAATCACTTTCAGACGTTTACTAAAATATTCGCTTCATTTAAAACCCCATGCGGAGTCATGGTTCGTATATCAAAACGAACTCTATATATCAAAGCATGCCAGGGAAACAAATCTTTAATTTATTTTCCTATTGTTCGAAAGAAAATCTCCGTGCGATTGGTGAAAATGGAAAAATGGAAAAAATAAAATTCCCGTGCTAAAAGGCCAGATAACTCAATTTTATGAATATATTACACCTTACGGTTGCTGACTAACAAATTTATAGATAAGAGGGATTCAGAAAGTGCGAGAAATTCATTAATCAAGCCAGAATCGGAGGCTCAGGGTCTGGGGTTGAGCTAATATTAGAAATAGGTCCTCGGGCGTTTACAATCCAGGGGTGAAAAGAAAATTTTTGCATTCCTCAGTAGCATTATTCAATGGCTTAAATTAACACAATATTCGACGTAACTTTGCAGACAAGAAATACTTTTAAAAAATTTGAAATTTTTGTTAACGTCGGTCTAACAAACCGAATTTAATAAAATAAAAAAATAGAAATTTAGCCGTAGGAGACAAATATTTGTAAAAATATAATTTTGTACTTTATTCTCCATATACATATTATCTTAATAATTTTAAAGGGGTATTAAAAAAGGGTCCTTTTTATGAGCAGGCTTCTAATAAAATCAAAATAATTATAATAAAATAAAAACACTTTATGTGTTTCCACTAAAGCATAAAACAGTTACTTGAATGTTAATAAATAGGAAAAATAAAATTTACTCTCGAAATTTTTACAGATTACTGAAACTATTCCAAATTTTTAGCAACACGAGTTTTAAAACAATTCCTGCATAATCCCGTCAGATGTTCTTGATACAAAAATTTTTTACAGTTTTTGCAAGAACATCTTGTTCTTCGACTTGTTTTAGTGTTACAGTATGTAGATCGTCTATGAGTTTATTTCTGGGGTTTCATTCTTAGTTTCTATTCCATATAATTTAAGAAAGACGCAGACAGATTACCCTGGAAATGTTTTGCTGTTGAGCTCGTCGAGAAATATGTGGGTCAAGTGTAGCATTTTTATTTTCTTTGGTATATATTGAAATCACCTTGTATATGTTAAAACACAAAAAAAGTATTTGCAATCCTTTTGCTTCGCTGGAATTGATAATAAACACATTTTAAAGTTTAAAAGTTAGATCTTTTATTGCACGATGCGACAAGTTGATCTATGTGTTAACCACATTCCCATGAATTTTATGTATGTTTTAAACATAAGCTCTGAATTAAAAAACTTTAATATTGGTTTACTGAAAGTGTGTTTATTAGTGAATACCATTCACACTGTTTTAGATACGGAAAATTTAAATCCCCTGTCGCAGGACCATTCTTCCAGTTGTTTTAAAAAATTATGTAAGTATTTTGACATAAGTAAAAAATCCTTGCCCTTGATATAAACCACCAAATCGTCTGCATAAAGACGAGCTTTTAAAGATTTTTGTAATTTTTTAATTATATCATTTATGGCGATTAGAAATATTGTCGGGCTAATTATAGAACCTTAAGGGGTTCCGTTTTTCCTCAATATGTTCTTCGGAATATGAACTTTGAACTCTGACTTGAAAAGCTCTTTGTCGTAAAAAGTTTTTAATAAATTCTAGAGAGTTTTCGGATATTCCATGAGTGCAGGTTTTTTAAAATAATATATCTCCAGCACGTGTTGAATGCTTTCTTATAAATCTGGTATATTATCTATGCCTGATCGATTTTGTCTAAAACCATTTTGCTCATTCGTTAGAAGATTTGAACTTTCAAGTGTCCAGGTGAGCCTTGTATTAATAATTTTTTCTAGTAATTTTCCCATGGGGTACGTCAAACTTATGGGTCTGTTAAAAAAATAGATGGTATATCATCTGGTCCAGGACTAGTATCCTTTAAATCTCTAAGTGAATCATTCAATTCATGAACTGTTAGAGGAAGATTTAAAGGATTATCGTTAATTTCATGTAAAAAAGTGCTATAATTTTCGGATTGTATTTTGTTTTTAAGAAAAACAGGGCCGTAGTTTTCACTGAAAGATATTTTTGTATAATTTTGTGTCAATATGTTGGCAATTTTTTTTGGTGATGTAATTATTTGGTTATTTACTTTTAGGCTCGATACTGTGGGTGGCTGTTGAAAACCGAAAATTTTGCGAATTTTTTTCCAAACTTCACTTATTGACGTGGAGCTGTTTATATTAGAAACATATTTAACCCAACTGGATTTTTTTGCTTGTGTAATTAATAGTTGAGTTTTAGACTTAAGTGTTTTATATGCAATCTTATTCTCTAGATTTTTATGTTTTTTATACCTATTAAAAGCTTTTTTACTTGCCTAATCGCTTCACTGCAGTCAGGATTCTACCATGGTACGGGTGTATGATTTTTTGGCGGTTTTGTTTTACCTATAAACTATCTTGCACTCTGTATAATGATAATATTAAAGTCTTCTAGAGTATCATTGATGTTATTTTTTACAATAAAGTTTTCCATAGATTTATCGATAAAGTCTCTAAATTCCGTCCAGTTTGCTGATTCAGTTTTCCATTTAAGTAAAAACTCGTGAGTAGATTGTTGTCTAGTAAAATTTCGGATAATAATGGGATGATGGTCGCTACTATATGTATATGATAGGAGTTCCCACAAGAGCTGAGGAGACAAAACTGGACAAGAACTTAAATCAATTGCAGATGAATCTCCTGTCTGAATGTTAAAACGTGTAGGAGTTCCATCATTAAGTAAGTTGAGCTGTAACTCAGACATTATTTTTTCCAGTAATGTACCTTTACTATCTGTACGTACTGACCCCCGTATGTTATTGTGACCATTGAAATCACCGACTATAATACGAGGAGATGGTATTTGTTCGATAAGACTATTTATGTCATCAAAAGTAAATACTGCACTCGATAGTAAATAAATATTACATATGTAGAGAGTTGAAGGTACTACAAGTTTTATTACTACTGTTTTAAGTGTGGTGTTTACAGGACATAGGCTTGCTACAGAAGATTTTTTGGCCAAAGTGGCAATCCCACCAGAAGAATAATTACAATTGCTTATTCTGTCATTTCTAAAACAGTTGAACTGCTTAGCATTGTAATTTTTATTTGGACTAAGGTTAGTTTCTTGGATACATATTATATCTGGGCAATGGTCAGAGATGAGTTTCTGTAAAAAGGCAAGTCGATAGAAGAGTCCATCGATATTCCATTGGAGTAGTGTTGTAAATTTAATTATTTAGAAAAATTAAAAAGAAAAGTAATAAATTGTTTAGGCACTGAATTGAGACGTATCACTATCGGACTCTAAATTGCTGTTATTACTAATTTTTCTTTCTAGTGTTGTAACGCTTCGTTTAGCAGATCTTCCTTTTAAATGGGGGTAAATTGTTTTTAGCATATGAATAAGTGCTGGGATATCTGTAGTAAAGTCCTGAATTATATTAATGGGATTTTGTACACCACTAACATTACTTAAGAGTAAACAAAATTGATCGAAATTGAGGATAAATGGTTGTGATTGATTTTCAATAAAGTGTTTTACTGGTTCGAAAAGAGTTTGACTGGATGGTATGGTTTCTTAGCAATCTTCACTGGTCTTAGTTTTCTTCATTTTAGGTGCTGGTATCAAAAAATGGTTTTCTTTTAGATCCGTGTCTGGCGGTGTAAGAATGTTATGAATATTCCGTTTTGGCTTACTATTTATACCTGTTGTGTCTATTGTGATATCAATATTGTTGGTGATAGTTTTTTGGTTAGGTGTTTTATCGGATTTTTGTTTGATTGATTCCGTTTTATCTGTAGAAGATGAAGTTGGAGTTGGAATAATGATATTGCTAAGTTCGGTTTGGGATAAATTATCATTATTGGTTTCCATAAAACATTCTTTAACATGAACTTCTACGTTTTCATTGCAGCGATGGGCAGTATGTCCAGTCATTTTGCAATTGTAACATACCATACTATCTTGAGACAGAAAGATTCGATATGCTGTTTCGTCATGATTTATAGTAAACGAATCAGGTAGTTCTATACTATGAGGACTTAAATAGACCTGGCTTCTAAAACTGAGAATATGACTATACTCAGGTGATGTCGCGCTGATTTTTAAAAATGTAATTGGGGATACCATGTTAAGTCCGATATTTTGTAGGTAGTTGATTAAGAAACTATGCGGTATGATAGGACACATATTTGAAAGAACAATCCGTTCTGAAGGAGTGATTAATCTTCTAGCCTGTACAGTTACATTTTGAATATTTATATGACCGTGGTTTGTCATGAAGTCATCAACAACTTTTTTTTATTTGCTAGATACATACAAATACGGTTATTTGATAATCTGGATGAAAATATTATATTCTTAAGTAAAATTATCTTGCCCAATGAAATTACATAGTCCTGCAATTTAGTATTATCCAAGGCACTGAAGACAATCGCATGCTCTTTCGATGGGAACTGCATATTTGCTACTGCTGATGAGTATGTTGAGCTATTAGAGTTTATTTCAGACATTAGTAATGAGGTAGGTGAGATGCTGCTGTTGTTAGCCATATTTAATTTTTCTCCAACTTATTTAAAATAAGTTGGAATCAGTTCCCAGCTGTTTTCCGCGTGTAAAGGTTCTCTCTCACCGGCTCTGGAACTCGCTTCAGCCATGTGTTACCTCTAGCCAAATTTAATTTAATACAGAACATCACAGTTATTTTACAACACAATGTACAATCTTTTATAACTAAATGTAATTAAAAGGGTTTTTACCCTAGTATTTTGGTGGCTCAGGCATTGTGACCTAGCATTTTTCGATTTTAAAACCTGATGATGGACTGTGTGGTCCGAAAACGTTTGTTTTATTGATTTAGCCCTTTTAAGGGTTTTTAAATAAATATACCCATTTACAAAGACTAACCTCTTTTTTGTGATACGTGGTATACAGCCAGCTACAGGAATTTTTTCCTTGTGGATGTCATTTAAAAATATTGTAGGATTTAAAACGAAACTGGTGAAACTTTTAAGTAAAACTGGATTTAAAACGAAAAACTAATAAACTATTTTGTAGTTGTTGATAGTTTTTTTTTAAAACACTACTAGTTGAAGTTTCATATAGACTATAGATAGTCCAAAATTAATAATTAATTATCCAATTTGTAGAATAAAAAACTTACTGACTGTTAATCACTTCATATGCAAAAACAACAATAACATTTCACATTTTATCAATTGTATGAAACACTGATATTAAATATTAATTAACAATAAAATTGATTCAAAACGATAACGTGTTTACTTTTCGAAGGTTCGAAATCGAGTCCTCATTATCAGTTCTTATAATATTTCGAAGCAATTAATGCCAACTAAATTCAAATTATTAATTTTAATCATATACCAATAGAATAACCATATAAGCAGAATGGAGAAGAAACGTGTCGTCAAATGGCAACAGATTCCATAGAGGTATTAATTCGCCAATAAACAAGCAGAAATGTATAAAGTGAAAGAAAAGAGAAAGTAGAAAAATTATTTTGAAAATTTGACAGTTATTCTTTAATATGCAGTTAGAATTTTAAGACACCCTGTATAAAGCTTTTAACATTATCACGAGTATAAACTGCCAATAATAAACAGCGTACACATTACTTTTTATTCCAAGCTCGATTATTGACTGACAAAAGTACTTTCAAACTGGTAGAAATATTAAACATAAAATTTTTCCTTAGATCTGAAATTTCTGTCCCAACTGAAAATCAATATTATTGTACGGAATTCAATGCTTCAAATCACCCCATTTCAACAGAACTGATATTCAACCATCCATAACAAAAGCTTCCCCAGGAAATTCCATCACATCAAATACTTTAGTATATGGAGACCTGCACTGAGGCACCCCTGTTTCAATATTTCACCCTTTTATAGTTTGAAACAAGATTGTTTGTGTTAAGTACCCCAAAGATAAATTCACAAGTTAATTATAAAAATATATTTTTATGTAAATTATTGGTAGTATAGTTTAGTTCAATCGCTAGGACAAGTAAAAATTTAGATTTTGTACAAAAAGAGTTTTAAAAATGTAAAATAAGAGTTGTTTTATACAAGGTTGCCGGACAAATAGACAAAACCGACAAAATATTAGAAACTGTGACATTTTTGCAAAATCCAGAAATATGTCGATTTTTGATTAAAGTGGGTCAAATTTTTCTACATTTTAATTTATTATACTTTGACTGCTAAGCCAGAGTAATAATCCTTTAAACATTTAACATCTATTGGCCATGAGGGGAAAAATGTATTGTTTTACAGCCCTTGGAATTCCTTATACATTTTTTAAGTTTCAAAGTCATTCAAAATCTTAATTTTATTCAGCTGGTTAGGTAATTATTTTTTCGTCAAGAGCAAATGAAAATTACCCACCCAGACGACCTCTATTATCGGTCCCAGTGGGAAATAGGAGTACAGGCAGACCACGACTGAGATGGAGGGACGGTGTGGACGAGGACGCAAGGAAAATCGGCGCGGCAAATTGGCAACGGTTGGCGATGAACAGAAACGACTGGCGAAATAGACTGGGGAAGGTCAAGGCTCAACTAGAGCTGTAGCACCACATGATCATGATGATGAATTATTTTTTAGGTGACCAAATGTTTGAACTATAATCTCTGGCATCCATAAAATTTTATTCGAAATATTCTCTTGTATTCCAAAGAACTTGTGGAGTGATTCGTCAGCATTCGTTAACTATTCGTTGACAAAAATCCTTTAAAAGTGTGAGTCGTGTTCTCTAAATTTTACTTTTAAGAGGGCCCTACAAAAAAGTCCATGGGACCCAAATGTGGCGACTAAGGTGGCGATACTATACTGGCCTCTTCTATCAATTCAAGGCAGTAAAAAATATTACTCTAAATATTAACAAATAAGTAAATAATAATAAGAGGGAGTACCGTACTGTTAAAAAGTAAAATTTTGTAGAATCAATGCAGAACTAATCAGGTCTTCCAGTAATTACAAATACTTTTTCGTCTTTTTACGATTCTTCTTCCTTTGATTTCACCCTGCATTATATTACTTATTAGTTCGTATTTTTCGTCTCTTATGGTATGCAACAAGTATTCCAAGTTCCTAATTTTTATGAAATTTAAAACTTCGCATTGTTTTCCTAGTTGTTCGAGAACTTGTTCGTTTGTTTTGCGATCCATTCATTATCAAATCGATGCGATCCGTTATTTTCAAAATACGTCAGTAACAACACATTTCAAATACTTCTAGGTTTTATTGTTGGATTTTTTAAGTGTCCAAGCTTCAACCCCATACAAAAGGGTAGAGAAAATATAACACCGAAGCATTCTTATCCGGAGTAATATATTGATATCGCGATTATAAAAAAGTTAACTTCTAACTAAAATTCTATTAAAAGATGACAGTGCAGTTATAATGCGGCATCTTATTTCTTTTGTCTGACTAGTATATTCTGGGTCCATGCTTTAAGGTCTTTGTACGAAGATATTTGTTTAATTTTTGTATTATCTAGTACTAGCTTGACTTTGATAGTTTGTGCTCTTGTAAATACCATGTTTGGTTCCAATTGAAGTTACATATGATTCTAATGTCTCTACTGTCTATGTTTTTATTTAATAAAATTTCTTTAAGCCGATTATGCTGCACTCTGTCAAATGCCTTCTCAAAATTAATGAAACAGTCATATACTTCCCATTTATATCTAAGCATTTCTGCGAAAGAACACTTACTGTAAAGAGATCTCGTGTTCCCAGTCCATTTCTAAATCCCAGTTGTGTATTACTTATGCCTTTATCTAATTTCTTATGTGTTCTATTGTGAATTACCTTTAAAAACAATTTCAAGATATGACTTATTAAGTATATGGTGTGATGTTTATTGCACTCCTTTGCATTGGCTTTTTTAAGAAGCATTATGAATGTTGATTGGAGCAGTTCTTTAGTTATTATACCTGTTCTATATATGGTATTGAATAGATCCAAAAGAAGATCAATAGATTCAGTATCCACAATTTTGAGTAATTCGATAGGAACTTCATCAGGCCCGGGAGATTTACCACCTTTAGCTTGTTTCATTACATATTCAATTTCTTCTCGTATAATATTAGGCCCAGTATTATCCTTAAATTCTTTTGGTGCTTCTGTTCTCCCTTTGTCTTCAAAAAGTTGTGCTATATATTGTGTCCATTTCTGCATTTTTTGGTTTATATTTTGTTATATTATTATAGCTGTCAATAAAACTATAATTTTTACTTCACACTTTAACCATTTTTTATGATTTACCATCGTTGATCGAGAAGAATTAAACAAAGGGGCATTAGAAAACAATTCGATCCTGATATTTACATCGAATTGTCCATGCCGCAAAATTTCTATCGTTTGACAAAAAGGATCCCACCGAGGACACATTTAGTTTTTATATTGTATGTATTTAAAAACCAAATTGACTAATGATATCAGAAAAATGGTGAATCTGGCAACATTGAAAACTTCAAATTTAAAATCTCCATATTGCAGAATAAACATAACCTAGTTTTGTACAATTAAAAATACAAATTAGAACAATTATTTGCAGTAGTAGTAATCTGCAGGTTGAATTAAATTTAGAATTAATGAATACCCGAGCACTTCACCTTGAAAAGTTTGAGAAATATCTAACTTTATAATTTATTATTACAGATGTAAGAAACTTGCATTGGATGGAGAAAACAACGCTATCAATTCTCTTCTGATAGAGAAAAATCTGCAAACTTATACTACCCAACAATTCGTACAATTTAAAATTCTTCTCGAGAAGTGCTAATATTTTACGGATTCCGTAAATCTCAAGTGGCACAATCCATTTTACGATCGCTTTCCGTGAAATATGAAATTGTTATTGTTGGAGACCTTAACAGAGAGCAATGCGAACCGGCACATATTTCTACGGTCCTAAATAGAAATTTCCATCGTCCCTGTCGACATTTTACTATCGGGGTTTAATTTTCAAAGTGGAGTAGCCGGTTAAATTGTAGTTGCGATGAATGAAAAGGTTAATGGATCATATAGTATGGGACTCATTAATCTGTTGTGTTGATTGCACAAGACAACTATTTAAAAATATATATTTAACACCCAGCATATTAATAATAATTAATTAAATTATACACTCATGGATAAAAATATCGAATATTTTGGAATTTTGTAATTTTTATTTTTTCGTTAAACAATCTAAACGTTTAAAACTGCTATTTCCGATTTCATAAGTACGTTTTTCGAAACGACTTTACTTTAGCAGCAAAGTCCACATACTTCACTACAAAATAGTTATTAGACTGGTGGTCATATGAATGTCTCCCTGATGAGTCCCAATATGGATGAAATACGTATAAGGGGCTTGTAAATGTCCTGCAATGAAATTAAATATCAAAAACTGTGATTCTGCATTAAGAAAGATATTTGGAGCAACCCATTGCAGCGTTAATAAAGATTAAAGATAGAAGGGGTCAACTTACAAATGTAACATTTGCAATTTTATTATTTTTTTTGGTGTATATTGAAATCCCCCCGTATATGTAATATATTGAAATCCCCTATGTTGGAAAAATCGCAGAATATTTTTTATTGTGTTTCAACTTCCAATTCGTACATATTAAAACACTGAATTCTTTCAATTCCTCTTAGCGTTGCCAAGTAATTTAAGCCATCTTAGAGTTGTTTATTTATTTAGCAGCTGCGTAACGTTCTTTGATATTATTAAACATGTGTTAAACAAACACACCATTCCCTTGGTAACTGTGGTCAATACATTAAAATGTTGTTAAAATCGTAGCTTGAATGCCTCTGTGTAGTAGCATTCGTGTATTACAATGCGAAAAAATTTAATTTACAAATGAAGGAAAGAATAAAAACTACTGCCAAGCTCAATAAAAAACCCGTCAACATTGCACGTAAAAAAACTAACTTACAACAGTAAAGTGTAGATATAAAATTAACAATTAAAAAAAAATGACTAAAACGCACTGACACAGAGCTGAATTGTTATATCAAAAAATTTTGTACTTCACTTTAGAGCGCATTTAACTCTAACGGATTCGAACCCGAAAACGAAAGTCAAATTACCGGCATTTTCAATGCAGTAGATTGTGTGGATTTATTAGTTGTGAGTTGATCCAACTTTTGGGGTAGAATGAGACGAGCAGGCGCAATACACAAGAAACGTAGAGGACACTGAAGTAAATAGAATTGTTAAGTGGAAATGTCTACAAAACCAATATGTAGTAAAGAAAGGTTGGAATCTAGAATTTATAATGGCTAATGGAATATTAAATATATATAAATAAATCTAAAGTCTTCAAATATAGTAATGGAACTGATTTCCTTGTATTATTTCTCCTTTGACCGATATCCTCGTGATCAAAAGATGTTCGAAAAGATTTCCGCGGTTAGTACAATAAAACCTAGAGCTAAGAATTAATATTATTACTAAAATTAATATCAAACTCACCAGTCTTCCGGGTTGAACAGCGTCGATATCCATTTTGCTGAGCTTTCGACATCCTCTCTGATGCCTTCCTCAGGGCTTCCGAGGTCTCAGTCTCCTGAGCTTCCAGACACTATTACACTGTTCACTGATCACGTAGTAGTGATAGCGTAGTGATAGCGTAAAAAAAATTAAATATATAAAAAAATCAGAATATTGAAAAACCGACAACGGTGCTAAGCCAACAGAGGTGCACTAAACGAACATACACGACTTATATATAGAAAATAATAGATTTTCTTGGTGATGCTAAATTAGTGCACGTGCTATGACATGATAGCGGGATATATATATTGTAATAGTTTTGTTTTTATTATTTTTATGTTTTATTGTTAATAAATATAATTTTAATTGAATTGAAGTGAATTTTAAAAGTATGTAGTTCGTTGTTAATATACTATACCTCGGCTAGCTCAATTATTTGTTCTAAGCAATCTGTCACTGTGTGACGTCAACTCTGTAGTCTCCTGGTAGAGTTCAAAAAGAAATTAAACCAAAATTTACTTTATATTTTTGATAAATTAACCCAAATGAAGCACGTTATTTATTAATATTGAACAAATTTAATATAAACAATAAAATTCGTCTGCAACTTGGGTTGCCTTTAAAAATTTACAAAAATAGGAATCGTGTAAACCTTAATGTGTCGTGAAAATAGAATTTGATTACAAAATGTGGAAACTCTCTACAATTACCTTAAATCTAAATGACTATTGCAACTTTATAAAGTGTTTAAATGAAATATAAAGAAAAGAAAACTGAACACTTTATGCCGCTGACTTATAACTAGCATTAAAATATAATCAAAATTTCAAATGATCCCCAAAATTATTATCCAAACTCACTTTCAAACAGTTCTGATTTTTTTTTTTTTAAAAAAAACTAACTAACTACGCAAAATAATCGGTGATACTGGAATATCTATCCTCTCTTCGGAAGTTAAAGGTACGTACTATTATATTTTTATTTTAATGATCATTAATATTTCAATTTTTAAGGCCTATCGCAAATTAGTTAATTCATGAATTTTTACTTTTTCAATCTAAATGACATTTCTGCACTCCAATTATAATTTATAAGTCAAAATTTCTCTTACTCTCTGAAACAAATTCTGGATATCTCTATTTGAAAATGTGGAAAAAACTAAATTATAATTAAACGATTTTAAAGCACTCCCGGACTATTCCACCTTTTTAGGGCTCTTCCTCCAAAATTTTCGTCGCCTCCAACAACCTATTCTTCCTTGTTAACCGCCATAGCTAGCACAACCACCAAAATTATTCGTTGCTAACAGCAACCCACTTTCTTTTTTCATTCCGTCTTCTATTTTATTCAACCAATAAAACTGTCCTGTTTTGACATATTTGTCAAACCACATTAATTTCTCATAAGCACTTTAATCACATCTAATTTGGGAATTTATAAAAAAAAAATTCAGATATAAAAACTTAACAATACTAATATAATTTATTCTTTTCATCTCCACATCATTGTAATTTATTTAACAAAACCCCTATTAATTTAATTCCCACAGACTTTTGACAGTTTATTTTTCTGACGTTTATTTTTAAAAATTTCTATGTTTAAATAATTTTTTAAGAATTCTTCTTTTTTATTCCTTTTAAGGTTTAGACGATTCACCTATACACTAGGCAACTATACTATTCAGAAATTATTAACACTATACCAGGTAAAGTCAAAATTAATTTATTTAGCAATTTACTAATCTTTTCTCCCTTTTATTTCAGAGTCGACCCCACATTTGTGATGGCTTCATGAAATTCATGAACAACAAACTCATATAAAAAATCCCTTTAAGTTATATCCTCTTTGACATATTGAAATCATTTCAACTTCCCCCAATTTGGATTTTGTTCAGTGCTAACTATCAGCACTTACTAAATCTAAATTCTTACCGATAAACTTAAACATTTTATTAATATTAACATAACAATAAACTGACTTTTATTAATAAGCATATCTCTTGAATATTTTTTTTTTAATAATTTACTCTATGAAAAATACAGACTTCTCCAAACAAAATCTACAAATCTTTCACTAATTATATCAACTTCAGAATCAAATTTCCAAGTACTTTCCCAATTTCATTACTTCTTTTCCTGTACTATTTATTTCTCGTACTAATTTCGTAGAAATTCTTATAATTGGTTCCCCTCTTTATTTTATATCTTTATTCATTTATTTCCGCATATACTATTTCAGTATCTTTATTCATTGCCGCATTATTATTTATTCTTTTTGTATCCGCATATAATATCCATTTCATCATCTCTACATATAACTCTCTATATTTCATATTTCAATATTTCCTATAATTCTATTTTTCATCTTATTTCACACATATTTTCACATATACTATTTATCATTATAATATATCCCTATTTCCCAATTTCTACAAAATATCGATTTGTCCATAGTACTTTGCTCATTTATTTATACTTGTAACTCCTATAAATTTACTTGAAAATAAATCAACTCTTTTTTTTTATATATAAATTCATCATTATTCTGTACATCTGTTCCCAATAAATTATTTGAGTCATGTTATTATCAAATTTATCTCAAGATATGCTTATGTATTAATTATCCTTCTATTTACAAAACTTATATCTAATAATATAAAATTCGTGTCATAATATTGCATTATTTAAATTATTTACAATGTTTTTGTTGATTAGAGTTACTTCTGAACCTGTATCTATAATAATAACTTGTATACTGAATCTTGTATGTACCCTTCAATAAACTTTAAAGTATTAGTGTTATTGTTTTTATTTAATTCCCCAGTATCTCTAATAAACTCCCTTGGATGTTCATACTTTGATAAGTAGACAATATTATGCACATAGGAGCGTCTAAGCAAAATTTCTCCCTTCTGCATCAACACTTGCTTCCCCCTATTCTCCTCTGTTCTAACTACATTTCACCTGTCTTCTCTCCTCATTTTCCCCCTATTATATCTTGGATTCCCTTCTCTGTAAACTTCCCTATTTCTCGTCTCCTGTGGATAATTTCCCTGTTCTGTCTCCAATTATTGCCTCTGTCATTCCCTTGTCTCCAGTTATTCTCTCTATCATTGTTTGGATTCCCTTGTCTACGTTCCCAGTTATATCGTCCGATATCTCTCCTGACATTGTTCAAATTCTCTCCCCTATTTGTAAAATCCCTGCTTCTATTTTGTCTCTCAAATTCTCTTTCCCTATAATTATTCCCTCGATTCACATATCCCTGTCTATTTGCTGTGTTTATCCTATATGTCACTTGCTCTTGTCCATTTCGATTCTGCGTCCCTACACTCCTCTCAATCCTCTGAAGATATCCTGTCAAACATTCCATCGTCTTTATATTGTGGAGAGCTATTGTTTCTGCCATGTTATGGTTATATTGCCTGGCAATGTATAGGACAATCTCCTCTTCTCGCATAGCCGGTTCTAAATATTGTGCTGTCTGGAATAACTGCATTGCGTACAGATTGTAGTTGGTACTTTTTTCTTAATTGAATTTCCCAAAATACAACCGCTCCCTGAAACTAGCCTGTTGGTTTTCTCCCCAAAAATATTTAATAAACTTGCCTCAAATTCCTGCACATTATTTATGGAATTTTCATTATTGCAAAACCATAATAATGGCATGCCCACTAACATGTTTCGAATATTCAATTTCATTTCTATTGGATCCCTTACATTCTTTACCTTATTTTTGATGATATCTACAAATATTCTAGGATGTAAGTGATTCAGGTTTCCATCAAACTTTATTCCCCCATCATTATAAACTCGGCACCACAGTACTCACTACTCTTGTTTGTCCTAGATTTGATTCCAAACGCTGAATCTCCTCACTTGCATTTTTAAATTTCTCTCTCAATTCCTCAACTTGTCCCTGTAATATCTCTATCTCCCTTTTCCGCCTGATTTGCATGCATACCCATTTCCAGTTCCAAATTCTGCAATCCCTTCTTTATATTATTTTTTATAATGGTAATTTTTTCCTCATAATCCTGAGTTTGCCTTTTAACACTTTCTACCTCCCTAACAATCTCTTTATTCTGCTTATTAACTTCTTTGTTTATTTCCATTGGTAAATTCTCTTTAATGGCTGTTCCCAACTCTACAAATCTGCTCCCAATTTCCTGTCCTATTTCCGCTCTAATTTATGGCCTTTTCTCTGGATATCTCCTCCTGTACATTCCTCTTAAAATTCTCACTTTCTCCTCTGACCTGTTCTACTTTCTCTTCTAAACCTTGGGTAATTTGTAGCATCTCTTCCCTGACTATCTTCACTTCTTCTTTGATTTCTTCCCTCATTTTAATTAACTCTTCCCTAAGTTCTCCTTTAATATTATTTTCCATTTTGTTCATATCCCCCCTAATATTGTTAATTTTACTATCCATTTTGTGCATATCTCCCCTAATATTATGATCCATCTGTTTGTAACATCCGCATTATTTGCCTCATATCCATCCTGTGTCATCCCTGACTCTCCAAACATCTCCTTCCCTACGTCTCTCACTCCTGCACTCTACATTCATTCACACTTTCATCACGTCTATCTCTCACTGTCTCATCCAACTCCTCTCTCAAACTATCTGTTTAGACTTCCCTCTCTATCACCTTGTCCTGCTTCTTGTCTGCCTTGCTCTAAATATTGTACTACAAATTCTCCTGATCCTCCTCTGCTTTCTTCATCTACCTGTATACCCTGTTCCTGTTCTAACACCTGTTCTCCTTCACTCTCTTTCGGTACGATTTCTTTTCCATTTCTTAAAGTCATTCGGTCTGCCATTTTATCCTAATCTCTATTTATTCTCAAATTTAACTTTAACTACCCCAGAATCTCTACAACTCTAATCACACCAATTTGTTTTTATTTTAATCTGTGTATTATTAATAAATCTGCTTAAAAAAAAAACACCCTTATTTCTGTTTTCCCAGAGGCTCCACGTTGTTAGCGCCAATTGTAATAGTATTGTTTTTTTTATTTTTATGTTTTATTGTTAATAAATATAATTTTAATTGAATTGAAGTGAATTTTAAAAGTATGTAGTTCGTTGTTAATATACTATACCTCGGCTAGCTCAATTATTTGTTCTAAGCAATCTGTCACTGTGTGACGTCAACTCTGTAGTCTCCTGGTAGAGTTCAAAAAGAAATTAAACCAAAATTTACTTTATATTTTTGATAAATTAACCCAAATGAAGCACGTTATTTATTAATATTGAACAAATTTAATATTAAACAATAAAATTCGTCTGCAACTTGGGTTGCCTTTAAAAATTTACAAAAATAGGAATCGTGTAAACCTTAATGTGTCGTGAAAATAGAATTTGATTACAAAATGTGGAAACATCTCTACAATAACCTTAAATCTAAATGACTATTGCAACTTTATAAAGTGTTTAAAATGAAATATAAAGAAAAGAAAACTGAACACTTTATGCCGCTGAACTTATAACTAGCATTAAAAATATAATCAAAATTTCAAATGATCCCCAAAATTATTATCCAAACTCACTTTCAAACAGTTCTGATTTTTTTTTTTTTTAAAAAAAACTAACTACTCGCAAAATAATCGGTGATACTGGAATATCTATCCTCTCTTCGGAAGTTAAAGGTACGTACTATTATATTTTTATTTTAATGATCATTAATATTTCAATTTTTAAGGCCTATCGCAATTAGTTAATTCATGAATTTTTTACTTTTTCAATCTAAATGACATTTCTGCACTCCAATTATAATTTATAAGTCAAAATTTCTCTTACTCTCTGGAACAAATTCTGGATATCTCTATTTGAAAATGTGGAAAAACTAAATTATAATTAAACGATTTTAAAGCACTCCCGGACTATTCCACCTTTTTAGGGCTCTTCCTCCAAAATTTTCGTCGCCATCCAACAACCTATTCTTCCTTGTTTAACCGCCATAGCTAGCACCAACCACCAAAATTTATTCGTTGCTAACAGCAAACCCACTTTCCTTTTTTCATTCCGTCTTCTATTTTATTCAACCATAAAACTGTCCTGTTTTGACAAATATGTCAAAACCACATTAATTTCTCATAAGCACTTTAATCACATCTAATTTGGGAATTTATAAAAAAAAATTCAGATATAAAACTTAACAATACTAATATAATTTATTCTTTTCATCTCCACATCATTGTAATTTATTTAACAAAACCCCTATTAATTTAATTCCCACAGACTTTTGACAGTTTATTTTTCTGACGTTTATTTTTAAAATTTCTATGTTTAAATAATTTTTTTAAGAATTCTTCTTTTTTATTCCTTTTAAGGTTTAGACGATTCACCTATACACTAGGCAACTATACTATTCAGAAATTATTAACACTATACCAGGTAAGTCAAAATTAATTTATTTAGCAATTTACTAATCTTTTCTCCCTTTTATTTCAGAGTCGACCCCACATTGTGATGGCTTCATGAAATTCATGAACAACAAACTCATATAAAAATCCCTTTAAGTTATATCCTCTTTGACATATTGAAATCATTTCAATATATATATATATATATATATATATATATATATATATATATACTATATATATTATATATATAATATATATATATATATATATATATATATATATACATTATATATAAAATATTATATATAATATTATACAAAAGGAATATTTTATTCTCGAGAGAGGAAGAGACAGAAAAATATATCTTCTGTCTCTCTTTTACTCATTATCTTACATATGTAATGGTATATAACTTCAAAAGACTATCGAATGCAATTGACCATTCTTTGTGTCTTTTGTAGATTTCCATAAAGGTTTCCAAAACGTTTCCAATTTCCATAAGGCAGCTGGATTAGATAAAATACCAGTAGAACTCTTAAAACTAGTGGAAGAGGACAACTTGGAAGTATTGGCAGATTTATTCAACACGGTGTACGATACGGGAATAATACCACAGGAGTGGCTAAAGTCAGCATTTATAACCATCCCTAAAAAACAAGCAGCAAAAGAGTGCTCTGATTATCGAACACTGAGCCTCATGAGTCATACTTTAAAAGTTCTGCTAAAAATATTACATAAGAGAATATACGAAAGGCTAAAGGAGGATATTAGCGAGACGCAGTTCGGGTTCCGAAATGGAATGGGTACTCGAGAAGGACTATTTGCCATCAACATATTAATTCAGCGATGTAGGGATGTGAATGTTGATCTACACTTGTGCTTCGTTGGACTACGAAAAAGCTTTCGATAAAGTAAGACATGAAAAACTAATATCAATACCTATGAACAAGCGCATTGACAGTAAAATCATAAATATAGTGCAAACATTATATTGGAACCAAAGTGCCATAGTTCAAATTGATGGGCAAACACTCAGAAGAAATGAGGATCTGTAGAGGAGTTAGACAGGGATGTGTGTTATCACCACTTTTTGTTTAACTTATATTCTGAAGAAATTTTCCAAAACACGCTCAATAATATCGAAGCGGGAGTCACCGTTAACGGAAAATTAATTAATAATTTAAGATATGCAGACGACACTGTGATCATAGCAACGAGTATAGAGGATCTACAACATCTTATCGAAAGCTTGAGTATAAATAGTGCTGAGATGGGAATTACTATAAACGCCAAAAAAACGAAGTACATGCTGATTACAAAAAGGCCACAAAATATACATCACCTATTGACAATAAATGGTAACGTGATAGAACAAGTAGAAAAATATCAGTATTTGGGAACTTTGATCAATGAAACCAATGATCATACTGTAGAAATAAACAGACGAATAGAGATTGCCAGATCAGCATTTATACGAATGAAGCCACTCCTAACGTGCAAAAATCTAAATTTGGAGATCAGACTACGTACCATTCGCTGTTATATATTTTCAATATTATTAGATGGAGCTGAGACTTGGACATTAAAAAAATGTAATTTAAAAAGAATCGAGGCCTTCGAACTCTGGTTATACCGCAGAGTATTGAAAATATCATGGACTGATAGAATTACAAATAAAGAAATACTGGAGAGGGTTGGTAAAGAAACAGAACTAATCACCACTATACAAACCAGAAAACTGGAATACCTAGGCCACGTGATGAGGGGACCAAAATATGAAATTTTGAGACTGATAATACAGGGAAAGATTCAAGGAAGAAGATCTGTTGGCCGAAGGCAGAACTCATGGTTAAAGAATCTACGTGATTGGTACCAATGCAGATCGATTGATTTGTTTAGAGCAGCAAGTTCTAAAATAAAAATAGCCATTATGATTGCCAACCTCCGTAGGGAGACGGCACTCTAAGATAAAGCCTTTGATACGGTAGAATTTGACAAAATCCTGAAAGCACTAAAAGCATGCCGATTTGACTACCGATATACAAGGTTAATTTACAATACATACAAGAACGTAACTCTGTCGATGGAATTCTGATAAATACAATCAGATATGCAGACGATACAGTTATTTTAAGTTATGACATGAATGGATTACAATGCCTTTTAAATGCCATTGATAAAGAGGGAAGAGAGTTTGGCCTAAACATAAACTGTTCAAAAACAAAACACATGGTGTTTAGCCGTTTAGCACATCAAGATGCACGATTATATGTTGATGGTCATATAATTCAAAGAGGGTCCAGTTTTAAATATCTTGGTTGCCATATTACTGAACAACTAGAGCCAGATCAATAGATAAAATATACAATCGAGATAGCCCGCACGACATTTTTAAAAATGAGGTCATTCTTCTGTAATGATAACTTGCAACTTCAACTTCGAAAGCGCATGGTTAAATGCTACATCTGGTCAGTCCTCTTATACGGTGTCGAAGCATTGACATTAAAAATATCCACGACTAATCGTCTGGAGGCCTTTGAGATGTGGCTACACAGACATATACTAAAAATTCCATGGACGGCTATGCTGACAAATGTGGAAGTCCTTAAAAGAGCAAATGCTGCTCGCGAGCTGCTTGATAACATCAAATGTAGAAAGATGGCCTATTTTGGACACGTAGTAAGAGGAGACCGATATAATATTCTTTAACTTATTATGATGGGTAAAATCGAAGGACGCAGAGGAATTGGTAGAAAGCAGGCTTCTTGGTTGAAGAATATCAGGGAGTGGACAAGAATAAAGAAAGCTGAACAACTATTTAGAATAGCTCGAGACAGAGACAGTTTCGCCATGTTAATCGCCAACGTCAAGGGGACTTGATAGGGCACGTTAAGAAGAAGTGCCAGTGTGGCTCTTAAAATAAACATCTCCGAAACAAAGTACATGACAAACTTAGTACCTAGTGAAAATATTAATATGGGAGACAACGAAGAAAAGCTGATGGAAAAATACATATACCTTGAAAACGAAATAAAGATCACAAGAGACAACCAGATATGCACACTACGAAAAAAAAATAAACCTAGCATAGACAGCCTATCGAAAACTCAAACACATTTTTAAAAGCAATATACGAATTTTTTTTAAACGTAAAATATTTGACAGCTACCGAGTTATAAATTAAGATTTAAGACGAAGAACAGGAATTGTGATTTTCCGAAATGCCATACGAAACTGGAACTGGGCCGGACACGTCCCTCGAAATAGTGACGAAAGATAAACGAAGAGATTGCTTGAGTAAAGGACGAAGTTAGATAAAAGAAGTAGAAAAAGGCCACGTCTTAAGAAAATGTCAAGAAATTAAATAAAAAGTGCTTAAGATAGAGCACAATGGACAAAAATAAAGTAGGCTTATGTTCAGCAGTAGACACAAAGCGCTAAGTTATGATGATTGTAGCGATAATTCGTAGGGAATAAAGATGAACTAAATGTTAAATAAATTAATGCAAAGCGCAGATATAATTAGAGCTGTGAAGTCACAATAACTAAACTATCTTGCCCACTTAGAAAGAATGTCAGATAATCAAGCTGTAAAAATAATTCAAAGATGCAATCCCCACAAAAAAAAAAAGAAGAAGAGAAAGTCCCCGTAAAAGGTGAATAGACAATATAGAAACAAATCTTAAAACCATAAACGTCAGACAGTGGCGAAAAAAGTATTCGATTGGGCATAATGAAAGAACGTTATTGGCCAAGAGCCACAGAGAGCTGTAGTGGTATTAGAAGAAGAAAAAGAAGGTACAAGAAAAATAACAAAAAAATGCAGAAAATAGAAGAAAGATTTCAGGAAAAAAGAAATATTATGGTCGTTTTACAAAAAGTTAAAAAAACTGAAAGGGGATGCCAAAATTACAATTTATACCAGAAAAAAGATATAAAACACTCACGAATAAAAAATAATTAGTAATGGTTATATTTATGAAAGAGACATTGTAATGAACTACTGAATGGGCAAAACACAGATGAGAATAGAACAAATTTCCTTATAGAGAATGATGTCATAATGATGGAACCAAGCTAATAAGAATAATCGTTACAGCTTCAACATAAAGCAGATTTCCAAAGTTAAGATATAACAAAAAATTTAAACATTATAAAAAAATGGTATTTTTAATAACCAAAATGGCAATGATTCCGGTAAGTCAATTAAACTAACAATATCTAAAACTTTTGCTTCGTAATTTTAAGTATCAAGTTTTATTTTCCTAATTCCACTACATTGTGATGTAATAAACGTTAGGTAAAACGCATACAATACATTAAACAGTTCTCCCAATATTTTATTTATAAATTATAACCGTTTACAAATTGAAGCACACTCTAAACTTACATAATTTAGGGACATAATAAATTAAAGTAACACACAAAATACAAGTCCACGCCGCTGGTTTATAAATTAACCGAACGTCTACCACATAAATTACTCGGATGCAATATTTGTCTCTAGATAATGAATAAGCAAGCAAAATCCTATTCGGAAATTGGAAAATCTTCGCAGAGGTAAAGTTGGGAGGTTACATACACGCTATATTACATTTCATCTATAACAACAGAGCAGGATTAACGATATATAGGTTGCATTTTAGTACATAAATAATAATATTGGAAATTACCTTTGATAAAGATTTCAACAGCACTGAATTGTTGATGGCAATATACACCAAGTGCTTTTGAAAATACGTTCTGGCTGTATATTGTGCATGACTGTTTAAAGAATCAAAATAAGGAAATTAAGGTTTTATATTTAGAACTAGCAGTAACAGATAGAGTCTATCTCCAAAACTCTTGGAGGGTGCCGGTTTACAACATTCCTTCCATGGAGAGGCTTATATGCAACAGTGTCTCTTTCAGCGGCTTTGTTCTTGCTGTAAGCCCAATTAGTCCGCTAGCCTTCGACAGCTCAGTAGAGAAACTAAAATGGACTTTCAAAGTTACTTTTATCTGGCCTGTTGAATTGATATAGTGAAATAAAACAATTACTTGTTTAGAACGAAACTGTAATTGAAAAAAGAAAGAAAGGGCAAGAAATAGAGCTTATAAAATTTGAGAGTGTAACTTATCGTAGGAACTTAATTTGAATATCACAATTTGCTAACGAAAGCGAAAACACCATAACACTTATTCACATATTACGGCTTCCCGGCCAACTGCGTAAACTGCAACGTGGAGAATCCTCTCCGAACTTTGAAATATAGATGTTAGTAATACGAAAGTCGCTAAACCACTGACGGTGTACCTGGTCGCCTCCCTCGCCCCGCTGGAATATTTTTTTGTTTATGCATTTTGAAAAGCCGGTCTGTCGTCAAGTAGGCGCTGTGGGCGGGGATTAACATTCTCAGAAACAAGGTCTAGGTAGACTGGATTTATTTAGGTAACCGACGCGAAAATAGAATTATTTGATACAAAATAGAATTATTGGTTTGGAGATATAGTTCTCCAACAACTCTTTAAAATCTACTTGGGTATATGAAAAGTGAGGTATTGATAAAATGAAGGAGGTCTTGTTCTCTAATGGGTATACCATTAAGCCTTCATTACTCGCAACGTTAGGAAATATCTAAAATTTTTAAATATTTCGCCATAATTTTTGAAATATTGCTTCTTTTGGGTTCTGCAACCAGGAATATTCCTATGAAGACTCGTATAACACTATGTTACGCGAGTGTTGATTTTTAAAAAGATTATTTAAGAAAAGTTTGTAGAACATTGTAAGATTGTAGAACATCCGTTATTATAAGCGCTATTTTAGTTTCTTGCAAGTAAATATGGACAAGAAAATGGGAAACCAGTTACCAAAATGGTATGAAGAGATATACAGATTCTGATAAGGACTTAAGTAATGTTTATTCTAAATACAGTATCCACGATATAGATTTTGAGCAGTCCACACAAGATCTACCCAGTGATCCTGAAGATTCCATGAAAGAAAGCGGCCAAGTGATGGTTATTTAAGATTTTATGGCAAAGATAAAACACCATGGTTGAAACATAAGAAACACACTCTCAAAGGTAAGAGCAAAGCTTATAATATTGTTACGAACTTACCTGGAGTAAAAGCAAAAGGTGCCAGAACCATATTAGAATACTGTAATTATTTTTCTCGGATACTATGTTCAATAATATTGTAAAATATACAAATCAATGTACAAATGGGAGTATTTTATACTTGCCCTAGGGATTATCCTGCTGTTAACTACGAGGAAATGCAAGCATTTATCGGATTTTTGTTCCTTGCTAGGGTAAAGAGAGCGCAACATTTAAATACTGACGAAATCTTGAAATTAGACGGCATAGCTCCAGATATTTTCGCAGCTACTATGTCCACGAAAAGATTCACCAAATAATTCAAGCTGTAAGATTTGACGACGCCACTAAGAGGCAAGAAAATTGGGCAGTTGATAATCTTGCACCCATTCGAGACATATGAAATGTTTGTCACTAACTGTTTATCTGCATACATTCCTGGATTTTATGTGACCATAGATGAAATGTTGGAAGTGTTCTGTGGTTGATGTAAATTAAGGTAGTGTATACTGTATATACCCAATAAGCCAGCGAAATTCAACGAAGAACATTCAACAAATCAAGGTAAAAGCTTGTGAGAAAAAAAAAGGTTGTGTAAAAAATTTTAAAGAAATAAAAAATGTGTTTTGAATAATTATAAATATAAATTAAGACCCCTATCCAATACACTCCGTAAAGAGTTTAAATCTACAAGAAATACAGACCTGTGTAGAATTGTAAAGGTAACGCTAATATGTTTCATACTTGACAGCACCCGCGCAATTCATTTGGCGAAGGTATTTGTTTAGTTGCGATTTGTATAGACTTCTGGCTGACAGGTAATGCATTACAAATGAATAAATACTGTGAATAATCTTCTGTCACCAAAACTTCGAAGTTGTAGACGAATAGCATTTCAGCGAAAATTTATTTGCTCAAAAGTGAACTTTATTTAAAATAACACTAAGTATTATATTTTATAAGTAAAATGCTTACATAAATAACTAATGTTAAGCTTTTTGATGTGAGGCATGTTATATCAATATACCAGTTTTTATTAAAATTGAGATTTTCTTTCATCCTTACACTTATTCGCCTTATCGTTACAAAAAACAAGAAAAATTAGTTAATTTTAGAAAATTGGTAGAAAAACATTGTAGCTTTAAACCAACTTTAAAAACAACAAAGCTCATGACTTAAAGAATTTCAAATGTTTCTTTAGAAATCGAGAAAATGCGAAAATTGCAAGCGGAGGAGTAGCAATCTATACAGGGTGGTCCTTAAGTAATTGTACAAAAAGAAACCGTAGATTTTACACTTTAAAATATTTCGATTTAAGTCAAGTTGCTTTAATAAAATGTTAATATTAAGAAAGATACAGGGTGTTAAAGTGGAAATTTAAAATTTTATTTTTTGGTATAACTTTCATGTTTGTCAACTTTTATGTATAAAAATTTACAACTGGGTAGTATTAAATATCAGAAATTTTAATTTGATGTGTACTTTGATGTATCTGATAGAGGGCGCCACATATGCCACATACGTGGCATATATTTGCACTTAACTTTTTTGCTTCTCAAGTTATGGGTATTTTTATTAAAAAATATTAAAGATACATTATTTTAACAAATAAAAGGTATACTTCTTAATATCCTCAAAACTCAACAGTTTTCGAGATAATCGCATTTTAGAAATCAACTACATAATTCTGATTTATCTCAATTACTCCAGGCAACGAAAGAAAATTAAAGAAAAACATCAATACTTCTGAATTTTGGTATAAAATACCTTTAATAAAGTTAATAGTTAACGAATTATTAAATAAAATAAATATATCAGCAGGATAAAATAACAGGATTTGATAAATAACAGAATAATTGGATTTTACATCAAACATTTTACGTTTTGTATTAAATTAAAGGCATAATCAAAACATTTTATTTACAAACCAAATTAAGAAATAGTTAAACTAAATAACGTTGAACTTTTTGTCAAAGTAAGTGTTCAATATGTCCACCATTTTCTTTAATTCATTTGTCAATACATTCCATAAAATATCGTCTCATATTAAATAGCATCATTGGTTCTAAAGAAACTGCTGCAGTATTTATTATAAGTGTTATACGTATAATAATAAGTAATTTTTTGAAATTTTTATGAACTAAATAATTATATTAATATCTCACCACAAGAATATGACTTTCTTTTATTCTATTATTATTATTATTCTATTATTATTATTTTATTCTATTCTTTAGAATTTGTTTTGAATTGGTTCTTTGGAACCAATGATGCTATTTAATATAAGACAATATTTTATAGAATGTATCAACAAATGATTTAAAGAAAATGGTGGACATATCGAACACTTACTTTGACAAAAAATTTAATGTTATTTAGTTTAACAATTTCTTAATTTGGTTTGTAAATAAAATGTTTTGATTATGACTTTAATTTAATACAAAACGTAAAATGTTTGATGTAAAATCCAATTATTCTGTTATTTTATCGAATTCTATTATTAATTATCCTGCTGATATATTTATTTTATTTAATATTTCGTTAACTATTAACTTTATTAAAGGAATTTTATAACAAAATTTAGAAGTATTGATGTTTTTATCTATTTTTCTTTCATTGCCTGGAGTAATTGCGTTAAATCAGAATTATGCAGTTGATTTGTAAAATGCGATTATCTCGAAAACTGTTGAGTTTTGAAGTTATTAACAAGTATACCTTTTCTTTGTTAAAATAATGTATCTTTAATATTTTTTATCAAAAATACCGCTAACTTGAAGAACAAAAAAGTTAAGTGCAAATGTATGCCACTTATGTGGTATATGTGGCGCCCTCTATCGGCTATATCAAAGTATGCCTCAAATTATAATTCCTAATATTAAATAGTACCCAGTTGTAAATTTTTATACATAAATGTTTACAAACATGAAAGTTATAGCGAAAAATAAAATTTTAAATTTCCACTTTAACACCCTGTATCTTTTTTAATATCAACTTTTTATTAAAGCAAGTTGACTTTAATCGTATTATTTTAAAGCGTAAAATCTGGGGTTTCTTTTTGTACAATTACTTAAGGACCACCCTGTATAAACGATAGCTTTGACGCTAAAACAATAAAACTCACAACAACTATCGAAGCAATTGGAATTAGAGTCACAGACACAATTTCTTTTTTAATTTGCAATATTTACATTCCCCCCAATAAAGAACCCGATTCAAAAGAAATTTCAAACCTATTAAATCAACTACCTGCTCCGTGGATAATAATTAGAGATTTCAATGTACATAATCCGTTATGGTGTTTAACAAAACTAAAATCTCTAGGTCAAAAAATGGAAAAATAATAGAAGAAGTCAACTTAAATATCCTTAACGACGGACAAAATACTCGTTTTGACATACCAGGCGAAGGCTCTTGTATAGATCTATGTATTTGCGAACCATCAATTACACATACTCTTATGTGGGATGTGTTACCAGATCTTTTTTTTTTTATTTAGAATTTCCGCATCAACCATTAAAGGTCTTAGCGGGTTTTACAGACTTTACAGTTGTTATTACAAATACAAATTTACTAATTACAAATTGCGTATTAAATTACACATAATAAATTACAAATTACAAAGAGATACATATAATATAACTTAAATTTTGTATAGTAAACGTATGTCCTCAAGGAATTTGATTGTATTAGATACATTACTGTTTAAAATATCTTTAAGTTTCTTTGCTTCTTCTGGTACGTTGTTGATGGCTCTTTCGTAGGAATAAAGAGGACATTCAATCAATACATGTTGAACAGTTATTGGACATTCACAATAGGAACATTCAGGTGGTAGTTCTTTTGTTATGAGATGCTGGTGAGTTAACGCTGTGTGTCCAATTCTTAGTCGGTTTATAATCACTTGTTGCCTTCTGTTTTCTGGAAATTGTAGTTTAGTGCCAATCCTAGTTTTCACGTTTTTACGGTTAGCCTTAGTAGAATTCCACATTTGTTGCCAATTTTTTACACAGTGCTGTTTAATATTGAGCTGGATATCACGGAATGGAATTGTAGTCATAATTTCAGTTTGCTCGTCAGTAGCAGCTTTCTTTGCTAATTCATCTACTTTTTCATTTCCTGCGATACCTGTATGTGAGTGTTAGCAGATCTATATGGTAGTGATCACTACCTTATCATAATAAGCAATGAACTACAATCAACTACCCCGCAACATCTAAAATGGAACTTGAAGGGTGCAAATTGGACATAATTTCAAAATTATGTGAAAACAATCTGCAAAACCTAAGTGACAATGTAGATATATACAAAACAATATACTCTCTGATAAACGTAGTCACAGAATCAGCAAATAAGTATGTTGGAATAATTAAATTCGATCACAAATATTAGTTGGTACCTTGGTGGAATCAGGACTGCAAAGAAGTATTAAAACAATCGAAACAAGCTATTAATAAATTCAAACGACAAAACACTCAAGAAATATAGACTATATGGTGACGATTTGGTTATTTTCTGTAGAGGAAAAAACATAGCAATAGTTCACAATCAGATTCAAAAAGCGTTAACACACATTGAGAAAAGGTCACTTAAGTTTAAAAACTTTGGTGCTGATTATTCAAGTTTAATACTTATTTACAATGCCATAATTCGATCAAAACTTGATTATGGATCTATCGTCTACAACTCTTCCAAAAAAACGCATTTAAAGTCAGTGGATATCATCCCAAATAGATGTCTACTTATTTTCTTTAGGTGCTCACTACACAAATCCTATTTAAAGTGTCTATTGGGAAAGTGGAGAACTTCCTCTCTCTTTTGGAAGACAATATCTAAGCCTAACATATGCAGCAGCAGTGTCATCAAACCGAAATAATCCAGTACTGCATAACGTGTTACTTATCGATTTAGAAATAAATTTTATCAAAACACATCAAATTGATCATTCTTTTATCTTTCGTATACAATCATACTTATCCAAATTAAATTTTAAATTTTTAAAAACCTATGATAGATACATCTTCAATCTACAACCCTGCACCATGGACAATCTCTATTCCTACTATCGACATCAGTCTAACAAAGCTAAGAGAAACATAGCTATTATCAACCATAATTAAACAAAAGTTTCATACACTATTAAAGATATATGGCAACATAGTTGGAGCAGCAATTTATTCGGAAGACTCCTCAGATTCAAATTATCGTCAATTACAACAACATCTTTTCAGCTGAATTATTCGCAATTTTAAATATACGACAATATTTTTTTAATTATTTGTAAAATATTTCGTTACTGTAATATATTGTCATCACTTGTACCTAAAATAGATTAACAAAAATTGATTTATATCTCAAATTTAATTGGGAATGTATATGTAGATATTCTGTATTATTGTAAATTTGCAAACCCTTTCTCTCTTTGGTTATTCCTTACCTTTTATCGAATTTTACATTCCGTGACTCATTATTACCTTTTAATTTTTTCCCAAAAAATAGCTTAAACATTTCATCTCAAAATCCATCCACTAGCCTATTGTAATTTCTTTGCTTTCGAACCAAAGCGATGCTCCATCCGTCAAATAATTTCTTATTGCTTCTTTGCAATCCCCAATATTTTCGGTGTTTTGCAATTTATTTTTAATTATTGAATGAACGGTACTGGACGCTGCTGTCTTAAATCCTCCCTAATTTGATTCTTGATACAGTTATAATTTTGGATGACCAGTTTTCGTATTTCTTGTAAACATTTTCCGTTTCCCATTTCATTTACCTTTTTTACGATTTCTTTCATTTCTATTCTGTTTTCTGGTTTCAAATTTTTTTTTCTTGTAGTTTTTATCAGTATCTTGTTTCTTTTTGACTTTTTAGCTGTTTTTTCAATATTTTTTACGTTTTTTTTTTTCATTTTTCTTCTTTCTTTCCTTGTTTTCCTTTTTATTTTTCATCATTTTTATTCTTAAATCTTCTAACATGTCGTTTTTTCGTTTTTGTTTTCTTAACTGCTATGACATTTTCCTCATTGTCAGACCTTTTCTCTTCAATTATTTCTTCTTCTCTCTAATTTTTTTATCTTTATATGATGGTCGTTATTAACTTTGAGTTGAATTTTGAAAAACATTTTCCAGATGTTTTTGATGATTTATGTCCAACATTAATATTATACTTTGCAAACATTTTTACCATTTGTTCAGAAAATTGGTACCATTTCGAAAATTTGAGAAAAGTTAAAGATATTTTAGAAAAAAATATTTATCCTCTAGAATTTCACAACCCTCTAATTAAAAAAAGAAATTATATTATCAGAAATCAATTCAATTCCAATACCAAACCCAAACAAATCCAAACCATACCTAGCAATAATAATAATAATAATCTCACTAACTCAAACACATACTATATATCATTACCAAACATTAATTCCAATCAATTGTCATATTCAGTCACACAATAAATTTTTAAAATAATTTTTTTTTTATTTATACCCCGTATAAATATATGGTCAAATATTTATTCTCCATAACAGTAATTTGTATTTGCCTTTGAACACTTCGTCTGTCCTATTTCGCTAAATGCAATATATAAATCCAAACAATTGGTGAATTATAAAGTAAACTAAAAACGTTACATCACCTTTCTCATCGAATCCTACCGACTGCGCCAATTCGCGTTTGCGCCAGTTGCAGGATCAACGACATAAATCAGCATGATTAATTTGTTCTGAGGACGTATCAATTTCCTAATTGCTAGCCAACTCATTATCTCCCGTTTGTGCAGATACAATACAGTGTGCGTTGTTGCCACTTTCGTTACCCAACAGCATATGCGAAGGGGTCTCTTCTCGATGAAGCAATATTCTCCATTAAGGCTAAATATCAAAGATGGCATTAATGTTACTTGAGGCGAACGTTAATGGTGACCAAATTGCTGACTCTGCTCTTTGAAATTCGCTGTGTGGAAATTCTTGTTTTATGAGAGCATAGTGGAAAACCGACGTTGTAACTTTCTTTTATTTTATTTGTGCGGATTCTAAGGTCAATATTCTAGTGGGATTTTATAATTCCTACTTTTCATGCCAACAAATTTTTCTATTAAAACCTCTTAAAAAAATCAAACTAATTTTTTACGAGTGTTTAAGTTTATTTGACCATAGTTAATTACATAATATATTACATATTACTGCAGTATTTCTTTGCTTGGCGGTTAATGGGTTGAAAAGAATAATAATAATAAGCTTAATACACGTCGGCAGAACAACTTACTATATTGTTTTTTATTTGATTAGAGTTTTCTTCTTCTTTGAGTGCCTCTCCTATCGGAGATTGGATATCATTATGGCGATTCTAATTTTATTAACAGCTGTTTTGAATAATTCGTTAGTGGTACAGCTAAACCAGTCTCTTAAATTTCTCATCCAGGACATTCTTCTACGGCCTGGATTTCTGCGTTCTTGGATCTTTCCTTGATCGTTATTTATTCTGCGTATTACCTCTTTATTTGTAATTCTATCCACCCAACTCATTCTTAGTATACGGCGGTAGCAGTACATCTCAAAGCTTTCAAGATTTTTACTATTCCTCTGTTTAAGAGTCCATGCCTCAACACCGTAAAACAAAGTACTGAATACATAGCATTTTAACATTTTAGTTCGTAGATGAATACTAATATCACGATTACAAAATAATTTTTATATTTTTATAACGGTAGACCTGGCAATTTCAATATGTCTTTTTATCTCGTGATTTCGGTTACCTTTTTCATTAATAAGGGTTCCCAAGTATCTGTATTCGCCTACTTTTTCAAGTTGGGTACCGTTTATTGTGATACTGGTGTCATGAATTGGATTCTTACTGAAGGTCATATATTTGGTTTTTTTGATGTTCATCCTTATGCCGTAGTTATTACATATCTTATTCATACTTTCAACTAGATGTTGTAGATCTTTCACTGTTCTTGCCATTATCACAGTATCGTCAGCATATCGAATATTATTGATAACTTCTCCATTGACTATTATCCTTTCGTTTGCATGTGAGAGAGCTTCTTGGCATATTTGTTCGCTGTAGATATTAAACAAAAGCGGTGACAATATACAACCCTGTCATACTCCTCTACGTATTTCTATTTCGTTCGATGTTTGGTCTTCTACCTTTATATTAGCTCGCTGATTCCAGTACAGATTTAATATTATTTGCATGTCTCTGGTGTCGATGTTCTTACCTTCCAGGATTTCTTTGAGTTGATTGTGGCGTACTTTGTCAAAGGCCTTTTCAAAGTCTATAAAGCAGGCATGCACCTCTTTTTAACATCTAAACATCTCTGTGTTAGAACATTTAAGGCAAAGAGAGCTTCTCTTGTACCTAATCCTTTTCTGAATCCCATCTGTGTATCGTTAATATCGATATCTAACTTTTGATAGATAGGGTTGTGGATGACGCTAAGAAATATTTTAAGCAGGTGACTCATCAAGGAGATTGTTCGATGATCTGAACATTGCATTGCCTTAGTTTTCTTCGGTATGGTGACAAACGTAGACAGCAACCATTCTTGAGGTATTATACCAGTACTGTATATTGTATTGAATAGATGTAATATTATGGTTACGGATTTATCATTCAAAAGCTTTAACAGTTCTGTAGGAATTTCATCAGGTCCATTTGCTTTTCCATCTTTAGCGTTTCTTATTGCGTATTCTACTTCTTCTTTCAATATGTCTGGCCCAGTTGCATTGATTATCTGAGTTAAGTTGTTTCTATCGTCTTCAAATAATTCATTCAGGTATTCTGTCCATCTTTTTATTTTATTCTCTGGATCTACAATAAAATTTCCATTTTTGTTTTAAGTTTAACTATTTGGCATTTCTTTATGCTTCCTGTTATCTTTTTTACTTTTTTGTGCATATTGAACGCATCGTACTTTCCTCATAGGTTTCCATTTCTTCACACTGTTCTTTAATTCACTCCTCTTTGGCTTCTTTTATTCTCTTTTTTATGTGTTTATTTATTTCTTTGTATTTGTCTGGGTAATTCTTCATCTTTCTTCTTTGTTCCATTAAGTCTAGTATATTAGATTCGAGTTGGTCTCATAAAATTTTATGCCCAATGATATAAATTAACTCTAACTTAAATTTCTGTTCCAGTTAATCTTGAGAATAAGTAAAAACTTAATAAAACTACCTTTTGTAGAAGCAAAGTTTATGATTTTATTTATTTTAAGTTCAGTGACGATCTATTCTAAATGCAAAACTTGCAAAATAAATATTACAATTCATGAAATAATACAGTTTAATCAAGTACGAGACACATACTACCATATATCTTACTGAAAAATGAATTGTCTTATATTTTATTTAAATACTGTTTGCACGAAGTATGTATACCGTAGAAGGTTATAAATAGACAGCTGAGAAAAGCGAGTTTACTCTTCAATATTAGAATACCAATAAAAAAGGTTATTCGTTTTATAAAAATGCTTAAAAGATAATTGACAAAAAGCTTTGACAAGAAATAACTGGTAAGTAAAATAATCGCAACAAAATAAAATTTATGTGAGCTTAATTTGTATTTCTTTATAAACAAGGGAACAAAAATTGAGCAATACGTGGGTTTACTTTTCAGGATAAGATATTTTGAAATTTTTATCAAAAAATGTATATTTAAAGTGTATGAATTATTATACATATAATTATTATTCCAAAACTTTAATTGAATAGATAAAACGTTATAAGGTATAAAAACTGAATTTACAATTGCACTGAAAATGAATAGTAGTCTTTATTTCAAGCTGAATGTCGAATTTTGAATCTAAAACTAGTTGTCGGTCGAAGGTCAACGTCGTAGACCAAACACATGGTGGCTGCACGGGGGGAGAGGGGTTACCGGTTCATCGATGTGTGAGACAACTGGTATACAGGGGTCGATCAACTGTTAAACAAAAGATTTAAAGACAGATAGAAAGCTTTTAAAAGAGTTTGTACCAGATTAGCTACATTGCGCATTGAAGGATTAAGTCGTCGTCGATAAAACCAATCTATCCGAGGCTTATTTAAAGGTTTTCAGGTTTTGTACTTTTACTGGTAACGAGTTACTGGCCCATTGCCCAACCCCTAATCTAGAGGACTAGAATTTTCTGTCAACGTTTATTCCTTTGGCCGATAATTCCAGTTTTTAGGCGCCAGAACTCGCCCCTTCACCCCTATATAACGCACAATCATTGTATTCTCTGAATAACCGCTCCGAAGATCCCTTTTAGGGTGAAAAACGTTTAAGCGGATACACACACGCACTATACGTGAAATCAAATCTTAACTGTATTTTCTTTTACTTCGATATACTCTTTATGAGTAATAGAAACCAATTCGCTAAGGATTTTTGCTTGGCTGAGGAGATATGTTGTGGAATGCAATTTTAGACTTTCCATGTCTCTAATTACAACTTCATCAGCGTCTGTTTGGCCTTGCATACCTTAGAAAACCCAAGTCTGTGCTTTCCACCTTCGCACAAAGGAAGCCAAGGGAAAACTCCAAATTGTGTGGAATGGTAATGCATTAGAACACACAAACCAACCTATATATCTTGGAGTAACTCTGGACCGGTCCCTCACCTACAGACAACATTGCATAAAAACAAGAGGGAAAGTAACAACTAGGAACAGCATACTCAGAAAGCTAACAAGTAAATGGGGCGCACGTCCTGGCGTTTTAAGAACAAGTTACAGGCACTGTATTTCTCAACTGCTGAATATGCGTGCCCCGTTTGCAGCAGATCTGCTCACACCAAACAAGTTGATACTGAGCTAAATGAGACATGCAGGATAGTAACGGGGTGCATGAAACCAACGCCACTTTCAAATCTATATAGAGCAGTGGGTTTTGCAGAACCCTCAACACGCAGAGACGCTGCAGAACACATAGAGAAAATTAAACAGATCGCGGACGATCGGCATGCCCTATACAAAGCTCGAACACCACGAAAGTGACTAAAATCTAGAAAAAGCTTCCTTGGAACAGTGCAGGATAAACCGCCTGAGTATTTTCCACTTCCCCAGGTTCAATGGACCGGCCAGACCCTAGACTTTAAAACGTGGAAAACCTTGAATAGGATAAGAACGGGGGTTGCTACAGTAAAATCAAACATGGCAAAATGGGGAAAAATAGACCAAGATGATGTAAACTGTGACTGTGGAAAAACACAGAATATGAAACATCTTCTTACATGCAGAAACTGGACCCATCGATGTACCCTTGAAGATTTGTGGCTCGCCAACAAAGATAAAACCGACGTAGCTTGATACTGGGCCGAAATTTTATAAAAGACATGTCCGGACACGATAAAGTAAAGTCAAGAAGGCACAGATTAAAGCAGAAATCTAAACAGGAAAGATTTGTTTTCACCTCCAAAGCGTCTGTGAATAGCCGCTCCCAAGATTCCTTTTAGGGTGAAATACGTATAAGCGGATATACAGACGCACTATATATGAAATCAAACCTTAACTATCTTTTCATTTTGGAGATAGAAAGCTTTAAGGGAAATATTTGGATACACAAAGAAATTAAGTGGGTTTAAATACAATTTGTATCAGATTAGCTACATTGCGCATTAAAGAGTTAAGTCGTCGTCAAAAAACCAATCTATCCGAGGCCTGTTTAAAGGATTTGTAGTTTTGTACATTTACCGGTAACGAGTTACCGGCTCATTGCCCAGCCCCCAACATGGAGGACCGGAATTTTCTGTCAACGGTTATTCCTTCCCATTACGTTATGCCAGAAATTCGCCCCTTCGCCTCTCTTATCTGCTATATAACGCACAATCATTGTACGCAATGAACCTAGTGGCTACCTGGCAAAAGCCTTCGGGGACGTAAGAATAGGATTTGTTGGCATTTGTGCCCTTTCCTTCTTCTTCTTACGGTGCCTTCTTCTTCTTCTTCTTCAAGTTCCCCTCCTATCGGAGATTGGAAATCATTCTGGCAATTATAATTTTATTGGTTACTCGCCTGATTAGTTCAATTGAACTGCATCCAAACCACTCACGGAGATTGCGTAGCCACGAGATTTTACGTCTTCCCACGCTTCTTCTACCTTTGATTTTACCCTGCATTATATTCCTTAGTAGTTCGTACTTTTCACCTCTCATGACGTGCCCCAAGTATTCCAATTTCCTGATCTTTATGGAATTTAAAACTTCGCATTGTTTTCCTAGTTGTTCGAGAACTTGTTCGTTTGTTTTGCGATCCATCCATGATATTTTCAAAATGCGTCGGTAACACCACATTTCGAATGCTTCTAGTTTTTTAATGTTGGATTTTTTAAGTGTCCAAGCTTCAACTCCATACAAAAGGGTAGAGAAAATATAACATCGAAGCATTCTTATCCGGAGCGATATATTGATATCGCGATTACAAAAAAGTTTTCTCATTCTATTAAAAGTTGACCGCGCAATTTCAATGCGGCATCTTATTTCTTTTGTCTGATCAGTATCTTCTGTGATCCATGCTCCAAGGTACTTGTACGAAGATATTTGCTCAATTTCTGTATTATCCAGTACTAGCTTAACTTTGTTGTTCTGTGCTTTCGCAAATACCATGAACTTGGTTTTCTTCAAATTGATTTTTAGTCCATAATCGTTGCAATATATACTTAGTTGTTCAGCAAGGTGTTGCAGTTCTTCTAGTGTTCCTGCCAAAAGGACGGTGTCGTCAGCATATCTTATGTTATTAAGTGGCTCACCGTTTATTATAAGGCCCTCACTGATCTCGGCAAGCGCTAATTGTGAGATGGCTTCACTGTATAAATTGAATAACAAGGGTGATAAAATACACCCTTGGCGGACCCTACGGCGAATCTGGATATCCTTGGTCAGTTCGTTTTCAACTTTCACTTTTGCTGTTTGATTCCAATAGAGGTTACAGATGATTCTAATGTCTCTACTGTCTATGTTTTTATTCAATAAAATTTCTTTAAGTCCATTATGCTGCACTCTGTCAAATGCCTTCTCAAAATCAATGAAACAGGCATATACTTCATGATTAATATCTAAGCATCTCTGCGAAAGAACACTTACTGCAAACAGTGCATCTCGTTTTCCCAGTCCTTTCCTAAATCCCATTTGGGTATTACTTATGCCTTCATCTAATTTCTTATGTATTCTATTGTGAATTACTTTTAAAAACAATTTCAAGACATGACTCATTAAGGCTATGGTGCGATGTTCATTGCACTCCTTTGCATTGGCTTTTTTGGAAAGCAGTATGAATGTTGATTGGAGCCATTCTTTAGGTATTATACCTGTTTTATATATGGTATTGAATAGATCCAAAAGAAGATCAATAGATTCAGTATTCACAATTTTAAGTAATTCGATAGGAACTTCATCAGGCCCGGGAGATTTACCATCTTTAGCTTGTTTCATTGCATATTCAATTTCTTCTCGTATAATGTCAGGCCCAGTATCATCCTTAAATTCTTTTGGTGCTTCTGTTCTCTCTTTGTCTTCAAATAGTTGTGCTATATATTGTGTCCATCTCTGCATTTTTTGGTTTATATCTGTTATAAGTGCACCCCTTTCATCTCTTAGTTGCCTAGTTTGAAGTGTTTTTCTCATTCCTGTTAATTCTCTAATTCTTATATGCATGTTAAAAAAGTCATATTTTTTCTCAATTTCTTCTAGTTCTTGGCACTGCTCACGTAACATTCTCTCCTTAGCTTCTTTTATTCTCTTTTTTATTAATCGATCAGTTTCATTATATTTAATTGGATTTTTTGTTTTGAATGATTTTCTTTCATTCATTAATAGTAGTATTTCTTCAGTCATCCAATCTTTATGTTTTCTATTCTTTGGTTTTAAGTTTTCATTTGCTGTTTTAATTATTGCTGTTTTTATATTTGTCCATTTCTGATCAATGTTATAGCTACTTTTATTCAGTTCTTGGGCATTACGTATATTTTCAGTAAAAGTTTTTACAGTTTGTTCCTTTGTTTGTGGTTCCCTTAATCTCTTAATATCAATTCTACTTTGTGTGGGTTTTTTAACCAGTTTTAATTTGGTTCGTAATGTGACTACTATGGGGTTATGGTGCCTATCCGTTCCGAATGTTGGCGGCGATCAACATGGCTATCCTAACTTTTCTTTCTGCTATTCTGAATAGTCCGGTTGTCGATGTATTAAACCACTTTCTCACGTTTTGAAGCTAAGATATTATTCCTTTCTCTGGTCCTCTCTTTCCAAATACATTGCGCTGAAGAATGAGTTGCAACAAGCCGTATCTATGTACAATTAACATGGCCCTTTCCTATTAACGTCTTAATAACTTGTAGATGATCATTTTGTTCCGTACCTGAAACCGGACCCAGCCTGTTCGCAAGGTTGGTAGCTATCCCGATTGTTTACAAGCCGCTTTGTTATTATCTTTATGAATAGTTTCTATGTATGGCAGAGCAAACTAATAGGTCAGTAGTTTTTAGGTGCAAAATGTCACATTTTTGCCATTGGGAAAGGGTTACGTTTCATTTTAAAAAGATGACATCACAACTGATGCATTACTACCTTACATAAGAATAAGAATATCTTAATTAATTCTCAGAAATATTAACGGAGATCTTGCCATCGTCAATAGCCCCTTTCAATTTCTAGGCGAAATATTCTTCATGGAAAAAAAGCAGAAAAAACAAAAATAAAAATCTTCTGAATTCTCAATACATTTTGCTTTAAATTCACTATTTGATTAGCTGTCTCTATTTAATTTAATTTCCTCTCATAACTTTACTAAATGTAAGTTACTTAATCACGTTAAATTACCAAACTAAGATATTTAGTAGCATCTACCTTAATGAAATGTAAACATCGTAGTATATAATCAATGTATGTTATTTGTATTAGCTAGCTTGATGTGTTTCTATTTGTCTTTAACACGAACCGTTTAGCATACATATGTAAGAATAGTTTAATTGGTATTAAGACATAATCAGAGTAATAGAAAATATTATATATATATATATATATATATATATATATATATATATATATATACATATATATATATATATATATCATATATATATTTATATATATATATATATATATATATATATATATATATATATATAATCGAAAACCTCTCTACCCTAAGGTGTGAGGTAAATACAATACAATACAATTACAGGTTACAGATATACATTACATCTCAAATCCAATGAAAATATTTATTCTATTAAATTTATTTTATTTTGTGCACGAATTTTGTCCATTCTTTCTTGTTTTTTGCCTTATTTTGAGCTTCTGACCATTCCAATCCCCTACTTTTCAAAATCTGCCTTACTTCGTCATCCCAGGTTTTCCGTGGTCTGCCTCTAAGTTTAAACCTTTTCACTTTAGCCTTCCAGACTTGCTTAACGGGTCGTTTGTCGCTCATTCTGCACAAATGACCAAACCATTTTATTTGTTGTGTTTCAATAGCATGTAGTACTGATTCTGTGCCCAGTTCTTCTCTAACATCTTCATTTCTTATTTTGTCTCGTCGTGTTATTCCTTTGACTCGTCTTAGATATTTCATATCAATGGCTTTTATCTTGCTTTTTAATTGCTTTGTTAAAACCCAGCTCTCGCTTCCATATATCAAGATTGGTCGGAATACTGTCTTATAAACTGTCATTTTGGTTCTTCTGCTGATTTCCGGTTTACCTATGAATGCTCTACTAAGATTATGGTACACTTTTGAAGCACTACTGATTCTTTCTGTTATTTCATTCTGCATGGTACCTTCTCTGTCTATTGTAACCCCTAGGTATTTGAATGCATCTACTTGTTCTATGAGTTGTTGGTTAATTTCTATGTTAACATTTCGGTTAGTTTTCGCTATTAGCATCACCTTGGTTTTCTTAACATTAATCTTCATGTTTCTGATTGCCAGCTCATTATTCCAGGTATCTATATTTTTCTGGAGGTCCCTTTCGTTGGAAGCGCATAACATGAGATCATCTGCGAATGCACACTCAGCTATACCAACCGGTCGTAGTTTACTATATCCGATATGTACTTTGTGTATACTTGCTTTTGTTTCCTTAATTATGTCGTCAATAATCAATATGAATAGTGTGGGGCTCATAACACCTCCTTGTCTTAGACCCTCGTTTATTGCAAACATCTCTGATTCCAAGTTATGCTTACGTACATAACTCTTGTTATTTTGATACAGACTTTTGATAGCACCTGTTAGTTGATGGTCAATATTTCTATTTTGCAGACTTTTCCAGACTGCTTCCTGGGACACTCTGTCAAATGCTTTCTCAATATCTAGAAAAGCCATATATATTTCTGTGTTCTTTATTCTAGCCTTCTCAATTATTTGTTTTAACGTAAATATATGGTCTTGCGTACTGTGTCCCTTCCTAAACCCACTTTGTACTTCATCCAGATGTGGTTCAACGATGTGTCTTAATTTCTTTTCTAGGATGCTTTCATATATTTTGGAGACGATACTAAGTAGATTAATTCCTCTATAATTTTCACAAGAACTTGGGTCACCTTTCTTAAAGATTGGTAGTATTATGCCAATTCTCCAATCTTCGGTGACTGTACATCGGTTCCAAGCCATGTTCATAATTTTGGTTAAAAATTCAACTCCTTTCGGTCCCATTGTCTTTAACATTTCTGCAGTGATTTTGTCATGACCATCCGATTTACCTCTCTTTGTGTTGTTAATTGCTTCTTTAACTTCTTCTATTTGAATATAATTTTCTTGCCCATGTTCTCCTTCTACTTCTATCATTACAGTTTCCTCTTTCGGCTGTCTTGGTGTTAGGAGTTCGCTGAAGTATTGTCTCCATCTTTTCATAATCTCATTTGGTCTGGTAATCAGTGCGCCGTCTTTACTTTTCACCTGTTTCATCGTTGTTTCTTTACCTTTTCTTAGCGTCTTTAGTGCCTTGTAAAACAATTTTTGGTTACCCCGGTTATCTGCCTCCATCTTCATTCCAAACTCATCCCAGGCTTCCTTCTTCTTCTTCAGCACCATTTCTTTCACCACCTTTCTTTGTCGTTTATATTCTTCGTAACTACTTTCTGTTCTCTTGTTTAAATATATTTTCCATTTCTGTTTTTTATATTTTATTTGGGCTTTTAATTCATCGTCCCACCATCGTGTTTGCTTCTTATTTCTGTTTACATGGTTTATTCCACACGTTTCTTTTGCTGTCGACACGATGGTTTCTTTAAATTGTTTCCAAATTTCCTGTAAGTTGTCAGTACTATGTGCATTAGTTAATTTGGCTAGTTTTTCTTCTATTTTACTTTTGAACATGGCCGCGACTTTTTGATCATTTAGTTTATAGTTTTGGATATTCTCGTTCACTTTATTATTTTTTGTTCTTTGTTGAGTGGTTTTAGGGGTTTTTTGGGGTAATCTTATCTTTGCCATTACCATAGAATAGAAAATATTGCTATTGTTAAATTAAAAATATTCTCTCTTTTGAGAAAAAGTACGAAGCAAGAAGAAACTTGTTAAAACAATTGCATTTATTTTTTTTGTCTCTAAGTTACCTACAAGTCATTCATACTATGCCATATGCAGACATATTACAATATTATCATGGTATATTTGACATTCTTTATTTGAGTTTTTATGTGTGTACTAGTAATTTTTTCTGTTAATCAACTGCAATTAACTGCCATCTACAGTCACTCTCCTCGATTCTTTCTGACTCCTAAAGTTTCTAAAGTTGTTACGACGTATTATAGCAATGGGCTTGCAGTATTTTCTTCTTCTTCTTAAGGTGTCTTCTTTATTAATGATGGTTGGCTATAAACTACAGCACGCTTTACACGTTTCATTTTTTGGTTCTCCATGACTGGAACAGCCTGGTAATTGATCCATATGAACTGCAAATAAATATTTACTTTATAGTAATACCATCTTCGCCAGGAGTCAATGAACGCACCTGGCGCGTTTACATCACGTGAATGTTACTACCTCGGTAAGTCATTTTAGCTCAAAATACTGTCTAAAAAGGCTACTTACTATATAAGGAAACATTTAACAAGACCATTACCTTTTTTAAGTCCAAATTGATTTTATAACATCATTTCTTCAAACAAGTCACCTAAATTACGTAAGCAGATACTACTCAGAATTAATCTTCTCTCGTAAACACACCAACATATAATAAACAACTGACACAATAAAATTCTTGATCTCAAAACCCAAACGCAAATCACCTCCTATCGCGCTCCTTACATTCGCTAAATCCTCAAATTCTTTAACTTAAGCTCATAAAACTTTGGATCTAGGATCTAGAACTTCCGTTACTACGATTTACGAATTGTGAAATTTAACCTTGAAACATTTCCAGTGTAATATCTAATACATACCAATAAATAAATTCTTTCTTGGGGATTTTTATTGCGTACAAAAAGACAAAAATATTCATATAAAGCTCAGGGCGTACTGCAAAATTTTATACATAAATATTTTATGTAAGAAATGTTCACTCGCTTGACTCTCGGATCAAAATTGACGCCAATATAGCCGAATAAAGAAATTTCAAAAAAAAACCAAGGGTACCCCCTTGCATGATTTTTTCCAAATATTTGTGAAAAAAAAAATTTTTTATGTTTTGCTACTTTTTGCTTTGGTACAAGCACTCGGTCCAGCTTATTACACAAATGTGTCTTAATCTGATCCGCTAACCCAAATTTGCCGGGAAAAAGAAAAAATCGAATTAAAAATTCTCCACTTTTCAGCAAATATAGACCTCTAAATTAAAATTTTTCTCTCGAACCGTTAAATGTAGGAAAATATTGAGCATGGCAGAAAAACATGCGGTCAATTTTATGTAAGAAATGTTCACCCGCTTGACTCTCGGACCAAAATTGACGCCAACACCAAGGGTACCCCCTTAGATGATTTTTCCAAATTTTTATGTAAAATTTTTTTTTATGTTTTGGTACAAGCACTCGGTCCAGCTTATTACAAAAATGTATCTTAGTCTGATCCGGTAACCCAAATTTGCCGGGAAAGAGAAAAAATCGAATTAAAAATTCTCCACTTTTTCAGCAAATATATACCTCCAAATGAAAATTTTCCTCACGAACCGTTAGATATAGGAAAATTCTGAGCATGTCAGAAGAATGGGCGGTTAATTTTATATAAGAAATATCCACTCGCTTGACTCTAGGACCAAAAACTGACGCCAATATAGCCGAAAAACGAAATTTGAAAAAAATCCAAGGGTACCCCCTTAGATGATTTTTTCCAAATTTTTATGAAAAAAAAAAATTTTTTAATGGTTTGGTACAAGCACTCGATCCAGCTTAATACAAAATGTTTCTTAGTCTGATCCGCTAACCCAAATCTGCCGGGAAAGAGAAAAATTCGAATTAAAAATTCTCCACTTTTTCAGCAAATATATACCTCCAAATGAAAATTTTCCTCACGAACCGTTAGATATAGGAAAATTCTGAGCATGGCAGAGAAAGAAGCGGTCAATTTTATATAAGAAATGTCCACTCGCTTGACTCTAGGACCAAAACTGACGCCAATATAGCCGAAAAACGAAATTTGAAAAAAATCCAAGGGTACCCCCTTAGATGATTTTTTCCAAATTTTTATGAAAAAAAAATTTTTTTTAATGTTTTGGTACAAGCACTCGATCCAGCTTAATACAAAAACGTTTCTTATTCTGATCCGCTAACCCAAATCTGCCGGGAAAGAGAAAAATTCGAATTAAAAATTCTTCACTTTTTCAGCAAATATAGACCTCCAAATGAAAATTTTTCTCACGAACCATTAGATGTAGGAAAATTCTATGTCTGGCAGAAGAACGAGCGGTCAATTTTATGTAAGAAATGTCCATTCGCTTGACTCTACGACCAAAACTGACGCCAATATAGCCGAAAAAACGAAATTTGAAAAAAATCCAAGGGTACCCCTTGGATGATTTTTTCCAAATTTTTGTGAAAAAAATTTTTTTTATATATTTTGGTACAAGCCTTCGGTCTAGCTTATTACAAAAATGTGTCTTAGTCTGATCCGCTAACCCAAATTTGCCGGGAAAGAGAAAAAATCGAATTAAAGATTCTCCACTTTTTCAGCAAATATATACATCCAAATTAAAATTTTTCTCACGAACCGTTAGATGTAGGAAAATTCTGAGCATGGCAAAAGAACGAGCTGTCAATTTTATGTTCTCTCTTGACTCTCGGACCAAAACTGACGCCAATATAGCCGAAAAACGAAATTTGAAAAAAATCCAAGTGTACCCCTTTGATAATTTTTTCCAAATTTTTATGAAAAAAAGAATTTATTTTTAATGTTTTGGTACAAGCACTCGGTCCAGCTTAATACAAAAATGTTTCTTAGTCTGATTCGCTAACCCAAATCTGCCGGGAAAGTGAAAAAATCGAATTAAAAAATCTCCACTTTTTCAGCAAATATAGACCTTTAAATGAAATTTTTTCTCACGAACCGTTAGATGTAGGAAAATTCTGTGCATGGCAGAAGAACGAGCGGTCAATTTTATGTAAGAAGTATCCACTCGCTTGACTCTCGGACCAAAACTGACGCCAATATAGACGAAAAACAAAATTTTAAAAAAATCCAAGGGTACCCCCTTGGATGATTTTTTCCAAATTTTTATGAAAAAAAAAAAATTTTTTATGTTTTGGTACAAGCACTTGGTTCAGCTTATCACAAAAATGTGTCTTAGTCTGATTCGCTAACCCAAATTTGTCAGGAAGGAGAAAAAATCGAATTAAAAATTCTCCACTTTTTCAACAATTATAGACCTAAAAATGAAAATTTTTCTCACGAACCTTTAGATGAAGGAAAATTCTGGGCATGGCAGAAAAACAATTTTTTAGCAAAGAAATTTTAAAAGCTACACATTTAGAACAGACAAAGTTGTGTATACACAAAAAATTTTGGATTAGTCATTGGCTCTTCATTATCTCTTTTACTAGAAGATATTTTCCTAAAAAGATCTTATTTTTTAATGTCTTTCACTGTAAATACACTGTGTGTAATACACTTAACTTGCAAATAATGGGATTATTTTATGGAAGCTGCAGATTATGTAGCAACCATATCTTGCAAGACTGTTTATTGATATTATATCGCAGGCGGCAAATACATATCGGAAGGTTGTACCGAGTTCCAGTCCAGAATTCTGGAATGGGTATCACAAGCAAATGAAAGATGTACAATAAGTCTACTTTATAAACAGACGGCTTTCATAAAAAAAATTGTTTGGCTCGAAAAGGGTTACAAGGAAAAACATTTACCACGCATTTTGAGAATAAACCGATGTTATTGGGTTATCTTTTAATACCATATATTTTTATAAAAATAATTGGATAAAATTTAATCATCGTGAAAAAAAATTTTATGAAGTACTAAAAATATTATTTGTATTAACGATATGTGCAAAAATAAAATAGAAACAATGTTTTCCGTTGTAATATTATATAAATGAAAATAGCTCCAAGGGTAATAAGATCGTTGCCATGAACTTTTTATAATTTGATTTTGATTAAACTGAAACAACGCTAAAATGAGAAAAATCCGCCAACGAGGTCTTTATAAAAACAAATTTTCGAAGACATTCTGTCGCAGCAGCAATCACTGCAAAATCCCAAATAACTCAAATACTTGAGACAATTCCATTGAAGTTTATGGTGTAATTTTCGTTCCGAGTTTATGACGGGTAAAAGAGGAATTCGGAGGAGAGGTTTAACGCTTATGTTAACTTTCTCCTGAGTTCCCATTTTATGCGGTTAGATTATCTTCGTGATTGTTACTCGCGAATTTTCCTTTGTGTCCTGATTAAACACTCATTAAATGTTGTAAAATTTGTCACTTTTGTAAGTAAGGAGCCTCTAACATCAAGATAGTAAACAAAACAGTTAAGTATAATATAAAACAGCAGAATTTTTATAGCAACTGTTTTCAGGAAAACGAAAGAGGGTGGATACATGTCATATTTATCATGTACCAGGATTGCATATTATCTGAAAATAAGGCTTAATAGGAAGAGTTAAACGACAGATATTATTAACCCATTAGGGCTGTGCGTTGGACCAATTACATACAATAACTATTTAATGATGAAAGAGAAGAACTGTCATTAGAAATCATCGAGGATACCGGACCACCAATATTAAGAGAAGGTGTCATCTATGCCATCAAAAACACAAAATAGTGTAAAGCTGGACCAGATAATGTGCCCATCAAGTTATTAAAACTCATCGATGAAGATGTTATTGATGTAATAGTTGAACTCTTTAATTTATTATATCAGACTGTCACAATCCCCAGACAATGGCTGCAATCGACCTTCGTAATAATTCCCAAAAAGCCAAGTGCAACAACTTGCTCAGATCATAGAACAACAGCTTTAATGAGTAATACACTTAAAACATTTTTGAAAATAATTCACAACAGAATTGTTAAAACTCTTGAACATGAAATTAGGGACACACAATTTGACTTTAGAAATGGTATGAATACAAGAGATGCTTTGTTCGGCTTGAAGGTACTGGCTCAGAGATGCATGGACATGAATCAGGACATATACTTATGTCCTGATTTATGTTTTGTAGACTTTAAAAAGGCATTTGATAAGGTTTAACCTAAAAAGCTTGTTAACTTTCTTTATGTGCCGTCTTCTACCGAAGGTTGGCGACCATCATAGGATAGGTTTCTCTGTTTTGTGCCGCATGAGTTATGTTCGCAGCTTCTGGTATTTGAAACCATTCTCTCAAGTTTCTCAGCCAGGATTTCTTCTTTCTGCCCAAACCTCTTCTACCTTCAATCTTGCCTTCCACGATAAGCTGTAGCAGACTGTACTTATCATTACGGAACACATGGCCCAGGTCTGACGCTTTCTTCCTTTTAACAGTTGTTAACAATTAAACCTCTTTACCCATTCGTCTTAATACCTCTGTGTTGGTCACTCTGTCTGTCCAAGGTATTCTCAGTATGCGTCGATACAGCCACATTTCTAGAGCCGCTAACTTCTTTATAGTTGATGCTGTTAACGTCCACCCTTCTACGCCGTAAAGTAGCGTAGAGAGTACGTAGCATTTCGTGGCGCGCTATCGGAGGTTAATGCTTAGGTTGCGGTTGCTTAAGAGCTTTCTCATTTTGATGAATTTGGATCTTGCTATTTCAATTCGGATCTTAATCTCTACTTCTGGGTTCCACTTGTCATTTACTGTATATCCCAGATATTTTAATCGGTGTACTCTTTCAATACGTTCGTCTTCAATATGCAGGTCGATATGTTGAAATTTTTTTTACTGATCACCATAAATTTAGTTTTCTTTCTATTGATCTTCAGTCCAAATCGGCTGCCAGTTGTATTAACTCTATGTAGCATCATCTGTAAATCTTCGATGTTATCGGCCAGTATAATAGTATCATCTGCATATCGAAAATTACTTATTGGTACGCCATTAATCTTGATGCCCTCATTGTACTCTTCTAGTGCCTCTAGAAATATTTGTTCCGTGTACAGGTTGAAAAGCAGTGGCAAAAGAATACAGCCCTGTCTTACCCCTCTAGAAATGGTTATGTTTTCACTCACCATATGTACATTCTTCATGTGGGCTGTTTGATTCCAATATAGATTTTTTATAATCTGGATGTCCTTAGTGTCAAGTCCTGAAAGACGTAATAGTTCTATGAGTTTGTCATGTTTGATAGTATCGAATGCTTTCTATAGTCGATAAAACAGACGTAAACATCTTTCTGTTGATCCAGGCATTTTTGAATCAAAACTTGTATTGCAAAGAGGGGTTCTCGAGTTCCAAAACCGCATCTAAAACCGAACTGTGTTTTACTTATGCTGTGTTCTAATTTTGCTCGTATTCTGGAATGGATAATACGCAAAAATACTTTAAGGGTGTGGCTCATTAAACTTATAAGGCGATATTCACTACACGTCTTAGAATTATATTTCTTGGGAAGGGGCACAAATGTAGATTTCAACCAGTCCGATGGAATTTGACCAGTATCGTATATCTTATTAAACAGTTCCAATACTACATTCAGGTTGTTTTCGTTAAAAACTTTTAAGAATTCGACTGGTATTTCATCGCATCCTGTTGCTTCGCCATCTTTCGTTTGATCTATAGCTTTTATCACCTCACTTTTCAATATTTTTGGTCCATTCAGATCAAGAGTGTTCGTAGAAATATGACGATAATCCGTAAACAAGTCTTTTATGTAGATTGCCCAAGTCTGTAACTGTTCTTCTTTATCTACAATAAGTTTATTGTTCTCGTCTATTAACCTACCAAACTGTTTTTTCTTGTAAGTATAAGTAAACTCCTTGATTTTTTTATGCATGTTAAAACTATCGTGTCTTCGTTCTAGCTCTTCTATCTCTTGACATTTTTCTTGCAACCATTTCTCTTTGGATTCTTTTATCTTTCTGCTGACAGTTCTATCCAGTTCTTTATATTGTTCGGGATTATTCTTATTTTCCCTCCTTCTGTCCATAAGGTGTAATATTTCATCTGTCATCCACTCGTTCTTCTTCTTCCGCTCGGAGTCACCAATTACTTCTTTTGCACCGTTGCATATAGCGTCCCTTAAGATGATCCAGTCTCTTTCAATATCATCAGTGTTGGTTGTTAAAGCAACATTACTATTAATGCTATTTGTAAGCTTGGCTTTTATCTCAGGATTTCTAAGTTGATCCATATCTAATATTTTGTTATTCTGTTTCTGGATTATGGTTTTTAGTCTTACTCGTAATTGGGCTACAAGAGGATAATGATCAGAGTTTATATCAGCTCCAGGATATGTTTTGGCTGATATTATTGCGTTACGGAATCGTTTGTTAATTGTTATGAAGTCTATCTGATTTCTAACGATGTACCCAGACCTATCCTGTGGTGACTTCCAAGTGTACAATCTTCTTACTGGTAGCTTAAACCAAGTATTTGTGATAATTAAGTTTTTCTCCTGGAAAAACTGTATTAGTCGATTACCTCGTTCATTTCTTATTCCCAACTCATACTTGCCAACTACGTCACTGACTTCGCCTTTTCCTATTTTGGAGTTGAAATCTCCCATTACCATGGTTATGTCTGGTTTCTTTAGGTTTTTTATGATGTCGTCTAACTGTTCGTAAAACTCTTCAACTTCTTCATCCGTACTCTTCGATGTGGGAGCATAAACCTAAATTATATTTATGTCTAGGGGGTGCGCACTTAGCTGGATCAACATGCAGCGTTCTGAATATGGAATAAAAATTTTTATATGTTTTCTGATGTTATTATTTACTAGAACCGCTACTCCATGCCTATGGTTGACATCTTCTTCTCTGCTGCCTGAAAAAAATATTGTTGCATCCTCCTTCTCGCACTTACCATTACCTGGCCATCTTATTTCACTCATCCCCAGAATATCAATTTTGAGCCTCTTCATTTCATTAATTGCGTTGTTTAGTTTTCCAGTCTGATAAAGAGTTCTTACGTTCCATGTAGCTATCTTAATAGTATTTTTTTTTTCTATTCTTAGATATCTTAGATTCTTTATATATATAATATTCTAGAAAAAATACTGTTAAGAAAAAGCTTGTAGATATATTAAAAAGCAAAAATATTAACAGTCGTGATATGAAAATTATATCTAATTTATATTGAAATCAAACTGCCAAAGTAAGGGTTGACAGCTAGTACACCGAAAATATCAAAATACAGAGAGGACTCCGCTAGGGTTGCGTGCTGTCCCCACTACTTTTTAATGTTTACAGTAAAGCTTTATTTCAAGAAGCGCTCTCAGACTCAATAGAAGGTATATCTATCAATAGAGAAGTTTTGAATAACTTACGTTTTGCAGACGATACAGTAATAATGACGGATAACAACAATGATTTACAGAACGTATTGCAACGCCTTAATGAACGCTGTCATGATTACGGACTGAAGAAAAATTTAAAGAAAACTAAATGCAAGATCACGACTAAATCTGCACATGCAAATAGCCAATTGACTATTGAAGATACTGCAATTAAGAGTGATAATAACTATAAATACTTAGGAACATAGATAACATCAGATGTAGACCAAACCAAAGAAATTAAGACACGTATTGAAATGGCACGTACATCATTCATTTTTGAAATTGAAAAAATTTTGTGGAAGTTTGAAAACAAAGTTTTCAGTGTTTTATTGTTACATAAAATGAATTTCCATCAAGTAACGGTCGAATCCATCAATCATTCATTAAATTTAAAAAGTTTCTTTGTTGTTGGGATATAAGGTTAGAACTACGCCTGAGAATGCTTCGATGTTACGTGTTCTCTACTCTTGTTTATGGCTTGGAAGCATGGATACTAAAACAAGTTATTCTGAATAAGTTGGCCACTTTTGAATTTTGGTGTTACAGAAGAATCCTACGAATATCATGGATTCAAAGAATGTCAAACGTGGAAGTAACTAGAAGGATAGGAAATAAGGCGGATATAATATTAACTATTAAAAGACGAAAACTTGAGTACTTAGGGCATGTGATGAGAGGGCAAAAATACGCATTATTACAACTTACTCATCATAATCATCATCATTTCTCAACCTCTTGCATCCACTGTTGTATATAGGTCTCCTTCATGTTCTTCCACTGTTTTCTATCTTGTTGCGCTTTCTGTATCCAATTTCCGACTGTTTTGCTCAAGTCGTCCATCCATCTTTTTGGTGGTCTGCCTCGGTGTCTTTTGTCTCCATTCTATGATTTTTTTGGAGCACGTTTTAAAATGATAATAGGTGGACCAAAAGACTCATACAACTTACTATAAAGGGCAAAATCCGAGGAAAGCCAAATGTGGGAAGACGAAGAATATCGTGGCTTAAGAACTTAAGAAAATGGATTGAATGCAGTAGTGCAGAACTTTTTAGAGCGGCAGTAAAAAGAGTCCGCATACCCATGATGATTTCCAACTTTCGATAAAAGATGGAACTTAAAGAAGAAGTTGGTTTAAACCAACGTCAGACATGTCTGTATTTGGGAGGAGCTTGAAATCATAAGACAATCATAAAAGAGGTGTGACCTTGCAAATTATATCAACCATAATCGCCCATACTCAGTTATGCGTATCTATTCGCAGTGTCTGTTAGTTTTGCACATTTGAAGTTGAGTATAATATTAGAACTTGAAAATATTGGACATCCGATTTCAGTAAGTATCATAATTTTGATATAAAAGAAACTTATTATTTATATTTGTTAAATGTGTGTTCAATATACTTCTAACAAAATATATTTTAAATATTTATATGAACTGATTAATAACTACCTGTCAGTGCCTGTTTTAACCCAACCGTTGCCTTGAAACAACGCTAGGATGCAAATGTAGGCACTGACGAGGATTCAGGAGATAAAGATGGAGGAGGGTATATAGTGATATAGTAATCAAATATTTTATAATAAAAACGTATGGCCTTAGTAGTGTAATGTAATGTTAATACCTACCATTTTTAGGCTGATAGATAACCTTTCATCCCGTCACTTACGTGCCGGAGCAGAAATACGACTACCAAACAATGAAAGAAATGGTTTGAACGAAGGTTGTATACAGAATGAACACATTCCTGGCGTTGCCATAATTTTAATTCTGAAGTGGTATAAAATTGGATTTCAGATAGTTTTTTTGAGCCTCGAAATCAACCTCAATGGCTTAAGGGAGCAGACTTCGACAAAGAACGTGCATCGGTATTTACAAAATCTGACTTTTCTAAATAGAGAAGATGGGAGTGCGACAATTGGAATTACTGGCACAGGAGCCACAAACATGGAAGGCAATAGTAAACGCGGCAAAAACTCACGAAGAGTTGTAGCGCCATTGATGATAATGATGACTTTTCTAAATATGAACAAATATCTTCAACAAAAATGTTTAAACAGTATGTAAATAATGCATTTACCCAACATTTAGTGGACGAAAGTCCTCGCTATGCATTATATTTAAATTGTCCCGATCCGAAGATAACAGGTGAGGACATCCGTTTGTTTATTACTATTTTATATATACCAATTAGGTTTGGAAACAAAATGTGGTGTGTCAACACAAAAAATGGGTATTTAGTTAACTTTGACTTATAACAACGAAAAAATCCAAAATCAAATAATTACTATGCAAAACTATTATAAAAATCTGCCAGTCCTTTGTTATTACTATTAGACGATCTGTCAGCCGAGAAAAGCAATCTAAGAAACAATATTTGTATGAATAATTTGTTTTCTAGAATGACTTTATTTTCATTTTTGAAATACAGGCGGTCGTGGTTATAACGCCATAAACCGAGTTCTCAGAGGGTGTCCGTGTCCGTTAACTCCTAAAAATGAGTTTCCGAAAAAATATCGAGGTTATTTTGAAAATAAATATTCACCTCTTCACTTTCTCCGCAACGTTATTATTAGACATGATTAGGGATCCAAGGACATAATATAGTTTTTTACCCCCTCAATGTTGTATTCTCCTCTTATTATTTTTTGTGGCTGCCTTATTTACCTCATGAATGCCACACCTCGTGGCTGTAATACTGAGGTGTCCCTCAGTATTTTCTGGAGTACGATGTTGAACAAGATGCATGATAGAGCGTCTCCCTGGCGTAGTCCCTTTTTCACATCTATTGTTTCCGTTAATTCATTTTGTATCCGGGTTTTACTTTCTACAGTTCTATTAGTTGTGTTGGTATATTAAATTCTTTCATTGCTTTAATTACGAATTCTTGGTTTATATTGTCATATGCGCTTTCAAAGTCTATGAAGAGATGATGTGTGTTGATGTTACATTCACTTGTTTTTTTGAGGATTTGTCAAAGAACAAATATGTGGTCTATTGTTGACTTCTGTCTACAGAAGCCACTTTGGTATTTGCCAACTATTTTTTCAGCGTGTGGTCTAAGTCTTTCATAAATGACGTTGGACATTATTTTGTATGCTACATTCAGCAGCGTGATTCCACGGTAGTTTCCACATTCTAACTGATTTTCTTTTTTGTGTAATGGTACAATAATACCGCTATCCCACTCTGCTGATAGCTGTTTATTCGACCATACCTTTGTTATCAATTTATGTATTGTTTTTGGTAGTTCGTCTCCTTCTTCCTTCAGTAACTCCGATGCTATTTGATCCGATCCCGGTGCACTATTTTTCTTTAATTTGTCTACTGCTGTTCTAATATCGGCTATTGTTGGTGGAGTCTTCTGTCTGTTGTCTGCTTGGTCTAATGGTATGTCACGGTTCGTCTCTCTCTGATCTTCTTCAAGCTTTTCCGTAAAATGTTCTGTCCATCTACTTAATATCTCTTGCTGTTCTGTCAATATATTACCTTTCTTCCTGATATAAACACAGTTCATTAATAATATTGCAAAAAATTAAACAAACTCAATCATTTATTAAGTTAATTTCAAATATTCAAGTAAAACTTGTACAACCCTATTTTAGACCCAGTGTATATTGTTGTTGATCGCTTTCAAATAATTTACTAATAAAATCGTATAACACCTGTATTTAATTTAATTGATGGTATTATGAGGCTTTATTGGCATGTTTTATTTTATCAAATTGTCTGTTAGGCAAAACATAAATTTCAAAATATATTAATCAGCAAATATGATGGTCTAACAATATAAGCTACATTAATTAAAAATTAAACACATAATATTGTAATCGCTATTGTAGTTCAAATTCAGTTAAAATAATTGACATGTAGTAAAAAAATTCTTATAGGAAATTATAATTATTCTATAATATAATTAACACAAATATTACATTTTTGTACCAATGCCATTAGTAGTTATTGAATGTGAACAAATAAATAAAAGTATTAAATTTTACAAACTGATATATCGAAATATCAAAGAATCACGCATAATCATTTAGCATAAGAGAAAGAGAAGCTTATAATAGAAGTTAAAAGACATAGACATATTTAGGTTTCAAACTATTGAGGTAGCTGATATTAATGTATGATGTTATTGACTTTATGCTTGATTGATGTAATGTTTGATTGTTATTGACGTTATGTCATTAATAAGTTCTTTATGAAGACCACCAGTATGTTACCTGTATTACGATCACCAGTATGTTACCTGTAGTAGCAGGGAAACTGAAAGTCAGATAGGTTTTGTGCTGTGTAAAAGTTACTTAAAAGAGGTTACTAACTGTAAAGTGATAAAGGGTGAGTGTGGCTACGAACATAAAAGTGAGGCGAAAAGGTGAAGCAAGTAAGATACTAAAAGGGAAAGCGGTAGAAGTTAAAGATAAGGATTTGGCAAGAGTCTTTAAAAGGTGCTGAAAAAGCTTAAGAAAAAACATACGGTAAACGACTGGTAAGAAGCTAACACTAAAGTTATGGTGAGTGTAGTAGAAAAAGTTCTGGGAAAACATCTAGTGAAGGGTCTCCTAGAGACAAAGAAACTCGGTGGTGGAACGTTGAATTGCAACAGAAGTTAAGAGAGAAGAAAGAGGCTAGAAAGGAATATAACAGATCTAAAAGAGATAAAGATGCGGATATATACAAGAAAGCAAAGAGAAAAGCAAGTCGTGCTGTAGTTGCTGCTAAAAACAGATCATCTGTACAACTGTAAAAAGAAGTGTAAACACCCGAGAAGATGAAAAGTTTATACAGCATTACTAAAGCAAGGACAACAAGACATCATGACAACTGGTTTAAAAATATTGAAAACTGTGTTAAAGAAAAACATCTAGAAGAAGTTCTAACTGATCCATCAAAAATTTAGTTAGATTCTAACTCGATGGAAAAATTAGTTAGTAACCGTCAATGTCAAGTGAAATGATGTACTAGGAGCAAAAGTCATTATGCTTAAGTTTGTGAATAGGCCGTTTTTAGTCAAGAATTGTATTTTGTGTGTAGTAGGATCAATAGCAATTTTTGGTATTTTAAAAAGGTGGCATAATGTTAAACAATGAGTGACTGCGATGTAAAATAAATTTGGTATACCAGGGTAAGGCAAAATTTAAGTTAGGTAGTTGAAATTAATAAATCATTTTAAAGGCGATAAAAAGAATGTTATTACCTAATTGTTTCCTTGTATGAAGTAAGTATAGATAAAAGTTGGTTTGAAATTTATGGAAGACGAATCGAGGAAAAAGAAATAAAAGAGAAAGAAAGGGAAATAGGAGATAAATGTAAAGATGTAAGCTGAGGATACTGAAACTGATTGTGATAAGAGATTGATAGATATAAAGTGAGTATTTATAAGAAAGCCTGTGTGATTAGTTAGATGGTAGTTATTGGAGAGGATGGGAAATTGGATATTGGAAAAGGGGGATGATAGTGTATTAATGGTGACAAGAATAGAGTAAAGTATGGCGGATTATATAGGTTGATATTAAGCTATGGGAAAATAGAAACAAATGTAGAAATAAGTAAAACTGGATGTGTAGTTAAAAGAAAGAAAGTTGGATCAGGAGAATAATTGTCGATGAAGTGGGAGTAAGTCTCTATTGATGCTGGTGTGACGATTAACACAATTGGGACTATTTTTCTTTTCCTTGACTATTTCCAAATCCTCAAAAAGATCAAGTTTGAGATAATCTCTACCTGGGATGATGTGAAGAAGAGAAATATCATCTGGTACCTTGATTGTGATATTTAAGATGATGGGAAAAAAAAGAAGTGTTCTCTAACTTAGAATGTTCAATGGTCCTGGTTACTAGAGATCTACAAGTTCTACCAATATAAGTGGCATCACAGTTATACCATTGAAGTTTATAAACTCCACTGCGTTTGCTGAAGTCAATAGAGTCCTTACTATTGCATAATGATCTACTCAATTTATTGTTAGCTTTAAAGGATATCTTAATATTTTCAACAGAATTCAGCATAGCGTTTTTGATTGATTCGGAGAGTGTTGGACAGTGAAATGGTAATGAGAAGAAAGATGGGGAATCTAAATTAATGTTAGGGTAAGCTGATTGTTGAAGCAATTTACGTTTCTTTTTATAAATGAGTTTATGGATGATATTAGGGTTATAGCCATTATTAAAAGCAATCTGTTTGATTATGATTAGTTCTTGGTTGTAGTTAATGTTGAATAAAGGGATGGTTTATAAACGATGACTGAAACTGTTGAGTGCAGATAATTTGTGTGAAATGGGATGGTTAGAATTGAAATGTATGACATGATCTGTTTGTGTGGGTTTTCTGTAGATGCTATAATCAAAGACATTATTAATTCTATTGATGGAAAGGTCCAAAAAATTTATGGAGAAGTTGGATTCTAATTCCATAGTGAATTTAATATTGGGGTGAATATTATTGATAGTGTTTAGTAAGGAAAAAGCTGTATCTACTAAGCAATCATCAACGTAACGGAACCAGTGTAGAATTGTATTGTTAGTCATGATTTGAGTGGATTCTAGATGATTCATGAAGAGGTCAGCTAAAAAGGGGGAAAGACAACTTCCCATGATCAAGCCATCAGGTTGTTTATAAAAAATATTATTAAAAGAAAAATAATCCTGTGATAAACACAAGGAAAGTATCTCTATTATTGGTGTGATGACTGAGGGATTAGTTGATTTAGATGTGAGAAGGTCGTGGACTAACTGAGTAGTTTCAAGTTTAGGTACAGAAGTAAAGAGATTGCTAACGTCAAATGAAAGCATCGTCATATCTGGTAGGAGATTTATGTGATTGAGTTTGGATATTAGTTGGGATGAATTTTTGATGGAAAAAGTGGAAGAATAACCTGTTATGTCCTTGATTACCCTGAGTATGAATTTAGAAATTATGGAGACATAATGATGGTGTTGATGAAACTGACTACTGGACGGATTGGAATGCCCTCTTTGTGGATTTTTGGAAGACCATACAGTCTTCTGCACCTTCATATCTCCACTTCATGGTTTGTTCCAGTTTCACTTTTAATTCTAGTTTTTATTGTGTTAAAACAGTTATCCAATAACTAATTTTGAATGCATGTAACTAAATAAACTGTGCAATAACTGTAATTTTAGTAACTATTACTAACAAATATATATTGACAAAAAAGATTACACTTTCTTTAAATCCTTTTAGCCATACTGTAATAAAATGTGTAGACTACTTTTTGTCTAAATTTCAATTTAATCTGCAGAGAACAAGGTGAATTACGAATTTTTAAAGTTGAAATTTTTTTAAGTGTCCAACGACTGTATGGTTTACCTTATTTTTACTTTTCGAACTTAACATATCTTCTTGTAATCCAGACTACATGTTTTTCCATACAATCTCGTTCAATTATACACAAATTTAGTGGAAACTATATTTGTAAAACTCGAATTAAATTCTCAACGTGTATGAAATAATTTGAAAGTGAATTAGCAATTTAATATGCAGGGATTTGTAAAATCTTGGGAACGTAATCCTAATATCCTACTTCCCGAGCCAGTTACGAAATTGGAGAACTTATATTGAAGCAATAAATCTAATTTGTCATTTAGGGAATTTCTGGTATTACACTTACGTTATATATTAAGTTTACAACTTTATATATATGTACACGCTGTTTATTTACATTTATATGAGATTTCCAACTTAGATTTATATTATTATGAAAGTAATACCATTAAATAGTTTTTGAGTTGAACTGTGTAAAATTTTTTAATTAATTTGGGTGTTTAATATTGTCTTTACTTTAACTGATACTCTCGATAACAGTTTGAGGATGGACTTTCTGAACAATTTTCTTCGTCTTCTCCTCTAGTTTTGAAGAATGTTACAATACTATTTGCGTATGTGTATAGGTAGTGTTTGACTTTGACTTAGTCTTATGAGAGTGACTATATTTTAATAAATAAAAGATTCAAAAACTCAATAACATCAGTAAACACCTACGCTGGTGCAAAAATTAAGTCAGACAATAACCCACTTGTCGCTAAGTTTCGTTTGAAATTTAAAAAAATCCACAAACCTAATCCTATAAGATATGATCTTAAACAACTAAGAGATGATGACAAAGCAAGAAGTACGAGAATATGTAAAGAACAACATATCTAAGTCAGAAGTAGATAATTATGTTAACACGGAAATAAATAACTTAAATAACATTGTTAAGGAAATATTGGACGAATACCTGCGATCAAAAAGACAGAAAAGAAAAAACATAGATGACCGACGGTATATTACAGATGATGGACAAAAGAATAGAATCCAAGCAAAAAGACTACGTTGCATATCAATTTCTAGACAAAGAGATAAAATAGCTGACAGAAAAGCTAAAAATAGAAATCTGGAAGAACAGTGTGAAGAAATCGAGATATTGGAACGTAAACACGATTCCTTCAACCTCCACAAAAAGATCAACGAAGCAGCAGGCATATATAAATCAACAAGGCCGAGACACTTTACAGGTACTCAATGTAGTTGATATTGAAGAAACAAAAACAACATGGATGAACTATGTGACAACAACATTTGAAGACCATCACACAAAATAAAAGTGACGATACTGGACCACCTATTCTAGAAGCGGAAGTAGAAGCTACTATAAACAACATTAATATGGGAAAAACCGCTTTACCAGATGAGTTCTAAGCAGAATTTTTAAAAATTATTGATAAAGACGAAGTAAAAAGACTTACATTGATCTTCAACAATATATACTAAAGTGAAAAAATACCCCAACATTGGCTAAGATAAACTTTTATAACAATCCCTAAAAAACCCAATGCAAAAATGTGAAGATTATCGAATAATAAGCCTTATGAGCCATCTTATAAAAAACTTTTTTAAAAATTATACAGAGAAGAATATATATAAAAAGTGTAAAGAACACATGACAAACACACAATTCGGCTTCAGGGATGCATTGGGTACTCGAGAGGCACTTTTCTTTTTGCAATCTCTTTCAAAGATGTAGGGACGTGAATTGTGATATATATATATATATATATATATATATATATATATATATATGTATATATAGCAAAACTGGTAGGATTATCGACCGAAACGTAAATAACAATTTATTGTTTTGGAGTATCAGGTATGCGGTCTGTTATTAAAATAAAAACTCTTTTTTCTTTTATTACTCTATATTTGGCTGATTTTTGTAAGCTTCTTCAGGAGATAACTAAAATATGGTTAAAATTTTATATACATAACAGGTGATAATAAACAATGAATTTACTTACAGATTAAGAGTTAAAATATTTAAAAATGTTGAACATAATATATTCAAAACAGTACTGATAGTATTAGTCAAAAGCATCTAGTCACTAGTAATTAAATATAACAAAAAAAATATAATAAATAGAAAACAAAAACAACCAAAAAACAATAAAAACACAATAAAATTACACATTAAAAATATACAGCTTGATTTAAAATATAATTTTAAAAAGAAAAATTATTTGAACATACTAAGAATATTACAGTAGATATTGCTCAACTGCCCCGTATCTGCCTTATAATGAACTGCATATTTTTCATTATTAATGTGACACATTTCTAAAAACAATATTTTTTTGTAATTGTTCTCTTGTTGTAGAACCCTGACATTTGAGTAGTCAAATTGACGCCCAGTTTTTAGGTAATGGTCAACTGCCGCACATGTATTCTTCTTTTTTGTGCAGTCACTTTTGTGTTGTGTGACCCGTTGTTTTAGCCATTGAGAAGTTTGGCCAACATAACAGCTCTGACAATCGAAACAGGGCAGTTTATAGATGACATTAGTTTTATTTACAGTTGGTGACTTGTCTTTTACTTTAGAAAACAGTTGTCGGTTTTCTAATACATTATATTGGACAATTTTGATGTTAGTAAATTGTTTAAATAAACTAGTCACAGAAGGTGTTAACTGTTTTATTAATGGTCATTTTTTATATTGGATTGTTTGTACTGCTCCGATATCAGTGGGACCGTCAAAAATGTCTGAGTTAAATATTAATTTTTTAAGGATATGTTTTTGGCATCCATTATTTTCAAAAATGTTTAAAAGCAAATTTAAGTTTCTGTTTATGAATTTTTTATCACTAATATGCCTTACCCTATTCTTCATTGCAATTACTGTATCAAACTTCTTTGATACCAATCAAATAGTATCTTTGGTTGGCTTTTGATGCCAATCTATCAATATTTTGTTTTGTTCAGTTCTTATTAATTTGGTGTCCAAAAATGATATCGAACAATCATTTTCAATCTCTAACGTAAATTGAATATGTTTGTTAAAGTTATTGAAAATGTTCAAAGTATTCTAAATTTGTGAAGTAGGAACTGAACATATAAGATCGTCTACAAATTTTTAATTGAAAGGTAAAGGGAAAGGTAATTGTGGAATAATGACATCCAGCAAATGGTCTAAAATAATGGTTGCTATTATGGGACTGAGTGGACTACCCATAGGTGCTCCAAATATTTGTCGATAGAATTTATCATTAAAACTTAAATAGGTGTTCTCAAAAACATAATTCAGAAGTGTTAAAAAACTATCCTTAGAAATGGTTGTATAATTTTGGATGAGATTTCATTTTGACTTTATTACATTACAGACCAGATCTATTGGTATGTTAGTAAATAACGATATGACATCTAACGAAATTAGAACATAATCTTTCGGTAAAATCAACTCTCTGACATCATTAACAAATGAAAATGTATCCTTTGCATTATCTATAAATTCGGTAACATGACTTATCCAAATTTCTTGCTAACATTCTTAAAGATGCTTTTGACGAAGTGAACAACTTTGTTATAATTTTGGTCTTGGTGTAATTCATATTAAGGCCAATCTTTCTAGCTTCTACGTACAGTACTTTCATTATTTCAAACAATTCTTCCTTTTTATCGGTTATCAATACGATGTCATTAGCGTACCTTACGTTCAAGCGTTGTCCACAAATTTTTATACCTTTTTCTTTCCATTCCAATATTTTAAAAATATCTTCCAGAGCCTAATTGAAAAGTTTCGGTGATATTGTGTCACCCTGTCTCACGTCTCTATTTATTTGAATTGATTTAGTTCCTTCATATACTTTAATTGTTGTTTTGTCTTTCTTATATATGTATATTGGTCATTAGTTCCGTATATCTGTGGTCAATGCTGCTAATAATAAAGAACTTTTCAGTGCCCAATGTTCGACACTGTCGAAAGCCTTTTCGAGATCTATGAACGCTATGTAGAGAGGAATGTGGTATTCATTTGCTCGTTTTATACATTAGTAAATGGTTACTTGTGCTGAATCCCTTTCTAAAACCAGCTTGTTCTTTCGACTGGTATCCGTCGAATTTGGTCGTCAATCTATTGGTTAAAATTTTTATCAGGAGTTTATACATTACATTGAGGAGTGTTATAAGACGGTAGTTATAGGACGATTATTGCAAATTCTAATTAAAACTATTTATGTTTACTGTCTGTGATTTATAGATAGCACTCAAACAGATTTTTGTTTTATTATAATTTAAAATGACTTTAAGTAACTTGATGTTCCTCAATATGGTAAAACAGAATATTTATATTTTATAAAGTTTTAAATACAAGAAAATGTATATAGTGATGTATTTTTTCTCGTTCTTTAGATACTAAAAGCGTATCCGGCATTTAATCCTATTAAAGGAGTAAATAAGTTGAAAAACGTTTTAGAGTTCCGTCGAACATAATGTTAAATGTGAGATTTTCATAAATTCAGTTCCAGTTCTTTACGACGTTCTAAATCATTTCCTTTTGAAATATTTGATTTCCATTTAATGGAAGGAAAAGGACAGAAAATCCGGGTATGAAATCGAACAAGGGATAACGTGTCAGTTTGATTTGTAGACGCATGTAATTAATTGATATGTATGGCCTTCAGCAATCGGCAAGTTTCCGGCAATTCCTGGACCGAGTTTTGTAATTATAAAAAACAGAGTTTTGAAACTACGCGTTGGACCATCCGTTGGATTATGTTTGTACCACTAATGGACAAAGAACCAGCAAAGTTAATGAATTTCGATTTTAATCTTTTCGTCGTTTTAATTATGAAATAGTACATTACAATAATTTTAACGAATTTTTTATACTGCAGGACCATTCATTTCTATTCTTTGCAAAAGGCGTACTTTTCTGTTAAAAGTGCCTATCCTTATAATTATATCAGTTGGTATGCCAAAAGTGTTAAAATATAGCATTTACAATATACACAGAAGGGATAAGTATGATAATTCCAGAGGTATGGTCGTGATAAACTCAGTTAATAGACTATACGGAATAGTAATTAAAAACAGAATAAAAAGCGAATATAATGACTTAGAAGCTGAGAAATAGGCAGAATTTAGGGCAGGTAGATCTAATGTTATCCATTTGTTTTGCCTTACACAGATTATTGAAAAGAAAATTGCTGTTAATCAAAAAGTACAGTTATTTTATGTAGACATACGAAAGGCTTACGATAGCGTACTGTACTTAACTTAACTGTACCCTAATGTTTAAGGCCTTAAGCAGGACTGAGGTCTCTCCCCAACATTATATAAAATTTATCTAGCACAGGCTCTAAAACAGTGGAAGCGCAAATGCAGAAATTTGAGAATGCCGACTAACAACAATAGCATATACACTTTGTCGTTTGCAGATAATCAACTAGTGATAGCACAAGATTATGAAGATATTGAGTATATGACTCGAAAATTAATCAGGGAGCATAAAAAATGGGGACTTGAAATCAATATCCAAAAAACCAAGTATATGTGTATCGGCGGGAAACAACAGTACCTCATATAAATATTTAGATATGATCATAACAAAAGAAGGAAACGTAGATGACACAATTGAGGAGAAAAAAACAACCAAGTAAGCAAAGCAATTTCTCTTCTCAATAGTATCCTATGAGATCAATCAATCTCTAATAATACCAAGCAGAAGATATATAATACAATTATTAAAAGTATAATTACTTGAAGAAGAGTATCTCTTTATTGATAAACAAATCATACATACTAAAATAACACACAGTCTAAAATAATACAATTCTAAGAAACCCAAGAAATGGAGATTTAAAATTTCGGTACTTAGTGGAGTTTCAGGGTTCAGCTACGATTTTGATATATTTGCTGAAAAGCAAAGTAATGTTATATCTGATGGTGCAACAGATCTTGGAGCAAGTGGAAATATAGTTACAAAACTAGCTAGTACAAAATCACGGCACAAAAATCATAAAGTATGTTTTAATAATTAGTTCAACAGCCCTAACCTACAAGTTTAGTTAACAGGGTAGCAAACTGTCAAATGCCTACACCACACCTAAGAGTTAAAAAATATGGTCGAGGTAGTATGGCAGAGAAAGCTGCTTTTATAGATGGAGTAGAAATCTCTGCTGTTTGTTGATACGAAAACAAACTAGATACCATGCTATCAACATACGTAGCTAGTTCTTCAATTACTTAGGGGGTTAATACAAAATATTAAAACTCACGACTTTATTGTAATTCTTATAAAGAAGGCAGAAAAAATTTACAATGTTAATTTTTAAAATTTTTCAATAAAATCATGATTTTATAAGTTTTTTTTTTTATATCCGATAAACAGATTCTTTAACATTACATAAACATTATAGTAACAATTAATTTTTTATAGGGGTTTTTAGGGTTTCGTATTTATACTAGACATTTCAATAAATTGTGGCCAACTTAATCTAGCAATTTACTCAAATCCGTGTTTTGGTCTATTGTAAGCAGAGAGCAATCTGTTAAATACCTTAATGTGTTTAGAAGTTTAATTTCAGTAATGCCCGCAAGAGAGTAATTCTATACCATGAATTGTTATGTAATATAAACACAATCTGTACTAAACGATTTTATCGATTTTTGAAGAAAGTAATGTGTAATGAATTAATATCGGAATAGCGAAGTTTCAAATTGGAATTCGAATGGCATCAATAATTAAGATTATAATATAGACCGAATCTCAAATAGCCATTATAACTGCCAATTAAGATTAAAAAACTTTAGTGTCAACCGTTTATTAAAAGCAAAAATTATTATAGTACGAGTTTGGACTGCAAGAACACTACTACGTTCATCTTACGTGCCTCTTTTTTCGCCTCCAGTTCTGTTTTATAGCTAATTTTTTTTCATTGCTTTTTTACTGAAACAACAACGGAAAAAGTCAAACCAAATGGTGGATTCTTCGTCTCCCTTCCTTCTTTACTTTCAGGAGTTTTCGGCCAAATAACATAATCGCTAATTGATGATTATTTATTTAATAAGAAGAATATGAGGCGAACGATAAATTATTAGGCATTTGGTTGTCCAAGCTAACATTTTCTTTTACACTAGGAATATTTACAATGTCAAATATTTGCTCATTTATGATAACCTCCGAAGTTTGCTAAATAAAAACCCCATTTTTTTCTTCCTGCCAATTTCCGATTTTAACCTGGTGATACCCAGGTGGGATCTAGTGGTATCCCCAATACACTTAGAACTAGCAAAATTCTATGGTTAATACACGGAGGTTTTATTGGTTGCCTATAGCTTCCTAAAAGATGTTGCCGTTGGCTATTCTGAACCAAATTTCAGTTGCGAGTTTATCGTCAAAGTGAGTACAGTGTTTTGTAATCTGATTGGTTTCCAACCGGGTGTCGAAGACACAATTTTATTTCGCAAGGTAACCAAGACAATTTTAATTCGTGGAGTTATTTGTTGTACATATAAACTTTTTTCTTTAGAATGAATTACGAAATAGAACAAGCCAAACTATTGGTACTTTGGCAAGAACTCAAAGATGATGAGTACTAAATTATGGACTCCGACGATGAAAACGAAATTGATCACATAAGTAATCAGTCTGATGGTGAACAAAATAAAGAAATTAAGGAAATAGAAGTATTGGAATCTGAAAATAAGCAAAAAGAAGATAAAAAATATCCTTATTATTTAGGTAGGGATTCCTAAACAAAAAGGAAAAAACACCATAGTAATAAAGTAGTTAGAACGAGGGCAGAGAACATAATTTCGAACTTACCAGGATGAAAACCATATGCTAAAAACATTAAGAAACTTATAGATTACTGGTTTTTTTGTGAATAAATGCGTGAAGGTATCACGGTCTGCACCAATGTATTGATAGATAAAAAACCGTTAGCCTACAAAGATAAAGCATATTGAAGCAGGACCAATATTGTTAAAATAAAGGCATTATTTGGTATTATCTACCTAGCAGGTGTATATAGAATTGGTCATCGTAATCTAAAAGACCTTTGGCGAACAAATGGTACAGGAATCGATATATTTCGTTTAGTGATGACACTCAATAGATTTATTTATTTCATTTTTATTATCATTTTTATTGCAGTACTTCGATATATTTCGATAATGTAGACAATCGACAATAACGGAAACGATAAGTTGCAACTTAACACAACTTAACTACCAATATTAATTATTAATTAACTGCAAGTTAACTCCTCTAGGTGCAAGAATCCTTTTTTCTTTGGGCAGAGTCAAAAAGTCGTTCCGTTTTCCTTATATATTCGGCAGGGATCTATAAGAACTTAAATAATTATTTTTTCTTTAAATAGTGTTTTACATTAGTAAACCAGTTTTTCATGTCTGCTTTGGCTACAAGTAAGCTAGCTACTTTCATTCATTTTGAGGTTCTTATATTTATATTTGGGTGACGTTTTAGAAAGGCGTGATCCTACTGGACGGTTATCGGTAAAAGAATAGTTTCTCTAAATGCTTCGTTAAGGAAATATCTCACAATAGCTTAAATGTCTTCCATTCTACATGGAAATCCTTTCTTGTTTGGGGTCAAAATCTATCTTTCTAGAAGGAACCTTTTCTAATATATCTTATCCTGCCCTATCGTTACTTATTTCGTCCATTGGACCCATGCCGGTTCCAAAAGCTAGTTTCGAACCCACGACTCACTCTCCACCAACCATCTGGCCGTCCACATTGTCTCCATTGGTGACCTTTCTAGAACCATCCAAAAAAATTTTCCGAGGTTACAACTTACCTATTTTTATGAAAAACAAATTATATCTAAAAACTTATTTTATAAATTAATCACAGTAATTGGCTAACTGGCCAATAACTGTTTTTCCTTCTTCTTCTTCTTTTTATGTAGACATGACTGTCTGTTTTTTAATGTGCCTCCAGTAAGTTGTCATTCCATTGTTTTCATGATCTTCCTACTGATCTTCTTCATATTGGAGAACCGTCTTTTGCCGTCTTTACTGCTTTGTTGTTATTTGGCTTATATGATCGTTCCATTCTACTCTTCTATTTCTTATCCAGTTCTTAATGTTCTCTACCTTGCATCTACTTGCATCATAAATTTGCGCGTATTTTTATGTAAAAATGTCTGGGGCCTAAAATTGTATCAATTTAAATGTTAAAAACAAGTGTACAATCCTTAAGAAATTTATAAGTTTGTATCTGTCAACAACTAAACTGGCGACAACAAGAAGTGACCGCACCCCTTAAGCACTCTATTGTCACTGTAGAAAGACAAAACTTTAGGTGAATATAAAGTGACGTTGTTAAAATTATCCGGTAAATATAATTTATTTTATAGTGTATTTTTATGTATGAGAGAGTAATAAAACAATAAAGTATGTATGCAAATCCCTAAGCTGTTGATACGGGTGACTCAATGAAAAACAGGTCAACAAGTTTACAGAAGTATATAAGAAAACAATTTTGAATTGAGTATGACCACCATGTATAAAGGTTGGAGCAGAATAAAATACAATATTTGTGAGGGTTACTAATCCCTAAATAAGGTTGCCAGTGTCGGAGTGATGGAGGTTAACAGGTACTAATGAATTTGCAAGAAATGTAAGATGTTTATTTTATTGGTTATATATAACCAATAAAAGTTTAATAAGTACCTACCTATTTGCAAAATAAAGTTTAATTCTTTAGATAAAATAAAACGTTTTATTTTATCTGAAATGAGTGCATTCCACGAAGTAAGGGTTTCAACAATCAAACATTTAATTCTTTAATTCCAGGAATCTACGACAGTAATTGACTAGATAATTACCTTCTGAACTTATTCCACAGAAAATGTGATAGTGGGTTTTTCCATTTTGGAGGAAGGTCCAAGTGGCGTATTCAAAATTCTTAACAGTTCACTAAAAGTAGGTACTTCAGTTGCAAGGTGCAGTTTATTGTGTATACTAGTGTTATGGAAAATTTGGAAGTGCCGTGTAAACGCCGAAAAATTGGTCCTTTAGCAGTTAATGAAAAAACATTAATATTTAATTGTTTTAAATCATTTACAGACAAACGTTTATGTGAAAGTGTTGATAAAACCGTTGAGTTAGTTAGCAGTACACTTGGTGTTGGGAAATCTACGATTTAGAGTTATTAAAGAAGAGGAATGTGGTAGTTTTCAAATGCCACGTATTGCTCCAGGGAAACCAAAATTTCAAATAGAATATCATTTTAAAGAAGGACTTCGACGGAAAGTGCATGAATTCTTCTTTAGACAAGAATTTACAACATTGAATAAAGTTCTTGTCTCAGTTCGAGATGATAAGAATTACCCAGAAATGAGTCGAAGTACGTTATGGAAACTTTTAAAAGAAATAGGCTTCCGCTGGAAAAAGAATCCCAGAAAGTCTATTTTAGTAGAAAGAAGCGATATTGTCATATGGAGAAGACATTTTCTAAGAACCATAAAGGAATAAGAAACCAAAAAAGAAAAATATTTTATCTTGATGAAACATGGATCAATGAGGGTCATACACCAAATAAATTTTGGCAGGATTAAACTGTTACAAGTCAAAGGCACGCTTTTGTAAATAACTTATCTACTGGTTTAAACTCACCATCAGGTAAGGGACGCAGGCTGATAATAGTACACATTGGCAGTTCAGACGGTTTTGTTGAAGGTGGTTTATTAACTTTTGAATCAACTCGTACCGGTGACTACCATGAAGACATGAACGCTGATGTCTTTCAAGAATGGTTCGAACAAATGAGAGATCTTCTTCCTAAGAACTGTGCAATAGTAATGGATAATGCAAATTATCACTCCAGACTTATAAAAGGTCTACCCACAACCAAGTGGTTAAAAAAAGACTTGCAGAATTGGCTGAGTTCAAAAAATATTACGTATCATCCCGGATCTATAAGAAAGGAACTTTATTCGTTGTGTGTCCTTCATAAAGAAAAATTTAAAAAATACGAAATTGATGAAATTGCCAAAAATCGTGGAATGACAGTACTTAGATCCCCACCATATCATTGTGAATTAAACCCGATTGAACTGGTATGGGCACAGATAAAGAGTGAAGTTTCAAGAAAAAATACCACTTTTAAAATTCATGATGTTAAACAGCTGTTTTTGGAGGCCGTAAATAATGTAAAACCTGAAAACTGGGAAAAGGCAGTAAGTCACACTATTAAAGAAGAGGAAAAAATGTGGAAGCTGGACAATATTACTGATAAAATGATCGAGCCAGTTATTATAAATCTTGGTTCTGAAAGTTCATCTTCTGAATCTGATTTGGATTTGTAACAAGTAGCTGTAAGTTTTGTATTAATATTTTTATTCATCTATTTAACATACCTTAGACGGTTTTAAAAACTCTTTTTCTCTTTTGTAATTTTTAAAAATTAAAAAAAATGTGAATTTTTTAAAACCCTTTTTAATGTAGGCCAGTCAGTTCGAATATAGTGTCTGATAAAAGAGGTCACTTTTGTTTACATACACATAACACTTTATAACACTGAAATAATTCATTTATTTTTTACAATTATTCAAAGTAATTTTTCAATTCATCTGGAGCACGCCCATGGAGTGGTCGAAGGTACCAGTTAAAATTATGCTAATTACTCTCTCGTTCATAAAAATAAACTATAGTAACAGCAATATTTCACAATATTTATAATATTTTTTTCACTTACTTTATTATTTACACATTACAACAGTGTTGTTACTATATTTTTCTTTATTAACATTTTTGTGTTTCCATTGTCGTAATTAATGATAAATTTTTAAATCTGTATAGATTTTCGGATGTACATTTTGTCTCATTTAATAATATTACTTACTTATTACTTGATTCATTGCTTGCTGAAAGATAATTCCTTGTGTCAATGCTGTCCAGATCATTGAGGTTTAAGTAATTCAAACATGACCCAGATAAATCAGACGACCGCTTCAAATATTAATGCGGACTCTCTCTCTATCTATAAGCTTTTGTGAATTGCTGTTGATATAGTCTCAGTACATTTGCGTACTCTGATATTATCAATAACTAGATTGTGTACTTTAACTTTAATATAAGCTAAAGAAGATATTTTGAATATTACAGAAAAAGTTAGAAATAATATATCTTCTGCCTGAAGTATGTTATTTATGTTTTTAGTTATTTTTCAGTTTTAAAGCTTAAATTGGCAAAACAATAAATACGCAAAATGAAAAAAATATTTTTTTCAATATTTATTGTGGGTCGTAAATAATTAATACATTTTCACCAATAAACTTTTTTTTTAACTAATTTTGACTGTGATTTGTACGTGAGTAGCTGAATGCACAACGTTAAGCCGGGTACACACATGGGGGTAAATTGGGAAAGTAACTGGCAAGCACAAAACACATTTGCTAGTAATTGGCATTCCAGTAGCTCGCTTGTCTATACTGGCAAGGTAAAAAAGCAGGGTAGATTTTTACACATGCCAATGTTAGTAAACATTCGAGTGATTTTCATCTAAAACTAAAGTAATTGTTATGTAATTTAAAAGTTTTTGAGTTTCCAATAAAATAAATGGGGATCTGTGGAAGATATTAGGATGAATGAATTCAATAAGCAAATATTGCTGATGACCACAGATATTGCTAGAAATTTAATAATGAATCTTAGGCATTTATAATGACATTTGCCTTTGAATTTTTATATAGGCATTTATATAGAGATGATTTAGAATTCAACAGACATTCCAATTCTCTATATATGGCAATAAAGACATGCTCCTCCTTCTTTCGAATCCATCGCTCTTCTAATTCCCTCTTTCCATGAGCGTCGAAGTCTACCTCTTTTTCTTCTTCCAGAGGGTTTTTATCTGTGAAGTTTTTGGGGCCAACGTTCGTCAGGCATTCTCAATAGGTGTCCAAACCATTTTAAACCGGTTCTTTCTATTCTGTCAATGACCATTTCTGTAGCATTTATGTTATTTCTTATAGATTCGTTGCTTTTCCTTTCCAGCCTTGATGTACTAGCACTTCTTCTCAAATAATCCATTTTAACTGCCAACAATCTTCTCTTTAGGTCTGCATTAATTGTTCGTACTTCAGAGCCATAACAAAGAACTGATTTAATCATGGTTTGCCCTATTCTTTTTTTGTTCCTTTTGGAAATGTTAAATTTAAATATAAAACAATTAATTTTTATCACTAACTCAACAAATTTGACAATTCTCTGCTAGCTACTGGCATGCCCTTAGCATTAGCGCGCGTTCACACATGCCAGTGACACTTCCCACGCATGCGTCTTGCATCTCAGTATGTTACTAGCAAGAAAAATCAAATTTTTTGCGATTAGCTAGCATGCCAGTTAACGTACACACTTGCCAGTTTGGGGACAGTAGCTGCTACTTGCTAGGTACTGCTATGCCATTTTGCTAGTAACAGGCATGTGTATCTCCGGCTTTAAAAACAAAATAATATGTGTTTATTAAAATACACATTTTACAAAAAAAGAAAGGTAGTTGGCAGTCTTCAACAAAATCGTAGGCATATATTAATATTACTTAGGAAAATGGAAGAAAGGCAATTGTATTCAAATATGTTCATTTGGCATATGTGCATTTTTGGATCCAAAGTCTGAAAACCTACCAGTTACTCTTTTTTATGTAGCACTCAAAAGCCCATAAAGATACTTTTCTATCAATCTAGCATTGTGATGGTGTTTTAAGCGGCGAATACAAAAATAAATCATATCAATATTTTTTATCATAGGACTAAAGGAGGCGTTGATACTCATACTTTAGACCAAATGGCGAGAAAATATATGTCGAAGCGATCAAATGTGAATATGGCCACTCTCAATTTTTTAACTTTGTTATATATTGCATATATATTGCAGTCAATACGTATTCTCTATTTATTCTCAATTTTTCAAATTGCAATGAAAATAGTAGCAATCGTTGTCGTTTGTTTTTCAAGAATTAGGACTAACCTTAACGCTACCTTTTATTGGGAGAAGAGTTATGACTTTAAATGGATTTCAACATTTTGTACTACGTGTCATAAAAAATATATTTGTAAACGCAAACTTTTCCAAGTTGTACCTTCAACACCATCCCACCAATCATAGTTGGTTCAAAATGGCAGAAATATGTATACGATAAGCACAAGCACAAAAAAATGTGAAGATTATCATACTATAAGCCTCATGAATCATCTCCTAAAATTGTTCCTAAAGATAATTCATAAGAGAATCTACAAGCTCTGTGAAAGTCAAATTTCTCCTGTAGAAAGAGTGATGCACTACAACTACCTCGGCACCATAATAAATTAAGAATGGACCAACAAACAGAAGATTAGAGCACGCATCGCAAAAGCTTGATCCACCTTCAATCGGATGGGGGCCTTCTTCAAGAGTCACAACCTCTCTCTTGATACAAAAGTAAGAATGCTGCGATGCTACGTGTTCTCTGTCCTTATATATGGTGTTTTAAATGTGGCTATATCGGAGAATACTTAAGATCCCGTGGACTGACCAAGTCACAAATGAGGAGGTCCTTAGAAGAATGAATAAGAACCGAGAGGTACTGACCACCATTAAGTCTCGAAAGTTACAATTCTTTGGATATATTATGCAAAATGAATTCAAGTATGCTCTCCTTCAAGCCATCCTGCAAAAATATTTGGAAAACGAGTTCCAGAAAGAAGAAGAACATCTTGGTTAACGAACCGCAGAATCTGGTTCACTACAACATCGGTGCAGCTTTTCCGCGCCGCTGCAGATAAGATAAAGATTGCCATAATGATCGCCAACATTCGTGACGGATAAGCACATCAAGAAGAAGAAATCGCAAGCAGGGAAAGCTGGAGTATTTCGGACATGTAATGAGAGGTCCCAAATACGGGTTGCTTTAAAATATCATGCAAGGAAAAATAGCAGCCAAACGCAGCCCAGGACGAAAAAGAACCTCATGGTTGAAGAACTTGCAAGATTGGTATGGTGTTGATAGAAGCATGCTATTTGGGGTAGCAGTGAATAAAAAAGATAGCTATGATGGTAACCAACGTTCTGGGAGGACGTGGTATACGAAGAATAAGAAGATAAGCACAACAAGATGTCAAATGTTTGTGTATCCTGCGATAATGCCAAGTCCATTGAAGCCTCTAATTAAATGATAATTTTTTATATTTTTAACGTTAGTTTGGAATAAATAAGGAATTTTTTTACCATGAAAGGAAGAAATACCATACTTTTTTTGGTTTCCTCAGGACTAATTAACAAAATCTAATTGTATTCTTTATTTTTTTATATTTATGGTATTTGTAAAATAAACAAAACGTTTATTTATAAAACTGTTGTTTTTACATTAGTTTAAATAAAAAAGTACGTTTTACATTAATATGTATGTGGACATTTATTAGCCCCCTTGATCCTCGCTGTTTCTACTAAAAGTTTGGTCCTAGAAGAGATAAGGAATAAATAGATCATTTTACCTTTTTTCAAATTTTTAAATCAAGTATTTTTGATTAATATTAACCTTTTTGTTTGTTTTTGTAAATAATACATAAACCTTTTACTACCTAGGTTTTTTACCTGTTGTAAATATCTTATTAAAGTGTCAAGACCGAACATTTTCATTGTTTTTAATACCTTTTTAATATCTATCCGGATAACTTTAATAAATGCCCTTTCTTCCCACTTTATTGGGTCTCGATTCAATGCAAACAGAAAATATTTCAAATTTCCCATTTTTCGATGACACAAACGAGATACAAAAGACGTAATAATTTAATGGCATGACTTTATCTGAGTATTTGCCAGAATAGCAAATTCGGAAAGCAGAGGCGTTTCCATTGTCGAAACGGAAAGAGAAAATATTCGCTTGATAAATTTTTTATTCATCATATACTTTAATGATATTGATTGTCGACTATATAACGATTTAAACCATTTTTTATTTGCGTTTACATCCAGACGTATACAATTTGGTAATATACAGGATGTCACAAAAATATTTATTTTAACTTTTGTCACAGCAAACGACAGCGTTTTTAACAGCTGTCAGAAGTGACAGCAAGTTACTATAGCTGGTCTATACACCATTTTTTGTAGCACAGGAAACAATTTCTGTATACACTTTTAAATGGCATAGTGCTTATTGATGTAGTGGGCTAACATCCTACTGCAAATAAATAAACCTTTTGTTTACTCACTAAAACCAATTATTGGCGATATATTGAAAAAAAGACTTTTTATTTGTTGGCGATTTTCTAGATTTTTTTTTATTCATCATGAAACATTTCATCTTTTAATAATAGTAGTATTGGATATACTATTACAGCCCCACAGCTTTATACTGGTCCATATTGGTTTAAAATCTGTTTTATAAACAAAAATTTTAATTTTTATCGTTAAATTGGATTTTTTTTAATTAATAAATTGATTTTCTTTTTATCTGAATTGTATTCGTTTTCGGTTTTTGCTGATGTGTTTCTTCTAACACAAGGTTTGGTCCATTTATAACCGAAGGCATTTGGTTGTTATATCCTAAATATTTTCTTATTGTTAATATATATATATATATATATATATATATATATATATATATATATTATAAAACTTAGAGCTAAGATTAACATTATTACTAAAATTAATATTAAACTCAGCAGTCTTCCGGGTTGAACCGCGTCGTAATCCATTTTTGCCAAGCTTTCGGCATCCTCTTTGATGCCTTCCTCAGGGCTTCCGAGGTCTCAGTCTTTTTACCACCATTTTTACCATCATTTTTACCACCATTTATATATATATATATATATATATATATATATATATATATATATTATATATATATATATATATATATATATATATAAAATGGTGGTGTTCCTTATCGTAAAGTAAAAGTTAAGTTGTAGCATGCAGAAAATTCCTTAAACTTTTTAATATTTTAGTATAAAATTTTCTAAGACGCCCCTGGCGTCTTAGAAAAGAAGTATAAAAATTTCCCAGATACTCTGTTTATTAGAAAGGTAAATAAAAGAATTCCATAAACTATGACAACAATATGGTTTTATTTATTTGTACGTTCTAACTTTTATTTTAAAAGCTGAAAGTGATTTAAGGTCATTTTGCGATATAGTTATGAAGCATATTTGACGAAATTTCAGGTTCATTTGCTACTGAAAATTGATACGCGGATAAGGGACACGGTAGTAGCCAGCCGGTGTGAAAGTTTGAGATAAATTCAAGTTTTTTAGGTTAAAAAGGGTGGTCGAGGTAAACAGACGTATTGAGGAGTCGGAAAAAAACCGACAAACTTGTTGAAATTAGTGGAATGATACTCTATGTAACGTGTCAGTTTTGTAAGAGTAAGAGTAGTCACTCCTTCTAGGTTTATATGTTTCTAAGAGATTTGTGTCGAATACAACAAATTTAAAAAGTAATTAAGACGTTTCCAGTTTTTACGAAGCCGTTTCCAGGATGTGTTCAACGTGCCGCTAATTTCAATCTTACTTTATTTGTTCCTGGGCGTCGTTCCAGACCATAGATGCAGTCCTTTTGTTTGTGTAGAAGAAAATTGTTCGTGGCTCCAAAACTTGCGGCAATGGTTCGGATTGTCATCTGCTGAACTATTTAGTTCTGCCATAAACAAAGTCGGAATAGCCATGTTGATTGCCAACGTTTGGAACGGACAAGGCACATGAAGAACAAGAAGAATAAAATGTAAGTCTAGTTTTCATCCTCAGAAGTTTTAGTGCATTTTTAGCGAAACTTAGGTAACTTTTTTGTGTTTATATTAAAAATATTTTTCTATTGTTTAATGGTTCAGGGTTACAAAGAACATATTTACGGGCTCTTTTGAAATTATATGTTTGGGATTACTAATTTTTCTAATCTTGATATCTTCTGTTGCATGCAACTGGTGAAGATACTAAATTACGACTTTGTAGGCTCTTCCTTTTTTGGTTGGTAATGTTATACAAAATGTTGTTTTTCACATAATTATATTGATAATTTTCTATGTATTTCTGGGTCGTTACAATTTATTTTGACTGTTTTATTTGCCACGATCTGAATTTCATACTGTTTAGCTTCAGCTATTTCTGTATATTGTTTATATTAAAAAAAGTTTAGTTATTCTGTAGGCTGTTTTATTTTAATTTGATTATTTTCTTAATTATTTATTAGGGTGTTATATTTGTTTAACAGTGTAGCGGTATCATCAGCGTTATTTGTCTGTTACCACATTTATTTGATTTTTCTGCATTTGGTAGCTTGAACTACTCGCTATGAGTTTTATGTTGATATATTTGCAGTTTCTGGTTCGTCATCGCTTTTTGATGATATTCTGTAGTAATACTGGCTATTTCTGTTACTTATATTGACGTTGTGTGGTGCTAGAAATGGTATGAGTACAAGAGATGCTTTGTTCGGCTTGAATGTGCTGGCTCAGAGATGCATGGACATAAATCAGGATATGTACTTATGTTTTGTAGACTTTGAAAAGGCATTTGATAAAGTTCAACATAAAAAGCTTGTAGATATATTAAAAAGCAAAAATATTGACAGTCATGATCTGAAAATTATATCTAATTTATATTGGAATCAAACTGCCAAGGTAAGAGTTAACAGCCAGTACACCGAAAATATCAAAATACAGAGAGGAGCCCGCCAGGGTTGCGTGCTGTCCCCACTACTTTTCAATGTCTACAGTCATTCTACAGCTACTTCAAGAAGCGCTCTCAGACTCAATAGAAGGTATATCTATCAATGGAGAAGTTTTGAATAACTTACGTTTTGCAGACGATACAGTAATAATTACGGATAACAACAATGATTTACAGAACCTTGCAACGCCTTAATGAACGCTGTCATGAGTACGGACTGAAGATAAATTTAAAGAAAACTAAATGCATGATCATGACTAAATCTGCACATGCAAATATCCAATTGACTATTGAAGATACTGCAATTGAGAATGTTAATAACTATAAATATTTAGGAATATGGATAACATCAGATGTAGACCAAACCCACGAAATTAAGACACGTATTGAAATAGCACGTACATCATTTATTAAACTTAAAAAGTTTTTTTGTTGTCGGGATATAAGGTTAGAACTACGCCTGAGAATGCTTCGATGTTACGTGTTCTCTACTCTTCTTTATGGTCTGGAAGCTTGGACACTAAAACAAGTTCATCTGAATAAGCTGGTCGCCTTTGAATTTTGGTGTTACAGAAGAATCCTACGAATATCATGGATTCAAAGAATGTAAAACATGGAAGTAACTAGAAGGATAGGAAATGAGGCGGAAATAATATTAACTATTAAAAGACGAAAACTTGAGTACTTGGGACATGTGATGAGAGGGCAAAAATACGCATTACTACAACTTATTATGCAGGGCAAAATCCGAAAAAAGCGAAATGTGGGAAGACGAAGAATATCCTGGCTTAAGAACTTAAGGGAATGGTTTGAATGCAGTAGTGCAGAACTTTTTAGAGCGACAGTCAACAAAGTCCGCATAGCCATGATGATTTCCAACCTTCGATAGAAGATGGAACTTAAAGAAGAAGAAGAGGTGCGCTTTGTTGATTTATATATTGTTTTTTGTGGAGGGAAAATATCGTATTGGTGAAAGATGACATGGGTTCGTTTATTTGCAAGTTGTACGTTGTACGTACCTTGTGTTAGTGAGGAGATCTGTGGATAACACTGAATATTGTCGATTTGTGGTTATCCCTGTGTATTGTTTGGAATATGCAATATTGTGTAAGAATTTATTTTGTTTGATGGATACTGGATTGTCATTAGCTGGCTGTTTACATTTTGCATTTGTTAGCTATCTATATAGTTGTCAAATCATCTCCCCATCGAAAACATTAAAAATGATTTAGTAAATTTAATTAAAATGGAAAAGATTTATTAATTTAGTTTATTCATCATTTAATGTTTTTAATTGGTGATAAACTTAATCTAAAATTCAATCTTTTTTTTTTATTTAAAAAATTATATTTTACATCCAGTGAGGCTCCTAGAAATATTCTACAGAATATTTTTTTAAGTTGTAAAAATGCTATTATTATTTGCAGTATTAACCATTTTTTGATAAAGGTAACATTGTTATATTAAAAAATTATTTAATAGTATAATATACTTACGAAATACGTTGGATTGTTAGTAATCATAAAACCTGAAACAACAAAAATAAATTATTTATCTTAAACGTATGTATGACAGGCATTTTATAATTTTTTACATCATTTCTGATGAAATTCTTTGTCAACCAGTATTTGTGAAATCTCGTTTTTACACACCCCCTTATGTTTTTGTGACAGACGATATATTTCTTTCGATACTTTCATCTTAAATTAAAGAATAATATTTATTGTAACAATAGTCTTAGTCAATTCTTTTAATAGGAGGAATATTCTAGTTTTAAGGAACCCTGTCAGTATCACTACTAGAACTGATTATGCTGTTTTAGAAAACTGGTAAGTGACCTTACCACGAAATGCTTTATAGACTCCCTTCGACACTTTGTAGCATGACGGCGTATTTATAGAAAAATATTCTCAGATCACGGTATTTAACTTTAAAAGGCTGCAAAAAATGAATTACAAACGTTCTTTGAGGTCAATTCAAACAAAATTCTAAGAGTAAACTTAGTCAGGAAAATACTGATTGGAGATTTATTTCTACTAAGTCCCCGCACCTCTGCGGACTTTGGAAAGCTGGTAATAAAACAATTAAGCATCAATTGCGCTGTAGAATTGGTAAAAGTATTTTAACCTTCGAGGAGTTCTCAACCCTGTTAACTCAAATAGAATTCAGTTTAATATCTCGACCAATTTCTCCTATATCTGACGACCTAAATGAGCCTAATCCTTTAACACCTGCGCACTTTTTGATATAAGGCGCACTGAAAATTGGCTCAACCGATATCAGCTTATCCAACAAAGAATTCAATTATCTTGAAAGAGATGGTCCTCTGAATACCTTTTACAACTACAACCTCGAAACAAATGGAAGAATGCAGAACCCCAAGTACTGGTCCCAGATACACTTATCCTAGTCAAGGACGATGGGATTCCTCCCTCCAATTGGTCTTTAGGTCGTGTAGAAACAATCTTATCCGGGAGTGATGGTGTTGTATGTAGTGCAATGGTAAAAACAGCAACTGGACCTATTCATCATCCAGTAGTTAAATTTTAGTATCCTTTAAGGGAGATGGCTATGTTAAATATTGGACACTCAGTTTTATCAAAAGCATGGAAACACCCAATCAATTCACGGAACAACCAACCGATGACAGTCAAAGAGGCAGTTCCGATGACAGCGACCATTATTAACAATTCGCCATTTATACAATAATACTTGTACATCATATAAATTGTAATATGCATTCAACAAAAAGTCTTTAAATTAATAGGCCTTAGATGGCAACAAAAAATAGTTGGCAATTAATAAGCCTTAGGTGGAATAAAAGAAGCTAAAGAGAGAATGTTACATGGGCAGTTCCTAGAACTAGAAGAAATTGAGAAAAAATATGACTTTTTAACATGTATAAATAATAAATAATAAATAAAGAGAATTAACAGGAATGTGAAAAACACTTCAAACTAGGCAACTAAGAGATGAAAGGGGTGCACTTATAACAGATATAAACCAAAAAATGCAGAGATGAACACAATATGTAGCATAACTTTTTGAAGAAAAAGAGAGAACAGAAGCACCAAAAGAAGTTAAGGATGATACTGGGCCTGACATTATACGAAAAGAAATTAAATATGCAATGAAACAAGCTAAAGGTGGTAAATCTCCCGGGCCTGATGAAGTTCCTATCGAGTTACTTAAAATTGTGAATACTGAATCTATTGATCTTCTTTTGGATCTATTCAATACCATATATAGAACAGGTATAATACCTAAAGAATGGCTCCAATCAACATTCATACTGCTTCCCAAAAAAGCCAATGCAAAGGAGTGCAATTAACATCGGACCATAGCCTTAATGAGTCATGTCTTTAAATTGTTTTTAAAAGTAACTCACAATAGAATACATAAGAAATTAGATGAAGGCGTAAGTAATACACAAATGGGATTTAGGAAAGGACTGGGAACACGAGATGCACTGTTTGCATTAAGTGTTTTTTCGCAGAGATGCTTAGATATTAATCAGGAAGTATATGCCTGTTTCATTGATTTTGAGAAGGCATTTAACAGAGTGCAGCATAATTGACTTAAAGAAATTTAATAAAAATAAAAATATAGACAGTAGAGACATTAGAATCATTTGTAACCTCTATTGGAATCAAACAGCAAAAGTGAAAGTTGAAAACGAACTGACCAAGGATATCCAGATTTGCCGTGGTGTCCGCCAAGGGTGTATTTTATCACCTTTGTTATTCAATTTATACAGTGAAGCGCTTAGACTATACTTAGACTTAGACTTAGGCTATACATCTCAGAATTAGCGCTTGCCGAGATCAGTGAGGGCCTTATAATAAACATAATAACATAAGATATGCTGACGACACCGTCCTTCTGGCAGGAACACTAGAAGAACTGCAACACCTTGCTGAACAACTAAATATATATTGCAACGATTATGGACTAAAAATCAATTTGAAGGAAACCAAGTTCATGGTATTTACAAAAGCACAAAACATCAAAGTTAAGCTAGTACTAGATAATACAGAAATTAAACAAATATCTTCGTACAAATACCTTGGAGCATGGATCACAGAAGACACTGATCAGACAAAAGAAATAAGATGCCGCATTGAAATTGCGCGGTCAACTTTTAATAGAATGAGAAAACTTTTTTGTAATTGCGATACAACATATCGCTCTGGATAAGAATGCTTCGATGTTATATTTTCTCCACCCTTTTGTATGGAGTTGAAGCTTGGACACTTAAAAAATCCAACAATAAAAACCTAGAAGCATTCGAAATGTGGTGTTACCGACATATTTTGAAAATATCATTGATGGATCGCAAAACAAACGAACAAGTTCTCGAACAACTAGGAAAACAATGCGAAGTTTTAAATTCCATAAAAATCAGGAAATTGGAATACTTGGGGCACATTATGACAGGTGAAAAGTACGAACTATTAAGGAATATATTGCAGGGTAAAATCAAAGGTAGAAGAAGCGTAGGAAGACGTAAAATCTCGTGGTTACGCAATCTCCGTGAATGGTTTGGTTGCAGTCCAATTAAACTATTCAGGCGAGTAACCAATAAAATTATAATTGCCAGAATGATTTCCAATCTTCGATATGAGTGGAACTTGAAGAAGAAGGCAACAAAAACATCTACTATATTTTACAAAAGGCATAGCATTGTTTCCTTATTGCAAATAAAAATATTTTATTTCAATATATTGATAGAAAAAAAGCTACAGCCAAACTTAATAAACCTAAGAAAAATTCTTTAACCATTTCTTAGAACTCAAGATTATAAGGTTAATTTAGGCAAAGCGATTCAGAAAATGTACACCACTCATTTCCTCGTTGTACTCTCATATTAGATTAGGGTGTAAAATTTCACTTCTAAATCTAAATCAATGAGATTTTTCATGAGAATTTGGTTACTAAGGATTGAATGTCAAGAAATTGATACCCTAACAATATTTGGAACGTATGTAAAATGGTACTTTTTTAATAAATATACATCTTTTGACAAATAAATATTTTTTTGGTCGATAATTAATTACCTTTTTAAAATAAATTTTCTTACAACAAATTCCCATTTTTTTCTGTACGCTTGGTACGAACCTGATAATCTAAGGTCATTTATGCCAAAAAGACCCTCTTATCAAATATTTGCTACCGAAAGCAGCTCAGCTCATAACTCACAGGGTTTTTATTTTTGCTTTGGTTTAGTTTCCTTTCAGATTAAATATAAGATAAGCTTCAATTCAATTCGGTGGTTTGCCTAAAATAAAATTACAGAAATCTAAATAACGTGAATGTTACTAAAGGTAATTTTAATTTAATTTTAACTAAATGTTGTTAGACTTATTTAATTGTACTACTTATTAATTTTAACTAAATGTTAAAAACTAAATTTCTTATTCGAAAATTATTTTTTTTTCACTCGTGCCATTAGTTTAATCTTTTGTCATTCAGCTGACTTTATTCCATATTGGTCATGATAAATGCAATTTTTTAACATCTTCTTCTTTGGGTGCCGTGTCCGTATTCAGACGTTGGCCGTCATCATCTTTACAATTTCCTGAAACCTTTCTCTGTCGGCTGCTGCGCGAAATAATTCTTCTACTGTGAAACCACACCATTGTCTAATATTACGCAGCCATGAAAGTTTCTTTCGACCAATCCATCTCTTTCCTTCCACTTTTCCTTGTATTATAAGGCGAAAGTAAATGGTATTTGGGTCCTCTAATTATATGGCCGAAGTATTTTGTTTTTCTCCTCTTTATGATGTTTATGAGGAGAAAACCCACGATATCTTTAGGATTCGTCTCTAGCACCACATTTCGAATGCTTCTAACTTGTTTAGTATTGTGGTTTTTAACGTCCATGTCTCACAACCATACAATAGGATCGACCACACATAACATTTCAGGACCTTCTTACGAATGTTCATTGACAGGTTTCTGTTGCATAAAACTAATTTCCAGGTCATAAAAGGCTTACGTGATATTTCGATCCTGGATATTATCTCTTCATCAGAGTCACAATTTACATTTAACCAGCTGCCAAGGTATTTGAAATGATTTACCCTTTCTATCTCTTCTCCATTAAGAGAAAGCAGACCTTGATCTATATGGATCTTTCCAACTGCCATCCACTTTGTCTTTGAAATGTTGATTTTTAGGCCTCTCCGATAACTTGCTTCACTGACTAGATTTAGTAATGTTTGGAGATCTTGTAAACTTTCTGCAAGAATGGCTGTATCGTCAGCGTATCTAATATTGTTGATTCACCTCCACCTAGTCTTACTCCCTCTTGTCTGTCATCCAAAGCCTCCCTAAATATTTCTTTAGAGTACAGATTAAAAAGAGCGGGTGACAAAACACAACCGTCCTGTACTCCACGTTTGATGGGTATTTTTTTAGTGAGACTGTCTCCAATTTGGATAGGGGCTACTTGATTGTAATATAAGTATTTCAGCAGTCTTATATCATAGTGGTCAAGTCCTGCTGCCCGTAGGCAGTCGAAAAGTGTATTGTGTTGGACTCTGTCGAACGCCTTCTCGAAGTCGATGAAACAAACATAAACATTCTTTCGGAATTTACAACTTTTTTGTAATAGAACGCGCATACAGAATAGTGCCTCTCTAGTTCCTAGACCGTTTCTAACTCCAAATTGCTTATCACCCATCTTACTTTCGCATAGAAGGAATACTCGGTTTTGTATAATTCGTAAGAGTATCTTCAGTGTGTGACTCATCAAACTGATTAGTCTAAAATCGCTGCATTTGGTGGGCCTGCTTTTCTTTGGTAATGTTATAAACAGTAGTCAGTAAACAGTTTTAACATCTAGTCTATTTTTGTTAATAAAATCGTATACTACACAAAAAATAATTTATATTAGGCATCAAAAAGCTACTTATACAAATCTGATGTCCATTTTCCTACATGAAAAAAAAATCCGATTTGTTCACAACGATAATAATCGAAGAAGAACTTGGGAAAGAACTTTCAGTACTACTTTAAAATATGCTTATTTTATTACGCAGAATCGCATGCGCCATTTGCTAACTAATAGAGTAACCGTTCAGCTCCGTCCATTTTTTAAGGGAAACAGCGGGTCACTGAGATGTATTCATGTAAACTAATTATTTTTTACAGATAAGCTTTAAAAACTCATTTATAATAAATATGGGTACAAAAGAAATTAATTTGGTCACAAAAAACTCACCGCGTGTCACGTTGGTGGCCACAGGATGTGTGGCATAGTTTCGGTTGAACTTATTGTTGAAAAAATTAAAATTTGATTAAGAAAAAATATAATTTTAAACCTAGATAACTAACATAAGTAATTATTAAATGGTAACAACATCAAGAAAATAAACTAATTACCTAATTTTCAATTTCTTCATGCAAACGTTCAAAACAATTTTCGAAGCACAATCCCGGATGTTCAAGGCACTTAGCACAATAAAACAATTAGTCGTATCTTTCCTTTTTAGAATGGTATGGCAAATGAAACGTCAAATTTTTCTTGACTTAAAGAATTTTTAGGTTTGATCCCAAAAAACTATCAATCACCGAAAATCGAAAGTCGTACAATGACATTTTTGTTTTAGAACCATTATAGAAAAAGTATGCGTTGATTAACATAATTTTAAAAATATGAGTGCCCATTTTTGTACCACCTTATAGTCTTGTGTTCTCAAATCCATCAAATTTAGAAATACTTTTACCTTATGATTACGTCTTCCAACTACGGGGTCACTAGCTCCACTATAAACTAATATGCGTTGAACCGTATCATCCCGGTACATTCTGCCAAAGTATACAGTTTGACAACATATTTGTGTCGTTTGCCCTTGAAAAATTGACGAAATCTATGTCTTCCTCTCCATAAAATCATAAATTCATCCAGGGCTAATTTTCTTTCTGGATAATAAGGTTCTCCATTTTATTATTAAAAAAATCTAACACTGGAAACATCTTGGCAAGTCTGGACTGGTTATCGTCACTATTATTGTTAAAATGTAAGTCACGCAAAATTAACATAAAGCGATTTCAGATCATATATTGTCCAAACACTGAAATACTAAAGAAATGGTTTTCCTTTAAATAATCATTCACACAATTAATTTTTATGTATTCCATGTGAAACCACGAACCAAGAAAAATTTTAAATTCTTATACAGTTATATCCTTTCAAGCTGAAATTCTACTTTTCTCAGATTAACTTTGAGAAAGAATATCAACGGCATATAAATTGCTATTTTAAAAAATCCGGTCATAAAATAATTCACATTTCAATAAACTAAAGTAGTCAATAAAATTATACCCCCCACATTAATTTTCAATCCTTGTATTGCTGTAAATGGTAGCATTGTAGGATGTTGAACCTCTAAAGTCCATCCAATAATATTTTAAGACTCATCATTACCATCATCCTCTTCGGATTCTTCTTGTAAATTAGGAACATCTTTTTGATCATCTTCATCACAATATAATTCTTCATTCCTTGCGTCAATATCGTCATGTGAATCTTTTAATATGTGTAATAATTCATCATCTGAGATTGGCTGAGAAGTTTGCCACATACCTCGTTTAGAAGTCGAATAATTTAAAATTGAAGTATTTAGTGGAATGGCTACGTGTGCAATATACACGTGTGCAAATAGACACGTGCAATGGCTCACAGTAAAACTAAAAGACATCCAACAACAAAGCTGTAGAAAATATTACTGAATGTGTAGCAAAATAAACCGATGGAATTGGATTATAATAATACAACAAATTATTGGAAATGCAATATAATCTAAATACATCTGGTGGTTCTTTCAAAGCGATGCCTTACTTTTATTACTTTACAACGTTTTATTACAGCTAATTTTGTTGTTTTCGAGCACGTCCAGCTTGAATATTTGAAAAGTAAGCAATGAATTGAAGGATTTCATATTTTCTCATCCCAATAATCAATAGGACAGAACATATTTGTTATAATTTGTGAAAAATCCGCCGAGATAACATTATATACTAAGAATAAAGTTTAATATCAAAATATGAACACCAAACACAAACTCCAGTCACAGAATAATAAACAATCAGAATGCCCACTCTACTAGAAAAAATAAATACGCGCATCTCGTTCGCGTGGACGGAATCAGCCATGTTTTAACCAGTGTTGTATAGACATAATATGTAATATGTATGTATAGTTGAAAAATAGTTTAAATTATTTCAAATGTACCAAGTTATTAATCTCTTAAAATTTAAATTAAAATTCTGTCGTAACTTGTCATAAATTTCTCAATTTGAGTCTCTGTTTTCGTTTAAAACATAGCGATAGCGTGCTGAAAAACTTCAAAGGCGGCATCTGAGAGTGGGCATTCTGATAGTTTCTTATTCTTTGCTCCAGTATAGCCAGTGTTTCCAAGCGGCCAGCAGATATTTGTTGTAATTCGTGGAAAATCCGCTGAGATAACATTCATATATTGTCATATCTACGTTTTTTACTATTATAAGTACAACTGTTCAAAAGGTACAACATGGGAGGGTACTTTTGGTTAGCACTGTGTACATATTTGTAACAATGTGGGAAGATGCAATATAATACTTTTGAAAAATAGTAATGTGTGAATCATAATTGCTTTAAATAAATTAAAATCTCCAAGATAAAATAGATAAGATATTTGTTTTCCAGAAAGCGGTTTCTGCTCTGTTAAATTGGCAAAATTCTTGTTTGCAACAACAAGACGTTTTCTAAAATCCTACGATATTTTTCTTTGGAGTATCTCGTAAACACGAATCCCCTACGTCGGTCCGTAGTTTTCTTTCCATTACTTCCAAGCGGACATCCTTTCCATCTCCTAAAGTTTTCCTACTTCTAATTTTTAACAAACAAACGTAACTTCTAGAAACACATTATCCTGTGTGTTTACAAACTCTTTCTTCTCATTAGTTTGGTCTAATGTCGATGTGGAAACCTAAATACACTAAATAGTTTACAACTAATAGTTTACTACATCCCATAGCCCAGGGATGTATCAAATAACAAATGGTAATTGTTTTTCTTTTATTATTATTAGACAATAACAATTATTTAAAAACTCACTAATAATGTAAATAATTATATATACATCATATTTATTCATTTATATAATAATTATACAGCTCCTTTTGCAACTGAAATCTACAACTTCTTTATTTAAGTTCCGTAAATTAACAAAAGCCTAGTTATGTGAAAGACCTTATTATTCAGTGGAAGAGTTTTTAAACAAATAATTAAGAAAGTACAGTACTTTTAGGTACAAGCAACAAAGTATTTTTATATGCTTTGTCCATAAAATTGTATAATTTTCAGTGACAATAAAGCATATTTCTATACTTACCTAGTTATAGAACAAATTTTTAGGACAAATTTTAGCATTTTGGTAAATTCTACAATTCTATTATTATACTTAAATGTATAGTTTTGCGTTAATTCAATAATTAAATCGTTTAAGATCCGACCCACGTAACCGACCTACTTAGTTAGAGTTTTCCACTATGTTGAAAAGTTCTATTTTTAGCAAGTTGGTAAAAATTTTACGGCCAGTTTGGCATTAAATTATTTTTCGTCTTGTATATACGAAAGCAATGTATAGTAAGCTGTTTAAGTAGAAACTACGAAAACGTCAGCATATTATGAATTATACAACTGTTAGGAAATAAATGCCGTAACAGCGAATGTTCTCGGCTGTAGTAAGTAAAAATAAACAAATGTTACAGACTTGTAAGAATGAAAGGATATAAAATGGATATTGCTGTTTAAGAAGTAATGAAGCAAATCCTAACGTTAAGATAAAATATCTTGCACATACATATTTTTTTATGGTTTTACAAACATATTCGTATTATGAACTTTGATCAAATAAAAGGCAAATATCCAGCACAGTATTAATTTAATCTTGCCCAAGTACTTTCGCTCCCTGGCCTAGAGCATCTTCAACAATCCGACAAGAATAAAAGTTTATAAACATAAAATGGTACATAACACTACATTACACAAGGACAAACAAACACTTTCAATTTTTTTTCTGTCTGTCTCCGACTTCTGTACACAATGTAGCTTCGCCTATTTAAAAAATTCTAGAATGTTTGTTTGTCCTTGTGTAGTGTAGTGTAAATTCCTTGCAGAGCATCAACTTGGATAGTAAAGATCTCCGATTAATTAAGAACTTATATTGGAGGCAGAGTGCCAAGATTAGGATCGACGATCATACATCTAGAAATATTAGTATAAATAAAGGAGTAAGAAAAGGATGCATACTATCCCCTATGCTGTTCAATCTTTACTCGGAACTACTATTCAAGCAAGCCTTGGAAAACCTTTCCACAGGAATAAAAATTAATGGAGAACCAATATCTAGCATAAGATATGCCGATGTCACTGTCCTACTGGCTGATACAGACACAAACTTACAGAGGGTTATAGACCACCTTAAGGATGCTTGTCGAGAGTTTGGAATGAAGATCAACGAAAAAAAAAAACAAAAGTAATGGTGATCCAAAGAAAACAGAATATCCCCTTACCTATAAAAATAAATGGGAATATTTTAGAACAGGTAAACCAATACAAATACCTTGGCTGTTGGATTAATTGCAAGCTGGACCCAGAACAAGAAATTAAAGCGAGAATTGCTCAAGCTAGGGATAGTTTCTTTAAGATGCGCGTTCTATTCTGCGATACACATATAAATATTAAATTGAGATTAAATGTTGTAAAATGTTTTATCTGGTCTGTTCTTCTCGAAACGTGGACTTTAAAAATAAAGAGCCTGAATAGAATCGAGGCATTTGAAATGTGGGTGTACCGTAGAATTTTAAAAATTCCTTGGACAGCACGAAAAACAAATGAAGAAGTACTAGCTAGACTCAATTTAGAAAAAGAACTATTGAGAACAGTCAAAAGAAGAAAAACCAGTTATTTAGGGCATTTGTTGCGCAACGAGAAATACTACATCCCTCAGTTGATAATAAAAGGCAAAATAGAAGGAAAGCGAGGAATTGGAAGAAAAAAATTGTCCTGGTTACGTAATATCAGAAACTGGACAGAACTTGGATTTGAGGAACTCTTAAGAGCAGCTGAAGATAGACAAACGTTTGCCACCATAACCGCTAACCTCCATTGATGGAGACGGCACTTGAAGAAGAAGAAGTGTAGTGTGATGTACCATTTTATGTTTATAATATTTAATTTTTGTCAGATGGCATGTCAGGTGGCAACAATTGACGAAATGCCCCTGAAGATGCTTCAGGGAGCGAAAGTACTTGGGCAAGATTAAATTAATTAAACTGTGCTCGATATTTGCCTTTTATTTGATCAAAGTTCATTTATTCGAGCATTCAGCCTTATATTAATGTTCGTATTAATTTCTACGGCTATTAGCGAAAAATGTACAAAATTTTATCTAAAACTAAGCCCTACAATAATAAAGAAGGAACAAAGAATTGGATTTATAAAATTATTTTTGCTATATGAGACCAATTCCGTCGTAAATTCCTCTGCAGATTACAGTAGGAACTTATTACCCATATTAATCTTTCTAGTACCGAGTAAATTTAGAAGGTGTTTTTGTTTTTTATTTAAATAAATTTGTCACTGCCTAGATAACGACCTAGATTAAAGTGTATTGTAAGCTCATAGTTCAAAAGTTGTTAGTATGATAGAAGCATTAACCTCTGTGCTGAGGTATACATTATTGGTGCAATTATAAATTGGGGATTTGAGCTTATTTGAGATAATGTCAAAAGTAATAAAGCGTGACTACTTTCCAAAACCTGCCTGCTTGACCTTCTTGATCTCAAAACCAAACCAAACGACTTCGTTAGACCTAGGAATCGTGAAAAATAACCTTAAATCTGCTTCCGGCGTTGATGCGTCTTATAAAAAAAAACACAAGACTTTTCAATATTTTTCTTAGGAACGTCAAACTTAAAACGCAATATATCGATCATTTTAAAATTTCTTTGCCAACAGATAAACTAAAAAATTTATATCTTGGACAGAGGCGTACTACAAAATTTTATACATAAATATTTCATAGTTAAAAGAAATTTAAAATGCTACAAATAGAGAAAAATAACTAAGATATTATGATATTTCTTCTAGTACAGACTGTTTTAATGAACTTTGCTCTGCGAAACAGGCCCAAGGAAGTCACTAATGAACATTTAATTTATTGATAATTTCGTATTCAGTGATCTTTAAAATTGTACCTCTTTATTAGTTTTCATGTGTATTTTACTTTTTATTTTGTCAGAATGTTGTTTTGCTTCGATTTTAGTAAATTAGTCAGTTTTGTTAATGTTTTTTTTATATCCTCACGCTTATCCACTAGTAAAAGCGCGCCCCCTAGGGGGTTAAACTGCTCCGCAGGTTAAAAATCAATATGTTAGGATCAATTCATTACACAAACTTTTAAATATCAACAGTTATACTGAAATAAAAAAGTATAAAAAAGTTCTTAAAATATAAAATACTTTAATTAGAATGGATTTTGTAATAACCAAACAACGTAGGTAATTTACTTTAAATATTGGATTTCCTAATATGTAGTGTCATCAATCTCTATTCCCCACACGATTACCTCTTTATCGACACAGTATTAGCCATGCCAAGTTCGCTATCAGCAGGGGTGTTTATCACACCGCCCCAGTCTGATATATCTACCCTTCATGTCCTTAACCCATCTAATTTACCTGTTTGTTTACATTAGGAACATGAATTCAACCTAAGTCTGAATTAAATATTATTGGGGAAAAGTGGGGGTTTTGGGGAAGCTGAGTACCGGTAATAAATTAAATCTTAATATGCTGAGTTAGAAATGTTGTCAATCGTCAATTAGAAAACTTTTAAATCTAAATTAAATTTTAACATAAAATCATTAGAATTTAAATTTACCTTAAAAAAGGTATGAATAATATTTTGTTTTTGTTTATTTCTAAACAGATAATGTCTTGTCAATACAATTTCAATTCAATATTTCTAAGTACCTATCTCTAAATTATCAATCCAGCACCTTTTTCCCTAAAGTATGTGCTATATCCTTCGGCTGATAACGTTATGTCTCTCGCACGTTCTATAAAATCTCAGAAGAGAAGAGAAGTACATCCATTAGAGAAAAAAGCGAACTTATGAAAATAGAATATTGGAAGAACTTGAGGCATTAAAAAAGGAAAATCAAACAAGAAAATTCTATAAAAATCTAAATAATGCAAGAGAAGAATTTAAACCAAGGATCGGACTATGTAAGGATTTGGAGTGGCATATACTCAATACAAAAGAAGAAGTATTGAAAAGGTTTGTGGAACACTATAAGGAACTACTTATTATCGAAGTAGAAGATCCAAATCAACCACCCCAGGAGCACGCGACAATACACCATTGGAGCCTCCATAAATTCAAGAAATACGGGATAAAATAAAACACCCAAAAAATAATAAATCTCCAGGCAGTGATGGTATACCCGCGGAACTTATTAAATATGGAGGTGCTACTCTGACTAATCATAAATATAAAATCATACCGAGAGCCTGGAGGCAACTAACAGGCATCTCGGCAAATTTTTATCGTATATTAATTTACGTCATAGTCATATTGAATTTACAATAGAAACAGAACAAACTCAATCCATAAATTTCTTAGATTTAAAAATAATCAGACTTGAAAACAAACATGACTTCTCCGTATTTCGTAAAACTACCCATACTGACACGACTATACACAATTCATCATCCCATTCCACACAAAATTAACTGGCAGCCTATTATAGTATGTTACATGGATTAACAGAAATTCCGATGTCAAAAAACTACTTTGAGACAGAATTATATATAATTAAGCAAATAGCAGTAAGTAATGGATACAGCGAAGAAACAATTAATAAAATATTAAATCAAAAACTACACAAGAAAGCCCTGAAATTAGTATTTCCACCACCAGAGAAAAAAACCCAGTATCTTCTCCTCGACTACATATACAGGCAAAATATCCACAAAAATAGCCAAACGCATAAAAAAGAAAGGAATGACACCAGCTTTCAGAACAAATAACAACTTAAGCAAATATATTAAAAATAACAAGGGCCAAAATAAAAAACACTTACAAGTTGGTGTAAGTGTTTTTAAATGTAGCGACTGCCCAAAAACTTACATCGGTCAAATTGGTAGAAATTTTAATAAACGAATAGCAGAACATAAAAGAGTTTTTAATATTAGAAAAACATATTCTACATACGGAGTTCACCTTCTAGATCATAATCATTCTTTTAATGACGAATTTAAAATTTTTTATATTCAAAATAAAGACCTTAAGCTATCTTTGTTATAATCTATGAAAAACAAAAAATTAAAAAACACAAATATAATTCTGAATGACCAACTTGAGACAAACAGTTCTCCCCTCCTCAACCTAAAGCCTTCATTAAAGACTATAAAGTGTAAACGCATGCAAAAATAGATCACTTGAGAAAGCCGAAACATCTGTAGTGATAATATGGTAAATAACGTCGTAATGGTAAATAACGTTGTTGTTAAATTAAATGACCATTTATTTGGAATACAACGGTACACTTTTACATAACATTACTTATTCTAATCGTAGTTCATACTTATGTGAAGTTGATATGAGACTCCCTCATAACAGTGGCGGCTTTTAAACGCATATTAAACATTAAACATAAAAAAATGCTTTTTTCTGTTTTCCGTGTGCATTATTCGGCGCAGATAAAGAGGAAAAATTGTGGCGCGAGACAGGAGTGCGGGATCTAGTGCATTTAAGTGAAAAAATAAAGAAGCATGAAAACACGCAAACTCATATGAACAATGAAATGCGATTTGCATTATTTGGGAAACTTAATATACAGGCCCAACTTGACTCTGCTTATTGGATAAATATACAAAAACACAATGAAGAGGTGACGAAAAACAGGTATGTTTTGTCAAAAATAATTGACTGTATAAAATTCTGTGGGGCTTTTGAGCTCGCCTTACGAGGACACGATGAATCTGAAACATCAGATAACCCTGGAATTTTTCGTGGTTTAGTGAATTTTTCTGCTGAACTTGATAAAACACTTAGTGAACACCTTACAAATGCGACAATTTTCAAAGGTACCTCAAAAACAATACAAAATGATATTTTGGATTGCATGCTAGAAGTATACGCTGAGGAGATTTTAAACGAAATCAATGAAGCCCCATTTTTAGCAGTGATAGCTGATGAGACAACGGATGTTTCTATGAAATTTCAAATGGTCATTGTTTTTCGTTATGTAAAAAACGGTGCTCCAGTTGAAAGGTTTTGGACTTTTTTGCTTCCAGAAAAACATGATGCTGAAACCTTAGCTAACACAATTTTGAATGTTTTAGACCCAATATTAAAGAATAACAAAAATAAGCTCATTGCACAAAGTTATGACGGAGCAGCTGTTATGAGTGGGATACATGGCGGAGTGCAAACAATAATTAAGAGAAAATATGAAACTGCTCATTTTGTGCACTGTTACGCCCATCAATTGAATCTAATAATGTCAAGAGCATGTTCTATTAATTCCCAAGTACGCGTATTTTTTGGAGATTTACATGATATACCTGGATTTTTTAGTCATTCACCTCAAAGAATAGCTGTCTTAAATCAAATAGTTGGAAAAAATATTCCTCGTTCAATCCCTACACGCTGGAATTTCAATATTCGTACAGTAAATGTCGTTTACGAATATAGAGACTTTATTATTGAGTGTATGGAGCAACTAGAAAAAGAGTCAAATGCTATTACTTCCAAGGAAGCAAGAGGACTTAGACGTATTCTGGAAGATCAAAATTTTACTTTCTGGCTGACTGTTTTTCATTATATTATGCCACATGTTGACGTTTTGTACAATAATCTTCAAAAAAAGAACATGGACCCAACCGAAGCACAGAAAGCTATACATGTTTTTGAGCAAAGTATTAACAATGTCCGAAATAAAATAGACCCTATCATACATCAAGCTTCAAATTTAAATGCGGCGCCTAGTGTCCAAAAAAGGAAACGCCCAAATAACAGCCAACAGGATCACCGTATTGCCTGTCTAGAAGTTTGTGATATTATTATAAACAATGCAAAAGAACGGTTTGCATATACAAATCATCTAGTTGCCGCAACACTTTTATCTTCAGAACATTTCGAAAAATATAATAATAAGTTTCCTGAAAATGAATTGGATTTAACTTGTACAGCTTATAACTTCTTTGATAAAAACCGTTTGCGAACAGAACTGTCAGTTTTGTATTCCAATATCGAGTGTAGAACATTAAAAGGTGCAGTGCCTTTACTAAAATTTATAATTTCTAATAATTTAGAGGACACATTAACAGAAACCAAAAAGTTGATACAAATTCTGGTGACTACGCCAATGACCACAGCAGAAGCTGAACGTAGTTTTTCAACTTTAAAACGGATCAAAACATTTTTAAGAAATTCAATGTGCGAAGACAGATTAACAGCCCTTTCCACACTCTCGATAGAAAAAAAGTTCATCGCTTCAATACCGAACTTTAACGATAAAGTAATCGAAAAGTTTGCGACAAAAAAGGACCGGCGTATTAATTTCCAATTTAGAAAAATGCAATAAATGTAAGTTAATCAGATTTTTATAGCATGTCGTTATTAGTTACTATTAATTAGTATTAAAGCTAATTTTATTGTTTTTGTTTTCGTATGTTATTCTATTTCTATTATTTTATATTGACCGTGGTTCATGCAGCACACCCTATAGCAGATGTCACGAGCCGCCACTGCCTCATAATAATCAATACGCGATACATTAACTTGCCATCTTGACGTTAAATTAGTTCTGATTCCCAAGATAATGATTGTTGTCTCTTTTATAATAGACCGTGCATTATCAGCAGTTTATTTCTTAGTGTGTCAAGTTTATTTTAACGACCTACGACAACCGTATGTCTTGATTGGCAATAGTGCTGACTTCACAAATTCTATTTGGAGTATATTTATGAATGTCCTTGATTAAAATTATTAAACACATTTTATATAAACAAATTGCAAAACTATGTTACACTTTTTCTTTTCAACTTATTTTTTAATGAATTATAATATTTTAGGGATAATACTACAATATGAGATTAAAATAAATTTTGTGGAAGTTTGAAAACAAAGTTTTCAGAGTTTTATAGTTACATACTAATTTTATATATTATTTTTATAAACCTTTGAAAGCGCTTGTTTCTCTATTGCTCATAGTCTTCGTTTGTACAGCTGTTTTTCCAAAATACATTTTGTGTTAAACAAAAATTAATATTAAAATAATACCCTCTTTCTTCAAGATCATAACGATTTAATTATTGTTTTAAATTTTGGCGTTAAAGAGTAAACTTACAAAAGCAAGTATTTTACTATTAAAGACCATAACTTCAAAATTACACGCAGCTTGTTAGTACAAGTCAAGTTATTAGAGAAGATTTCCTCGGTAGTAATCACACTTAGTGAATTTTAGTTTGAGTAGTAATTTAAAATAGAAATTCTCTAATAGTTTTAAATATTCATGCAGGCTTAGTTGTTTTAATATCTGGAAAATAAATTTAAATTCTGTATAGGTACATTTTATGTTTCATTACGAAAGCAAAGTTTATTTTAGGTAAATCTCCACTGATGAAACAGTTAATGATATATTATATTTTTGAAAAATAAATATAACAAATAATACTTCTTCATGCTCCTTTTTTTTTAAGGAGTTTGAAGACTAATACGGCAATCTTTATTTTATTTACAACTGCTTTCAATATTTGGTTTAATGTAAGCTCAAAGTAATCCTATAATATGTTTACCTTTTATTTTACCTTACATTATGTTTTGTAGCGGCGAATATTTAGGTTATCTCACAATAGGTTTATATTATTTAATTTTTTTCATATTGTGTATTATTTCTTATATATGTTATATCTGAAAATAGTCACCTTGAACTACTCAAGTGTTACCGACACTTTGTTTTGCAATATCAGTTCCTATTGCAACATTCTTTCAGCAAGCGTTTCCATAGAGATAGTTGACCATGCACAGACATCAAACTCTGACCAAAGCTGGCTTTTTTTGAGAATTGCCGACACCACATTTTATAGAAAGATTATAAATTTAGGACTTTAACATTATTGTAACACTCTTCGTTTAAGTTTCCTGCTAATAACATATTTGTATTATAATTGTATTTGCTTCATTTTATCGTAGTATAAAGTGTAACTTTTAACTGTGAAATACATCTTTTTTAAAAAGGTAATCAAGAAGTTAGTGATTTAACATATATATTACAGGATCTAACTTGTAAATATACTACATTTTGGAGACGGCTATCGCCGTATTTCCGTTCTCCTCCGCCAATCCTCCCTGTCCAGGGCACGCTCCTCCTCCAAACCTCTCGATTCCATTGCTCTTCTAATTTCTTTATTCCATGAGCGTCGTGGTCTACCTCTTTTTGTTCTTCCAGGGGGCTTCCATCTGTGAAGTTTTTGGGGCCAACGTTCGTCAGACATTCTCAATAGGTGTCCAAACCATTTTAAACCATTTTCTTTTCCATTTTGTCAATGACCGTTTCTGTAGCATTCATATTATTTCTTGCACAGATTTGTTGTGGATAGGAAGACCTTTTCAGCCTTAATATACTAGCACTTCTTCTTAAATAATTCATTTCAACTGCCAGAAATCTTCTCTTCAGGTTTGCATTAATTGTCCATATTTCACAGCCACAACAAAGAACTGATTTAACCATGGTTTACCCTATTCTTTTTCTGTTCCTTTTGGAAATGTTGCTATCCCACCAGAAGGAGTTCAGACATCCTACAATTTTACGTGTCTGATTAATTCGGTGTTTAATTTCGGTTTCTCCCAAGCCGGTCTTATCAATGAGTGCACCTAAATATTTAAATTTTTCCATTTGTGTGTTGTTTTTCCACGTCCTCGTATATCAACACTTCAATCCTTGTATCTGCATTGGTAACTAAATCCTGATAAAAATAACAATATTGACATGTAAGGACGGATGTAGGAACAAATCAGTCAGTATCTGAAATAATGCTGACTTCTGTCATATTTCTGCCACTTTCTCCCAACTTCTTAAAGAACATAACCACACCCTCACTATCCCAGAAGACGTTTCACTTATTCATAATATCCCTCAAAAAGAAATAATATATTGTTCTGAAGCTATTTTCTTGTGGCATTGTAAATTAATTACTATTAAACTGGGAATAAGCCACAATTAAAGATACAAATACGTTTATTGACGTTTCAATTTCCACTTCGGAAATCGTTCTCAAAATACAAACAGTAAATTTACTGTTTGTATTTTGAGAACGATTTCCGAAGTGGAAATTGAAACGTCAATAAACGTATTTTTATCTTTAATTGTGGCTTATTCCCAGTTTAATAGTAATTTAAGAAATAATATAATAGAAATAATTTAAGAAAAACTGAGAAGTCCAAATGGTGATAATCGTCATGTCTCATTAAATCGAGACTTCTTTTCGCTCCATCGTCAACTATTCTCATAACCCACATTTTAACTTTACTTCTTCGTTAGTATTTAGATTTTTCGTTCTTTTCTTATCACCTAATTAGACGCTTTATCGTAAATTCTAGATAATTAGAATCTATATCATAAGATCTATAACAGACATATAGAACCAGTACAAAGATTCCAGTATCTTGGTTGCTGGATAACAAACGATCTTGACCACGAGGTCGAAATACGTGCTCGTATAGAATATGCTAGGTCCGCATTGTAACGAATGAAAAATGCCTAATAAACTCTATGTTATCGTTGGATATCCGATACAAATTTGTAAAAACGTTTATTTATTCCATATTGCTATACAAAGTGGAAACATGTGCTCACGCAATTACAAGTATGAGGCGTATAGAAGCCTTTGAGATGTGGGTTTTTCGAAGGATGCTAAAGATCTCTTGGACAGAGCACGTGACCAACAACGAGGTGCTAAGAAGAATGGGTACTGAGAGATAACTTCTAAATATTGTAAAAAACAGAAAAACGAGTTCATCATCATCATCATCATCATTCAGCCCATACTCGTCCACTGCTGAACATAGGCCTCCCGTAGTTCACCCCACAAATTTCTGTCCTGAGCCGCCTGCATCCAATTTTAATGTGTCCGTTTCAGGTCATCCGTCCATCTTGTTGGTGGTCGTCCTCTATTCCTAAAGGCATCTTGTCTGGGTCTCCACTCAAGAATGCGTTTTGTCCATCTGCCGTCCTTCGTTCTCGCGACGTGCCCTGCCCAGTTCCATTTTAAGGTTGATATTCTTTTGATTGCGTCGCTTACTCCCGATCTACGGCGCAATTCTGTGTTGGGTATTCGGTCTCTCAGTGTTAATCCCAACATGGACTGTTCCATTGCCCTCTGTGTTGTTCGAATTTTGTTTGCGGACGTCTTAGTAAGTGAGTGTTAGCGTCTCCGCACCATGAGTTAGAACCGGCAGCACACATTGATCGAAGACTTTTCTCTTCAAGCAGATGGGAAGAGCTGATTGGAAAACATCTCTTAGCTTTCCATAAGCTGCCCATGTCAACCCTATTCTACGTATTAGTTCATTGGTCTGGTTATCTCTACTTAAGCGAATTTCGTGTCCCAGATATTTGTATGCTGATGTTTGTTCTATACTTGTTCCAGCTATGTTGATGTTCTCACTCAGAACAAGGTTTGTCATCACTTGTGTTTTTGAGTTAGTGATCTTTAAACCCACTTGTGTAGAGGCATGGTAGAGTCTTTCGCACATTTCGATGGCATGATCTATGCGGTCTGTTATCAGAACTATATCGTCCGCGAACCTGAGGTGACTAAGCTGCTCTCCATTTATGTTTATGCCCTTTTCGTATAGGTTTGCACGCTTACACATGTATTCCAATAATGTTGTAAACAGTTTTGGTGAAATGGTGTCGCCCTGGCGAACTCCACGATGAATGTTGAACTTGTGTGTATCTTCATGTAGTCTGACGCATGCCGTGGCATTATCATAGATATTTTTGATGACAGTGGTGTAGCGGTGATCTATTCGGCACTCTTTTAAAGCTTCTAGCATTTTCTGGTGGTTTACTGTGTCGAATGCTTTCTCATAATCCACAAATATTAGGACGAGAGGTTATTGTACTCTATACATTTTTCGATGAGGCTTTTAATAACTTGTAGATGGTCGTTTGTGCTGAAGCCTGACCTGAATCCTGCCTGTTCGCATGATTGGTAAAAGTCCATTTTGTTAGAAAGTCTGTTTGTTATGACTTTTGTAAAAAGCTTGTATATGTGTGAGATGAGGCTGATTGGTCTATAGTTTACGAGATTTGTTAAATCTCCTTTCTTAAACATTAGAATGATTACTGCATTTTGTCATTGTGATGGTGTTGTTCCTCTTTCAAAGAAAAACGAGTTATCTAGGACATATTTACAGAGAAGAAAAATACAACTTTCTACGACTTGTAATGGAAGGGAAAGTGGAAGGAAGAAGAGATCCGGGAAGAAGAAAATGCTCCTGGTTGAATAATGTAAGAGACTGGACAGGTATGGACATACATTGGATACTAAGATCAGCTCAATATAGAGAGCAATTTGCTGTTGTTTTAGCCAACCTTCAGTAATGAAGAAGGCACCTTAAGAAGAAGAATCTTGAGCTAGAACGACTTGGTCATCTGCAAAGTTCAGGGACGTCATTTCCTATGGGGATTCTCATTTCCTGGTAGTGGTTTTTCTTATTTTGGAGGGCTGCCTTAATATATAAATTAAACAGTAAGGATGACATACTGCATCCTTGTCTTAGTCCTTTAGTTACTTTTATTGGCTCTGATAGTCTATTTCCGATTTTTAGGTAAGTAGTGGTATCCCTGTATACTTCTGTAATTATTCCTAAAAGGTATTGACTAATGCCGCGTTTTGTAAAATAAATGTAGTTAATAGCTTTTCTTCAGGTTCCTTTTTACTCCACTCATCAGAGACGAAAATGACACTGAACTTTGTCACACGCATCTAAGACGCATTTCGTTATTATTGGTTATTTGTTCCCCATATCTTTCTACGTCTCTGTTATGTTCTTCTCACCCTATTTTGCCGTTTAAATATCCTAGTATAAAGATTTCACAGTTTCCTTTAACTTCAGAGAGTATCTCATTCATCTTGTAGAAATCGTCTTTATTTTCTGAATCTGCATCTTTATTTGGAGCATACATTCTGACAATTACGTGCCCATTTTTTTTCATTACCAGTATTAGAAGGTGTTGATTTACTTTAATCTACGATTTAATACTGTTTTTAAGATTTTTAGAATGGTAATAGATACTCCTGTCTTAGCTCTGTTATCATTACTTACTCTACTGTAAATATATATATATATATATATATATATATATATATATATATATATATATATATATATATATATATTCTCCTATCTCTTCATTTTCTCATTTTCTTTTCTCCTCTTGTTCGTCTTGGTAAGAATACCTATATCTATTTTTCTTTCTGCTAATTGATGATTACATAAGCAGTAAGACTGTTACGCAAAATATTCATTTTTGGTCTTTTAATCCATTAGTAAATAAAATTTTAAAATAAAAACATGGTAATAAAAATATATGGCAATTTACACATCAATATAAAACAATATATCAAATAATGCTAATTAATAAAAAACTGCATGTTTGCCTGCAGCCGCTGTTATGTATTCAATTCATAGCCGATGCCTATAGAATTCACAAAAATATCGTGATATTCTCCATTTGCAACATCTGCACTGATCTGTTTCAATACAGTTGTATGCACACCTATCTAACATTTCAATGGAATAAAATAAAACAATGTACTGAATTTTGGGGAATTGCGGGAGTATTACTTCATCAACTATACACAACGGGAAATTCTGCTATAATTGTTTGCATCCAAATATAGCACACGAGCGTTAAAAAATACACTGCAAACGGGTAGTAACGCGAATTTATTGTTTAATCATTAAATGTTCTCTTCTGGTACAACGCCTTTAGTGGAAATTTCGGATAACAATAGATTTATATCGTTCTAGCTTTCCATTTGTTTATGGATACAATATAGATACAAAAACTTAAGGAGAGAGGAAAAACGCATACACGAAGTAAAGAAACGAGACTCGGAAAATGACATATTAGAACGGTTCAGAATACATATGAGTCAAGGAGAAACAAGAAAGTTCTATTATCAAATAAATATTATTAGAAAAGAATTCAAACCCAGAATCAATTATTATTGTAATAATAACAAAGGTAACTTACTTACCAACAAAGAGGATATCCTGTTACTATGGGTAGAGCTCTTTTAAGAGTTGCTGGAAGGGGAACCTACTAACAATATAGAGCTGAAATACCGAAATAAGAAACTCGTGGAAGCCCTCTCGGTAGATGAAGTGAACATATCTATATGAAAACTAAGGAACCACAAATCCCCAGGCAGCGATGGCATCCCAGCAGCGTTATTTAAGCACGGTGGAGAGCAGCTCACCAAATTGTTTGTAAAATTTGGTCTGAGGAGCAAATGCCTGAAGAATGGAGCTTAGGCTTAATTTTGTCTATTACACAAAACGGGAAACCAACTTTAATGCAATAATTACCACAGAATAAGACTCCTAAATACAGCATACAAGATATTGCCAAACATTTTGCACGAGAGATTGAAACCTTATACCAAAACGTTTCTAGGAGAACGTCAGGCAGGATTCAGGCGTGGGCGTTTAACCATCACCCAAATCTTTACACTACGACAGATCCTAGAAAAAGCGCAAAGTTTAACATAGATATGTATCACATTTTTGTCGATTTTAAAGCGGCATATGACAGTGTCTTAAGACCAAGTCTTTACAACGCTATGAATGAGTTGCGAATTTCAGAAAAACTTATATGTTTGATAAAAGTGACAATCGAGAAGATTATTTCAGCAGTAAAACTTCAAAACAAATCGTCAACCTCATTTAAAATACATAGGGGGTTAAGGCAGGGAGATACGCTGGCGTGTCAGCTTATTATTGTCGCCTTGGAAAAACTTGTACGAGACGCTAATTTAGATAGCAGGGAAACAATATTTAATGGATCAGCCCAAATTCTATGATGTGCAAACGACGTGGACATTATAACAAGAACCAGGGCGAGAACTACGGAAATCCTAATCGAGCTGGTAGCAAGCAGCAGAACGAATGGGGTTACATACAGAACATAATGGCGTAGAAAACTTGAGAAGGTCGAGGCCCTCTAAGGGCTGTAGCACCAAGATGATGATGTTGATGATTTTCATTTGTTTGTGCATGGTTTATATTATTTCTAAGCTGCCTTATTACACTATAATATATATTAAATTAAAATAACTAGCAAGCTAATTAATTTGTGTTAAAAACAGTATAATAAATTTTCACAGATTTTGAGAATAAAACAACGCTAATTAAATTATACACAAAACTATTTAGGATCAGCTAAAATAACTAGATAGACTATACAGTTATTGCTACAATAAAGTGTATCCTGTCGATCAGCATAATTAACAAGTGTTATTAAAATTATCAATGTACCCTCTAGTATATCATGCTCCGCCTTTGATTTCCATTGGATACCAAGGAGAAATCTGTCCATATAAATCTACATTTCAGCAGGCACTTAAATATCTAGTGACCTATACCAAACCGTCAGAGAAAATGCAAATAGCCACAGCACAGTTGCCTACGGCAAATCTCAAGAAAGCCGAGAATGTCTCGGAAAACTAAAAAAGAAAACTCCGGAAATGGGTGTTTTGTGTGCCAGAGAAAATTAGGATGGAAATTGTATGGGGTCTGTAATAAAGTGGATGGTTTTCGTGACAAATTGCACGGCAAACTTGCAATCCACAATACTTAATTAAAATAAAATCAAATGAGCCGTGTTGCCAATATCTAAGTTTAATTTTTATCTATACAGGGTCTTGTGATGGTTTTAAAAACTATTTTAGATTTTTAAAATATAATCTGTAGCGTTACTTTTGTAATTAGCATCATACAAGATGAAAAGGTAGAAGCACCACTTATGGACATTACTCCGTCTATGGCTATTTTAATAATCTTGAAGCTTCTAAAATGTCAAATAATTCTATAGTAAGTATTCACTATTCTATATAAAATGTCAAATATTTTTCACGTGCCCAAGAAACTACAGAATTTTCTTAAAAAGATATCTGAAATTAACCTTTTCAATCCCATACTATATCATGCCTTTTCTGCACTGAAAATAATAGATAAGATAAATAGACACATTTTATTTTATATTATTTATTTTTATTTCTAATTAATAGACAACATTTAAAACAATGAAAGAGATCATAAGTGGAAACCAAAAAATCACTATTGGCCCACTTATGGCCAGCCTGCTAACCGCAGGCTAGCAGCGGTTAAGCTAGCAAATTTTGAGTATTAAGACAGTGAGAGTTTCCATTTGTTTCCCTTGTATAATAAATGTTTCCATCTGTTTCCCAATAAGATTTGGAGATTACAAGGGAAACAAATGGAAACTCTCACTGTCTTAATACTTAAATTAATTTAAATTTTACTAAATTTAATCCTATATTTAAAAACTTTATTACAGCTTCACCTCGTAGAGGACCCAGCTCGATTGTTTAGACTTCATGCACTGAGCATTTCGATATTAATTTTAAAGTTCTTCCATTGACTGTGGATTTAACTGAACTACTTAGATTATAACCCATTTATGTATTTTGCTTTGAATTTTGATTTTAACTTTTATTAATTTATATTATTATTAACTGCATATTCAGATTTTTCCTTTTTTACATTACTGATAGCGCTTTGTGGACCATTTTATTGTAGTCAACCATCCACTGTCTAATATATTGTTTAGTCTTTTCCTTACATTCATACTTTATGTCAACTTCAATTGCTCTTAAACTAACATCCTAATTATTATAGACAGGTATGAGTGTGAGATTTGGATTATTCAATCTACATAAAAAATATACTATATAATTTTATATTTCATCAGTTGATTTCCTATAGTGGTGTCAGTTGGACCTTTGGTCAATACTTAATTTCATAGAATTTGGAAAGGTTCAGATCACATATCTATTGTAACCGCCCTTTACAAGCTGTCATTTGTCACATGTCATCTCAATATTTCCGCCAGACCGGGAGCCATTCTGTCTCCGACTTCTATATAACATGTAGCTTCTCCATTTTTAAAAATTTTAAAGTGTTTTTTTGTCTTTGTGTATTGTATTGTTATGTCCAAATTTACATGTATGACATTCTGCTCGTGTCGGATAGGCCACAACTGACGAAGTAAGTCTATAAACGTTTATCACATAAAAACTTTTTTCAACCATAAACTTCGAGTTTTTTATCGAAGTGAATTAATTTCCCTTTTTATGAAAAAACGTTTCTTGGCTTATTTCAGATGCCCCTGAGGATGATCTATTAATCGAAAGTACTTGGGCAAGATTTAATTAATTACTGTGTTCGATATTATTTTCCTTGTATACCATCAAAGTTCTTGTAAATTCGTGTATGGATAATTCTAAGAAAAGTTTTAAGGGCATGAGACATCAAGCTTAATATTCCATAATCATCACATTGTGAGGAATTCGATCTTTTTGGTAATGCTACGAATGTTGATTTTAGCCAGCCTGTTGGTATTTTACCTGTGTCACATATCTTACTAATAGTGCTGTCATAAGTTTAGGCCTTTACTTTCGTTATCTGCAATTATTTTTAGTATTTCGACATTGATATTGTTTGGACCGGTGGATTTTCCATCTTTCTGAGATTTTACTGCGTGAATCACTTCTACTTTGGTTATTTCTGGACCTATTTTATTTATTCGATTATCCGTGGATGCATTTAAACTGCTCCAGTGATGCTTGTTGTAATCCAGTTTTAAGCCGGTCCATGAACATTTCCTCTACGCCTTGAACTGGTACTGATGATCGCTGCTGCTCTTCACAACGGAGGGATAGGAAGTAGGAAACTAGACTTTGTAAGGATAAAGGAATGCAACATAATTTCTCTCAGTAAGGAATTGAGAGCAAAGCATGGCTCGTGTGGGCAGGGGCGCTTCCATGAAGTAGATCTATTTTCCACCAGGATCATAGAAAAGTATCTACCCGCTACATGTAGAAAACATTGAATGTATTCCCGAAATTTAAAGAAAACTAAAAATATCTAAATCCACAAGGAAAACAATTCCTGTAGCTTCCTGTATACCACGTCTCACAAAAAAGAGGTTAGTCTTCGTAAATAGGTATATTTATTTAAAAACCCTTAAAAGGGCTACATCAAAAAAACAAACGTTTTCGGACCAACGGTCCATCATCAGGTTTAAAATTGCCTAAAATAAGTATAAACCATTTAGTTAAAGCAAACGTGGTTTTTTAAAATTTTGACTAGGGTTAAAAAGCAAAAATGGTTATACTTACTAGGTTAAAATGCCTGAGCCACCAAAATACCAGGGTAAAAACCCTTTAAATTACATGTAGTTATTCAAGATTGTACATACTGTTGTTATAAAACTGCAATGTTAAATATTAAATTGAATTTGACTTCAGGTAACATGCTTGAAGTGAGTTCCAGGGAGTAAACCTCTTCAAACGGACTACAGCTGGTAACTGATTGACAAGATACCCATGAACGGTGTCGAAAAGAAAATGTCAATGCAACATGAAACTATATTAGTTGTACATAGTATTACTGCAGCAAAAAGATTCAAAAAAATTTTTTTCGATGATATTAAAAATAATAATAGCAATCCAGTTGTTGGGATTTAAAAACTTTTTATTTATTAATGTAGGGTATAAAAGATGTCGAATTACCGTTGGTGTTAAAGTCATGTTTAAGAGAATGTCATGTGCATTAGGCAACCTATGTTACTTTTTGTCGTATGAAATGTGGTCTAAAAGTGTATTTTATGTTAGATTAGCTTATATATATATATATATATATATATATATATATATATATATATATATATATATATATATATATATATATATATAGATATGAAAATTATCCTTTTATGTTTATCACATCTAGGACAAGGTAAAGTTTGAATAGTAAATATTTGAAGCTAATATAACACCTTGTATTTAAATGACTTTGTTTAAGACTGCTCGTATGGTAAAAAAGTTAGTAAAAGAAAAAGGAGGTAGAAATCTACTGGCTGAAGAAATTAAAGTTATAACATATGTGATTAAACCATTGATTTTTTGATGTAGCCCTTTTAAGGGTTTTTAAATAAATATACCCATTTACGAAGACAAACCTCTTTTTTAAAAATATCTCGGAAAATATTGAGTTTAGGTATAGGAAATTAAAGAGTATCATAAATATAATATTTCTAAAAAATAGAATATAGGGTATGAAATTAACAGGTCTGTTGGTAGTTGATTTTTAATTACAAAAACTGTAATCAACTAAATAATATAAAAACAAAACTGAAACATCCAAATGTGTGTATAATGCCCTGTGACAACCCTTTTTATATACTGACCTTGAGGCAGACAAAGTGTCCTAGTAAATGCAATAAATCTCTCAAGGAGGCGGCACATCGTATATCCCACTTGAAATTTGGAGGTTTTGGAAACCTCCGATGTTCCGTTTGCGATCGCGGTGTGCTACAGCTCTTTTGCTTTTGTTTGGTATTTCCGCTGCAAAAGCGCCAAATTTATTGTCGGAAATCTTTGAGAAGAAATAGGACTTTGAGATTGAATGGAATTAGTTGTAGGTTTTTGTTTGTACGGAAAAGGACGGCGTGTGTTGGCTGTTATGTGAACTGTATTGTTGTTGCCGCAATATTTTTCCGTGTCGGCTCTGTCAATTTATTTGTGCATTTGTAAATATTGGTTTGCTGCTTTATTGGTGTACTGGAAAGGTTATTTGAACTAAAAATATCCGGAATTTATTATACAGGTAGTGTACAGGGTGTCTGAAGGTGGTATATTTTGCACTATATACCGAAAACTAAAGAAAATGGAAAAAAAACTAGTAAAGATGTCATGACTCGTTCTTTCGTTAAAATAAAGATTGCTCAATCAAATTATCAATAGCGGAATACAGGGTGAAAAATTTTTTAAAAACTTTATTGAAACTTATGAAGGGCTCACTTGCCAACAAGAATTATAATGTCTGTCTATATTCGCACTAATAATGTAATAGTGTCGTAACTCAAAAAAGATGATTTTTTAAAATGAACGAAAAATTAATCAATCATTTTCTATTGCAGGTAAAAAAATTATTGTATAATATGTTTCTAATTAATATTAAAGGAAGTTTCTTTGTATAATTATTTAAATAAAAATACTGACAGTGAAGTTATTTAAAAATTTTGAGTTACCACTGTATTGCTCTAATCAAAATGTTCGAAATGAAATAATATTTTTAGTTATGACATTATGTTTGAAATATTTTGTGTTACTACAATTTGATTTACTATTATTTCTGCGGGTTACGTTAGTTTTTGGTTTTACAATAATTTTGGGAACTGATTCCTGGTATTTGTTAACATTGGATCTAAAGAGATTGTATTACACGTTAATAATTACCGGGAGTTGTTGTTTTGGATCTTAATGAATAAATCAAGACTGTTTTTAATTTGTTTATACTATAATCGAACAAAATTAGATACAGATAACAAAATACAGTATTCTTGAACAGTTTGTACTTAATCTATAAATTTAACAAAATAAACCTTTCGAAAAAAACACAAAATCAAATCGTATTTAAGTAATTCGTGGTTAATTAATAGGATATACTTAAAAACAAATTATTTAAACTTAATTTGAATCAGTCTAAAAATCCTTATAGTAAGTTTCACGATAATTCCTGGGATATTACATTTTTGTTAAGTAATTATTTTAAGTCCCTTTTCATATTTTGAATTAAAGATATCTTGCTTGTATAATCTCTTGTCAAACCGTTAGCAAATAACGAAGTCTGAGTACAACTCCCAATCTCACTGGCACCACGGTTGCCCTTTCTTCTTCTTTTCTGGACGCTTCTTTTTCTTTATGTTTTCTGGACAGTTATACTTATAGAGCAATTGCCTATTCACCTGCTGATCTATCTCTTCTTAAATCATAAAATGTAATTTATAATAAAAGTCATAGATTAATAACTATAGGGGCTTTTTCAGCTACCCCAGTACCCAGCATTTATGTTCTTTCAGGAGAACCATAGCTACATTACCGCCACATGTTCCCTGCTCTGTTACATGCAGCCTCAGTTGCTTGTAATATTTAAAAATCCATATATTAAAATACTTGTACAAATTAATATGTAAACAAATTCCAAAATATTCGCTATACTAAAAAACGTAAATAACTATTACGAAAGATTAAATCAAAAACTACACAAGAAAGCCACGAAATTAGTATTTCCACCACCAGTGAAAAACCCAGTACCTTCTGATCGATTACATATACAGGCAAAATAAAAACAAAAATAGCCAAACACATAAAAAAGAAAGAAATAACACCAGCTTCCCGAACAAATAACAACCTAGGCAAATATATTAAAAATAACAATAGCCAAAATAAAAAACACTTACATAGTGGTGTGTACAAACTTCAATGTGGCGACTGCCTAAAAACTTACATCGGTCAAACTGGTAGAAACTTTAATAAACGAATAGCAGAACATAAAAGGGCTTTCAATAATAGAAAAACAGATTCGAGATACGCACTTCACCTTCTAGATCATAATCATTCTTTTAATGACAAATTTAAAATTCTTCACATTCAAAATAAAGGCCTTAAGCTATCTTTGTTAGAGTCTATGGAAATCTACAAATTAAAAAACACAGATTTAATTCCTAATGACTAACTTAAGACAAACAGTTCTCCCCTCCTCAACCTATTTCATTAGAGACTATAAATTGTGAACGCAAGCCAAAAATAGATCACTTGAGAAAGGTAATCAGCCGAAACAGCTGTAGTGAAAAGAGTTCAAATAAATTTTGTGGAAGTTTGAAAACAAAATTTTCAGTGTTTTATTGTTACATATTACGAAAGAATTAAATCAATACTTTAAAATCTAAACACCAATTGTCCGGATGTTCCCCTGAGTCTTGGCTAATCGATTGACCAATTTGTGATATATCAGTGGTACATTTCGGTAAGTCCAGCATAATAAAATTCCCTTAATCGGCTAAAGTTCGAAGCACTCTTAGAAAAGTACCCCGACTACTCTAAAATTTATACAGATGCATCCAAGTCTGAAGACAGAGTGGGGCATCAATCGTTTCCTTAGACAACAAACTCCTTGACCGTTTACTGCCAGTATGTAGCATATATTTAGCTAGGCTCTGCGCTATACACAGTGCTGTGAAACTTTTTACAGAGCTTACCCTTTACAAAATCCCTGATCATAACAGATTCCCTTAGCTCTCTAAACTTATTAAAACATATTTTGTTAAAACATCTCTTTAAAAATGTACTAAAATACCAGCTGTCCCAATCTCATCAACATGGAAGAAGAGTTCAATTTTTGTGGGTATCCTCACATGTCGGAATAACGGGAAACGACGAAGCTGGCAGGATTGCACGACAGACTGAAAAGCTTGTATTAAAATTAAAATGTTGTGTTTATGGCGAAATAAGTAATCTCAAACTAATTCTAAGCTGAATAGGATCAAGAGTAATGTTTCCCAGTGGATTCCGTCGTCGATAAATAGGCGTGAACAAATTATGTTTGCCGGTCTACGTCTAGGACTCACACACTCAGTTAACACACTCTTATTTTTTCACAAAAAAGAACCCACCCACATGTGATCAGTGTAACGTTCGATTAACAGTTGAACACGTTTTAATAAATTCTGGTAAATATGATCAAGCAAGACATCGTTACAATATCTCGAAGTCTCTAGCAGAAGCTCTAGTTCAGGAGTGTTCCTATGATAGTATAATTAAATATCTAAGATTGCTAAACATTTCTTTAATCTGAATTTTTATTTCATTTTATTATTTATATTTTGTTCCGTAGCTAATAAAATTTTGATGAATGCGAAACCTTAACGAGATTACCTAATTCTTCTTCTTTGGGTGCCGTCTTCAATGAAGGTTGGCGATAACCTCAGCAAAATCATTTCTGTCCCTGGCTTTTCTTATTAAAGATTGAGAATCCAAACCAGTCTACTCACGAATGTTCTTCAACCAGGACGCCTGCCGTCTACCAGGACCACGTTTTCCTTCTATCTTCCCCTCTATAAGAAGCTGCAGTAGCTGGTATTTCTCATTTCTGTATATGTGTCCCAAATATGAGGTTTTCCGTGCTCTCATTATTTTTAAGAGTTCTCTGTCGGTACCCATCTTGTGTAGGACCTGCTCGTTGCTCATATGCGCTGTCCAGGGGACTTTCAGTATCCTTCGAAATAACCACATTTCAAAACTTTCCAAACGCCTGAGTGAGTTGATTTTGAAGGTCCAGGCCTCCATTCCATATCGTAAGGTGCTGTAAACGTAACATTTTAGCATTCGGTATCGGATTTTGAGATTGAGTGTTTGGGACGTAAACATTTCTTTCATTTTTGAAAAGACATTTCTTGCTTGTTCAATTAGCGATTTTATTTCTATGTCTGGATCTATATCTTTCGTTATCCAGCACCCTAGATATCTAAATTTCTCGACATTTTCGATAATGTTACCATTCACGTTTAAAGCCATGGGTGGATGGATGGATGTTTTGGAGACAATCATTGTTTTTGTTTTCTTGGCGTTAATGCTGGGGCCGTATCGTTCTCCGATCGATCTACCTAATATCCTTAACATTACCTAATACCTAATACCTATAATCCTTAACATTACCTAATATCTATAACAAATTATAAATTAGTTTTATGTTTCATTCATAATGTTATATAACTTAAATTTTTTAATTAATATTAACACTGAAATTGTAATTTACAGCAGTGGTTGATGCGGTTTATACAAAAAACAAAATAATCCCGCAAATCCATTCCAATTTATCAGATATTTAGTATTTAAATTTTTGTTATTAACAAAATAAGAACATCACTAAATTAATTACCAATTTTGAATATTTAAGATATCTAGAAGATACTGTTTATTCTCAAAACTTAAAATCTAGAATGGAGAGTCGTACAGGTTTTATTTCGTTGCTTGAATTTAAAGCATTCCCAATTTTCTTAAGACAATATTTACCAGCAGATAAACGTTTGGCTGTTTTATTATTTCTCCAAATTTGTACCCAATATTTATCCTGCTGGCTATATAAATTACCAAGAGAGACATAGCGTTCGGTGACAGGAATAATAAAATCCTTGGAAGCATAAAAGGAGGATATTCGTCTTTAAAATATTATGATCCCAAACAGAAGATATATATAATATATTTTATATTAACCTTTCAGGGTTAACATGAGAACGATGAGTCTGCTTATCGAATTTGTCGATTTCTGACTAATAATTTTACGATCTCAGTCGTGGCGTACTGGCTAGCTTCAAGCAAGGCGGCCCTTTTTTTAGTACGCTTGTGAGAGTTGTCTATACTACGTTCCACTTTTAGAAAATAACATTGCGAAGATAGGGCCATGTATTTCTTATGGACGATAGCAACGCGGCGTTGCCACGACACACACAAGCACAATTTAGGGTTGTATAATTTGTATTTTCGTTTCCACAAACATGAATTAAATTAATGTTTTTTAACGTAATTGACCAAAAGTGCCCATTCGAAACAAGAGATGAAAAGTAGGGAAAATGATTTTAATTAGATAAATAGTATTTACAAAAGATAATTTTATTTTATCTTATTTTAATTATAGTAACGACAGTTTATTTTTTTTTTTCGGTGAGAATACGATATGCCATGAATCATAGAAATCAGTAGAAAATATTGACCGCTTGGAATGCGTATATCTAATTACTAATTGCAACTTAAAATAATACGATGTGCGTAGGTCAGCTATTTTATGTCGTCTCTGACTACATAATGATAATAAGGCTTTTATTTAGTAGTTATTCTGACTTTACAGTTAAATATTAATTGAAAATGAAAATTCAAAAATTAAGCAAAGGGAATATCTTGGACATCCGTGCAAAAGAGAGTGTCTGAGAGTTTTGGCAACACTGATCTCCATAAGCGTAATGTTATTTTCTTAACGTGAAACAAAGAATAGTACATTTAGTTCTGGTACCATATTGAACTGTGAAGCGTGAGTCCGCACGGTAAAGAAGTTATAAGAAATCTTCATCTTCAGGTAAGATTTAATTTTAAAATATTTTATTGTTTTTGGGGAAATAAAAATTATTTATGTGATTTATAATTGTGAGTAATATATTTATTACATGTGTTGTATAGTTGATTCATATAAATTTATTTTTTGCAGGTTTTTTGAATCTGAGTTTTGAAAAGAAACAAGTATATCTTAAAAAGCTTCATGCGGAATTTATATCTACTTCTGAGCCAGAAGTTGAACCTAATGATGACTATGGTAGTTTGAAAGCAGATTTCGAAGATATATAAGACTATGACCCCAACATTAAAAAACAAATTGAAAAGCCAATTTTAGAAATTGGATGTTCCACAAAGAGTGCCGTATTTCATTGGTAAGGATGGAACAACTAAATTGAAGACACATGTAACTTCTCCCACACCAGTCTTACTGTTCGTTCGTCAGAATGTCTTCTAAGGTGTCCTGCCCACTGGAGTCTTCTGGACTTTATTTATTTTATAATGGGTAAAGTTCTTTGAGCTCTTTGTTAGTTCTTATCCTATATTGTCCTGGTGCTTCATCCAGCACAGGACCAAAGATCTTCCTTGGGATTTTTCTTTCCCAAACACATAGTCTCTCTTCGTTTGCCTTTGTTATCGTCCACGTTTCGCTTCTATATATCACAACAGGTCCTATGATTGTGTTATAGACCTGTATCATAGTACGTTTTGTTAGTTGCTTCGATTTTATAAGGTTTTTGGGGAGTAAAAAGACATCTGTTACCTACCTAAATCCTGTTGTTTATTTCTTGTGATCCATTATTGTCTTTAGTTATTGTTGTTCCAAAATACTTGAATTTTCTATCGCGCTCAAAGTTAAAGTCATCGATGATGACGTTCTGACCGATTCTGTCTCTGCTTTGGTTATTGCGGCTCACATATATATATATATATATATATATATATATATATATATATATATATATATATATATATATATATTTCGTCTGGTTTTTGTTGATTTGGAGCCTCATCTTCTCTGCTTCCTTCTCGAACCTCACGAAAGTCTCCGTCATCCTTAATCATGTGTTTCCTATTAGATCGATATGTCTCCAAATGCCAGAAGTGAGTTTGGTCCTTCTCTATGAAATACTGTATTCGGTTTATCATGCACTTCTGATTATGTGCTCCAGAGCTAAGTTGAAGAGTTCTGGTGAAAGTGCATCTCCCTGTTTTAGTCCATTGTTTAATTTAAATGTGTCCGAGTATTATTGTCCAACTCTCACCTTACATAGTAACCGTTCCATACTCATCCGTATTAACCTGACTACTTTTTGTGGAAAGCCAAGTTCCTGCATCACTGTCCACAGTCTAGCCCTGCATACTCTATTAAATGCTCGTTTAAAATTTATGAATATCTGATTAATCTCACGATCAAACTTCCAGCATTTTCCATTATCTGTTTTATTGTGAATATCTGATCAATAGTAGAGTGGCCTGATCTAAATCCGCATTGATAATCTCCAACGATTTCTTCTGTGTATGTTTTGGTTCTTTCTAGCAGGATGTTTGCAAGGATTTTGTAGGTGGTGTTTAGGAGTATTATTCCTCGGTAGTTAATACATTGCTTTTTGTTTCCTTTTTTGTGTATTGGTATAATAACCCCTTCTTTCACAGGACCCCATATATTAGCTTGTATATAGAACTGTACAGCGCTTCTCATCCAAGTTTGAAGCACTCTGCTACCTGGTGTCTTATTATTTTTAAGTTTTTTAATTGCCCGTATTACTTCTTTGTATGTCGGGTATTGGTCTACTATTTCAGCTGTATGTACCTCTATTATTAATGTATTTCTGCTAAATTGGTCATTCAATAGTTGATAGAAGTATTTCTTTCAGGTTTTAGGATTTCCTTGTCATCACTAATAAGATGCCCACTGTTGTTTTGAAGAAAGTTTCCTGTTCTTGTTTGGTATCCAGTACGTTTTAATTTGGTTTGAGTCTTCTCACAAACTCCTTCTGATGACGGGTAGAACCGAGAAATCAAAACGCAACCTTATTTGTATATTTATGGGTAAATTGTTGGTGCATAGTGGAATATAATTATTTCGAGCACCGCCCTAAATGGCTTGATTAAGCTTGGGTATACAGTTTACTTTAATTGCTATTGCCGTATATTCATCTTTCGTTACTAGAGGTCTGTAGTTTCATACTTTGGTAGTTATTTTCCTCTAATTGTCAGATTAATCGGTGTGTTTTGATTTGGTTTTCGGCTTCTGCATTTAAATCAATAGGAGTTTATCCATTTAATCCGTTAATAATCCCAGAATATGCATTTTTGACAAACACCCCATTAAAAACAGATAAATTTTCCAGTTAGATCAGAATCTTCTCAACCAGATCCCTTTGGAATCAGTGGTAAAATATCCTTACATTGTAGCCCAAAGGCTCTTGACGAGGCAACGCCCGTGCCTGTTTTGAAAGCAACAGTAAAGAGAGTTTGTAAAAAAATAACGGGAGAAATTACTGCTTAAGACTTAATTAAAATAAAGAAGGATTCCTTAATTAAAAAAAGCTCAAAATCTATAAAAAAAAACAAAAACGTAAGAGAACGCCAAGCGAATCGTCACTATCTGAAGATGATATCTTAAAATGTATTTTTTCTAAGCGCTGGTTACATAAAACTTGTAACAGCTTTACATATCTCTGTAACAAGTGGTGAGGAAGTCTCTTGCTATTAAAAAGAAAAAGGTTTAGCTTGGTCCATCTCTCCTACTCCTAGTGGCCCATCTCACCTTCATAAGTTAAGGAGAGATGGAGTTCAGTTTTTACTTATACCAAAACAAATACCAATGCTAAGTTATGTTAGACAATTTTATCTATTGTATTTCTATTCTGATGTTTATTTTATAAAGAAACAGGCTTCATTTTTCTAAAAGGTGGTCCATCTCTCCTCCTTTTACCCTACGCTGTGGCGTATGGACAGGCGGCTTGAGTTTATTTAGTTTTTGTGAGTAGGAAAGAGACATGATATAAAAACTAATTCGTGAATAATGACATACTTCTGCAAAGATCTAGCAAATGAAGAGTACATTAGTCATGTTTTAAGATTTAACAATTTGGTGACTCTAAATTTAATTCTCAAGCATTTCTCTGGTCATAAAAAGTTTAAAAAATTTAACCAGATTACTGTCACAATGCGTGTTAAAACTGGCAATCTCGCTAGATGGGAATCCGCACGTAATCATCTGCGGAATCTGCATCTTGAAAAACTTTAATTTCTATGGTTTCTTTAGCGCTCCCATTCAATTTACCTCTAGTTAGTCTGGATCTGAATCATTAAATTTTTCGTCTTTAGAATTTTCTTGCCATTGTTTATATAATATTCTTTCTTTCTTTATTTTTCTTTAACTTAGTTTAATCACCACTTCTTCTAACGGGGCCTTATCCTTAAGGACATTGGCCATTACATTTGCCCATTTAATCTTATTTGTAGCAGCCCTGAATAGTTCTATGGAGGTCATGTTCATCCATTGCCGTAGGTTTTTAAGCCAAGAGTTGCGTCTTCTTCCTGGTCCTCTTTTGCTATTGACTTTGTCTTCGATTATAAGGTGGAGCAGTTCATACTTTTGATTTCTTATGATGTGACCAAAATATTGTGTTTTCCGTTCTTTTATTATAAGCATAAGCTCTCTTTCCTTATTCATCCTCCGCAAGACTTCCGCATTTGTCGTATGGCTCATGTAGGATATTCTGAGCATTTTACGGTAACACCAGAGTTTGAATGCTTCGATTCTTTTTTCTGTTGCTTTTGTCATTGTCCAGGCTTCAACACCATAGGGCAAGGTGAAGAAAACATAACACTTAAGTATTCTAGTTCTCAATGAGATGCCCAGCTGGCGGTTGCATAGAACTTTTTGCAATTTGTAAAACATTGTACGTACCTTTTCCAGGCCAATTTTCCAGGCCATTACCAAGGTACGTTGTTCTTGTCACTCTTTCCAGATCTGTTCCGTCGACATTGACCTTTACCCCTCTGTTTTGGTGCTTGCTGATGACCATCGTTTTTGTCTTCTTTGTATTCAATTTCATTCCAAATTCTCTACAGGCTGTCGTTACTCGGTCCATTAAGTGTTTCAGGGCTTCAGCACTATCTGCCAGTATGACAGTGTCATTAGCATATCGCAGGTTATTTATACATTGCCCGTTTATAATTATACCATCCGAGGTGCCTTCCAAAGCTTTCTGAAATATCTTCTCAGAGTAACCATTGAACAGCAAAGGTGATAGGACACATCCCGGTCTAACTTCCTTCTCGATATTGATTTTTCCAGATGTTTCGCTTTTTATTCTGATTTTAGACTTCTACCACTAGGTCTCTTTATTCTTAAAATATTTTCCTAAGGTTTTTCCACGTTGCCATTCCTCCATTCGTCCATCCAACTAAATTCCTCTAAAAATTCACATCCTCTAAAAATTTTGCTGAATTAATAAAGCTAAATTCGATAAAGTTACATATTAACTTTAAATTTAAAGTAAGTCTATTTTGGAATTCATGTTTTGGTATTACGTTTTTGAATGTGTTGGCTTAACAACAACGCCATTAAACAATATAAAACTACAATGCTATATTTGCAGCAAATACTCTCCCTAAACCGATTACAAAAATATATCCGACACAAAATTTATTGTAAAACGCGTGAAAGCATTGTCTAAACAAAACATTTTAGTCACAATAACTTTTCGACTTTCGCGTTTCATTTGTACAACAAAACGTAAGCTGGTATAGTGGGTTTTTTGTAATACGAAGTTTTTCAATATTTTGCATATAGTAATGGTATGTATTTTGTTTCAAATTTTCATTTAGTTAGGATTTTAAAACAATTTTACTTTTATACAATACACCACTTGTTATTTGCAGTCCTTTTTATTGCTAACAACATAATTAATTTAATTAGTACACAACAACAGAACATAATTAATAGGTTAGAAATAATTACTTAAAAAGAATGTGTGCTACTAAATTTTGTGTCACTACATTACATGAAGAAAAATGTAAAAAGTAAAAATGTACCAAAATATGAAAAAGGATCGCAAAAAATCAAGTGTTAAAAATGATAAAAAACAGAAAAAAATATCAATTAATAACAAAAAGAGTAGAAAAAATGTGCTGAAACATAAAAGCAATTCCCAATTTAGTTGGATGGACGAATGGAGGAATGTGAAGTTGGAAAAACCTTACGAAAACATTTTAAGAATAAAGAGACCTATTGGGTATTAAACTAAAACAAAAAATAAAGAAAGGAAGAATACTATATAAACAATGGCAATCTAGCGACATGGCCAGTTTTAACACTCATTGTGTCAGTAATCTGATTAAATTTTTTAAACTTTTTATGACCACAGAAATAATTGAGAGTTAAATTTAGAGTCACCAAATTGTTCTGACACGAAAAGTCATAATATGTCTTTAGAAGTTGACTAATTTTATGTATTCATGAGAATTCTAATTTTAAGTGGTTACCTTTCATTAACAAGGCGTAGAATGTGTTACACATAATATTTCAGTAACGAAATTTTTGAGACGCAATAGATTTTTCATGCTTCAAACAACAACCAACTTTCCGTAAATGACCAACTAGCCAAAATTCGACCTTTCATCAAAAAATTGAATACAAACTTTTTTAGTGTTTGCATCCATTAAAAATTACATTTTTATCGACGAATCTATGATTCCTTACTCTCGTCGTAATAATAAATTATTTGCACTCATTACACATTATTTAATGTGTGCATTAAATGTTGTATCAATAGTACAATAAAAAAATGAGTCTACTGCTTCTACTTGATATTATCTAAAACGATAACCACACACGCCTTAGAATTCGACTCCGTAAGTTATCTTTATACCATTTACATGGAACGTTCAGAAGCAGAACACATGGCATCACATATTGATTTTATAGAAACCGTCCGTCTGATAGCTCTGAAATAAATACAACATACATACAAAATACATAGTCGAGTCCTAGTACACTTGTATTTAAAAATATCTAGATAAACAATATATTAAAATATTTACCCGATTTATAAAGTTTTTCGCTAAATTTAGTTTTTTTTAATACTACCGTTCTACTACAGAGAATTGGATTGAGGTTAATTGTGAAAATAATACTATCTTACAATAAAACACTGAAAACTTTGTTTTCAAATTTCCACAAAATTTAGTTTAAAATTTTATCATTACAGCTATTTCAGCTGATTGCCTTTCTCAAGTGATCTATTTTTGGCATGCGTTTAGACTTTATAGCCTTTAATGAAATAGGTTGAGAGGAGGGGAGAACTGTTTATCTCAAGTTGATCATTCAGAATTATATCTGTGTTTCTTAATTTGTTGATTTCCATAGATTCTAACAAAGATAGCTTAAGGCCTCTATTTTGAATGTGAAGAATTTTAAATTTGTCATTAAAGGAATGATTATGATCTAGAAGGTGAAGTCCGTATGTCGAGTCTGTTTTTCTATTCTTGAAAGCCTTTTTATGTACTGCTTCGTTTATTAAAGTTTCTACCAGTTTGACCAATGTAAGTTTTTGGGCAGTCGCCACATTGAAGTTTGTACACACCACTATTTAAGTGTTTTTTATTTTGGCTCTTGTTATTTTTAATATATTTGCCTAGGTTGTTATTTCTTCGGAAAGCTGGTGTTATTCCTTTCTTTTTTATGTGTTTGGCAATTTTTGTTGTTATTTTGCCTGTATATGTAATCGAGCAGAACGTACTGGGTTTTTTCTCTGGTGGTGTAAATACTAATTTCAGGGCTTTCTTGTGTAGTTTTTGATTTAACATTTTATTAATTGTTTGTCGAATCCATCGATTATAATACTATCTGTTTTCTGCTTGTTAAAATATCTCGTAAGCCACATATTTTACCAGTTTTGTGGGTTTGGTCAAATTAAACTGTTAATTTAAATGCATTGTGGATAATGATGTACTTCTTAAATATTATTAAAAAAAAATATTGAGGGTTACGACGTATTGCAGTTATTATGACGACATAAAACTATATCTTTACCTTGCTAGAAAATGGGCCAATGTCCAAAATGTGCTATAATAAGTGTTCATCACTACTAAAATAGGCCAATTGCACACATTTATCAGAAAACTAGCCAACTATAAGATACAGATTTAATTTTAGCGTTTTTGTCTAAACATTGTAATTTTATTCAAATGATACTTTATTTGCCAGTTAATGCGTCCTTTAATTTGCCTGTTTTATGACATATTAATTGATGTATAGTTGGAAGCAGGAATTACCTGGGAACTGTTATCAACGAAAATAATGATTGCTCTAAAGAAATCAGAACCAGAATAGAGAAAGCTAAAGCCACATTTACTAAATTGAAAAAGGTGTTCTACGGAAGAGATCTAAGTCTAAAACTTAAAATTCGCCTTTTGAGATGTTACGTTATGTCAGTTCTCCTCTACGGGATGGAAACATGGACATTGAAAAAGATCGATACCAAAAAGATAGAAGCATTTGAGTTGTGGATGTATCGTAGAATATTAAGAATACCCTGGACAGAGAAAGTAACAAATGTGGAGGTTTTGCGGAGAGTGCGGAAAGAGAAAGAGCTAATACTTACTGTTAAAAAGCGCAAACTACAATATTTGGGACATGTTATGAGGGGAGATAAATACCAGTTGCTGCAATTGATTATACAGGGAAATCACTATAAAATTATTAATTAAGACTTTGAATATCTAAATAATGTCGTTATAATTTTTAATTAATATTATAAAAAAATCCAACTGAAATTACTTAAAGTTGTTTACCTTACAATTTCGTCAGGTAAAGTTCATAATGGAATTTATTGATTTCCTCCCGACAAATTCTCTTAGATTTTTATGTTCCATATTTACATTTTTCATCGATTACTTCATTTATCAGCGTAATTATTCGACTACAGAATATTAAATGTGCCGCAATATTAAAATAAAAACAAAATAAAATTGCAGTTTGTAATAGGTATCATTTAATAAGATTAAAGCAGAGTAATTTTATTATGTTATTGTAATTACTATATGGTATCGAAAAAGTAGACAGTACCATTTAAAAAACTTATCAAAACAGCCAAAAAAATGTACTATCAAAATCGTCTGGCAAGATCTAAAAATGAGGACTCAAAATCAGAACCAGAATAGAGAAAGCTAAAGCCACATTTACTAAATTGAAAAAGGTGTTCTACGGAAGAGATCTAAGTCTAAAACTTAAAATTCGCCTTTTGAGATGTTACGTTATGTCAGTTCTCCTCTACGGGATGGAAACATGGACATTGAAAAAGATCGATACCAAAAAGATAGAAGCATTTGAGTTGTGGATGTATCGTAGAATATTAAGAATACCCTGGACAGAGAAAGTAACAAATGTGGAGGTTTTGCGGAGAGTGCGGAAAGAGAAAGAGCTAATACTTACTGTTAAAAAGCGCAAACTACAATATTTGGGACATGTTATGAGGGGAGATAAATACCAGTTGCTGCAATTGATTATACAGGGAAATCACTATAAAATTATTAATTAAGACTTTGAATATCTAAATAATGTCGTTATAATTTTTAATTAATATTATAAAAAAATCCAACTGAAATTACTTAAAATTGTTTACCTTACAATTTCGTCACGTAAAGTTCATAATGGAATTTATTGATTTTCTCCCGACAGATTCTCTTAGATTTTTATGTTCCATATTTACATTTTTCATCGATTACTTTATTTATCAGCGTAATTATTCGACTACAGAATATTAAATGTGCCGCAATATTAAAATAAAAACAAAATAAAATTGCAGTTTGTAATAGGTATCATTTAATAAGATTAAAGCAGAGTAATTTTATTGTGTTATTGTAATTACTATATGGTATCGAAAAAGTAGGCAGTACCATTTAAAAAACTTATCAAAACAGCCAAAAAAATGTACTATCAAAATTGTCTGGGAAGATCTAAAAATGAGGACTCTTAAGCTTTAAGGGGAGCGAATTTGCTGGCTTATGGTTAAAAGTAGTGGAATTCAAAAAAAATATTTGTTATATACTACCACAGTGCTCTGCTAGGTTTTTATGAATTTATTACCACCTTAGTAATGTTTCACCCATTAACTACCCCTTATGGAAAGTCAATAATTTTGTTAGATTAAAATTTAAGAAGACAATTATTTTTCAAATTCACTCTCCTCTATTTATAACTGAAATAAAAAAGTGTTGTTAAAATGTTTACCAAACTTTAACCACTCTGATAATCTTACACCTCTAAACCAAACTTATTTGCTAGCTTAATGTTTGAGCCAGCGAAATTTAATAACTATATATATTTTTGAAATACCGCAGTGTTCTGATAGTTCTTAACGAATTTATTACTACCCTACTAATTATTCACCCCTTAATTGCCTTTTATCGAAATTCAATAATTCAGTTAGGTTAAAATTAGGTGAAAAAATATTCTTTTACATTGTCACTTTTCTCTACTTATATTTTTTTTTTATTCAGTTAATGCCTCGACAACTAAGATCATTGGCATGGTACAGTCAGGTACCTAGTGTAGTGTGTGTGTGTGTGTGTGTGTGTGTGTGTGTGTGTGTGTGGTGTGTGTGTGTGTGTGTGTGTGTGTGTGTGTGTGTGTGTGTGTGTGTGTGTGTGTGTGTGTGTGTGTGTGTGTGGGTGTGTGTGTAGAGTAATTGTCTTGATACTTAGCAAAGTCAACGTCATTGTCTTTGCTAAGAGGCGCTAATTGTATCCGAACGTCTGCGGTCCCTTTGGTGAATACCGATCGCACAGGGATAGAAATTATTTTCATTTATTAATTTTTAATAAACGAAAATTTCTCGTGATGAGATTCGAACTCACGACCTTTAGGTTTAAAGGTAGGCGCTCTTACCACTAAGCCACAGAGGGGGTTAACTACTTATAATTAAAATAAAAAAGTATTCTGTTTAAATTAGACTAAATTTTGATCACCGTAATAATTTTTCACCCACAATACAATATTTGGAAACGTTCCTGCTAGCTTAATATTCGAGCCAGCGAAATTAACAAAAAATATTTTTGAAATACCGCAGTCTTTTGCTAGGTTTTTACGAATTTATTACCACCCTAGTAATTTTTTAAACTCCAGTAATCCATGTAGAAAGTCAATAATTCTTAGGTTAAAATTTAAGGTGATGAAAAATATATTTTTACAATTTTACTGTACTCTATCAATCAATATGTTAAAATATCAATTATGTTAAAATTTATGGCGAAATTTTTTTTGTATTCCAATGTACTCTACTTAGATTTTAAAACAAAAAATTGTTCTGATATGTTTTTGCTACACTTTCGTGACCCTAATAATTTTTCACCAATAAGCAATTTTTTTACAAAAGTTCCCGCTAGCTAAATATTCGAGCCAGCAGAATTTAAAAAAATATATTATTGAACTACCACAGTGTTTGGATAGGTTTTTACAAATGTATTACCACATATGGTAAGAAAACTGCAAAAAGAATATGGGGTGGCAGGTCTAAATATGAATATGACAAAATGTGAATATCTCTCAGTGGGAACAGATGAAATAATATGTGACCTAGTCTTGGAAGACGACAAAATCAAAGGCGTGCGATCCTGCAAATATTTGGAGGTCATTTTTAAAACAATAGGGGAAATAGCGCAGATGAAATCAGGGAAAAAATAAACAAGGGCAGAGCAGCGACCCGTGCCTTAAACTCTGTTCTCTGGCAAAAAACAATTCGACGAGAAACCAAAAAACACATTTACGATAGTATAATCCAAAATATTACACTTTACGGTTTGGAAGTATGGGACGTCACCAAAGCTAATAGAAACAAACTTATGACGACAGAAATGGATTATCTGAGATGAAGCTGAGGTAGATCGAAACTGGAAAGGGTTAGAAACAAACAAATAAGAAAAGAAATAAAAATGGAGCAAAGTAACAATGATGACATAGAAAAAAAATAATTAATCTGGTTCGGACATGTTAAAAGAATGCCAGAGTACAGATGGCCTAGAAGAGTACTGAAATGGATCCTTCCTGAAAAAAAAGAGAGATGACTACCACGAAGAACTTGGCGCAACGATATTGATGCAGCAAGAGGCAACTGCATATGACAGAAATATATGGAAATTGGGGGCGGAGAAGCGGCGACAGCCGTAATCAATCCGTTATTATTGTTATAAAACACACTCAGGGATAGAACAGAGGCGCTATATTTGCAATGTATTGCCAAGGGTAAATAATAGTGAAGAAGGCGGTATCAATATAAAATCCGATTAAGACAGCAGCCCCCACTCCTTGATTGGCGGTACACTTCGCTCAGGTCTATGGACGGACCCAATAAATCCAAATCTTTTAACCTTTTAACAATAGGTTTGTAAGGTGTTCCGACTCTCCTTTACAATTAGGCAATTAATGAAATAGACATAATAAAATTATTTCAATTTGAATATTTCTTACCTGGTAATTATTCTGTGAAATATAACACTTCCATTGTATTTACTAAAACTTAACTTGATTTTAGTCATTTTATATGCATAAAAGGGAGTCACGATTCGATTTCTCTTAGCCATGTACTTACTACTCTAACCAGAGTAAATTTTTTTAAATAATTAATAATTATAATTTTTGTAATAAAATATTTTCAACTTTTACACATTTAAAAAATAAATATTAGCTAGCACAGTGTAACATTTCGGAATGTTTTTTAATTAGGGTAGTTAAGAAAACAATAAATGGACGGGTAAAAATATAGTAAAAATCTAGTAGAGCACTTTTTTATTTCTAAAAGATTTCGGATTTAGCTAGCGTGAATGCGTAGCTTGTTGAACGTTTCCAATTAACTGTAACTTAGGGGGATTAAAAATTCAGTAAAAACCTGCAAACAATCCATATTTTAAGTTACAAGAAGAGTACAGTAAATCTGTTTTTTATTATAGATTTTAGATTATATCTATCTATATTATTATATCTATATTTATTTGTATTTTGTTATAGGTAATAATGGATTTTTTATTACCTTAATATTAACCCAACAGAATTATTGTCTTTTCATAATAAGTAGTTGAGGGGTGAATAATTACTAGCGTGGCAATATATTGATAAAAACATATCAGAGCACTGTGGTATATCATAAATATTATTTTTGGAATTCGAGTAGTTTTACCCGTAAGTCAGCCAAATCGCTCTCCCTAAGGTTGACAAGGTGGTGAAAAGTTATTAGGGTGATAATAAATTAGTAAAAAAAATGGGTGAGCCAGCTTAAGGTCCTCTAAAAATGTTGCAAAAGAAACTTGGCCCATCATTATCGCTCTTGAAAATAAAACTAATACAGCTTAAACATTTTCTCTTCCAAATCCTGAAAATCTAAATGAATACTTCGTTAAGGTGAGTAAAAATATAAGATCAACTGTTTTAATACAACAAGGTCCTGTTTCATATCTCCCTAATTTAAAAAAAGGTTTTAAATTTATTCTTTATAAGATCAGTTGATAAATCTGAATTAATTCAAACCAGTAGTATCAAAAGCAAAACTTCCTGTAGTGCTGATGGATTTCCATAAAAGTGTTCTAAAATCTTCCAAAAAATGTGCTGAAAGTCCTGGTCTCACTAATAGTTAATGATTTCTGAGAAAAAGGTATATTTTCAGAGTGTGTAAAAAACGCCATTATTATTCGTTTCATAAGGGTGATGAAAAATTGAATGTTTGCCACTATAGACCTATTATCATGCCATGAGGTCTATCAAGCATTAAACAATAATCTTTACACTGCCACTGGTTTTCATGACTGTGGTAAAGCTTTTGATTGTGTAAATCACGACATTTTGGTAAAAAAGCTAAATTTCTACAGAATTCGAGTTATTTCTTTGAATTGGTTTCAATATAAATTTAATGATTAATTAAATTAATGAATGGGAAACAAGTGGTTAGTGCAAATGATACTGACTCTAGTCACAAAAGCATTGTATGTAGAGTACGACAAGGTTCAGTATTTGGTCACCAACGTGTGAAACAAGACCAAGATAGGTTCGTTAAAGGAACATTTAAACGTATAATACAAGAAATTATATTGGCAAATATCATAATAACCAATATTCACTTGTATATAACAAATGTTATAAACACGTTTGTAAAAGTCATTGTATCAAAACAAATATTTGTAATAGATGTAAGTATCAGCAATTCATTTGGTAATTTGTTTATATTTGCAAATTAGCTTCTGGTTTAAATTTTTTTAGGATATTGGAACATTTTTAAATGAGAACTCTTTATTTCTGACACGATAATGTGTTTTTTGTTTGTTTTAAGATGTATAATATTAACCTAGTTTTGTTATGGACCCTGTATATTTTGTTCCTGAAACATCCGTTGTAATATATGTTGCTGCTTTTTATAGCTATATTATTGTACTACTTTTTTCACTTTTGTTCATTTACTTTTAGTTTTATTAAGACAAAAAATTTATCCGGCCATACCTTAAACGTTTTATTTTTTCACCATACAAATTAAGGTTTTTTCATTTTTTTTTTCGCAATTTATTAGATTTTCGAAAAGTTAATCATTTAAGGTATTAAATAAAGTATTATATAATAGTTAATACCAATCTTTATTAAAAATATATTTCAATTTATAGAAATATATGTCTTAAATTTGAACAATGTTTACCAAAATCGCAATATTTCTAGTTGTTGGTACAAATCATTTTACGAAATGGTCTTATCTGACACATGAAATCCAATACAATAACACTTAATCCTTCGCAAGTTTTATATCACATAAAAACAATAAACGATAAAAAAGTACTTACAACTCCAATATCAAATTAACTGCCTCGTACACTTTGTTCAAAAACACAAACTAACAGCACCTAAAACTATAATCCACCAATATCACAATTTTATGTTTGTCCAAATTAGTTCCGAAAATCGCAACTTCGACGAAACTGCCGGCAAATTGCGGAAATCGCGGAAAAGTTGATAGCGCAAGAGTCAGAGTCGCACTGAGAGCTACCCTGCGAGGGTGTATGACAGCTAAGAAGAAACGAGCAAGCGCGGATGAGTCTGAGATCATGTTGGGAGTTATTTTAACAATATTGTTTTTAAGAGGTAGGCAATATTTTTTGGATAAAAAATTTAACAAATATTACGATTAGTACGAATAAAAACAAGAATTTTTCAGAAATATGTTTTAAAATAATATTAACCATAAAACTACATAGGCGGTTCATTTAAAAAAATTGGATTATTCGGTAGTTCCCACTGACCCTGTATAATTTAAAATAATTTTAAATTATGGTCTGTTTTTAAACCAGGAGGAGTAATTCAAATTTTCCGCGCCATAATGCTCGTTTGTAATTGGTCGAAGCGCAGGCAAGTTTACTCCACTAAATTATGACATATTGACACTAATGACATTTGTGAAATTTTAAAATTCAAAATTTATATCGAAATTTTTTTGTATTTTTTGTGTTATTTCTTACATCTTTAGATTTTTCGTTTGCATTTATATATAAAAAACAGTTCTTTTCAGAACTATTTAGCGACATATTAGTGTTATTAAGATAACAATATGGATTCAATGCCAAGTCCTAGTGGTAATTATTCTTCTCCACCTTAAAAACGCCGAGTAGATTTGGATCATTTATCATCAAATGAGAAATAATGTACTATAAACATGTACAAACATGAAAATTGATAATTCTGGAATAAAAATAACAGATACGGCAGTAAAAATAAAACAGGCAGGAGGTTAGTTTTACAGAATAGTTATTATTAAAATCAAGACTAACTAAAGTAATGTGCTAATTTTAGATGTTGCGAATTCAACTATTTACAACAATAGAATTTAGAACAATTAAAAAATATAAGCAGACTGGAGCAGTAAAATGTCCTAAAAATATTGAAGGTCGACCTTATATTCTTGCAACATAGGATGAAAGAGTTAAAACATCTATACGACAGATAGTACACAGCTTCTTTTTCAAGAATGAAATGCTCACCTTAGGTAAAATTGTGTCGTTCATTATTATATAAATTCTTGAAGCAAATCAATTTGAAGTAAGTACAAATATCGGTATGTAAATATGGGTTAGCTACAATTATATAGTAAAATTAACTAAAACATTTTATAGATTTCATTTTTATTATGAGGTATATTATTGTTACTATTAAATATTAAGTTTTAAGTTTTTATTACAATATTGTTGTTTAATTTTGGTTCAACAGATATAAGAACATGGAAAGGGAAGAAAAGGAAAAAAAGGATATTTTTACTTTACATATGCAGATTCAATGCATCAAATATTACGTAGCATAACTATAGATTGTTTATCTTACTGTTTATAGGATGATTGATTTATTGTTTATATTATGTATGTCTTACCATAGTTATTTTTTAGGGGAAATTATTCAAAGAATAGTTTATACATTGGGCTGCTGACCAAAAACAAAACTTTCTTGCTCAAATATCTGAAATAGATGCAGTTTTTGCTGAAAAAATAAATCAAGAAATTCAAAATGGTGTAGTTGTTCAATAATCTCACCAAGACATAAATGAAGAGATTTTGGAAGACTAATAAAATTATTAAATTTTTATTTTTACATTCATTCCGAATATATATTATGCACTGCACAGAATATTATATAAATCGATTTCTGACTCTTTAAGTTGTTTTTGTAATAACTTGGTGATATGCGATAATAGTGTTTTTTGATATTTTTCTAGCTGATATATATAATAAATATAGTTTAGAGTGTTTATAAATTTATAAATGTATGACATATATATATATATATATATATATATATATATATATATATATAGACAAGGTAGTCCAAAATTTTTTTTTTGACTAGTTTGGGAAAAATATGTAAATACTTTTTTCTTTTTGGGTGTGGTAGTCAATAAAAAATAGAGCTTTGCTAAGGCGTACTATTTATTCTGAAATCCGAGCTTTCGGTGGTTATTTGCCACCTTTATCAAGGTCTACAATGAAAATTACTGTGTTATAACATTAGGCTGATGTAATATAAAAGTTATAAAAACTTACCAGAAAGTAAGATTCATAGCATATAAAACACAACGTTAAATAACATAATGTGATCTATATATATATATATATATATATATATATATATATATATATATATATATATATATATATATATATATATATATGTCATACATTTATAAATTTATAAACACTATATATATATATATATATATATATATATATATATATATATATATATATCTTATTATCATAGGAAAAACGGCAACTATCTTTTAAATTTGTGTATATTTGTTAAGAAGCATTTTCATTTTGTTTTCATCACAATAAAAAAACATTAGTAATGTTGTGTTTTACTTTGATTGTATTGATACAATTGATTTTGTTCACAGAAATCCAGTATTTTTTAGTAAATTTTATTTATTGATAACAAATGGGACAAACTCACTGTCAAAATTAAACAAGAATCCAGCATTAAAGAAATTGCAAGTACACATTTATACAAATTTATTGTTTTGCATTTTAGTGCTTCAAATAGATCCTTAAGATTGATACATAAGTTAAATCTATCTAATGAGGTAACTGATTACCATGCATGAAAAGTAGGACCACACCTATATTTGAACCACAATTTATTCTGTTATATGAAACATGAAAAAGTCAATTCTAAAGCAGTGAATGGGAAGGAATATGTAAAACAAACTGGCTGAAGCAATTCAGGAGATTGGATTATTAAGCTTAAAAATAATAATCAAAGTCAAAGTTAATTCTTCTGGTAAGAAAAAAAACCTAGATTCAAGAAATTAATCATACCAGAACAAGAATATTGTCTACGCAGTTTAAAAGAACAGTATTTCAGAAATCTTTGAACTCTCTCTAACTTTTTGATGCATGCATTTGCATAGCTTTGTTGCATATAAGATCTATTTGCAAATTAAAAGACAAATTTCTGAGGAAAACCATACGTAGATCTGTAACATTATTGAATCTCTGGATCAAAACATTCTCTAAATTAAGTACCATCGACTCAAAAGATATATAAAACTGGATCACTCGATATTTAAATATATATACATGGGACCAAATGTGAAAAACGTCCTTTTTTATTGTAATAATTGTAATATATATTAGAAGTGCATTAAAAAATATATTATTCAAACATAAAGTTAGGTTAGAATTGACGTGTAAGGTTGTCCGATATTGATTACTCGATTACCGCAAGGCCGAGATATACAACAAAAAAAGAAGATGTATTTGGTAACTTTTCTAGCAACTTTCTTGGGTGTGAATCTGTCTTTTTGGTTTACTCCTCCTGGTTAAAAAACGGAGTATAGAGACCTCTTTGATATATATATTAGTCTCGTTGTAAACATTTTTATGTACTTTATTATATAGAACTAATAAAATAAATCTAGAATTTGGCGCTTTTTTTAATATTACTTTGGAATTTTTATTAATAGTTATTAAAAACATTACCCTTATGGTTTTTTATTTATTTTCAACAATAAAAAACATTTCACTATACCCAGCTATGCATTCACTTATGACAACATACACTGATTTTTTTTTATAATAACTGGTGGATTCATGGACTCTCAGAATTACGTAGTATGAGGCGTATAGAAGCCTTTGAGATGTGTGTTTTTCGAAGGATACTGAAAATCTCTTGGACAGAGCACGTGACCAACAACGAGGTGCTAAGAAGAATGGGTACTTAAAGAGATATCCTAAATATTTTAAAAAAAAAGGAAAACGAGTTATCCAGGACATATTTACAGAGGAGAAAAATACAACTTCATACGACTTATAATGGAAGGTAAAGTGGAAGAAAGAAGAGGTACAGGAAGAAGAAAATGCTCTTGGTTGAAGAATGTAAGAAACTGGACAGGTATCGATACACATTCGATACTAAGAACAGCTCAAGATAGAGAGCATTTTGCTGTAGTTACAGCTAACCTTCAGTAATGGAGAAGGCACCTGAAGAAGGAGTGATAGCTATAAAAAAATGACGTCAAAACAATAATATTGTCTTTTTCTTCTTCGGGTTCCTTCTTCTAGCGGAGGTTGGAAATCATCATCGCTATTTTAACTTTGTTGGCCGCATTTCTGAATAATTCTAATGAGCTGCAGCCGAACCACTCTCTCAAATTTCTTAGCCAGGACATTTTGCGTCGTCCTGGGTTTCTCTTCCCTTGTATCTTCCCTTGCATAATCAACCTCAGTAATACGTACTTCTCACCCCTCAATAAATGTCCCAGATATTGAATCTTTCTAATTTTAACAGTTTTTATGACTTCACATTCTTTCTTCATTCTTTGTAACACCTCTATATTAGTTACTTTTTCAATCCACGATATTCTATGCATTCTCCTGTAGCACCACATCTCAAAGGAGTTTAATTTTTTTGATTTCAGACTGCTTTATTGTCCACGCTTCCATGCCATATAGTAAAGTAGAGAAGACGTAACAACGTAGCATTCTTGTGCGAATCTCTAGATTAAGGTTACGGTTGCAAAGTAATTTCTTCAATTTTATGAACGTGTTTCTTGCCATTTCTATTCTAGATCTGATCTAATTTACTTGATCTCCATCTTCGATTAGCCACGTTCCTAAATATTTATATGTTTTTACTCTTTCTATCGTTGTATTATTGATGATCAGGTTATTTACATTTTGTGGTTTTTTTGAGAATATCATTGATTTCGTTTTCTTGAGATTCATTTGCAGTCCGTAACTTTCACATGCATTGTATACATGTTGTATTATATACTGTAGATCTTCCATGTCACTTGCAAATATGACAGTATCGTCGGCATATCTAATATGATTAATGCTATTTCCGTTGACATAAATACCTTCCACGATATCCAATAAAGCCTCTTGAAAAATCACTTCACTGTAGACGTTGAATAAGAGTGGTGAACGGATACACCCTTGTCGAACTCCTCTAAGTATACTTACTTCCTCTGTCAGTTCTCCTTCGACTCTTACTCTTGCTTTCTGGTTTTGATACAGATTCGATATAATTTGTAGATCTCTACTATCAATGTTTTTAGTCTTAAGAATACTTAAAAGCTTCTCATGTTGAACTCTATCAAAAGCTTTCTTGAAATCTATAAAGCAAGCATATATGTCCTGATTCATATCCAGGCATCGTTGTGTCAGAACATGGACTCCAAATAATGCTTCTCTAGCTCCTAGACCCTTTCTGAAACCCATCTGTGAATCAGTTATTTCTTGTTTTAATTTCATGTGGATAATATTGTCAACTAATGCCAAATGTATTTTGTAGTATTGTAAAGGTTTTTGCGTTTGTGAATTGTACAATGGGTAAAGGTAAAACTGTCGATGAGAAAATATCTGAAAATAGTCAATATGCTACAATTGTCACGCTAAAGTGTAAGAAGTCAGAAGATACAAAACTAGAGGTTCGGTCGACACACAACCTTGAAATGTACGAATAAGTAAAATAACCGAAGGTAATCGAAGCGCATTAAGACGCATTATAGTGAAAAATCGAGGACTAAAGTATATAAAGTTAGGTGTTTTATGGAGTCACGTTATTGGAATACATGTCTATAGTTCAGCATGTCACTGAGAGGGTTACAAATTAGGATTTGGTACTTACAAAGTAAGTTTTAGAAGTAAAAAAATTAGAACGAACTGTTTTTAATAAATTTTATTTTATTTTAGGTTAAGGAAAAGTCACTTTTAACATTACAACAAAGAAAAAATTAACTAAGATTGTTAAAAGAGCAGAAAGATTGGACTTTGTCACAATGGTATTTAATGCAAATGGAATTTTGGAAATCATCATGGCCACTGCGACTTTGTTAGCAGAGCGCCTAAAAAGTTCAATCGAACTACACCCGAAACATTCACGTAGATTACGAAACCATGATATTTTTCTTCTTCCCACACTTCTTTTGCCCTTAATTTTGCCCTGCATGATGTTTATTAAAAGTTTGTACTTTTCACCTCTCACAATGTGCCCCAAGTATTCCATCTTTCTAGTTTTTATCTCATTTAGAATTTCGCATCTTTTGTCTAAAGTTTAGAGTACTTGCGTGTTAGTGACGCGGTCCATTCATAATATTCTGAAAATGCACCTATAGCACCACATCTCGAAAGCTTCGATGTTTTTTATGGTCAACTGTTTTATTGTCCAAGCCTCAACTCCATATAACAGGGTAGAAAAGACATAACACCGCAGCATTCGTATTCGTAACTTTATATTGATATCACGATTGCAAAAGAGTTTGCGCATTCTATTAAAGACTGATTCTACAATCTAATCTCTTTTGTTTGATCAGTATCGTCTGTGATCCAAGCACCTAGATATTTATAACAGGGCACACGATCAATCGTTGTATTGTCTATTACAAGATTAGCTCTGATATTCTTTAATTTCGTGATTACCATAAATTTAGTTTTTTTCAAATTAATTTTCAAGCCGTAACTGTTACAGTATATATTGAGACTTTGAACGAGATGTTGTAGTTCTACTAGCGTTCCCGTTAGGAGAACTGTATCGTCAGCATACCTTATATTGTTGATCGTCTCACCATTTATTATCAAACCAAGATCTTCTTCCTCGAGTGCTTGTTCACAGATAGCTTTACTATACAGATTAAATAAAAGTGGCGATAAGATACATCCCTACCGGACTCCTCGACGGATTTGAATTTCTTCTGTTAGTCTGCCCTCAACCTTGACATTTGCTGTTTGATTCCAATATAGTTTGCATATAATTCGAATATCTCGGCTGTCTATATTTTTCTTTATTAGAACTTGTCTTCGTGGTTCATGTTGTACTTTGTCAAAGGCCTTTTCGAAATCAATAAAGCAGGCGTAAATTTCTTGGTTCATGTCTAAGCATCTCTGTGAGAGAACGTTTATTGCAAACAGAGCCTTCCTTGTACCCAGCCCTTTTCTGAATCCCATCTGAGTGTTACTGACATCTACGTCTAATTTCCTATAGATCCTATTATGGATTATTTTTAAGAACACTTTTAGAGCATGACTCATATCTACTATCTAAAGCTATCGTACGATATTCGTTGCATTCCTTTGTATTTGCCTTTTTTGGCAGTAGTATAAAGGTCGAACGGAGCCATTCCCTAGGTATTATTCCAGTTCTATATATTGTGTTAAATAGATCTAGGAGTATTTTAATAGATTCATCGTCCATGTATTCTGTCTATCGGTTCATTTTTTTGTTGTAAATCTGTTATAATTATACCATCTGTATCTTTGATCTGTCCTGTCTGTGTTGTTCTTCTCCTTCCTGTCATTTCTTTAATCTTTTTGTGTACATTAAAAAAGTCGTATTTTCGCTCCAATTGTTCCAACTCCTGGCATTGCTCACTTAGCCATCTTTCTCTAGCTTCTTTTATTTTCTTTGTATCAGTTTATCTGTTTCTTTGTATCTTATCGGATTATTTGTTTTGTCTACCCTACTTTCACGCATCAACTGTAGTATTTCCTCATTCATCCATTCTTTATGTTTCCTTTCTTTCGGTGTTAAATTTTCTCTCTGCCAACATGACGGCATGTTTAATATTCTCCCATTTTTGGTCTATTTTATCAGTATTTCTATTCAGTTTCTCTATATTTTGTAAATTTTCTTTGATGTTCACTATTGTTTTCTCTTTTATATGTTGGTCATTCAGTCTTCTCACATCAATTTGTTTCTGTATGTGTTTTTCAATGATCTTTAGTTTTATTCTTAATGTGACTACTACAGGATTGTGATCCGAGCCTATATCTGCTCCTGGTAGACGGTATAGTAAACAAGGACAAATATTAAAATATTTTAGAAGAATCTCTTTAACCAATTTCTTATGGAACTTCATTTAACATCAGTGGAAGATTTTGTCTTTCAACAATACGGCGCAGGTTCTCAATACCACAAAAAAGAGTTTAAAATAAATTGAAGACCATGGCATACCACTTCTGGAATGGGTTTTCTAGGTCGGTCAACAAATTAAAGGAAAAATTGCAAGAAATATAAGATTCGTCTACATTACAATTTTGTCAGAACTTGGTGACAACTATGCTTCTAAGAATTTTGGATATCAATAAAAATAAAGGGGATGTAACTCAGTAAACTTTTACTTTTTTTTAATATGACATATTCTATGCGTTTTTTTAAATTCATTATTATTCTGTTTAATCAATAGTTATAAAATATTTTCTATTATTAGGAGATTTAAAAATGTTGTTCGATGCATTAGCTTCTAAAGTTTACGCTACAATTTTATTTGTGTTCTTTAAAATTGAATTCTCTTATCAATCTAACGTTAGGCTAACTTATATGGGAAGGGGCTCATATACAGCGTGTCTCCTTATATAAGTTGGCGACATAAGGGAAACTTTTTTGACGGTTGCTGAGAAGAATTAACAAACCGAAAAGAAGAAGAATTGGACGAACCGAAAAGAAGAAGAAGAAAAAATAATTGACAGTTGACATGACAGATCGAAAAAAACGCAGGGCACGTTCAGAGTAGTTTAAATGCCTTGGCCTATCTGTCTCAAGTAACCCCATCGAGCAAAAAGACAAAAGTGGGAATCTAATCCTTATGAAAAAGAGACCAAAAAAGTGGCCTCTAATGGCGGTCATATCCGGAAATGCGTATGCGCCAAATTTAAATTTTCCGACACTTATTAACAGTAGCTGGAAAAGTATTTAATAAGATACAAGTGGCACAGAGAGCGATGGAGAGGTCAATGTTGGGCGTATCACTCAGGGACAGAGTTTCGAGTCAGATAGTAAGGAGAAAAACTGGTGTGACGGACGCAGTTGAAAGAATTACAACCCTGAAATGGAACTGGGCAGGACATGTTGCTAGGGTCAGAGATGGAAGATGGACAAAGAAAATTTTAGAGTGGAGGCCTAGACACAATGCTTATCGTAGTCGAGGACGTCCTCCAACAAGGTGGTCGGACGATTTAAAGCGCATCCAGTCTAACTGGATTCAAGTTGCTCAAGATCGGATGCAATGGAATTATTTACGGGAGGCCTATGTTCAGCAGTGGACGCAAAATGGCTAATGATGATGATGATGATGATGATTAACAGTAGCTATATAATATTTTTCTGAATGTGTCTTAGACGAGCAAGTTTTAATTAATTATTAACGATAATAGTCTAAAATGCGACACAATTGTTCAAAAACTTTAATATAAATAAGATTTCATGTGACATTTGGGACAAACAATAACATAACCCAACTAAATTTGATGTCAAACAGGGAGAGAGACTCTCTTTCCTTGTTTAAAGTGGCCCCTAAAGATTGCACTTCCTGTCTAACAATATTTTTGCCCTCACTACCTCTACATTCCCTCTTTTGTCTTTTTGCTCGATGAGTAACCCATATTATGCTATTATTTAATTTAAAGGTTATTAACTTTCCAATGCTTCAATGCAATTGGATTTGTCGTGTTTTCTAATAATTTGCTTTTCATTGTTATCGGAACGAAAGAGTTATCATATTTATAATAAATTAAAAATTATTTTCGGTATCGGTCATTTTTGGGAAAAATTTTCAAAAAATCGTTTTTTATTTAGAAGAATGCAATTGCATATGAAAACATAGTTTTTAATTTCAAACAACTTTTCGTTATAATAATTTTCGATATTTATAAATGTGCTTTACTAATATTATTTTAACTTATATTGTGCTTTAACATCTATCAACCTTATTAACTAGTCACAGATACTAGTGTGACATTGGTTAGAAAATTAATGAAATATCAAAACAAGGGCATCAAACACACATGTAATATGATATATCAACAATGACATATAATGACTATTAAATTCAAATCTATGCTTCGCATTTCGACAATTTGTTTTAAGTTATGATGCTGTGATTAAAAATCGAATTTTCAATTTAAAATGATTTATATAAATACAAATTATTCAATCATTAAATATTCTAGATCAAATAATAAAATAAACTTAACCACAAATAAACCACATTAAATTTGTGTATGTACATTGATAATAAATTCCAAGCTCAAGAAACGGGTGGTATAAATATAAAAATATATAAAAATAAATATATTAAACCCCTCAAAAAGTTTTTGAATGGAACAGAATTGTGGCCACCGGTAGAGATTGGAGAAAGATAATGTATACGGTAAAGATGAAAGATGAATTTTACAGGCTAATGGTATATATTCGTACCACTTGCTGTTTTTCGTATAATGTAATGTAATGCAAGAGCGACAATTCTACGTCATATTGTAGCTCTCCTTAGTATTAGTATAAGTAACACCGTGTTTTGATGAAAACGCTAAAAAATGTCAAAATTGGTACAAATCGATACCACTGAGTGCTTTTAAGTTTTTTTACTGTTTTTAACGATCTAGTATAGACAAATTAAGTTAAAAGTAAATATTTAAAATGTTCTTTATTCAGAGTGGCCCAAAAATCTGGAAGCGGCTAACTATCTCGTAAATTAATAGACATAATTATACAAAATTTGAAATACGCTTATTTTGGTATACGGAGATTCCATATTTGGTATTTGCAATGTTGTCAGATTTTCAGTTTCTCTTATATTACTAGTAACTTTGGTTTTTTGAATGCATCACCCTGTATATGCAGTCATTATTGGAATCTCCTATTAAATACGAGTTCAACCATATGTAACACTAATGATTTTATGTAGTCTGGAAGGTCTTAAATACATAAAACAGAAGTCTGGCAACGCATTTCAATACATTTTTTAATACTAACTATTTTCAATTACATTAAAACGTAACAATTGATAGTTTAGAATATTTTTTAACATAATAGTTACGTTATTAAATGTTGAAAATATGCTCCATTTGTGAGTTGACAGCACCCTAATCGATGGTAGAAGGCGTCTACCACATTTCTCCATGATTGTCTAGAAATTATTCGAGATTCATCGATAATTCATTGACTTAGCTATGCAAGACTGGCTGGTTAAGTTTTGTAAACTGAATTTTTCAAGTATCTCCAATAAAAATAATTTTTAGGATTGAGATCGGGTGAACGTGGAGGCCATTCAATTCTACCTTGTCTACCAATTTATCGTCCGGAAAATATCTCATCTAAATAACGCCGATCATTTACAAAAACTATCTGACGTTAAATTTATTTCGATAAAAAATGGCCCAATGAAATAAGTACGTACTATAACTGACCATACATTTAATTTTTGTGTTTTTTGAGTATGGTTTTACGATAGTGTGAATTTCACATGAGTTCAGCTATTCAATACGAGTTCAACCATATGTTTACTTGATTTTATGTAGTCTGAAAGATCTTAAATACATAAAACAGTGCAACATATGTAGATTTTAATAAATTTAAATATTTAAATGGAGAATGCTTTGATTTTGACATTTGTTCGCCATATAAATTATGAACTAAAATTAACAGTAGTTGTGGTTCAAAAAGTTCTGCAATTTAAATTGCTTCTCTAAAATGCCGTTCTCTAAACCGTTCTCCTATTCATAAGACGACGGTACAAATAACTGTAAGGTGATTTGAGAAATCTGAAGAAGTAAAAGGTAGATACCGATCAGGTTGACCGGAACGAGTTCAATCAATGACAACAAAACTTCAGATATAAACAAAGTTTTGTTGAAGATCCACATACATCCCCAGGTAGGGTTGCACAAGTACATGATGTAGGTCATTCTTCAGTCTTACGTTTATTACGTAAAAATAAATTTAAATCATACAAAATTAACTTATTGCAAGAATTAAGTGAAGATGACTTTGGTCGTAGATTAGAGTTTACTGAGCTAATGATGGATAAAATCGAAAATTATTAAAATTTCGTTAATAGAATATGTTTTTCCGATGAAGCAACTTTTACACTGTGTGGAAATGTAAATCGACACAATTTAAGGTACTGGTGTGACGTAAATTCACACTGAGGACTGATTGCGTGAAAACCATACTTAAAAACCACAAAAATTAAATGTATGGTCAGATATAGTAGTTAATTATTCAATTGGGTCATTTTTTGTCGAAAGAAATTTAACGTCAGATAGTTTGTGTAAATGTTCGGCGATATTTAGATGAGATATTTTCTGGATGATAAGTTGGTAGACAAGGTAGAATTGAATGGCCTTCACGTTCACCCGATTTCAATCCTAAAGATTATTTTCATTAGGAATACTTGAAAATTTCAGTTTACAAAACTTAACCAGCAAGTCTTGCAGAGCTAAGGCAACGAATTATCATTGAATCTCGAATAATTTCTAGACAATCATGGAGAAATGTGCTAGACGCCTTCTACCATCAATTAGGGTGCTGTTAACTCACAAATTGAGCACATTTTGAACACTTTAACTATGTATGTTTAATAATGTAACTACTATGTTAAAAAATGTTCTAAACTATTAATTGTTACGTTTTAATGTATTTTAAAATAGTTAGTATAAAAAAAATTTATTAAAACAATTTAGGCGTTGCCAGACTTCGGTTTTATGTATTTATGACCTTCCAGATTACATAAAATCATAAGTGTTACATACGGTTGAACTCGTATTGAATAGGAGATTCCAATAATGACTGAATATATAGGGTGATGCATTTGAAAAACCAAAGTTACTAATAATATAAGAAAAACGGCAAATCTGGCAACATTGTAAATATCAAATATGGAATCTTCGTATCCCAAAATAGGTGTACCTCAAATTTTGTACAATTATGATTAGCATTTTATGAAATAATTAGCCGTTGCGATGTTTTTGCGCATGCCAATTTTAAATTTTGAAATAAAATATATCTCAACACGATGTGATTATATTCAAAACTCCATTTAACCTCCTAAAATCATAAGAACAAGCTGAATTACTTAAGCTGAATCATAAGAAGAATGTTAAAAATTTAATTAAAATTTTGAAAAAAAAAAATTTATTTAAAATTTTTCCTAGAATGAACAGTTCTTTCAGAAACAATGATTAAAGTGACGGAAGAACTCGACAAAAAAATTCGATTGATAAAATTGTCCAATTGACAAAAATTAAGATGCATTTTAAAGGTAAAGAGTGCAGCTTTTTAACAAACAAACAAACAATCTGACGTCACAAATAATGCTTCCACTAAAACGGCATTAGGAGGAATTTGTAGCTGAAGTTGTGCTGTTTTGAAAAACGCACTTTAGCTTAGTCATTTGGTAAAAAAATGGGATTACCTCGTATACACAAAATAGCCTTAACAGTGTTTCTACAAAATTTCCCTTTTGACGCATTTTACGAAAAAGGCATTAATTTAAAAAAATATAATAAATAAATTTTCTAGAATTTATATATTTACAATTTTTTTCTCTAAAATCAATAGTTTTGGTGATAATTTTGGTTTATACTGATCTCATTTATATTTTCTGTTTAAAACATTTTTTAACAACGTACAGATTCTAGGTAAATATATGTTCCCCCTCCTCCGGCTACGACGAGGATTTTTTAGAGCAAATCTTATGGGTAGGGGTATAATTTTTTTTTTTTTTTCATCTTTCTGGGATCCCAAAAATTGTCACTCTCAGCATAATTCAGCTTGTTCGTATAATTTTTAGAGATTCAGTGGCATTTTTATCCCTGACGACTGGAGGAATGGAATAAAGCTATAATTGATTGATATAAAAATAATGATTTATATTTATTTTTGACATTTTAACCTCCACTACAGAAGTGGTTTTTAAAGAGAAATAATTTTAAAATTAAAACAAGAAGGTAATTGTTAAATTTAATATAAAATCATATATTGCACCTGTTGGTGTACATCAACAATTAATATACAACAACTTAATAACCTAACTTTTAAAGCTTTTCACTTGACTTGTTCTCCTCATTGCCATAAGGATAGAAGTATACAGTTCAAGCAGAGTGAAACTACAAACTTTTGAATTTACTTACTCAACCCTTTCGAGTAAACAAAACTTACAGTTCTCCAATAAATTGAAGATGGCGGAAGGTCGGTTTTGTAGTTAATTTTGTGGTTTATTAAAGGCCTTCCTTAATTTTGGTTAATATTCTTGTTTTGCTAAATTGGTTTTAAACTAATAGATATATTAAACAATTAAGTTGTACATGGAGTAGAAATTTGGGTATATTTACATCTTGTCTAAATTTCCTTTGTGTTATACTTATTTATTTTCATACTAATACATTTTAAAAATATAATACAAAAATATTTATGTTTTAAAAGAATTGGACAAAAACAATTTGGGGAAAAAAACCGGGAACCTCCAAGTTGAGCCAAAATAATGTGAGTACTTTACTTAAAATTCTTAAATACACAATTTCGTTTGGGAGATCTAAATCTTAAAGCTACAATTTTATATTTATTTTTTTTTATTTTTAATTTAAATAATCCATTTCAACTTTACAAATAAATGTAAACAGATCTACATGATAGACTGAAAGATATCAAAATCAAAAAGTCAGTATGGCTAAGGACCCAAATTTTTTGCAGGGATTATAGCGTTCTAATTTTCTAGCCCTTATTTTTTATTTTAAATCTGACTAGGCTATTTCGTAGACTATTTTTTTACAACTAAGTTCCCATGTCAATAATTTTGTCTGAGTATGATTATATTGAGAGTTTGTAATTTTTATCGCGAAACAAAATGCATATTATAGAGGCAGCTTTTACAACATCGTTCATTATTTATACCGGTATTTTAATGGCTGGCAAATCTTGCGAAAACTCATTCACTGTTAACTTTATTTGTTTGAGAGACTGCAACAAAATACACGTTGCTTAGCGACCGAAAACCCAACTACTAGGACAATGTATTTGTAAAACAAGCTTATTCGAACTTTAAGATGAATATTTTTTTAGACAAATAAACTATTTGACATAAGATTAAAGGTTATAGAAACTAAAAATAAACCAATATTACTACAACTTGTTTTTTTACAACAAAAACCATTTTTAAATTACTTTTTTTTAATTTTCCTTAAAGTTCATTTATAAAACTAAACTGAATATTTAAAATCATAACAATTTTCTTGTTCGTTCTTAATTCTGTAATTGTATTTGTGGTGTTGACTGACAGCCATCTCACCATCTTTTAAGGAACTATCATTTACTCCTATTTACTGAATTAAGTAAATAACCATTGCCTTTCTTTTATCTATCTATCTAAGTTTTTATTATCCCAGATTTACCAAAGAATAATGATGATGGAGACATAACTTTTTAATTATAATATCTTATATACTTCCCATTGAACACTTTTATGGTTTTCAATTATGTTTTTAATTAAATGACCACATAAAATATTTTTTCATGGTCTAATAAAAATGAGCTTCATACAATATAAATTATATTTCGAAGTTAGATTATTAGGTATGTGGATCTCACAAAATTTAGCTATTTTATAATGCTGCTAGTTTTTTTTAGATAACTTTACTATAATACTAAATTGTATTAAATGTCAATAACAAAGAAAGTGTCAAATGTCAACTGTCAAACAGTGAATACGTATTTTAACTTTCTTTACTTTGCAAATTGTGTACAGTTATTATTAAAAGTTTAATTAAAAATAGTTAAGTGGCAATTATACAAACCAATCACTGGAACAATAAAACCAACGCCAGTGAGATGGCTGCCTACTCTGAGCAATATTGTTCCACCACATCTACGCTGTACAGCAGCATTAGTGAGAGAGTACCAGAAAATTGTAGCCAACGTATAATTACCAATACATCAAGATATCCCAGACATCTCAAAAGAGCACCAAGGACTGAGATCTAGAAATCCTTCAATACTATTTGCCCGAAAAATTGGTAATTCCTATGATATACATAGGCAATGGAAAACAAGATGGATGCCAACAGTAGAATCAGACTATATTAAGATATTCACCCCAACTCAGGGTTTCATCGGATCAAATCTGCCCCGGTCCACTTGGGTAAGGCTTAATCGTATACGTACCGGACATGGTAAATGTGCTGATTTGCTGCTCAGGTGGGGTCGTGCAGAAATTCCACAGTGCGATTGCAGATAATCTAGACAGACCATAAGCCATTGTGTTTCAGACTGCTTGAATTGTGCCTACCGTGAAAACCTCCAGGACTTTGCGGAATGTTTCCCAGAAGCAATTGAATGGCTATGTAAATTGGACAATAATATTTAGTGTCATTCATTCTATCTTTAGTGTTTGAATAATATATTTATTATGTATGTATATATTATTGCATTTGTATATTTGTCGTACTGTGGAAGTCCATACGCTAAATAAAAACTAGTGTATTCGGCAGCACAATTGGTAGTATTGAAGCTCATTTTGCTGTAAACAATGCTGCAATACTAAAAAACTTTTTTTCCATAAATAACGTTAAATTTCAACCATTCTTTAGGTAGATCGCAGCACATACATTCATCATGTTCTAATATTTTAATTTTCTTAAAACTTAATTCTCTGAACAGCGACATTTTTGCCAGCGATGCCAGGTACTATAACTTATGATAAGTACAGTTTGCTCTCAATCGGCAGTATTCTTCAATGGAAGTTCATATTAGTTACTAATCCAAGTTTTACGAATTCTAATTTTTAGATTAGATGATTGGATCATTCGATATAATTTTTGTATCGTATTGTTGTTTATTTACCTTTGAAATTAAGTCGATGTTTTCATTGTAAATTGTTTTTTTTTTTTTTTTCGTTTTATAAACATTTTAAATAGTGTCTACCAGTCTTGTTGCCTACTATTGACTGACTGATTTTTCAAATTAATATTTAATAAACCTAATCATATCTACCTTTTTGGGTAGAAAATTATGAGAATAAGAAATTTTAGGTATGTTTTATACGAGATAATTGGTTAATAATGTTAACAATGTTTCATTACCGTAATCAAAGTTTTGACATACTAATTTATGTAAAAATGCGACATTGTTTCAAAAAGTTTGGTTGCTTTAATAATGTACCAAGAGCTTGTCTTAAAACTTTTTTTACTCTTTAGCATTTTTGCTTATTTTATATTAAAAAGAAAAACATTTTCTTAATTTTTAAAATTTTATTAAAACAATTTGCTGGAAATCCTTTAAAAAACTAAATGCTATGACTGCCTTTGGATAACTCGTCACCTGAAAAAAACGTTATTATTAAATATTATTCATGGAGGACAATGTATTATAATATATGAGCCAGGTGAGTTGAGTATGCACTTTATATATTTAACATTTATATTTATATTGTGTACATGTGTACCCTCGGTACCCTGACATTTTGTTATGTTTTTTGGTGCATAGATTCTATTTTTCGTTATTAAAATATAAGTGTTTAAATCATTGTCTCTACTAAACTATTAAAGATATCTAATTTTACCAAAATAGAAATTGCTCCTTTGTAATAAATAAACCAAACGGCGTTTGGTAAACTTTATTTTAAATGTACATAAGAACCGAAGTTACAACAAATTTTGTGAAAAACATACTAAAACAAAATGGACATTCAGGAGGGACTTTCCAAGTATAACTCAGCTTTCCTACGCGCAATTAACTTTCAAAAGCCACTTGTTTTAAAGGTAATAATATATATTTATTATTAAAAAATGTATAATAATAAGACATTAAAAATTTCATTAAAAAGGTGAGAAATAATTTGTTAACAAGAGATTTAAACAAAATTAAGCTATAAACTTAATCAGGTTAAATTTAAGCTTTATATCAACTCAAAACGAACATTTTAAGCCTTAGTAAATGTGACTATGTTAATTTTTAATTAAGATATAAAACATTTAATAACGCTCTCTGAGGCGCACGGTCAGCTCACAACGAATGCGTGCGCACACAAGTCGCACGTGTAAATCATTTTTCAATATCCCGGCAAAAGAATAACACAAACACATTTACCAAAGCTTAAAATACTTGTTTTGAGTTGTTCTATAACTTCCATTAGCCATATTTTTTAAGTTTAGAGCTTATTTTTCTTTTAAATGTCTTATAAACAAATTAATTTTCAAAATAGTATAACTTTTTAGTAAAATTTTTAATACTTAGTTGTTTTATTAACAAAGAAAAAGTAATTTTGTACAGTTTTTTTTAAGCTGTAGACAATAAAATATTTAATTGAAAAAGATTGTAAGACTTGTACACACTTCTAAATAGGTCTAACTGGTAAGTAAGTTTTGTATGTTTTTAATAAAATTGATAGTGTGTAAAATAATTAATGAATTAAGCTGAGTATACTTTCGATATAATAAATGTCATCATCAGAGCTATCGTCAATTAGGCAATACATAGTTCATAGAAGGAAAATTGTGGTTAGACCCAAGATCTGTGGCCTAGAGAGCCTGATCTTTGTTTTCTAATATGTTGTTTATCCACAATTTCCCTTCTATAAAGTATTTATTACCTAATTGATGATAGCTCTGATGATGAAATTTATTATGTCGAAAGTATACTCAGCTTATATAATAAATTATTTTACACACTATCAATTTTATTGAAAACATACAAAACCTGCTTACCAGTTAGACCAATAAAATATTTAATAAGTAATTCTCCATTACTGAAGATTAGGTATAACTACAGCAAGTTGTTCTCTCTCTTGAGCTGTTCTTAGTATTAAATGTGTGTCCATACCTGTCCAGTCTGTTACATTCTTCAACCAGAAGACATTTTCTTCTTCCTGGACCTCTTCTTCCTTCCACTTTCCCTTCCATTATAAGTCGTAGTAGGTTGTATTTTTTTCCTTTGTAAATATGTCCTAGATAACTCGTTTTTCTGTTTTTTACAATATTTAGGAGTTCTCTTTCAGTACCCATTCTTCTTAGCATCTCGTTGTTGGTAACGTGCTCTGTCCAAGAGATCTTCAGCATCCTTTCTAAAAACCCACATCTCAAAGGCTTCTATACGCCCATACATAAAATTCCGAGAGTTCATGTCTCCACTCCATATAGCAATACTAAATAAATAAACGTTTTTACAAATTAGTATCGGATATCCAAGGATAACGTAGAGTTTATTAGGAATTTTTTCATTCGTTGAAATGCGGACCTAGTATATTCTATACGAGCACGTATTTCGACCTCGTGGTCAAGATCGTTTGGTATCCAGCAACCAAGATACTGGAATCTTTGTACTGGTTCTATATGTTTGTTATAGATACGAATATTATCGCCGACATTTGGATGCAGTCTTATATCCTCGAAAATTTGAAGCTACGCACAAAAAAATACCAAGGTGAGGGGACATAAAAGTACATACTCAACCTGTTTTGTTGTATGTTTGTCTTTGACGACTGCAGTAATATGTACTTTCAAAAAATACCTCAAAATATGCCTAATTTCGATTTTTATTATCTGAAAAATACCTCCTTACTATTTTGACCCAGTTACTAAAAATCAATCAACCACAGCAAATGTAATAAATTTGACTCTAAACATTTGGGTGTTATCTGAGATAAAAACCAATAATTTTTAGTATTAAAATTTCACACTATATGTAAATGAACATTAAATCCATACCATTGCATCCCACATTTCCTGGCATTTTCCTCCCCATCCGCATTGATAATCCCTTAACATCCAAATTTTTGGCAAAACATTTTTTGATCCGTGATGGCCCCCTTCGTCCAACCGATACATCGTAGGGTTGTTGTCACAACGGTGACTGTTTTATTTTTTGTGCGTTTTGCATTTGTTTCCAACGATCCGCGGGCGGTCTAGCCGGCGTTGACAAAAAATGGGTATTTTTGATCCTGCGATAGTCATCTATTACATCGCAGAACGTATTTTACCGTGCGGATTGTTGTTTGTATTTTGTTGATTACTTCTTCCTAAAAAAATAAAACAAATAGATATACATTATATACAGCAATACAAATTTTTTATATAAAATATATTTTTAAATGGATTCGAAAGACGTAAAGGCTGGTCCAAACCTACAGAGCTAAAAATACTATGTAAATTTGTTGGAAAGTATGCTCCACAAATTTAGGCGATATTTAGAATTTTTTTTTATTGGGTTAATGCCTCGACAACTATGATCATTGGCATGGTACAGTCAGGTACCTAGTGTAGTGTGTGTGTGTGTGTGTGTGTGTGTGTGTGTGTGTGTGTGTAGAGTAGTGTGTGTGGGAGTAGAGTAGTGTGAACGTTGGCGGTCCCTCTGGTGAGTGCCGATCGCACAAGGATAGAAATTATTTTCATCTATTAATTTTTAATAAACGAAAATTTTTTCCACCCAGATGAGATTCAAACTCACGACCTTTAGGTTAAAAGTTAGGCGCTCTTACCACTGAGCCACAGAGGGGGTGATATTTAGAATTACTTTTTGTTAAAAAGGACGTTTATTCAGTATAGGTATTGAAACGAAACTGCTCATATTTTTAATTAACGACAACTTTTGAAAAATCAAGTAGAATGGCATATATTGTTCCACTGTATCTTTGTTTGGTGGACTACGAGAATTTCTTAGATAACGTTAATTAGCATTTACTACATCAAATTATTATAAATATTAACATTCCGATTTGTCTAGTTAAACTACTACAAAATTTGTATAAAAAGTAATCGTGAGACTTAAAAAACATATATTCTTTGTGGTGCAAACTTAGTCAGTCGCCACACAAAGCATGTTACTGTATATTATCTCGAAGGTTATTTAAACTATGCAGTGAACACATAAGTAGACTTGTACTAGAGAACTACGAAAGAGGCATATTAGTAGGTGAGATATAAAATTTTTGCTTTGTAGATGATACATTGTTTATAGCCTTAAGTGTGGAAGAGGTTACATTAATACTCGATAAACTAGAAGGAGTTAATGAGAAATGTGAACCAAAAGTTAATAAAAACAAGACAAAAGTAAAGATCATCGATAGAACCAACAACAGTAGAACAGAAATTAAGAACATTACTAGATCTGAAGTCCTCCTTCTCCTCAGTCCTAATCCCTTTTGGGATGTAGTGACACCATCAGGCATTCACAGTTTTTTCAAGATTTCCCTCCATCCTTCTCTGTTATGAGCTAGTTGTTCGGCTTCATATAACCCTTGGTTAATCAATACTTTTGTTTGATCTACCCAATAGCTTGGAGATCTTCCCCTAGGTCTCTTTGCTTCAACTCTACTCTTGACTATCAGTTTTTCATCAACATCTCCAGTCTCTTTTAAAACTTCTGCGATGATCTCGTCTGCGCCAGGAGATTTTCTATTTTTCAACTTTTTCTACTTCTGACTTTAGAATGTTTGGTTCTCTCTATGCAGTAAATTCATCATGATTTGCATTCTGGGGATCTTTTGCATATAGACTTTGATAATATTTTCTCCATACTTCCTCAATCCCTTTTGCGTCATTTATAATATGTTGGTTTTGATCTATTATTCTTTGTGTGATTGGTTTAAATTCCCTGGATAGATATCGGACTTTGTTAAATAGCTTAGGGAATTCATACCAGTATGTATCTTTCTCTTTCTTTGCATTCTTTATTTATATGTTTATTCTTATTATCCCTACATGCTCTTTTAATTTCTCTATTTAATCTTACTAATTAGTATTTGTTGCTGTCGTTTTGATATATAAGAGATTTGATTTTTCTTTGCTCTTCGAGAAGTTGCAGCGTTCTGTCTGTCATCCAGTGATTTCTTTTGATGATTTATTTTCGGTTCTGGTTCTTTTTATAGAGGTTTCTATGGCATTTCTTTAAATTTCTCATTATTCTTTTTCGAAATTTCTTCCATCATTTGAGAAACATTTTCAAATTTCTCGTTGAATCTTTTTGACACATTTTCGAGTTTCTCGTCGTTAATAATTTGCGAAGTTTCTTCAATCATTTGAGACGTTTCATCGAATCTTTTGGAAACAGTCTCGAATTTATCATCATTTTTTTTTAGAACTCTCTTCGATCATTTGTGAGACATTCTCAAATTTTCCATCAATTATTTTAGTTAAAACGGCTTCTTCTGCTGACTGGAACTGGAAGGTCTTTGGGTCGTCTCCATTCTTATTGAGAACAGTCTTCAGTCGTTCTTGGAGTATCTTCTTGAAACCGCTGCAGTCTTCATCACGTTCTTCTAGTTGCTCACGCAACTGCTTCACTAAAAGTTCTACTACCAGCATCTTTGATCAGGCACACACGTACTTTTATTTTAAATGTTCTTTTGTACAAAGATCACTACCGAAATACGCGGATGTTCCCGACGAACATTACTTTTCAAAAGTTCAAAAGTCTTTTTTTTTAAGTCACTGCTGCATTTATTTTCAAATCTTACACCTGACACCAACTGTAGCGAGATTAAATAAAACGAGCGGTTCGAATTTATATAACTATATTTATTTATAAGTTTATAGTTCGGTAATATGTTAACAACTAAACTACTCCTAAGGTCGTTACATATGTATACCTAAGTTACTATGTTCTAGAAAGTTCCCACCTCTAATTCGCGCACGTGATCGATTGTTCTCTTGCCTTCGAGAGATCTGGTGATGATTCTGAAAGCCGTTTCGAGATGCAACCGTTATATGAGTCATGCGGAAAGCATGTTCGCAATAATATTTAATTACATATTTTATTTTTTTATTTATTACTTTTACTTTTATTGAATGATTATTATTTATTTGCAGTAATTGTAGATACTTTCTTAAGAATATGGATAAAAATTTATAAAAATAAATATTTTATAGACACACGTATATTGTGATCGAAATTTTTGTTTTTTTTTTTAATGAATTTTATATTTAGAACCTGTTTAGTAAATCCACCAGGCACTAAACTAGAAACTCATCTTCAACTTCTCACGATAAAAAATTCTAATCTCCCTTCTGGTTAATCCTTTCGGATATACTCCCAACAAACTGACAAACAAGACTTAGTGTGCCACACGTGTAGGCTCCAAACCTCTCTGTTTACTTCGTCTAATCCACAAGCGAGGGGACATAGTAGCCAGAACAAAAGAACTTGGAGGTGTTTTTTAAAGTTGCACGCCAACATGGAAAGCACTTCCACGTCTCTGCAGCCCTGCAACACCTGACGGTCAGTCGCTGAAAGTTTGGTAATATGCAGAGAAGTGGAAGTTTGTGTATTTCTATACAATAAGACCGTTAAACTTTATATTAAACGGAGTTTGCTGTTAAATATTTATATTCTTTTTTATTTTATATATCTTTATTATAATTTGATAAGTGAAATTGTTATTTTGTTTTATTCACGTTCTCATTGTGAAAAATTTTAAAAATAATTTTTATCTGTTTAAACTCTAAATTTAAATACAATTACTGATTTTAAAATTTTTAATAATTTGACACAGCAAGTCATTAATTAAATTAATTAGTATTCCATTCAAAATATATCACAATGATCTTAATTAGACTAACTTTAAATCAAATGTTTAAATTTATTTTTGGGTTTCTGTAACAATAGAACAATGAAAAGTTTGTTTTCAAACTTCCCCAAAATTTATTATAACTTATCACTACAGCTGTTTCGGCTGATTGCCTTTCTCAAGTGATCTCTTTTTGGCATGCGTTTACATTTTATAGTCTCTAATGGAATAGGTTGAGGAGGGGAGAACTGTTTGTCTCAAGTTGGTCATTCAGAATTATATCTGTGTTTTTTAATTTGTTGATGTCCATAGATTCCAACAAGGATAGCATAAGGCCTTTATTTTGAATGTGAAGAATTTTAAATTCGCCATTAGAAGAATTATTGTTATCTAGAAGGTGAAGTCCGTATGTAGAATCTGTTCTTCTATTATTGAAAGCCCTTTTATGTTTTGCTATTCGTTTGTTAAAGTTTCTAGCAGTTTGACCGATGTAAGTTTTTGGGCAGTTCCCACATTTAAGTTTGTACACACCACTGTGTAAGTGTTTTTTAATTTGGCTCTTGTTGTTTTTGATATATTTGCCTAGGTTGTTATTTGTTCGAAAAGTTGATGTTATCCCGTTCTTTTTTATGTGTTTGGCTATTTTAGTTGATATTTTGCCTATATATGTAATCGAGCAGAAGGTACTGTGTTTTTATCTGGTAGTGGAAATACTAATTTAAGGGCTTTCTTGTGTAGTCTTTGATTTAACATTTTATTAAGTGTTTGTTCGTTGTATCCGTTGTTTACTGCTATTTGCTTGATAATATTTAATTCTGCCTCAAAGTTGTATTTTGACATCGGAATTTCTGTTAATCTATGTAACATACTATGATAGGCTGCCAGTTTATGTTGTGTTGGATGGGATGATGAATAGTGTATAGTCGTGTCAGTATGGGTAGGTTTATGAAATATGGAGAAGTTATGTTTGTTTTTAAGTCTGATAATTTTTAAATCTAAAAAGTTTATGGAATGGTTTTGTTCTTGTTGAAAACAAAGTTTTCAGTGTTTTATTGTTACATAAAATGAATTTCCATCAAGCTACTGTCAAATTCATCAAATATTTAAGGTTTTTCTGTGAGTTCTGCAATACTTTTGTCTTATACAAGTGTCAAAACATACAACAGGAGCAGACGGAAATACAAGATAATAATAACGTAAATTGTTCAAAATAATTAAATATTTTGATAAAACATCTTGAAGAATATTAATTACATCTATAAAAACTTTAGGATATGATCCCGTAACGGGAGAACTATTACAAAATTTACCAAGAAAAGCCATAGGTAAGCTAACACACCTAATAAATACTGCTTTTAGATTAAGATATGTTCCCAGACTCTGAAGTCATTATAATCGCCAGAAAAAACCTCCTAATGAACTGATATCCTGTCTACCAATATCACTTCTTTCGGTTATGTTAAAACTATTTAAAAAAAATTATTTAAAACATTAAAATTAATAATAGGAAGAAAATTTCATACACCAAATCATCAATTTTCGTTCCACATTCTACTGTAAATAATATATAATAGAAAAAACATAAGAAGAAAAGAAAGTCTGCTCTACAATTTTTTTGTACATATCAAAGGCTTTTTGATAAAGTCTGGCATGAGAGTCTTTTATGCCTAAATAGTATTCAGAAATATTAGAATCATACATTTTGAATAGATACTTCAGAGTAAAACAAGATGGAGTGTACACCGACTTAAGGGAGATCAAAGCTGGCGTGCCACAAAGGAGTGTATTAGATCCGGTCCTGTACCTATTGTATACGTGTGACATTCCAGAGCTGAAACAAAATACTATTGCTACCTTTGAGGGCGATACAGCCATACTAGCGATAGAAGACACTAGTGAAGAACCGACTGATAAGTTACAACTATCAGTAAATGAAATACATACCTGAACCAGAAAATGGCCAATAAAATTAAATGAGACTATATCTGCAGACACTAACCGCAAATGAAAAAATAGAAAATTGTCCAGTTAGAATAAATGATACCCAAGTTCCTTATGCAACATCAGCAAAATACTTGGACATCGCCGTAGATGCGAGACTGCGCTAGAAAGTCCATGTAAAAAAAAGAGGGGAACTTAATATTAAAAATATGAAATTGTATTGGCTAATTATAAAAAATTCAACCTTATCCACTCAAAATAAATTATCCATTTACAAGCAAATAGTGAGGCCAGTATGGGTATATGAGTATCAAATTTGGGGCCGTACCAAAGCTAGCAATTTACATATTCTCCAGAGATTTAAAAACACTGTACTAAGGGAACATTGTTGATGCTTCTTGGTATATCCATAAGAGCAGCCTCGACCAATACCTAGGTATGGAAACTATGACCAAAGTAATCAAGAAAGCAGCAGCAAGTTACAAGTAGAGGCTGCATAATCATGTATATGTCGAGACAGTCAAGCGTCTTGACAACACTGAACTAAAGGGAAGACTCATAAAGACAAAACCATTTGAGTTGGTGTAGATGTATAACAGTTTTGTGTAAAAAGCAGAGCATAGCGCTGTGATGTTATTGAATGGTAGTTGTAGTGCATTAGCTGACATATAAAATAAGAGTAAGATATAGGGTAAGCCCTTAGATTTAAATATTTGCTGTTTATTAAGTAAGGTCAGAAAATAACTGATAATTGGTCATTTGTGACCATATATTTATGATGACGAGAACCTTTATCAATATTTAGTATTTGTTTGGGAAAGTATGTGCGAATTCATTTCATATTTTTACAGTTAATATTTTTTCTGTTACGCTACTGTAATGTGATCTAATTTGGTGCTGTATTTTAAAGACCTTTTGAAATATATTGTTTCCTGTTGTCTCATAAAACTTAAACTGGATATCTCATTTATGATGTTGTGAATACGGAGCTTCTCTTTTGTATGGTTCAAAAATATACACACAAGTGTAAACTTTCGTGTTACCGTCACAATTAGTTAAAATTATCGAAAAGGTCGCAATACAATGGAATGATTTATTGGTACACCCTCTCAGACCACCGCTTAGAGGGTTCATTCTTAGCTCTGACCATATCAACGCATTTGGCACTTCTTCATAAGACAACGATCGACACGGACCTAGTTTCCACGGTTCTCGTGCTGAGCCTCGGCGGCGACGCTAGCGTCGGTATCACGATCACGACGAACTCCTCATTCCTGTTAAGACGGCATCAATATCTTCAAAGGGTAAGTCTGTTTTTTGTACAAAACAACAATAATGAGTAAACCAGTTGATTTCATAACTTATTGACAATTTATAGTTGCTATTTTCGCTAATTTTATGTACAAACAAATATTGCATTTTTCGTTATAATTATTTATCTGATATAAATTAACCAGCGACCTCTCAAGTTTAATCCTAAAGAGTATTGTTATCCCATTTCTCTGGGTAGGAATTTCTGTTTTCGGATAAAAGTTTGTATTTTGTGCAGTAAATTCATTCCTTGCAGACTCATTTTTAGATATTTCCGCATTATCAAAACTTTCTTCGTTGGAAGCAGTGATGTTTACATCCAAACGGTCAAGTGTATTGTAAGGAAATTCATCAGAAGCTAAGGCAGAATCGTCACCAGGTACATAATCAGACTCTGAGGTAGCATAAGTTTCTTCCTCGGGTTTATTGTCAGAAATATTGAAGTGGTTTCGAATTTTCTTTTAAAGCTCTTTGTGTATTAGAAAACATCTACGTGCCATAGTAAATCTGCAACCAAATCAAACGCAACCAAAATTGTAAATTAGTGTTTAGAAAGGAGCTGAATACCTGTAAGGAGGTAAAATCGGTAGAAAAACTTTAGTGGCATGAATGACCCTAACAATTATTTTAGTAGCTCTCGACCGAAAAGCATACCAGCAGTTTTTTAACATAATGACAGTCAACGTTGAAAGAATCGTGTCATACAATGAAGAATATCTCTTGATACTGGTCCAGTTTTATCACAAGCTCTATCTATATTAAAACAATTTATGACGACTCTTGTAGCAAAAAACAAGTAAGTTTTAAATAAAATATTTGCTCCCTTTTGTCAAAAGTGATAAAAAACTAAACTCTTTCTTCTTCTGATAAATCTGCTAAATTTTATACTATGTTTGAATTCCTTAATACGTTATTTTAAAATTTTTAAAGATAAAAAGAACTTGGATGCTATATTTTTCAATGTGTGTATTTTAATACCATAGAGACGGTTTTGATTCTTGTAAAATACCAAGTAAAAAGATTTTTGCAACTTGGAAACAATAAAGATTGTGAAATGAAATCGTAGGCTTCCACGGCCAGAGTCAGAATTATAGTTTATTCGTCTTCCGGGTTTGGACCGTGTCATTTGTGAGTGACCCAAAAGTGGGTTCATCTCGATGTTTCGCTACAATTGTATGTAGCTTCTTCAGGAGAACAAAGAAAAAAAAAAGAAAAAGAAGACAAGAAGATGGGTAGTTAGCAACGGTAACTCAGTTACTCAACGCAACCAGAGGTGAATACTAACTACCAAGATGGGCATTTGGTCACAGTAACTCAACTACTCAACGTAGCCAGAGGTGAAAACCAAATGCCAGGACAGGGATTCACGTCCAACAGCTCAGAAGACTAACGCGTCGAGAGGCGGGGAGTGAATCAGACGATTACTCCGCTACCGCTCTATTTATAGTTGCGGTGACCTATCGTGTCGGGACGTATCGGCACACTCCGTGGCGCGAACGTCAAGAAGCGCGCGCTGGCCAATCATGTGGCTGCATCGTGGTAGCGGGACCGGACGGCGGTTCTAGACTGAGATTCCAGATGGGAGCCATCTGCAAAAAACCCTTGTCGCCAACGGTTACTCCAAGTCCACAATTCAAAATATTACACACCGACATCTACATCCCCCTTTACACCCTAGGACGACAAATTCAATATCTTCGGGTAATACTCCTGTGGCTTTTCTTCCGTATATTCGAAGTGTCACTGATAGGATTGGCACAATTCTTCGCAAAGAAGGTATCAGGACTACTTTTCGACCACCCAAGAAAATCTCACAATATCTACCCTCTCCTAAGGACCCATTACCGCCCCTATCTTCCTGTGGTGTCTATTCTATTCTTTGTTCATGTGGACATGTGTATATTGGCGAAACTGGTCGTTCCGTCAAAACTCGGATTCAAGAGCATCAAAGATGCATTTGATCAGGTCTTTTCTCCCATTCTGCAGTTGCAGAACACTGCCAAGAAACCGGTCATTCCATATTGTTCGAAAAAACCCATATTATTTCTAAGAGCCCCTTTTTTTATCCCAGGAAAATCCGCGAATCTCTAGAGATCTGAAAAAATCCACATAATATCAATCGAGAGGAAAGATACTACTTGTCTCCCATCTGGAATCTCAGTCTAGAGCCGCCGTCCGGTCCCGCTAACACGATGCAGCCACATGATTGGCCAGCGCGCGCTTCTTGACGTTCGCGCCACGGAGTGTGCCGATACGTCCCGACACGACAGGTCACCGCGACTATAAATAGAGCGGTAGCGGAGTAGTCGTCGGATTCACTCCCCGCCTCTCGACGCGTTAGTGTTCTGAACTGTTGGACGTGAATCCCTGTCCTGGCATTTGGTTTTCACCTCTGGCTGCGTTGAGTAGTTGAGTTACTGTGACCAAATGCCCATCTTGGTAGTAAGTATTCACCTCTGGTTGCGTTGAGTAACTGAGTTACCGTTGCTAACTACCCATCTTCCTATCTTCTTTTTCTTTTTCTTTTTCTTTGTTCTCCTGAAGAAGCTACATACAATTGTAGCGAAACGTCGAGATGAACCCACTTTTGGGTCACTCACAAATGACACGGTCCAAACCCGGAAGACGAATAAACTATAATAAAGATTGTGTATATTTATGTACAGACAATCTTAGAAATAAAGAATATTGTTTAAATTTACGAACAGATAAATTGTATGTGATGAAATCGATGCTGGGCGATCTTTAAAATCCTTTCCAAAGAAGTACATTCTGACCAAAACTTGATACGGGCAACCAAAATTAACATTAGGAGATTCAGAAAATTAAATTTAATTCGTCGCTATCGTTCCCGAGGAAAGTAAACGTAGAATAACTGCAGCCACTGGAGTAATTCGGTCTTAAATTCAAAGGATTTTGAAAAGAGAACATTTATGTTCTTTTCACTTTACTTCAATACAATATTTACTTCCAACTGAACCTCCACTGAGGTTGCAACTTGCCAGAGATTTGCCTACTTTGCATAATAATGACTCAGTAAAATTTTATTCGGTGACGAGACTACGTTCACTCGCCGATAAGTTTTTAACTAGCGGAACAATAATATATAAGCCACTAAAAATCTACACCTTTCAAAGAAAAATCACTTTCAAAAAGAATTTTCTATTAATTTGTGGCTTGGTATTATAGGTAGCTACGTAATCAGCACATATGAGCTTCCTCAAAAGCTGGTTGGTATGGAATAGCTTAATTTTGTTAAAAACTATATTGAGGGATTCTCAGACGATATTGCCATAAAATTTAGGTTATAATTTTTTGTTTACATATCAGCATTATAAATCGGAATTATTGCAACAGAAAACAAAAGCAAATATGCACATATATATGCACAAAAAACGCATAAATATGCAAACAATGTTAAAGAGTATGGTAATATTTTAAAATATATGCACAGATGCAGACGATACTTGTCATATTGTTTATAAATTTTGCAGTTAAAAAGCAATTTATATAATGATAATAATCTAAAATGTCGGTCAGATAGCCAAGCGGTCTAGGCGGTCGGTTCTCATTCGCGTCACTGCGAGTGGTTCAGTAGATGTGGATTCGATCTCCAGCTCGGTGTACAAAAAACAAAAAGGCTAACGTAGCTGTTTAAAGTTCTAGATGAATCTGCGGCTTAGACTAGAATATGCTGGTTCGTTTTTGGCAGTGGTCAGGTAAAGTTCTTATCAGTGCGTGAACGAGTCTTCATTAAGTGTTTGTTTATTTGTTTTTGATTGTTGTGATCGGGGATTCGGACGGAAGATATGAAGCTCCTGATAGGGGAAAAAGTATAGTTATAGATGAAGTGAATATGGAATTTAGCGGAAATGGAAAAAGCGACGAAACAGGTGGTATTGAAAAAATAATAAAACAAAAAAATAAATATAGTTCAACGGACCCAGGTCCATATTATGTATTTGTGCAAAGTAAAGAAGGAAACATAGGTAAGTTTCATAAAATTTCTACTGCAAGATTAATTTTAAACGCAGAACCGGAGATCAGGGATAACATTTTAAATATTTCTGTAACTGGTAGAAATAAAGTTAAAGTCGAATTAAATTCATTCAATAGTGCCAACAAATTAGTCGAGTCTAAAGTATTTCAGGAAAAAAATTACTAGGCTTATATACGCACTTTCTTTACATCCAAAAAAGGTGTAATAAAAAGTATTGACAAGGATATCAAAGACGATGATTTATTAAACATAATTAACCCTAAATATGGAAGTAGTTTTAAAGTTTATGAAGTAAGGAGAATAAAACGAAAGGTAAATGGTGAGTTACTCCCGACAATGGTAGGTATTGTTACTTTTAAGGGGCAAATGATACCTAAACAGGTAGTGATAGAAAAAATTATTTACGATGTAGACATATATGTATGTTCCACGAGTAATTCAATGCAGACAATGCATGAGGTACGGTTACGTTAATGCACAATGTAGAGGTAATGTTCGATGTGGAAAATGTGGCAATGAACATGAAACAAAATCTTGTAATTTGCAATTGACATCATGTATTTTATGCAAAGGAAACCATGAAGCAACGGATAGAAAAAATTGTGAAGAATTTCATCGTCAAAAACAAATTAAAACATATATGGCCACAGAAAATTTATACTATAGTGAGGCTAATAAAAAATATGATCATAGTTACGCAACGGTGACAAAGAATGTAAATATAAGCACTCAGACGAAATTTAGAAAATTATCCTAATTATCCCCGTTCAGGATATTCCGACGACCATAAGGAGATTCTTTCATCTCCATCTACTAGTAGTCAACCGGTATATCAAAATTATAGAAATATCCCTAACTATTCCCAATCAACAATGGGCTCAAATTTAAATAAAAACTGTAAAATAAACTCTGTTTGTGATATGATTATAAGCACTTTTAAAAATGTATTAAAGAATAACTCAATAACTTTAGACAATATAAAAATGTTTGACGATTTTAAAAATAATTTAAGTCGTATTCTCGCAGATAATGAATAAGTTCAAAATTGTACAGTGGAACGCTAGGTCCATTGTACACAATAAAGGTCATTTTGAGAAATTTATTTTTGAAAATAATATTGATATAGCTATAATTAGTGAAACGTGGTTAAAAGAAAAAAATAATATTAATTTCAGTGGTTATAATATATTTCGGAGAGATAGAGATGATGGTTATGGAGGATTAGCTATTTTAACTAAAAAATTCATTCAGTTTACAGGTCATCCAAACCATCATAAAATCAATCAGGTTATGAGTATGTCAATAACAGTCAAATTCAAATCAAATAAAGTTCTTAATATATATTCAGTGTATGCAAAACCAAATTTAAACGTATCAGAGAGTGAATGGAAAAAGTTTTTTAATAGTTTAAGTACATCATTTTTGGTGGCAGGAGACTTTAATTCTCACCATAATGCATAGGGTTGCGATCAGAATGATAGGGCTGGACTTAGTCTATTAACAGCAATGGAAGACTGTAAGTTATGTTTTTTAAATAATGGGGCCGAAACTATAATACCTAGATTTTACAGTAGAAATAAATCAGCTGTGGACATAACTATATGTTCCATTGACATATCCTTCCTGTTTTGATTGAAACGTAAAAAATGTAGCTCTAGGTTCTGATCACTTTCCAATAATAATTGAAAGCGATGTTGATAGTATAACAATAGATAATGAGAGAACTCGATGTAACGTGAACAGAACAGATTGGTCGTTATGTTCTTCGATTCTTGAAACTATTGACACCAAAGATATAAATACTAATGAAAATATAGTGAATTATCAATACCTAAGAAAAAATGACGTTCAATAGTAAGTTTAATAAAAAATGGTGGAACCCAGAATGTGCACAAGCTATAAAATTTCAGCAAGAAGCTTTTTTAGAATTTAAACGAAATAGTACATATGAAAATTACATAAAATATCAAAAAGCAGGGGCAATTAAGAAAAAAACAATATTAAAAAGTAAAAAAGCTTCTTGGCGAGAATTTTGTAATAAATTAAATAAAAATACTCCGATCCTAGAAATTTGGATCAAATTAAAAAAATCAAAAATACTTATAATGTCCCAAAAAATCAAGTAAAGAAAGATAATTGGACTGAAGAATTTTTAACTAAGTTAGCTTCGCCCTGGGTTTCACCAAATTTAAATGTAAACCATCCTAAAAAAGTGAATAATAATAATTCAAACTATATGTTAAATGAATATACTCTAAAAGAACTAGAATATAGTTTAAAGTGTCATAAAAATACTGCTCCTGGCTTAGACAATGTCCATTATATTATGCTGTATTACTTACCAAGGTGTCAGAAAATAAAATCGTTAAATATAATTAATTTAATATGGATGAAAGCTGAATTTTCGGATTCGTGGAAGGATTATGTAATTATACCGATTTTAAAACCAAATAAAGATATAGACTCAGCGGATTCATATAGAGGAATTTCGTAAGGATCGTGTATTTTAAAAACATTCGAACGGATGATAAAGAGAAGACTTGAATTATGGTGAGAGAAAAATAACAAAATTAGTGATACACAATATGAGTTTCGTAAACTAAGATCAGAAAATATAGCTAACCTTATCCTAGACATTAATATATCCTTTTCTAAACCCAAATCCCTGTTTATCCTTGTAATCCCATGTTTATAAATGTTTATAAATCGAACAACTTCTTTCAACATCAACAGAAGTTTTTGGTACATTCTTAAACTTGTTTAAAGATGTACAGATATATCTACGTTTCCTTCAACCATACGAAACGATTCCCTAACATAATAAATCAAACCGAGTGATTCAGGAAGACCCAAATTTTATTTTTCAATCCTTTTTTATGTCATTAAAAAAATTTAAAATCTAAACTTATGTATGCAAGATTCTGACATAAATTAGGTAATTGAACAAGGCGTTAACATTGTTTCTTTTAGTGATTGCAGGTAAGGAGGTAATAGAATATGACTCCTTCGTTCTTTGTAAAATTAAACTCGTAACATAAATTTTAATAAAAAAATTGGCATTATTTATTAAATCAATTGGAAAATGTGGAAAATTTGATGTTTTTTTCTGAGACTCAGTTAATTGGAAAACATGTTTGATGACTTTTAAATTTTGACATTCCAGAATTGAAATTTAGTATTATTCTTGTAATTTTCTGTTTATTTGACCATCTTTTATTGTCAGATATACTTTTAATATTTAAGTTTTCATTTAATGTCTGTATTTTGTTATTTTTTATGCAGTTTTTAATCTAAACCTGGTAGGAGTAAATATAAAAGTACTAGAAACAAATTAATCGAGAGTAGTGAATCGATGTGAGGAACTGCTATTTTGTGACGCTACCCGTGACGACACCATCTTGTGGCACTAGTTCTGTGACAATATCCTCTACATTTTACCATAAGAAAAAGTAATACAACGCCAGTAAATAAGCTTTGTTTAAAAAAAATGGTGGAGTAAATAGATCAAAGAGAGCCATAGAATGCCTCAATAAAACAATATATAGTTAGGAAAATATTAGGAAAGAAATGTAGCAATGTGCATAGACGATCAATGTAAAGACCACTAAAACTAAGGAATGTCTTTATCTAGTGGCAGCTGCGAAACGGTTTTAGAGTGTTAATCCCTTCCATGGGTAAATATTAATTATTTACTTCACGTTCCTTGCCGGATCCAATGTTGTTTCATCTGTCTACTTTTCTCTGTCGTGTAAATCGCCGTTAAAAAAATAATTACAGTACAAAGGTAAAAATGTCGGCTTTGGTTCCAAATAAATCACCAAAATTTGAGGTTTATGCTAAGAGACTTTTTTTAAATCGCGAACATCTGACAAATATTAAATAAAACCCTAAAAGGAACCAAATCCGATGAAGCGCAAAAAAACCTTACCAGAATAAGATCCAAATAGGAAATGAATCCGAAGAGAAACCGAACCGAAAAGAGACCTTATAGCAGTTGGCCAGTTAAGATTTGCGACAACCATTTACTAAATAGCGCAAAAATATTGGTCTGGATATATTCAAAGAGCATGCTATGTTAGAAATCATAAAAAATGCCTTTGGCGAATACCGTCAGCAGGAAAATGTGACTATCCACTATGGAAAAGCCTTGACACACTATGCTCATTGATTTGGTGAATATACAAAGGTGAGCAGTTTCTTGAAAGTTGTTCAAAAATAGTTTAGGAAGTAGGGTATTATCAAATGTAAGTATGCTATATTTTTTCCCAAAGAAAAGGGAATGTAACGATGTAATCGCCATCAGTGTATCTCCACTGTGTATGCACGCACTTCCACCACTAAGTTCCACGTTCATAGATGAATACAGTAGGTGACAGAAAGGCAACGTTATAAAAAGAGCCGTCGCAATGAAGATCTATCACAATGTTGGTCTGAAAACAACTTCACTGGCCCTAGAGTTTTGACTGAAGGCCAACTTCTTTTAATACAGTGTTGATCTAGAGTCAGCTGCCAACTGGTCTTAGAGAGTTGATTTGAGACATACCCGTTCCGTGGGTATTAATACATATAATTTTTAAACAAAATATGCCATGAATTTCTGATCGGAATGATTTCTGATCTTTTTATTAAAATGTTCCGATGATAATAAGCTAATCACACGCTATTTCACAAAAGGTAAGAGTTTTAAATAAATAGCGTCTAAAAATTCAACACAAATTAAAATAATGGCAATAGAAAACGATCCTACGCTTTTTAAAGGCCAGTACTAATTAAAGCTATTTTTCAAAAATTATGTAAATTGCTGTTTTTCATCGGCGCAAATTCCAGATATTTTATTTGACCAGTCTTTCGTAATTGATTTATTTAATGTTTATTCGGCCTCTAGCCTATATAGATATATTTTTTATTACCCTTTTTATATACTCAATTTACTTTATACTTCTTTTTGGTTCAACCAGCTTTTTACAGCTAATGCTTTTTAAATTACTTTTTTAAATATCTGGTAGAAATACTAATAATTTCATTAATGAAAATTTCACCGCCAAAATGAAAAACAATGTAAAAAATAATTTTAGATTGAACAAACATACACTAGTCAAGGTTGTGAGACCACTACTCTAGAAAAAATGTTTCTCATTCAGTGTCTTTGTGGGTCCTTTTCAAAAAGGTCCCCTTTAAACAAATCTGAAAGGCACCGGGCGAAGTTTTTGGACAGAAATTGTTATATGCGGGTTATTTTAAACAAAACATTTTTGTGCTATTTTTATTTAAAGTTGGTGTACAAAAAGGAAGTACATATGTGGGAAATTATAAGTATAATTTCCGTGTATGTGGACAGTATTATATAGGGCTCAATATAATACAGTCCACATGTATTTCAATAAAATTAGGATAAGTAGTAAAAGGTATAGAGACAATAGCAAATTAAGTTTATAGAAAGTCTCACCAATATTTTTTCTGCTCCACACTCTCACGGTTGTTCCCGGTCTTCACTCGTGGTTATTCTTCACCCACGAAATCTGTCCGATGCACCGGTTTTTAAACACGTGTTTCGCAAATATATCACGATATAGGGCACACTTTGTCTGCACACGATTTAATACAGTATTTTCGATATTTCTCACGTAACTAAAGCGAAAAAGAGTTAATTACGATAGAAAAGCAGCCAAGATAGATGCTGTTCTTCTTGATAAGCGAAGATAGAGAGAGAATGAAAGAGAGAGAGTGTCTGGCTCTAGCGATGGCCAAACCTAAAAGAGAGAGAGAATGGTCTGTCCCTAGCAACGGGCGACCATCAAGAGAGAGTGTTTCTTCTTTGCTATCTTATAACTGTCTGCACAGTTTTTAGTACAATAGAATACAATTTTAGAGACCAGCCGGCCTAAGGGTTATTTGCTGTTGTATACTTGAAGATTTTACAGGGGTAAAAATAAAATTTAAATAAGGCATGAGCCTACAGTATTAATTGAGGTATAATAATATATACTGCTATATATGTTATATATTATGTTGATATACAGTGTGTAAAAGCCAAATGGAATAAGTTTATGTATTTCGTAAGGGAGAGGGTTGAACTGTAAGTAGGAAGGGTGATTAAGGGTTCTTCTTCTTCCTATGCCGTCCCCATTAACGGAGGTTGGCGACCACATTTTTAAAAGCTTCTCTGTCTTTTGCAACGTGGAATAATTCGTCTATAGTCATGTTTGTCCAGTCTCGAATATTTCGCAGCCATGACTTCCTCTTTCTACCTATTCCCTTTTTGCCATCGACTCTACCCTGCATGATGACCTGCAGAAGACTATATTTATTATTTCTTAGTATGTGTCCAAGGTATGCAGTCTTGCGTACTTTTATCGTTCTCAACAATTTTTTGACTCGACCCATTCTTCTCAGCACTTCCTCATTGGTGACCCTGGCAGTCCATGGGATTCTCAACATTCTCCGGTATATCCAAAGTTCAAAGGCTTCAATCTTTTTAACTATTTGCGCTTTTAGTGTCCATGTTTCTACCCCGTACAATAATTGCGACCAGACGTAACATTCAACAAACCTCAGTCTCAGCGCAATATTCAGATTTTTGTCACAGAACAATTGTTTGAATTTTAAGAACGCTGCCCTTGTCATTTCTATTCGTACCCGGATCTCTTGGTCTGGATCTAATTCTGTGTTGATGTAAGCTTCCAGATATTTATATTTTGTCACTCTCTCTATTTGCCGTCCACCAAGAGTTAGTTGTTCATTATTTATTGGACTCCTTGATACTATCATAAATTTGGTCTTATCTGTGTTGATGTCAAGTCCCATTTGAATGCATTCACTATTTATTGCATCTAGTAAAGTTTGTAGATCTTCTATACTCTCAGCCATAATTACCGTGTCATCTGCAAATCTCATGGTCTTTATGATTTCTCCACCAATTCTTATTCCCTCTTTTCTTTCCCATAAGGCTTTTCTGAATATGACCTGTGAGTACACGTTGAAAAGCGTCGGAGACAAGACGCATCCTTGCCTAACCCCTCTCACAATCTGTATATTATTTGTTTCTATATCGTTCACCTTTACTACTGCTTTCTGGTTCCAGTATATAGCCTTAATAAACTCAATGTCTTTTTTGTCTAAATTGATGTTTTTTAATTCATCTATTAACTTCATATGCTGCACTCGGTCAAAGGCCTTCCTACAGTCTATGAAGCATACATATGCACTCTTTTTATATTCCCGACATTTCTGCAAGAGTACCGTCAACGTAAATAATGCCTCTCTTGTACCCATGCCTCCTCTGAAGCCAAACTGAGTTTCATCTATCTGTTCCTCACATTTCTTATAAATTCGGTTTTGAACAATTTTCAAAAGAATCTTTAAAGGGTGGCACATTAGGCTTATCAATCTATAGTCATTACATGATTTGGGATTGTTGTTTTTATTAAGGGTTATATATTATTAAGGGTTGGACTAAGATAATTATTGTAAAATTGTGATATAAGGATAGTTAATAATACAGCGAAAAAATAACATGATTTTTCGCATATGAGAAAATTGAACAGTTGGCACTTTTCGAATTCTACGCAATTTAAATCATTACAGCAAGGCGAACTTAAACTGGTACAAAGAAAGAAGAAAAAATATTTCCAGTCCAATTCACGTGAGAATACTTACGATGAAGGGGTGACATCTTGAATAAGGAAAATTGTCCATATTTTTATTTTTTTGAAAACATACCACTAACAGTCGACAATATTAAGAACAGAGTAAAGGATGATGAGGACCTACCAGCTCTTTTAAAAACCACATTTCGTAGGCTAGTAAATGACTGCTCCTCAGTTGCTCCTATACAGTCTTCGTAGACACACTCAAGACTAGCAACTTCAACGTGGAGTCATATGTCGCCATGTTACCTAATCCAACGGTTACTTTAACATCCTAAACCATTATAGGAACATTTGTAAACTAAATGTAATTAATTATTTGTTAACGGGTTTTTACCCACATATTTAGTGGCTACATTCATGTACTCTTAGACACTGATGATGGAATATGAATTCCAAAAACGTTTTGTCTTTTTAACTTAGCCCGTTTGGGTTCTTAATATATACCTCTTACTAAGGATTTTTAATAAATTTTTTATTTTACGAAGTAAAAGTTACCAAGTAGACTACAGTCTCCTCGTCAAGGTCCACAGTTACCCTTAATTAATGGGTAACTGTGGACCCGTACATGTAAGAGAAGAATGTCAATACTCTTCTCTTTTAATTCATTTTTCATCTTCCATTAAAGAGAAGATATGAGTCCGCTAGATGCAAAACTTTGTATTTACTGTATAAGTCAAACTGAGTTATTTCCAAAAAAAGATGAATTTCGCAAAAAACCTTAGACATAATAAATGGCACTTTTTGTGATATTTATATGATATGATAAATACTTTATTAGGTAAAATATAATGATTTTTTTCTTAGAAAAGTTATTGGTTTTACTAAAAAAGGAAGAAAAATTTGAAAATACCGAGTTTTGCAAGTGAACTATGTAAATACAGATTTATGCAACGTACATGGGCATTATGATCATGTGTTGTGGCAACCTGGTTCGTGTTGTGGGGGGGGGGTGTGGTGTACAGGGGGGACGTATCAAGTGTGGGGGAGGTTGTTGGTTTGTTACGACTGGGGGTAGTGATTCGGGGAGGTTTGGGGTGGGGGTGCCACTGGTCTTTTGGGGTCGTCTTTGGAGACGTGGGAGAGTGGGTTTAGGATGGACGTTCTAGTTGGGCCGAGGGGGGCGCTGTCTGCTTGCTGGTAGCTCCGGGTCGGCGCTCGTCTCGGGTGGATGGGGCTGGGTCGCCCTGGTGCAGAGTAGGTGTGTAAAATGGGTGTTCCGGCGGGGCGATCCCCTTGGGGCTCCTATTGGGGGGCGTTGGTGTGGTGACGGGGAAGTGGTGTGCGCAAGGGATTGGATATGCATAGAGAGGGGGTTTTCAGGGGGGGGATGTTTGATTGCGGGGGACCGGGGCGAGAGGTGTGATCAGGGCGGTTCACCGTGGGCTGTTCCAGTGTTTCACCTGTGGGAGCACCCGGTCCGGTGCATGTGTTTCGGGGCCGGTCTGTTATTAGTATTGCGGTGCGCGGGGATGGTCTGGGGAATCGCGGCACGGGGAAGGGTTGTGTTTCTTCTATCAGGCTACGCTTGCTGGCTCCTGGCGGTTTGCTGCCAAGGCTCAGCATCGTGGGATGGGGGGTGCTCTTGGAGGGCGGCTGTGGCAGGGGGCGGGGGTGTTAACTTCGCCCACATTCTGCGGTGGGGAGCTTCCTTTCTATCATACCGAAAATCCTATCTGGTGGCAAAAAGGAATGACCAACAACAGGAAACGTAAACTCCACTTCCTTGATGTGACCAGGTGCTTCATAAACCAACCAGTAGATTATCATAGACATCATCGTGCTATTTTTCCACATCCATCCACAGATGGAAGTGGTGAACAGAACAAATAGGTGAACTTTTTCGATTTGATTTTTAAAGTTGAATTTTATGAGAGTATCATGTACAGCAGGGGCAACAGCATTTGAATCTTTTGAATGTTCAAACTCCAGCCACACATATGACGTCATTTGCAGAAGAAAGATGGGATTTCGAATTTCCAGCCTTCTTTCTTCTTTTAGTTCTATGACCGTTATCGATCGTTGGATATCATGTTGGCTACCATATTCGCTATCGTGACTTTATTGACAGCAGCTCTAAATAACGATGTAGTTGATTTTCCATACCATTGCCTTAGATTTTTCAGCCATGATGTTCTTCTTCTACCAGGACCACGATTACCTTGGATCTTTCCTGAATGATCAGATGTAAAAGATCATATTTTTCAGGGTGTCTCATAATATGACCGAAGTATTTCAGCTTGCGTTTCTTTATTATATTGACCAGTTGTGTTGTTTGGTTCACCCGTCTAAGGACCTCTTCAATTTCCAGCCACGATGGTGAAATTATAAAAATTTATTTGCTGTGAGAAATAAGCCGCCTGGTCAGTATGAACTCTCTGCTCTGTTATAACCTTTAACTTTTCTTCTTCTGAATTTTCTTTTCTCAAAATTTCCTTCGCTCTGAGACACGCAGAACAAGCATCTACTAAGGGAGTGCCGATTGATATGTTGTAGTGTTCATTAACGTATGTTCAGAAATATGATAACTTTACGGAATGATGTGGATGACGTTGACAATACATTCTGTAAAGCTTTGTAAAATTCAGATCACATGGTAAATACAATCTAGTCGATCGTCCTCTATTATAATGACTCTCTGCACCGTTCAAACGCCCCATAAATGTTTGGATAGATAATTTTATTGGATCAAATCTACCTTTTGTTGTATCTCCCCCTCTTCTCTCTTTATGTATTTCACCCCGGATAACAAACGTTCTTACAACACGCTCTATTCTTTCAGAACTTAAATGAGTTATTCCAAGAAATGCTGTCTTGCATATTCTTAAAAGTCCACCTTCTACTGTAGGAACAAAATATTTAATTGAAATTCCATGTAGGTTTGTACCTGATCTCTTGGGCTTTTGACCTTTACAAAATTTTAGCAAAAAAATATCTTGTTTTATTTTTTCAGTTGTTGAATACAGATTATTATGAAAACGCTGAATGTCTCGCATCTATACAACAATACACTTTCTTTTGTATGGTTACGGGTGGGAAAACCAGGTAAATCCTTAGGTTTATGCCTAAAAATATTGACAATAAGTCCCAAACCTATCTAGTTAATTGTAGACACCTCTTACCTTTTAAGTTTCATTACATTTCGTTTCCATTTTTCTGTTTGTACAACTCGTTTTCTCCCTTTTCCTTTTTCACAAGGTCTAATATGCACATGAAGATCCATAATGTTAATTATTTGCAATAAACTTGGTGTTTTTAGTACTCAAATAACAAACAGTGAAACCGGTAATGACGAATGATGGAATAATTGACATGTGCACATCAGACGTGTCATGTGACTCAAACAATGTAAGCGATTGGCCAATTGCAATTACACAGTTATGCAACTGGCATAGGCTGACAGATACAGAGTTTTGCGTCTGACTTAAGATTTCTAATGCCTTCTTCTTAGTAAATACCTTACTTTGCTGCTGAATTTCTACATCAGCAGATAGCTATAATATGTGACATTTGACTGTCAGCTAAAACTCAATTTTTACAATTTTTGCAAATACAGAGTTTTGCATCAAGCTGACTCATATTAATAGATTACTAATACATATCTACAAACAAAGAGAAAGTGGTTTAAAACCCAACTAACTTCATAAGTAACTTCAAAATAAAACTTTTTATATTCCGTCCACAGATACCACACTTCACGCTACTTTAAAAGTACTTTCAGAGAAGAAGAAGAATAGTTGTGACAACGAAAAAGATAAGTCGAAAAATAGTTGACGAACACAAGATATATTTACTGAAAATATCGAATACATATGACAAAGAGATATAATTTTATCTCAACCAATTAACACAAGAAGAAGAGAAATCTTTTATGATCAAAACTATTAACTTAAAGTTGTACAATAAAAATTAATGCACTTACAAATTTAAACAGCGAATTTAAGTACAAGTATTGGCAACCTTTATCACATTCGTGAGTAAAACTTAATCCTTTATGTATATATATGAAATTGTGTCTATTTATACTCTACATAAACCCAACATCCAATTTGAACTGTATTAGATCATCTCCTGAGAGAAACTTTCATTCGAGCTGCCGGCACCTTCTGGCTGCTTTCCTTTCGAAACTTAAGTAATACGAAAAAATAAAAAGTCTGAATATTTCGTTAGAAAAGTTAGTAAATGCAGCAGCAGCATGCTGGTCTGACGGTAATAAACTAGGTCAAAAATATGGATCGGAAACTTAGATAAACTTCTGTAAATAAAAATAGTCTGGACGCTATCAAAAGGTACGAAGTTGGATTTTGTACATAAGTAAAAAAGCAGTTAACTGTATAATTGCAATATAATATAAACCCAAAAAAAATTATTAATGAAGCTTTGGCTATATGACGTAAATGTGTAATAAATAAAATAAACATACTTTTATACGTTTGTCGCTCAAGGTCAAGCAAAAGCCATCAACTATACTTAAGTATAAAAAGAAATTGAGAAGGGTGACGCATACATATAATAGATTCTACTCATTAAAGAATATCAAAAAATTAAAAGAATATCCACAAGGAAACTAAATTCCTGTAGTTAGCGGTATACCATGTATCACAAAAAATTTTTAGAAAATGACAACTACAAGCTATAGTGGTACCGCACTGTATTTTTGGACCAACCAGTGGTGCATAATAGGTCGGGTCTCATATCAGTAAATAAACTTATTAGGCAAACAACACTTATTGATGTGGCGATACCCAACACCAATAATTTTTGTGTTAAATACAATGAAAAGATCGCCAAGTACAGAGATCTAGAAATACAAATCAGAAGACAATCAAGAATGGAAACTACTTAGACACTACCTATTAATCTATCTACTACTGGTATTATTCCCAAAAACCTCCTAGATAACATAAAACAGCTGGGTCTAAATGAACATTACTAAGGCCATGCAGAAAGCTGTACTCCTCGCGACGTCCAGATGTGTACGGAAATTTTTGGGAGGTACTCCAACATACCAAGTCCTAGACCTAGGGCTCGATAATACGGAAAGAGTCCCTCCAGAGCTCAATCCTTTTGATACCGTAGGTATCTGGGATAAGTGAATTTTCTCCTGAGAAGGAGTGTGAGCCGGCTAAATCTGGAATGTCACTAACTCAAACAAATACTATATATTCTTACATTAATGGATTTTATGAACAACATGTCAAAAATGTTGGCAACGTATGGATATTAATGTTGGACATAAATCATCAAAAATATCTGGAAAATATTTTTCAAAATAAAAACCCAAGGTTAGATCATCCATCAAATGCTATTTATAAAATAAATTGTATAGACTGTATTTTAACATATATTGGATTAACAAATACACCAATACCTAACCTCTACCAAGAACAGAAGGCTAAAATCAGAATAAAAAGCGAAACATCTGGAAAAATCAATATCGAGAAGTGAGTAAGACATGGATGTATCCTATCACCTTTGCTGTTCAATGTTTACTCTGAGAAGATATTTCAGAAAGCTTTGGAAGGCACCTCGGATGGTATAATTATAAACGGGCAATGTATAAATAACCTGCGATATGCTGATGACACTGTCATACTGGCAAATAATGCTGAAGCCCTGCAACGCTTAATGGACCGAGTAACGACAGCCTGTAGAGAATTTGGAATGAAATTGAATACAAAGAAGACAAAAACGATGATCATCAGCAAGCACCAAAACAGAAGGGTGAAGGTCAATGTTGACGGAACAGATCTGGAAAGAGTAACAAGAACAACGTACCTTGGAAGTAATCTTGATGAAACTTGGGATCACTCACTAGAGATAAGTTCAAAATGCAAAAAGTTTTATGCAACCGCCAGCTGGGCATCTCATTGAGAACTAGAATACTTAAGTGCTATGTTTTCACCACCTTGCTCCATGGTGTTAAAGCATGGACAATGACAGAAGCAACACAAAAAAGAATCCAAGCATTCGAACTCTGGTGTTACCGTAAAATGCTCAGAATATCCTACATGAGCCATACGACAAATGCGGAAGTCTTGCGGAGGATGAATAAGGGCAGAGAGCTTATGCTTATAATAAAAGAACGGAAAGTACAATATTTTGGTCACTTCATAAGAAATTAAAAGTATGAACTGCTTCAACTTATAATCGAAGGCAAAGTCAATAGCAAAAGAGAACCAGGAAGAAGACGCAACTCTTGGCTTAAAAACCTACGGCAATGGACGAACATGACCTCCATAGAACTATTCAGGGCTGCTACAAATAGGATTAAATGGGCAAATGTAATGGCCAACGTCCTTAAGGATAAGGCACCGTAAGAAGAAGACCAATACCTACATAAAAGAGTTATTGCACACAAACATAGTGTACATACCAATATATTAAACGCAACAGTCCTAGACAAACATTCTCTGGAAAATAGCCATTCTATGGATTTTTAAAATGATCAGTTTTGGAAAAAGAACAAAATTACAACAAAAAATTCGTATTGGTGATGATCCACATAAGAGATACAAATTTTTTCAATAATAAATTTGACATCAAATATCTTTCCAATATGTATCATAATTTAATAAAATGAGTTGTTTTTAAATGCACTATGCACTATGCTGATATGGGAGTTGATAATTATTCATATATTCAACCTTGTTAAATATATACTACTTAAACTTTGAGGGTATACAAGGCAACTATCGAACACGGTGATTAATTTAATCTTGCCCAAGTACTTTCGATAAATAGATCATCTTCAGGGCATCTGAAATAAGTCAAGAAACGTTTTTTATAAAAAGGAAAATTAATTCACTTGGATAAAAAACTCCAAGTTTATGGTTAAAAAAATTTTATATGTGATAAACGTTTATAGACTTATTTCGTCAGTTGTGGCCTATCCGACATGGGAAGAATGTCATAAATGTAAAATTTGGACATAACAATACAAAATACAATACACAAAGACAAACAAACACTTTAAAATTTTAAGGAGAAGCTTGTATAGAAGCCGGAGACAGAATGGGCTCCCGGTCAGACCGGCTTCTATACAACATGTAGCTTCTCCTTTTCAAAAATTTTAAAGTGTTTGTTTGTCTTTGTGTATTGTATTTTGTATTGTTATGTCCAAATTTTACATTTATGACATTCTACTCATGTCGGATAGGCCACAACTGACGAAGTAAGTCTATAAACGTTTATCACATATAAAATTTTTTCAACCATAAACTTGGAGTTTTTTATCCAAGTGAATTAATTTACCTTTTTATAAAAACGTTTCTTGCCTTATTTCAGATGCCCTTGAAGATGATCTATTTATCGAAAGTACTTGGGCAAGATTAAATTAATCACCGTGTTCGATAGTTGCCTTGTATACCCTCAAAGTTTAATTATTCGAACATTTAACCTTATATTGATATACTACTTACTTGCATAAGATTAAAACACATGGCGATGAGCGCCATTCCAAGCATAAGGTAAATGGAACAAAAAACGAAACTCAGTTCCAAAACTTCGGAATAAAAGTCCTTTCCTCTGCCGTAAATTTTATCTCCTGGAACCAAGTCCCCAAATCCAATGGTGCTAAGAGAAATGAAGCAAAAGTAGGACGCGTCCATGAATGACCAATGTTCTTCCCATTTGCAAAATAATAATGCTCCACTGCAAATGTAACTGCAAAAAAAATAAAAGAGATATTATTAACCGTTTCTGTGCCGCTGTTGCTTATATGTGTCAGATGATGACTTGAAAATATTCATACGAATTCAATTTGAAGTTCCGATTTCATTTTTGAAAGCGACGCGTTTTTTTCTTCCCATCACTTCTTATTTGGAATTATTTAAAACTCAGACTTTTCAAATCGTTATTGATAATAATAAAATAAGCTATGGTTACACATGGTAACACAAATAAGGTTACACAAATAATAACGAAACAGATTCTGAATCTAAAATCAAAGTAAATCGTTCTTTTCTTTCAATAAATAGGATGATTGTTTGTATCAAACAATTAAATTGATAATTATATTCAAATGGAATATGTTTAATTAGCGATTGTCAAAGCAAGTTTCTCAGTTACCTATTTCAGTCTCCGAGCGATAGTTAAATATTGATATTTTATCCTTTGATAGTGAAATTGTTTCATGTTTCATGTAGAAGATCAAAGTTATGTACTTGTATGTATTCAAAGCGATCAAACATTATCGTAAACAGTAGTTTATTTTTTAAATAGGCATCTTTGTTTTATGATTACTAGCCATTATAAACTCTTAGTATGAATCGTATGCAACGTTTTCCCATGTGGTCTCCTATATAGAATATTTTGTAATTAGCTCTGAGGTATAAGCTAATTATATATTATACAGGGTGAGTCATAACTATTGGGACATAGACTAAGGACAGGTTATTTGGACCAAAATATGGCTATTGGGCCAAATATGTCTTAATAAAATGTTGCTGAGAAAAAAGATACAGGGTGTTAAAGTTAATTTTTGTTTTTCGTTTTTTGCTGATAGTTTCCCTGTATATTTATAAATTACTATCAAAATTGGCACAGATGCATAATCTTAGACAAGAAATAGTATGTTATTTACAATTCCACTATCAAATACCAAACTAATAAACAAAGTTGCAACTAACGTAAGGTTTCCGTTTTGATGATAAATCAAAACTAAACACACTTTAACTTAAAAGAACTCACAAAAACTCAAACTAAATGTTCTACATGGTCTCCTCCGATTTCTATGCCTTTTTTAATTCTTTTTATAAAGGATTTTTGGACGTTAAAAAAAATATTATTCTGTCCCCTTATAAGATTAGCTGCATTTTGAATGTATCTCTAAAGTTTCGTCTGGTGTATTAATTTCATTGGCATAAACTAAGGACTTCATATGTCCCAAAAATAAAAATCTAGCGGGTTGTAATCAGGACTTCTTGGTGGCCATTGAAAATCACTGCCTCTGCCAATCCATCGTTGAGGAAATACGTCATTAAGATGATTTCTAACAGCTAATGAAAAATGAGGTGGCGCTCCATCCTGCATAAACCACATTTTTCTTCTTACATCCAGTGACAGATCATCTAAAATATCACTAAGAGTATTTTCCAAAAAGAATAAATAAGAATCTCCATTTAAATTCGGAGGAAGAACATAAGGCCCTAGTAGTTGGTCGACTATAATGCCACACCAAATATTCAATTTAAACTCATGCTGAAAATGTCTAGCTTTAATAGCATGCGGGTTTTCTTCTTCCCAATAATGACTATTTCGCCAATTAAAAACCCCTCGTCTGGTAAAAGTTGCTTCGTCGGTGAACATAATATTCTTTATAAAGTGTCTGTTATTGCGATGTTTATTCAGAATACGTTGACAAAACTGTAACCGTCGTGGAAGATCTGTTGAAAGTAAATTTTGAACAGGAGTGAAGTGATAAGGATGGAGGTTCTCTTTTTTTAGAATTCTAACAATAGACGACTGACTTACTCCAGTTGCTGCTGATAGATGTCGTGAACTTCGTTCAGGATTTTCATCTACTCGAACCAAAAGTTGCATCTTCTTCATTAGGTGTGATTTGTTTCGGTCAACCGCCCCGATTTTTAGTGTGAAATGACCCAGTTTCACCTAAACTACGATATAATCTTGCAAAAGTTTTGTGATTTGGTTGCCCTATGTTTGCGTATAACATTCCATACCGTCTGGCGTATACACAAATCATATCTTGCATTTCTTCATTAGTAAAATGATTGTGACGAGGCATTTCAATCAAAAAAGCAATGATTACTTTTAAAAAATGCAACATTACACTACACTGTCACATCAAAAATAATTTACTCTGAACAAATGACATTTACCAACAACAATTATCTGACAGTCCAAAGCATACTTTTCATAAATGAAATAATATTTGAAATCCTTTTTAAGACTCTAAGCAGTTCGACTGCGTTTTTATCGAAAACGGTTGAAATTATCATGTTTAAACAAGAGTACCAATTTTACGTAAAAATGATGTTTACGTCATATTTTCTAATAAAAATTACTAAAAAGGTTCATCAGAAAAAGTTTAGACTCAATTTGATCATTAGGAATGATCCACGTGGCGCACTCTATGACAAAACGTAAAATTGTAAATAAAATACTATTTCTTGTCTAAGATTATGCCTCTGTGCCAATTTTGATAGCAATTTATAAATATACAGGGAAACTATTAGCAAAAAACGAAAAAACAAAAATTAAATTTAACACCCTGTATCTTTTTTCTTAGCAACATTTTATTAAGGCATATTTGGCCCAATAGCCATATTTTGGTCCAAATAACCTGTCATTAGTCTATGTCCCAATAGTTATGACTCACCCTGTATAATATTGTATAAATTATTATTGCAAATAATAGAAAATTTTGTATGCTTTCTGCGGTACAATAGCTTTTACATTCAACATAGCAACAATGCAAATAAATATTAAAACTCACTGCTACTGGTAAAAAATTAATGTCTATTTTGCATCAAATATTAACCAGTTAACACAAAAACAGCCGTCAAAAAGGTTATGTATCAAGTGAATAACTGTTATCAATGTGTTGCATTTGTTAATTATTAGTTTGTAAGATTTTTCTACATGCAGCAACATATTATTGTATTTGTTTTAATTATTTTAAAAATAAATGTTATACTTGCTAGGACACCTAGGACACCTTAAATGCCAAAGACAGATATTATATCAAGAGCCAGTAGGAATCAGGAAGAGAGGCAGGCCAAGATCTAGATTCAAAACTCAAATCGAAGATGACTTGAGGAATCTAGGGGCCAGTAATTGGAAAGCCAGGGCGAAAGATAGGGGGGAGATGGGGACTAATTCTTGAATAGGCCAAGACCCACTCAGGGTCATGATTGCTACATGCTTTAACTGATGTACTACAAATATGACATTTTGATTTCCACTTCTAAATAAATTTTACTACAATATAAACACAGGAATAAATGAATAACCAATTTCGCATAAGAATTTAAATAAATTAGATGTTCAATAAAAGATGGGAGAACTACATTTATTCTAATTAGCTTATTCTAAGCAACTTTATTAAACAATGAATTTAAAAACTAAATACTATCAATAATATTCACCCAATATTAAATTCACTATGGAATTAGAATCAAACTTCTCCATCAATTTCTTGGACCTTTCCATCAATAGAATCAATAATGTCTTTCATTATAGCATCTACAGAAAACCCACACAAACAGATCATGTCATACATTTCAATTCTAACCATCCCATTTCACATAAATTATCTGCATTCAACAGTTTTATTCATCGTTTAGAAACCATCCCATTATCCAAAATTATCTACAACCAAGAACTAAGCATAATCAAACAGATTGCTTTCAACAATGGCTACAACCCTGATATCATCCATAAACTCATTTATAACTTTAGATTTCCCCATCTTATTTCTCATTACCATTTCACTGTCCAACACTCTCTGAATCAATAAAAAACACTATCCTGAATTCTGTTGAAAATATTAAGATTTCCTTTAAAGTCAACAATAAATTGAGTAGATTATTATGCAATAGTAAGGACCCTATTGACTTCAGCAAACGCAGTGGAGTTTATAAACTTCAGTGTTCTGACTGTGATGCCACTTACATTGGTAGAACTTGTAGATCTCTAGTAACCAGGGCCATTGAACATTCTAAGTTAGAGAACACTTCTTCTTTTTCACATCATCTTAAATATCACAATCACACAATCAAGGTACCAGATGATATCTCTCTTCTTCATAACATCCCAGGTAGAGATTATCTCAAACTTGATCTTTTTGAGGATTTGGAAATAGTCAAGGAAAAGAAAAATAGTCCCAATTGTGTTAATCGTCACACCAGCATCAACAGAGACTTCGTCCCACTTCATCGACAATTATTCTCCTAATCTAACTTTCTTTCTTTTAACTACACATCCAATTTTACTTCACTTCTACATTTCTTTCTATTTCTCATAGCTAAATATCAACTTACATAATCATTCATACTTAACTCTATACTTGTCACCATTAATACACTAACATCACCCCTTTGCCAATATCCAACTACCCATCCTCTCCAATAACTACCATCTCACTTATCATACACATTTTCTTATAAATATTCATTTTACATCTATCAATCTCTTATCACAATCAGTTTCAATATCCCAGCTTACATCGTTACATTCACCTTCTATTTCCTTTTCTTGCTTTCTCTTTTATTTCTTTTTTCTTTTTCTTTTCCTCGGCTCATCTTCCATAAATTACAATCCAACTTTTATATATACTCATTTCATACAACGAAACAATTAGGTAATAACATTCTTTTTATCCCATTTAAAATGATTTATTAATTTTAACCACTTAAATTAAAAAATTTTCCCTACCTTGGTATACCAATTTATTTTACATCGCAGTCACTCATTGATTTATATTCTCCCATCAGTTTTTAAAATACCAAAAATTGCTAATGATCCTACTACACACAAAACACATTTCTTCACTAAAAACTGCCTACTCACAAACTTAAGCACAATGACTTTGCTCCTACCACATCATTCCACTTGACATTGACGGGTACTAACTGATTTTTCATACCATCTTTCTATCAGTTAGCCCTAGACTCCAACACAGATCAGAGGTAATGTAAGTCGATAAAACCTCACCAACTACAGGGGGTCATATAAGATGCCCCCAGTTTCATTTTTTAATATTACACAATTTAAGAGTCTATTGCATTTACCTGAATAAATAACATGAAGATTATTTTTTAAATCCAGATGTCCATCGAATGTTTTTTATGTGGCCACACAATGTTTTTTCAACAACTTTTTATGTAAGTAGTAAAAAACCAACTTGTTCTTTTTGTATATTCAAATTTTAACTTTCTTGTTTTTAATATTGGTATTTTTACTCTCTCTTTTAGTAAACTGAAGATGGAATGATACAATTCCGAAAAGATCTTCTTTATAATAAAAAAATTTTAAGCTTTTAATAAGCGCTTTTTTTATACCTTAATACACACGAACACCACGTGCTTTGAAGTTAAAAACATTAATGTATACCTACCCAACCATAATCGTTAGACATACTGTAACTGGTACTGGAATGTTTTGAATGTCATTTTCTTTAAAATCTTCGGTACACGTTTCACTTACAATGGATACTCTTGGTCCCAATGGCGGTACGGAAATGGAACTCTAGAACAAAATAGCAATATTAGCAAACTTAATAAATGGCGTTAATTTATTAATTATTTAAATAAATTATAGTATTTTTTTACTTTTTAACAGTAAATCATCAACGACCAAACTAGAGCTTCATTGTGTGATCAATTTAACAAAAAATACATGGATGAAGATATTGCCATGCGTCTATGGAAGGAAGTAGCGTGAATGCAACACAACTGCTAGGTACCTATACATGTCTACAAACAGTTATTGAATATTTAATAATATAATTTATTAAGAATAGTGTTACTATTTTCATTAGTAACAAAATAAATAAAAAAGTTTCATAAAAATAAACTCTACAATGGATGATTTAAAATATATTGCACGAATGTCTGCTGTAATATCAGTGCACATCTTGTAGAAGTTTTGTGGACTTCTTCTTCTTACGGTGCCTTATCCTTAAGGACGTTGGCCATTACATTTGCCCATTTAATCTTATTTGTAGCAGCCCTGAATAGTTCTATGGAGGTCATGTTCGTCCATTGCCGTAGGTTTATAAACCAAGAATTGCGTCTTCTTCCTGGTCCTCTTTTGCTATTGACTTTGCCTTCGATTATAAGTTGAGCAGTTCATACTTTTGATTTCTTATGATGTGACCAAAATATTGTGTTTTCCGTTTTTTTATTATATGCATAAGCTCTTTTTCCTTATTCATCCTCCGCAAGACTTCCGCATTTGTCGTATGGCTCATGTAGGATATTCTGAGCATTTTACGGTAACACCAGAGTTCGAATGCTTGGATTCTTTTTTGTGTTGCTTCTGTCATTGTCCAGGCTTTAACACCATAGAGCACGGTGGAGAAAACATAGCACTTAAGTATTCTATTTCTCAATGAGATTCCCAGCTGGCGGTTGCATATAACTTTTTTGCATTTTGTAAAACATTGTACGTGCCTTTTCCAGGCGTATTCTTATCTCTAGTAAGTGGTCCCAAGTTTCATCAAGATTACTTCCAAAGTACGTTGTTCTTGTTACTCTTTCCAGATCTGTTCCGTCGACATTGACCTTTACCCTTCTGTTTTGGTGTTTGCTGATGACCATCGTTTTTTTCTTTTTTGCATTCAATTTCATTCCAAATTCTCTACAGGCTGTCGTTACTCGGTCCATTAAGCGTTGCAGGGCTTTAGCATTATCTGCCAGTATGACAGTGTCATCAGCATATCGCAGGTTATTTATACATTGCCTGTTTATAATTATACCATCCGAGGTGCCTTCCAAAGGTTTCTGAAATATCTTCTTAGAGTAAACATTGAACAGCAAAGGTGATAAGACACATTCCTGTCTTACTTCCTTCTCGATATTGATTTTTCCAGATGTTTCGCTTTTTATTCTGATTTTAGACTTTTGTTCTTGGTAGAGGTTTGAAATGATCCTTAAGTCTTTATCGTCGACATTACATGACCTTAAAATATCTATTAGTTTATCATCACAAATGAACGTTATTGTTAGGTTCACCGTAACTCAAATTAATCATAGTTGATCCATCTCGTAAAGAATCAATTCATTCCTTTTTGATAGCAATGTTATAAAACACGTACATACACTTTACAATTTTGTCAGCTAAATCAGGGGTTGTTTAAATTGATTTTTGGAGTAACTTTCATTTGGCAGCCAAAATTTCAAAGATCCATCACCGTTAACCACAAAGGTATATTTTATGGTTGTTTGTAGCAATTCTGTGTCTGCAGTCATGCTAAAAGTATCATTTCTTAAACGTCGATAAAGCGTTCTTTCTGAAAATATCCCAATGACAGCCATATGCACCAACTTCTATACAAATAATTTTTTATTGTGCATCAGCAACTGCTTGCAGAATTAATGAATAGTACCATTTATCATTATAGTGCATACTTCCTAAATTAGCAGGGTATTTTTACATAAATATGTTTCCTGTCTATAGCCCCCACGCAGTTAGGGAATTCCAGTTTTGCATGTAAATAGTAGATGATTGCAGAAGCAAACTAGTTGTATGATCTGACATGTAGATCGGTGCTAACGTATCCTAAATTGCGGTGCAAACTGCTACAATAATGTAATGCTTCGTTGAGGTTTCAGTTTCGAATGCATCACTGAGAGCTCCGTAGGAGTCACTCAACAATAGTTATGTAATATAATTTTTAACACTCTAATATGAACAATAATTCCTTTTTTAACAATATTATTTTTATTCTTGAAGATATTGTAGCAAAGAAAAAAATGGAAACATTTGAATGGTAGTTTTTGGAGTGAAATGAAAATAAGAAGGCAAACCGAAATCTGCGGACGCCCAAGGCAACTTACCACACAAAACACAATGAAAATGGTTCCAAAACATAAAATTTAAGTAAAATTCTGCCCTTGAGAAGTGTTATGGAGCGAAACTTCAAAAGTGATTGATTGCTCCTATTTCACTCAGGATGAGCCTCAGCGTATAACATAGTCTATTGTTGGAGTGAGGTCAATTGTCCACAACTAATGCCTCTATATCTCAGGCATCTTTAACTTCTTTAAGTTTAAGTGTAGGCAGAAAACGCAAAGGTATTACCTCAGAAAAACGAGAAAGGTTGCATATCAAAAAAGAAAAACTGGACATCATAGAATTAATGGCAAGGCAATAAGAGAGAAAGATACAACTTATCATTTTCTGGTTTAGAGGGGCAATAATTGCTACAGCAAAGAAACACATTCCCAGGGGCCATCGTAAGCAATACATACCAGGATGGAGTGAGGAAAGCCAAAACCTCTACGAAGAATATCTTGAAACCGGTGAAAGTGACCTTGCGGACGAACTTCTCCTGAGCCTTGATGTAGCAAGAAGGAAGAAATGGACAAATGAAGTCGAATCGTTAGATTTCAAAAAGTCTAGCCGTAAAGCGTGGTCGCTCCTAAGAAAACTCGGAAGTGACAAACTGGCAACACGACAAATCCACGACTTCAACCCTAATAAAATTGCATCACATATAGTTGCCACCTCCAGAGGAGCATGTGATAAAAAGTTTACCACTACTATAAAAAGGGAGCTTAAACATCCAGAAGAAGTCTCAAACGCCATCAAAGACATTAAACCCAACAAAGCTCCTGGTACAGACGGTATACCTCCCGAATTCCTGATCCATTGTGGGGAAATCTGCAAAAACCTGGTTGTCTAAATTCTATACAGATATACTCAAAACAGGTAACCTACCAAACCTCTTTAAACAAACAAAAATCATAGCCATCCTGAAACCTGGAAAACCAACAGACAACCCAGCGAGTTACCGCCCCATCGCTTTACTCAGTTCAGCTTACAAGCTCCTCGAAAGACTGGTCCTGAACAGAATCGGCCCAAAGCTACTTCAAAAAAATACCAATTGAACAAGCAGGATTCAGGCCTCAACGAAGCACCACTGACCAAGTGCTCTCTATAACTACCTACATAGAAGCAGGTTACCAAAGAAAACTGAAGACGTCTGTGGCATTCATTGATTTATCGGCTGCCTATGATACGGTTTGGAAGGATGGCCTCATCTATAAGCTCCTTAAAATAATCCCCTGCCAAACAACCGCCCGACTCATAAATACTATGCTGAGCAGTAGAAACATTCGTGTAACCATGGGAACTACAGTAAGCAAACAGAGAACGCTTAATAATGGCCTCCCCCAGGGCTCCGTACTTGCACCCTGCTATTTAATATGTATATAGCTGATATGCCCCCTACCAGATCTAAAAAATTTGGATATGCAGACGACTGGGCACTTGCAACTCAAAGCTCCTTATTACAAAACTCCGAGGCAATCCTAACGGAAGATCTGGAACGCCTGGTTAAGTACTTTAAAACAATGGAGACTTAAACCTAACCCCAAAAAAACCGAGGTTAGCTGTTTTCACCTGAACAACAAAATGGCCCACACAAAACTTAAAGTATACATTGATAACCAACTGCTCACGTACAACCATAATCCCAAGTACCTCGGCGTCACCCTGGACAGAACACTCTCCTTTAAGAAACATCTTGAGAACACCGCAGCAAAGCTGAGAACCCGTAACAACATCATACAGAAGCTTTGCGGGACTACATGGGGCTCATCAGCAGGTACACTCCGGTGTTCAGCCCTTGGACTCGTATACTCCGCAGCTGAATACTGCTCTCCTGTTTGGCTGAATAGCGTCCACACAAAAATTATAGATACCCAGCTCAATGTCGCCATGCGTCTCATATCTGGAACGATCAAGTCTACACCTGTGGAGTGGCTTCCACTACTGAGCCATATACCTCCACCTAATCTTCGTCGTCAGCATGCTCTGCTTAGAGAATTCCAAAAGCTGCTTCTTCTTCTTCTTCAAGTGCCGTCTTCGTTCCGAAGTTTGGCTATCATCAAAGCTATGCGTATTTTTGATGCTGCAGATCTAAACAGTTGGTAATTGGTGCAATTGTACCATTCTCTCAAGTTTTTCAACCAAAAGCTGCTTAACAACCCGCAATTACCTATACATACATATGTCGCCGACGCTAATTCACATCGATTGCGCTCCAGAAAACCTCCGACTAGAGATGCAATAAACTTGAGTTCCAACAATTTCCAAATGAACTCCCAGTGGAAGAACATGCAGAGCGACAGACCGAACCTAATAATGAGAAACACACCATGCATCACAGAAACTCCACCAGGTTTTGACCTCCCCCGAAAATCATGGTCAACTCTTAACAGGATAAGAACGGGTCATGGAGTCTGCGCAGATACCCTTTATAAATGGAGGATGAGAACCTCTGCTGAGTGCGACTGCGGCGCCGAGAAACAGACCATCCAGCATATGATTGCCGAATGCCCTCGGAGGAAGTATTATGGAGATCCTCTAGACTTCGCCTCTGCAACACCAGCGTCGATTGAATATATTAATACATTAGATGTTAGATTGTAACATATATGTGATAATGTTGTGTATCAAATTGCCATACGCTAAATAAATAAATCATTTTCTGATGGCCCTCAGACCCCATTAGCAGCGTTCCTATAAATGCACAAATGTTTCTGACATATAAAATTATGGAAATTGTAATGAGGGAAATTGAGAAAAACCAGAAACCCATTAATGCCAGTCTGACTTTCAGTTACACTGACTGTATTTCGCAGCCTACTTCTACACTGACCAATTCAGGAGACGATTTAACTTTAATTAATAATGATGACAGAATATAGGTTAAATATATATTGTTATGCTATGTAAAATTAAAAATAATATTGGTTTGCTTAATATATTTCAAATAAGTACAAAAATATAACAATTCAAATAATTCGACTAATAAACTATAAAAGATATTTCGAAGAAATGAAAGTCCATTATCCTGGATTACCTGTAGCAAACAAAATTTAAGATATGCATTAATTATTTTCTTTGTAAAATATATTTGAGTGGCGTGAGTGAGCTTAAGTGAAATCATGAACAATGCGAGCGGGTTTTCCAAATGGACTTGTACAGTGAATAAGACAATAGATTAGAATATTTAGAAAATGTATTTCTCCGTTAGTTCTTAAGAATTTGAAGAAACCGATTAGCATGTTAATAGTTTTTAGGAAATTTATAATTGTAGGTAAAATTGTTGTTTGTTACCTAAATAAGGAGATAGGGATACGTATGACGAGCTTTGATTGGACGAGATTGAAAAAATGGGATAGATATGTAAGAATGAGAGTTTAGCTAGATTTTTTAAGTAAAAAAGATAATCAGTTGTTTTCCAAGGATGCAACGCGGACAGTCGTTGTTCTCTGGTAGTTCTCCAGAGGTAGTAAGCAGTAGAAGTGAATATTTGTGAGTTTTCGTGGGGTAAGTGTATCTGACAGAAGCTGATCCAGTAAAATATTGTAAGTTATATTTTTCTACTTATATTCCAAGAGTCACTATTCAGGCCAGACCGAGAGATTCAGTTTATTGAGAGGAGAAGAGACTAGCATAATTTGAACGATAGCTGCATTTAAAGGAGAACATAAAAGTTGCTTTCGGTTAATACATATCTGATATCTCGATTAGCTCTGTTGGCTCCGCAAGCGTTCGGTAAATACATCTACCTGCTCCGTCTGATCTGCTCCGCGTTCGTTAATTGTCAGAGGGAGCGAAAAGATTCGATCTGTTCCCTCGAAGTTGAGAAGCAGATTAGACGGATTTTTCAGTTGTCATTTGTCACATTTGTTTACAGTGTTCAAAGTAATTGTTATTTTTTAAATAAATCCAGAAATGAGCGAAGTTGCAGTTGGAAGTATCTTGTACATATGCAATATGTGCGATCATAACTGTGGGGATCCACAGTTGATGATCCATCACATGAACTTGAACCATTCATTTTCAAGTAAGTTTCATTCCCATGTGTATTTGATTTTCTTTTATTTTTATCCATAATTCGCAAATAAATTTATTGGCCTTTGTTATTTTGTAGATGAAAGTGACGCCCTTAAAGCAGTTACTGCATATACAGTCAAAGAGGTATCGGAAGCCAATACTGCACCTTCCTCATCTGCTTCTGCGACACAATTAGATAATATAGATAAAAAAGTGTGGACTAGGGAAGCAACTCTTATATTTATTCAGTTGGTTGAGGAAAATGACGAAAATTTCCAAAAATCAATTAAAAAGCATATTTGGGCAAAGATAGCCAGTTCTTTGAACAAGCAAATGAACGTGGGTGTAACATGGCAACAATGCGACACCAAATGGAAGTCTTTAAAAAAAACGTATAAGGATATTAAAGATTACAACGCAACATCGGGGAAAAATAGAAGAAAATGGGAGTTTTATAATGAAATGAACAACATTTTATTCAATAAACCGGAAATTTGTGCACCAGCTACATGCAGTAGTAATGCTGGCCTTGTGATTAATGAAGACAAGGAAAACCAGAAATCTCCTCCATCCAGTAAGGAAAAACGTGAAAGCACTCCATCAACATCAGGGAGTGAAACCTTTGAGTCCTCTTTTTCAAAAAAAAGAAAACTAGCAGACAATGCAGTAGAACGTCGCCATAAGGAAAAAATTCAAAGGCAGGATAGATTTCTCAATTGTTTCGAGGATTTTGTAAATACTTACAAAAGCAAAACTAATTAGTAGTTGTAGTGCTACTTTTTTTCACTGATTTCAGTATTATTTATTTATATTTGAATATTTTTTTTTGCAGTTGATCTTATTAAGTATGGAAGGTACATATTATTTCTTTTTCTTGACCAAAAGTATTGTTAATTTATTTTCTGTTTTCATTTTATATTTTTGTAGTTTATTTATTTTATTAACCATTAGTAGTACATATTATTTATCTTTTTTGTCTTGACTGAAACTATTGTTAATTTATTTTCTGTTTTTAGTTTATATATTTGGAGTTTATCTCCTGATTGAATAAAACGTACATATTATTTATTTACTGTTTGTTTTATAGTTTTGGAGTTCCGACTGATTAACTATTAGTAGTATGTTATTTATTTTCCTAGATTGGTTTTGTTTGACAGAATAAATATAAATTTATAAAACAAAGACATTTTATTTTTTATTTATTAAAGGAATCTCTGGTCTACAATTAATGAATGCATTATAAAATTTCGTTTATGTATTCCTGCCTCATTGTTTGGCTGTACAATATTTTCTGCCTCTTCATTGACATTTTCTCTCTCCTCTTCTAATTCATGCCTGGCAACAAGTTCTTCAGGTGAATCTCCCCTCAAAATGCAAATATTGTGCAAAATGCAACCTGAGACAATAAGAAGTGCGATTAAATCCACTTTTATTGTCTCTAACGATTTCAAACGACGAAACCGTCCTTTCAAATACGCAAATGAATGTTCAATCACAACACGACATTGTGACAGTTTTAGATTGTAATTTTTTTCATAAATATTCAGTCCCCCAATGTCTTTGAAACCTATTAGTATTTTGGAGGACAATTTATATGCGAGATCTCCAATCATATGCATATTGGTCGGAATTTCGGCTGAACCATCATTTATTCTCAGACTCAAATCCGATTTAGTATATAGCCTCCAATCATGCATGGATCCTGCCTCTCCTGCATATACATCCAAAAACAACATTTTATCATCGCACACGCCTTGTAATAGTACTGAATGATAATTTTTTCTATTACAGTACGAGTTTGGGTGATTTTTTGGTTTTAATATTCTTATATGGGAACCATCTATTGCTCCAATAATTCCTACAAGTATATTTAATAAAAAAAATTATTCTTGTTTTGAAGAATTTCTTGCAAACCTGGAAAACCATTAATATATTGAAATCGTTCACTGATTTGACGAGCACGATTCCTGTTAGGCCAGGATATAATTTTGTATGCTGTATTCACTTTAAGTAAGTTCCTACAGGTTCTATACAATACATCCCAACATGTACTTTTGCTTATCCCAAACCTATCAGCAACTGATCTGAAAATCACAATACAATTTTAATAAACATGTAACAATGGTGTTTGTTATCTTATACCTAAAGGATTCTAAATTTGAGAGACACCAAATAGTAACCATTGTTTGTTTTTCTACAGTAATGGAAGGATGTCCTCTGGTGTTAGGTTCTTCATTATGAGGAAGCTGAATATCGTGAAGCTTCTGCAAAAGATCTTCAAATGTATCGGGATTAATCCTAAAATGCATTTTAAACTGCCCATCACTAAAACGAGGAACAGTCTCTTCTGCAAAGTTATCAACTTTTGGCAAAACTTTACTATCATCAGTTTCATCGTCACTATCATCAAAAATTAATTCCTGAACCATTTTAATGGACATTAAAACGGTTTCCTCAGCAGCCATGTTCATGTTCATAAGAAAATTTCAAAGAAATAGGTACCTTAAAACAAACATTACATGAGTCTTCAAACTTTCAGAAACCGATTTGTATCTTGATTCTACGATATTTATATGATAAATTACCAAACAAAAATTCATCGCAGATAGAAGTGTTTGTAATCTCGACAAAATTGATTTAAGTTTACATTTCCGTACTGGTAAATCTTGTAATTAAAACTAATCAACTGTGATAATCCCTAAATTTTTTTATCCTAGCTATTCCTTGGATGGGTCAGATAATTCTAATGGAATCATTAATAATTACCAATATCTCTTCACTTCTGTTTTTACAGACTGAATATTCAAAATTATCGAAAAATATAATTGATGATCCAACACACCGAAAACAAAAGAACGCCAAAAATTTAAAAACAGGTCAAGTTATTTATTTAAGGATTGTCGACAATGACAAATGACATTTCAACGAGCGTTCGTTAAATAACTTTCACTCGATTAGATCTGTGATCACGTGATATCAAATCTGCATCTGCTCGCTCCGCTCCGTTTTTCTAAAACCGAACACAACTAAAGACGATAGGCTCGCAACAATTAGTTGTAAGATTGCTGATTACCTAGGGAACTGCTAAGAATAGATATTGTAGGCTGCAAGAAACAAGGATTTGGACAACTCATCATCAGAGGGATAGTTTTACTATTCATCAGTTTTTTTATTATCAACACATTTTTTACAATTGCTTTAGAAAAGATAGGAATATTTTGATCAGGAGATTTAGAACAGCAATTTTGATTTGAAATTTTAATTTATATTGTAGGTACTATTAATTTTTGAAGGTTCACGTACGTAGAATAAAAGTTTGATAATCATTATATGAAATATTTTTATTAAAGATTTTATTAAAGAGTGTGAATTTTATTTTAATATATAATGTTGTATCATATATGTTTTTTATTATTCTGGTATTCTTTGGACCTTACCTATCATATTTAAAGCATCGATATTGAAGTACGAGTATAACCCTGAGATAAGAGAATTAAATAGTGTTGTAGAATCATAATTGAATCATTTCAAATTTAATTCATTAATTAATTAGCTAATTAATTGCTTGGCCCACCTCAGACTTTTATTGTCACATTAATATGTATATACAATATTTAAATGAGCCCCTATTTGTAAATACTATTTAGGCCAGTTTTAAGTTTATTGAATACAAAAGTTTACTATTACTTTTAGTATTACTTTTTTTGTCTATTGAGACAGTAAGTCTGCCGGGTCAGCTAGTAACAAATTAAAATATTTTCGCCCTATGTTATATATGAGCTAAAACATAATGTATTTATAATAGGCACAACCTAAAGCAAAATTCAATAGCCATATTTTCCAATTCCAGAGTATACAAGAAGCCATTTAAATGTAACCGCCAAAAACAAACTTAATAAATATTTGATCGAGCAAAAATTCAACGTAAAATCCATTTAAGAGATAAAACAGTAGTTTCCAGGGATTGGAAAAAATGAACAAATATTGACAATGAGATGGAAAATGCTGAAACTTCAAGGAAACTCTATTTACTTTTGAACAACTTCATGCAGTGATTAATAAAGTTGGTAAAAAGAAGTTATAAAATTAAAAAGAGTCTGAGATTGCTCATTTCTTATTCAATAGGTACATAAGACGTTTTCTTAATCTGATTACTTGTTTTAGTGTGTATACAAAAGTACGAGTGAGTCTCGGCAAACATTTCGTTTCTTGGCTACTAATAAATTGTGAAAAAAGATCATTTCATATCTATTTCTTATAAATATTTTTTAAACTTTTCTCTTACAAATATACTTTGATTAAAATATATAATAATGTACGTTGGGGCAAGATCGCACGGAATTTAGATTAGTCAAAATTTACCTGACAATACAACAATAAGATAAGTTTAAAAAATTATCAAAATGTGCATGGCTTAACTTTAACTCATAAGCAAAGAGTTTGCAGGATAAAACTCAATATTTGTTAATAAGAAAGTTTATAAAAAAAATGAAATAAAAAAAATGCAGTCGTTCGAATTTGCCCCCGCGTATGGGGTAAGGTCGGACAACTTGTAAAATTATAATATAAGTATTTCAAGAACACCTACGGGGTAACATCGAATTCCGAACAAGCCCCTGGTAAATTTCTTACTATTTAAACCATAAATTTATACATGTCTAATTTTTCTCTGCATTCGATCTTACCCCGTATATGAATAAAATCAACGTAAAACTAGAACAAAATTAACATTTTTATTAGAAAAATTTACAAATAAAAATCTTAAGCAATATTTAGTCCATTAAATTCAACGGCGAATTGCAGATAATTTTTTTCATCCTGTAAAGGATTCGGTAAGAACGTTTCTATATGTTTTCATAGATTATAGTGTCAATATCGTTAGTTTTAGGCCAATCAAATTTTTTGACTTTCTCATTAAATCTTAAAAACTTTACAACACATTCGCGATGAACTTTGTCTATTTCTATTATTTTACCAACATAATATTTTATGGTTTTCTTGCTGCAGTATTTAACTAATATCCAAGTGTTTTTTTCTAGGTTTTCGAACGTTTCATCTGCCTGTTCCTCATCAAGGAAATTTGAATCCTTATCAAATTCTTCATACATTGGTTCAATGTCACTTTCGCTGCTAGAACTTTCTGAGATTCGAGACTTTTGTTTTTTTGGCGTGTTAGTGTGTGATGGGCACTTACTGGTAGATTCCAATAATTGAGCTGCATCTTTGTGCGTGATGACTTCAGCACCTGTTGCAACACGTCTTTTTTTGACGACTTTAGCACTTACGGAGCTCTGTTTCACAGTGTCAAGTAGAAGGTCTTCAAATGAAACATTTGTTAGTCCAGACTGACCCTCAAATGTTTCTCTGTTAGTAGTGTTTGTAGGTGAAGCATTACTTGGTCCTGCATCTAATATGTCCCTAGTTTCATTATTACCATTTGCTACGTCAGTTACCACTGTTGCGACTTGCTTCATATTTTCAAATCGTTTTAATGCTTCGGGATGGTATTTTTCTTTTGGAATAACTGATGGATTGAAGGGATATATTCCACTTTTCTTAAATCCATTCTGTATTACAACTGAACTAATATTATTCCATATTTTGCGCACCTTTTCGGAAAATACTTTTTTTGGCAATTTAACGCCCTGATTCTTTCTTTGCCAACTGACTAGTTCTTCATCCCAAGATGTTTTAAATGACCTAAACACAGCAAGATCGAGGGGCTGCAATAAGTGAGAGGTATGTGGCGGAAGCTTTAAGACAGTTATGTCATTTTCTTGTGCAAGAGTTACTACTCTATTATCTACATGCGTACTGTGCCCATCGTATATAAGCAAGACCGGTCGTTGATCACCCAGAAGAGGCATTAACGTTTTCTTAATAAAGTTGACAAAAATATCAGTCTCCATCCAACCATTGCTACTAGCAGCGTATGCTAAATCTGTTTCGCCGTCTGGATCTGCCATCCACTGGTCCCATACATTCTTGCCCTTGATCACAATTAAAGGGGGCGCTTTTTCACCAGCAGCATTTACAGCGGACAAAATTGTTACGTTCTCTTTTCCGGGACCACTGGTTACACGGGAACAAGCTGCACCTCTAGCACCAACTACCTTTGTCTTACATGGGTCGATTGACAGACTCGTTTCGTCTAAATTCCATATTTGGTGTGGAAGATTGTTTAATTTTAAGTAATCTAAAACTCTTTTCAATAGGTCAAAATAATCGTTGACCACAAAAGGATCAGTCATTTTTTTTCTTGAATACTCCACCGCTTGGGGCTTTTTAATTGAAAGTTTATGTCGTTGCTTAAAATTAATAAACCAGTCAGCACCTGGCATATTATTTTTCTTAATATTAATATTATTAATATTATTTCTTGTTACGTACTCAGCTACAATAAATAATAATTCCTTTCTGGAAAGGCCAAACCCCCATTTCTCAAGAGTTTTAATACCATTTGCCAAAGTCTCTTCATGCTCTAAGGAAATTGCCAAGCTCCTTCCCAGCGTTTTACTTTTTGACCCATGGGTTCCTTTAGCATGATCATGAAGCGTCGATTTTGGGATGTTATATTTTTTTGCTGCAACGTGAAGGGTTATTGATCCTCTTTCCAATTCACTAATGACACTCGCAAGGTCTTCCTTGGTATATTTGCTGTCGGATTTTCTTATATATTTTCGGACCATCTTCAAAACTGTAATAAAAATTACTTCTTTATAGGCTTTGGGGTAAGGTCGGAAAAATTCGAGTCGATCTTGCCCCGTACATCTACATATGGGGAAAGATTGAACCAACTCATAATAACACACCCAATTGAGGTTATGATTGACTAGTTCAAAGAGTTTATAAAGATGAAACATTTACAACACAGATTACCTATATAATGTTCTCACTTACCTTTTGAAGCAATGTTTGATAATTGGGGTAAGTTCGAATGCACAAAATAAACAAAAAAACACAAAATTGCAAATATTTCAGACGAAAACCCTAGAAGCAAACCGCCGTTTGTTTATGTAGTGCACACCTTTACTTGCTCCACGAGGCGAGTGTTTACGGCGCTGTTGCCACACCTATATCAATTTTACAGGCTGCGTTCGGACTTGTCCCGTCTCCGATCTTACCCCAACTTACCTTACCTGAAAGGTGGCATACGGCATAAGTTATATTACTGTCTAAAAAAGTGTTATAAATGTAAAATCCATAAATGTATGAGACTATTAAAAGTAACCTTTACATACAATCCACAATTATTAATAAATTAAAAATATTAAAGAAATCGTAATAAATCGTTTGATAAAACATATATACAACAACGCAACAGCATCTGTTAAACTGCATGATTTTACCGATAAATATACAATTGAGCGAGGAATTAGACAGGGCGACACCATCTCCCCCCAAACTATTTATTGCAGCTCTGGAATATGCCTTTAAAAAACTAGATTGGGCTAAAAGGGAAATAAATATTGATGGTGAATACTTAAGCCACTTGCGCTTTGCAGATGATATTGTCATTATAGCCGAGAGTTAAAATGAAGCTCACAAAAAAGGATGGAAGAACTAAAACAGGCAATAGAACAAATAGGCCCGAACATAAACTTTGAAAAAACAAAATACATGACCAATTTAGTTCCAAGTGATGTTATGAGGGTAGATGGGAACGAAGTACATCAGGTTTTAGCTATATCTATTTAGGGCATGAAATTAGAATAGGAAAAGGCAATCAAACTTGTGAGATCCAGCGTCGCATAGGCTTGGGATGGGCAGCATTTAACTTTAACCAAACATTCTGCAAATAAATTGAGAGTAACCCAAAGGAAAATGGAAAGAGCAATGTTTGGAATAACAAGAAGAGATATGGTACCAAATAGGATAGTGAGAGAGAGGACTAAAGTGACAGATGTCATAGAAAAAATTACACAAGCCAAATGGAGATGGGCTGGACATATAGCACTTTTAAATGATAATAGGTGGACCAAAAGACTCATAAAATGGAGACCTAGAGAAGACAAAAGACACCGAAGCAGACTACCAAAAAGATGGATGGACGACTTGAGAAAAACAGTCGGAAATTGGATACAGAAGGAGCAAGATAGAGAACAGTGGAAAAACATGGAGGAGACCTATATCCAACAGTGGATGCAAGAGGTTGGGGAATGATGATGATGATGATGATGAAAGAAACCGTAATATAAACATTAGTAAATTGTATAAAGACGTAATATGAGACACTTGGTTATTATTAAAAAGTTATCTAAAATACAAGAAAATTTAAAATAAATATTCATATTATTCGCTTTATATAGTTTAAGAAACCTTCGATCGGGACGATAGACACAAACTATTTTAAAATTATGAAAAAAAAAAAGGAAAATTCTGTACTTTGCAGGTAAAGGACACTATATTCATTTTTATCCAAATTGGGATTATTGCACTTTTAAATATAACTTTTCTGGATTTACACAGAGGTAAACCATACTATGTCCAAAGACAATTTTCTGGTAAGTTACCGATTTTTAATAGACACCAAGTCCACTTTCAGTCAGAGGTAAATAACACCATGTGCACTTGGTGTTGTTTAGCTTTACTAAATGTGTGCACTGTTATTCACCATCCGGACATAGTTTTATATACCGTGGTACCTGGTGGAATTGTCATTAACTAAAATAATTGTAAACATTTTATTAAGTTCGCAAAAGTGTTAGATTGTTAAGAGTTTTACAATACATCCAGTGGCGGCTCGTGACATCTGCTATAGGGTGTGCTGCATGAACCACGGTCAATATAAAATAATAGAAATAGAATAACATACGAAAACAAAAACAATAAAATTAGCTTTAATACTAATTAATAGTAACTAATAACGACATGCTATAAAAATCTGATTAACTTACATTTATTGCATTTTTCTAAATTGGAAATTAATACGCCGGTCCTTTTTTGTCGCAAACTTTTCGATTACTTTATCGTTAAAGTTCGGTATTGAAGCGATGAACTTTTTTTCTATCGAGAGTGTGGAAAGGGCTGTTAATCTGTCTTCGCACATTGAATTTCTTAAAAATGTTTTGATCCGTTTTAAAGTTGAAAAACTACGTTCAGCTTCTGCTGTGGTCATTGGCGTAGTCACCAGAATTTGTATCAACTTTTTGGTTTCTGTTAATGTGTCCTCTAAATTATTAGAAATTATAAATTTTAGTAAAGGCACTGCACCTTTTAGATTCAATTGATGGGCGTAACAGTGCACAAAATGAGCAGTTTCATATTTTCTCTTAATTATTGTTTGCACTCCGCCATGTATCCCACTCATAACAGCTGCTCCGTCATAACTTTGTGCAATGAGCTTATTTTTGTTATTCTTTAATATTGGGTCTAAAACATTCAAAATTGTGTTAGCTAAGGTTTCAGCATCATGTTTTTCTGGAAGCAAAAAAGTCCAAAACCTTTCAACTGGAGCACCGTTTTTTACATAACGAAAAACAATGACCATTTGAAATTTCATAGAAACATCCGTTGTCTCATCAGCTATCACTGCTAAAAATGGGGCTTCATTGATTTCGTTTAAAATCTCCTCAGCGTATACTTCTAGCATGCAATCCAAAATATCATTTTGTATTGTTTTTGAGGTACCTTTGAAAATTGTCGCATTTGTAAGGTGTTCACTAAGTGTTTTATCAAGTTCAGCAGAAAAATTCACTAAACCACGAAAAATTCCAGGGTTATCTGATGTTTCAGATTCATCGTGTCCTCGTAAGGCGAGCTCAAAAGCCCCACAGAATTTTATACAGTCAATTATTTATTATTTATTAATTATTAATAAAAACCAGAGAATTACGAACACACATTAAATTTATTGTCTCCGAAGGCTCAGGTCAAAAAATCAACACAGATGTTGGCCTACTGGTGTGAAAGCGCTCGCAGACAACAATACGAATATAGTATTTTTAGGAAATAAAAATATATAGAGGGTTTTATACACGAGAATATTTGATTTAAAACGAAACAAAGAAATTCCTAAAATGCTCAAACTAAAAATTGTTGGAGACATAATTAGATCGAAAATTGGGAAAATCTTAAAATTATAACAGAACAAGACTTCAAAATAAAAACATGATTGCAAATAAACAAACTTACATTAACATAACTTCAAATATTTGCTGTCTTTTTCACCAAACAAACTTACATTAAATTATGAAAAAACTAAATGCTCATCTACTTTTTGCTATATACAAAAGTTGTCTGTCAATGTTTAAATTAAATTAAAACTTTATTTATTGTATATCTCAATATTTAGTGACAATTTTGTGACTTAATCAGGAGAAAACTGTAAATTTATTAAGATGAGATATTGACAAAAGTTAAATACTTCATTATTTACAATACACTTCGAATATACTAATACTCTTATAGTTGTAAGTAATGAAGTATTATTTATAAATACAAATATATTTCATGTGCAATATTTCATATTTATTGAAAGTCAACATAAATGCTAAATTTTATTTAAGAATTTATATTGTGTAATATGCCCACTGACTATTAAAAAATAAGGTGCTTTCCTGTCATTTTCACTCGTTGGCGGCTTGCCCACGCAAGATGAAAGGAGTGTCGCTTCTCTGCGTTCGTAGTTCTCTGGCACAGATGCAACGGTCACGAATAACTGTCGTGAATTGCAGCTCGCAAACACATTTCCGAGGCCGTTAATCAGCCGATTGCCGAAGCACATCGGCTAAGATCGCCGTTTGCCTAATAAATGCATTTAACCGCTGCCAGTGTTTCGGTTGTTATCGACGCGGCTTCACTGGAGCAGCAAATACGTAAAAAGATTGCTTCACTGGAGCACCAATACGTAAAAAAATTATACGGTTTCACTAGAGGAGTAAATACGTAAAAAAAATAATATTAATCATCGTTGTTGGTGAATTATTATTAACAGTTTATGTTTAATATGATAATATGGCAGATTTGAAATAAAACTATATTAATTATTCTTTAATAATTAAGATTTGCTATGGTTGTTTGGTAGTTCTGCAGCTCAGCAGCACATAAAGAAAAGCCGCCACTGAATACATCGTTTATTTAATAATTGCAAAACTTGTCCAAACTCTCGTGAATAGAGATTACTACAATTGATGGATTCGACCGTTACTTGATGGAAATTATTTTATGTAACAATAAAACACTGAAAACTTTGTTTTCAAACTTCCACAAAATTTATTTAAACTATTATCACTATAGCTGTTTCGGCTGATTGCCGAATGTCTCTAATGAAATAGGTTGAGGAGGGGAGAACTGTTTGTCTCAAGTTGGTCATTCAGAATTATGTCTGTGTTTTTTAATTTGTTGATTTCCATAGATTCTAACAAAGATAGCTTAAGGCCTCTATTTTGAATGTGAAGAATTTTAAATTTGTCATTAAAAGAATGATTATGATCTAGAAGGTGAAGTGCATATGTCGAATCTGTTTTTCTATTATTGAAAGCCCTTTTATGTTCTGCTATTCGTTTATTAAAGTTTCTACCAGTTTGACCGTTGTAAGTTTTTGGGCAGTCGCCACATTGAGGTTTGTACACACCACTATTTAAGTGTTTTTTATTTTGGCTCTTGTTATTTTTAATATGTTTGCCTAGGTTGTTATTTGTTCGGAAAGCTGGTGTTATTCCTTTCTTTTTTATGTGTTTGGCTATTTTTGGTTGTTATTTTGCCTGTATATGTAATCGAGCAGAACGTACTGGGTTTATTCTCTGGTGGTGGAAATACTAATTTCACAAAAATCTACACAAGAAAGCGCTGAAATTAGTATTATTAATACTAATTTCAGGCTTTCTTGTGTAGTTTTTATTTATTTAATAAAATATTAATTATTAATTAATATTTAATATTTTATTATTCTTTTGACGGATGAATCTGAACGAAGATGATAACTCGTTTGGAGATTATACTGCGGATATTGATAAAACTTATGAGCCTCTAAATGGTGAAAGCTTAGAATCAGACAACAATGATGTGAGACGTATAGGCAAACCAGCGAAAACAAAGGTAAAAGAGAAAGCTATGACTACTCCTACGACTGGTGGGGCAATAACAAAAAAATTTCTTAAGGACTCTAACCAATATTTTGCAGAACTGATAAAGAATGGTGGACATGCGCTATGAAGGCGTATCCATAAACCAATCGACCAATACACGGGATGTGTGAGAGTATTATACACGTGAGAATGCACATCCCACCCACCCCTAAACCCTATCCCTATTATTTCACTCAAAATCCCCACTAACAAACAAACTGTTAACTCTAAAGATATTAAAATTAGCTGGACACAGATCCACACTCATTAAAGCCCATCTGACTAAGGCCCCTCAGCAAAAAACCTTCAAGAAACAGCCCTTCAGGACCAAATTGCCTTAGGCAATCGCGAAAACTAAGCATCGAGGCCGTGTGCGACAAACACGGGCTCGATGGCCAGACCCATCGAGCACTCAGCCGGCAAGGAGACCAAAACTTGTTTTGCCAAATTGGTGACTGCCTGATCGAGCACACAACTTTCGATCAGAGGGCCGGCAGCTTACTGATCGGACACACATTTTCCGGGACACAGAGCCCAAGTCAAGCTACAATTAAACTCAGTGAAGTAAATAGGGAGAAAAGCTACAATAAACTGCAGTCAGGTGGCACAAGTCAAGAAAAACGGAGGGTATTTTCTTTTCCCAAAATCGCTCGACGTAATAGTTTATAGCCTACTCTGCGTATGTCAGACGTAAAGGAGGGTGGTGGAAAAACCTGGGGGTCAGATAGGTACCGAGCCAAAATGACTAGCCACTGTTAGCAGTGACCTCTGTCCTAGGGTTGGGATACACTATGTTTAGTGTGGTGTCTGATGTTCTGTGGTGTGTGGGATTATTTGTATGTGTGTGTGTGTGCAATCGACCGCATATGGACACTAGGTAGAAGTCATCCAGAAGATTGAAAAGTAGGAATTATACTTCCTATGTACAAAGAGGAGACAAATGACTCTGCAAAAATTATAGAGGCATAACAGTTTTAAATGTCGTCTACAAGATATTATTGGTAATTATATACAGTCGCCTGGAATCGTTTTCGAAGGAGATGATTGGTGATACCATGTGCTTCAGACCAAAGGAGTCAAATATACCAAATACTATATGTTAAGAGGTATACATGAAAAATGTACTGAATATAGCATACCTATTTACACCTTGTATATTGATTTTAAACAAGCATTTGATGGAGTAGATTGACAAAAGATATTAAAGCAACTATCTATGTTGGGGATACCCAATAAGTTGGTTAAATTTGTACAAATGACTCTAAACGGTACTAAAGCTATGGTGAGAATGGGTGAAGATATGACACAGAGAGTTAGACAAGATGATGCTTTATCAACAGCACTTTTTAATCTAACTTTAGAAGCTGTTGTTAGAAAACTGCATAAAAACGGCTGTATTGATTTAAAGATCAATGCAAATATACGCATATGCGTAGTACATCTTTATATAAATAAAAGCAAAACAAAATATATGAAGTGCACAAATTCAAATCAACATGAGAATCTGAAGGTAGACAACCACACCTACAAATATACCTCCACTTTCCCTACCTGGGTCAATAATAAATGACAACAACAACATCAGTCAAGAAATAGAAGCACGGATTCTTAGCGGTAATAAGTATATAGGTAAATGAAAGTAATTACTGAATCGTGAGTCTAAGCTTAGAATCTACAAAACAGTAATTAGACCAGTGGTCACATATAGATGTGAAACGTGGACCGTCTCAACCACTGATGAATATCAACTGAGAATATTTGACCGCAAAATACTAAGGAAGATATTTGGACCAACCCAATGCAGCGATGGTTCGTGGAGAATTAATATGAATTATGAGCTGGGTGAACTAATGCAGAGCTCAGATATTGTTAGATTTGTAAAGTCACAAAGACTAAACTGGCTTGGTCACCTAAAAAGAATGCCAGATAATCGAGCTGTAAAAGTAGTCTAGAGATGGAAGCCCCAAGGAAACAATACAAGAGAAAGGTTCCGTAAAAGATGGATAGACGACGTAGAGAGGGATCTTAAAACCATGAACATCAGGCAGTTGCGAAGAAAAGTATTCAACAGGGCAGAATGGAAAACATTGTTAAGCAGACCAAGAATCACAAAGGGTTGTAAAGAAGAAGAAGATCTACATATTTTGCACTGTTTTATGTATTTAAGACCTTCCAGACTACATATGTGTCATATGTGTTACATGTGGTTAAACTCGTATTAATTAATAGATTTCCATAATGGCTAAATATACAGGGTGATGAATTTGAAAAGTTACTAATGATATTAGAGGAACGGCAAATCTGGCAACATTTCAAATATCAAATATGGAATCTCAGTACCCCAAAATAGGTACCTCAAATTTTGTAAAATTATGACTAGCAATTTACGAGATAATTGGTAATTTCCAGAGTTTTGGCCACTCTGTATACTACTATTTGCCCAAAATTCTATCCTAGAGAAATTATTTTCGTTAAATTCGCAAAATATTTGGTATGTTACTTGAAGCGTCTTTAGTAAACATGATCCGCGTTGCTGTTCTACAGAATGCACTTTAGATAATTATGTTTTAGTTTTGCAGTATTACTTTTTAAATAAATCCTGCCTTTGTTAGAAAAGGTTTCTTTAGCTTTCGTTCTATTTATTTTTATACTCTACTGCAAGCTTAGTCAGTTGTTATTTTGTTTCAGCGTTATGTATCTAAGCCATATTACATTTTCATACAATTTTAGAGACCAGCCGGCCTAAGGGTTATTTGCTGTTGTATACTTGAAGATTTTACAGGGGTAAAAATAAAATTTAAATAAGGCATGAGCTTACAGTATTAATTGAGGTATAATAATATATACTGCTATATATGTTATATATTATATTGATATACATGTGTAAAAGCCAAATGGAATAAATTCATTATTTAGGTTACTGTACATATTTATAAAAAATCCCGAAACACGTCAAATTTAAATTATAACTTGACATTTTTAACGTGAAAATGAACCCCTCTGTGGCTCAGTGGTAAAGAGCGCCTGCCTTTAAATCTAAAGGTCGTGAGTTCGAATCCCACCTGGGTGGAAATTTTCGTTTATTAAAAAAATTAATAAATGTAAAATAATTTCTATCCTTGTGTGATCGGTACACACCGGAGGGACCGCAGACGTTCGGATACAATTAGCGTCTCTTAGCAAAGACAATGACGTCGACTTTGCTAAGTATCAAGACAATTACTCTACACACACACACACACACACTACACCTCAAATTGTAAGATTGGCGAATGGACCTAGTGTCCGCAGTCATTTAAACACAAACAAACAACAACAACGTGAAAATGCAATCCCTACCTTCAACCCCCTTAGAATGACAGGTACAACCACCAATTTTTAAAATAGGAAGTATGGGCTTGTGATATATCGTTTGAAAGGTCTTTTCATACTCTATTCAAAAATGTTGTCGTTTTTAAGTTTATTAAGATTAATTAAGATAAAATAAATTAAAATCATGTGGTTACCGAAATTCGCTACAATACAATCAAAAACTAAAATGTAATGCAAAACGTAATAAAATGTAGAACACGAAAAAGAACTATGAATGTTAATAAAGTAGATGTTCAAAATGTTCACCGCGAACGTCTTGGCAACATCCTAATCTCAAATAAAACTGTCTTTTAACATTATTTAACATAACAGGCGTGATCGACCTAATCTCAAGCGTTATTCGTTCTTTTAAGTCATTTAAATCAGTTTAGTTTTTTACACATGGCTCTTGACATATCCCTATAAAAATAAATCTAATAATGTAAGATCAGGTGACGGCGCTGGCCATTCAATCGATCCTCTTCTCCCTATCCACCGATTGGGAAATATTGTATCGAGGTACTGCCGGACATCAAGTTGGTAATGTGGTGGTGCTCCATCCTGCTGAAGCCATATTGTATTCGCTGGGTTTCCTGGATCAGGATATAAATTTGCCAACGTTGGAATGACATCATTTTGAAGTATTGCCAAATAATTGTTGCCATTCAGGTTGCCCTCAATGAAAAAGGGACCAATAATATTGTTTCCTACACCCCTGCCCAAACAGTAACCTTTTGAGGGTATTGAGTGTGTTCTTCTCTCATCCAGTGAGGATTTTCCGTGGCCCAGTAGCGACAATTTTGCCGATTAGCATGACCGTTAAGTGAAAAAGTACACTCATCAAAAAACATAACGTCTTCTAATTGGATAATATTATTATCCAACATGTCCATCATTTGCTCACAAAAAAAAGTTCTATCAGTATCGTCTTCCATGATGTCCTGAGTAGGTATCATCTTATAGGGATGCAATTTATTTTCTTTTAATATGTTTACTATCGATGTATGGCTAGCATTGAATGTAGTGGATGCCTGTCTACTCGATGTATGTGGATTTTTCTGAAACTCAAGCAACACATCTAATTGAGTTCATCATTCAGTGCATTGGCAGCTGCTTTTTTATCTGCCTTACATGACCAAACTCGCGACACTGCTTCTCTATTTTACTTATTGTTCCTTGAGATATAGGCGGTAAATTAGGAAATTTCTCATGAAATAGGCGAGTTACTTCCTGTTGTGTTGGAGTGTTATCTCCGTAATCATTTGTAAAACTGTTATTTTATGCATTTCCGTTAATCTAACCATTTTCAGAATTGAATTGAACAAACTTTTTACATAAATTGAAATACTGACAAATTAAATAAAACAATTTACTAATGCGTGTTAAAATAACGTTGCCACGGAAATTCTTTAAAGTTTTTTAATGGTTACCATCTAAAAACCACATTGCTATGGTTTTTGTTTACTTTCTCATTATCAAGACCTAAACGGGAAATAAGTTTTGAGTATATTTTAGAGAATTTCGGTAACCACATGATTTTAATTTATTTTATCTTAATTAATCTTAATAAACTTGAAAGCGACAACATTTTTGAATGGAGAATGAAAAGACCTTTCAAACGATATATAACAAGCCTATACTTCCTATTTTAAAAATTGTATTCTATTTTCACGTAGAAGAATGACAAGTTATAATTTAAATTTGACGTGTTTCGTGATTTTTTATAAATATGTACAGTAACCTAAATAATGAATTTATTCCATTTGGCTTTTACACACTGTACTTATAGAGAAATAATTTATTTAACTTTTGGTAGATTATTTGTACCTCGTTACTAAATATCTTTGTTTTCAGATGTTTGTTTTAGGAAAAAAAATTTTAAATTTTGGTATTTGTCCCCTTAAATGACAGGTAAGGCACAATTAAAACATGAACTTGAAATGTAAATAAAAATAATAACTGTTACTACACGTTTATGTAACTGAGGTAGTAGTTCTACCTAGAACTCAGCTCTGCCAGTAACTCTTTTCAAGAACAAAGGTTAAGTCGTAACTAACTAATAAATAAATAAAATAATAAAAACTTGTGCAGTCTTTGTTTACTTGTAACAAGCCAGTTACTACACTTCTCCCCTCGTAATACACAAAAGCATTGAATATTTTTAAAGTTGTGTTGACTTAATTCCTTTGCATACTTTATTTTTTAACTTCTGTGGCGATATACTGAACTAAATGCAGAATTTAATTAAACAAAGAAATAAACCAACAGCACAAAACCTTGTTATATGTACCAGTAAAAAGCTGTACATAAAGCTAATACTTTAATACTACAAAGAGAGGAACGATGTACAAAGTCCATTTTTTAAAAGGTAGATCCATTTTATTGTATCGACATACAGTGGCCTCGGTGATTATCAAAAATATAGGAGGATAAACAATAAATAAGGATGGCCATCTTACCACCATTTAGAGCGTAATAAGGAATGTATTCAATTACAATTCGAAAGACCACCGACTAGCGTAGAAATAAAAGAATACAGGCATTAACAAATATGTAATTTATTGACTAACTTTTACTATACTAAATTGAGATCTAATTAAAATGTTTTCAGAGAGTTCTTATATTTGAACTAGTGTTGTATCAATCGCGATTTATTCGTTCGTTTTGATTCAATCACTTCAAAGTATTAAACGACCGAAAATATTAAATGACCCAATCGATATTAAACCAAAACAAAATCGCACAGCTAATATTCTCATTACTTTCGATGATCAGTCCTTGGTAGTTTCTCACTTGTGACGATAACTGATATATGTCATGCAATGATGATTGCTTTCGTTGAATGATTGAACATTTTATTAATTGTTTGTTCCTTGTATCCGTTGTTTACTGCTATTTGCTTAATTATATTTAATTCTGTCTCAAAGTTGTATTTTGACATCGGAATTTCTGTTAATCTATACATATTTAAACATACTATGCTAAGCTGCCAGTTTATGTTGTGTTGGATGGGATGATGAATTGTGTATAGTCGTGTCAGTATGGGTAGGTTTATGATAGGTAGGTTTTGGTTAAATCAAAAACTACACAAGAAAGCCCTGAAATTAGTATTTCCACCACCAGAGAAAAAACCCAGTACCTTCTGCTCGATTACATATACAGGCAAAATAACAACAAAAATTGCCAAACACATAAAAAAGAAAGGAATATCACCAGCTTTCCGAACAAATAACAACCTAGGCAAATATATTAAAAATAACAAGAGCAAAAATAAAAAAACACTTAAATAGTGGTGTGTACAAACTTCAATGTGGCGACTGCCCAAAAACTTACATCGGTCAAACTGGTAGAAACTTTGATAAACGAATAGCAGAACATAAAAAGGCTTTCAAAATAGAAAAACAGATTCGACATACGCACTTCACCTTTAAGATCATAATCATTCTTTTAATGACAAATTTAAAATTTCTCACATTCAAAATAAAGGCCTTAAGCTATCTTTGTTAGAATCTATGGAAATCAACAAAATAAAAAACACAGATATAATTCTGAATGACCAACTTGAGACAAACAGTTCTCCCCTTCTCAACCTATTTCATTCGAGACTATAAATTTGTAAACCCAAGTCAAAAATAGATCACTTGAGAAAGGCAATCAGCCGAAACAGCTGTAGTGATAAGATTTAAAATAAATTTTGTGAAAGTTTGAAAACAAAGTTTTCAGTGTTTTATTGTTACATAGTTTATATGTGTTTTATTGACTGTTAGAAAGCCTTTGATCAAGTAAAACATATTAAAATGATAGCCATTCTTTAGCAGGTCTATTTGATGTGCCTATCCTTGACGAATATTGGTAATCAGCATGGCAATCTCTATCTTATCTGCAGCAGCGGGAAAAGCTGGACAAATGTTCTATTGAACCAGATTCTGAGGTTTTTTAACGAAGATCTCATTTTTCTTCCTGGACCTCGCTTTCCAAATATTTTTCCTTGCAGGAAGGCTTAAAGGTGAGCGTATCTAGATTCATTTCGCATAATATATCCAAAGAATTGTAACTTTCGAGATTTGATGGTGTAGAGAAGATGTAGCATTGCAGCATTCATACCTTTGTATTAAGAGGGAGGTTATGGCTCTTGAAAAGAAGGCCCCCATTCAATTGAAGGTGGATCTAGCTTTTCCGATGTGTGGTCTAATCTCCTGGTTGGTAATCCATTTTTCATTGATAATGGTGCCGAGGTAGGTATAGTGCGTCAATCTATCTACAGTGGATTGGTTGACGTAGCGTTGACGTTCCGTTATCCTTTTCTTGCTAAATACCATAAGCTTTGTCTTCTTAACGTTTTATTGAGTTCATATTGTTGACTGTAATACGTGATTTTGTTCATAAGAACTTGTAGGTCTTCTAATTTGAACGCAACTACTATGATGTCATTTGCATATCGGATGTTGTTTAGTCGGTAAGTTGCCCTTCTAAGTTGTTCGCAAATATTATGGTGTCATCTGCATATCCGGTAACCACATATCCGGTAACCTTTTTCAGTTTCGTGCAAATCTTCGATAAATATTATTTCAGAGTACAGATTGAAGATTGGAGGAGACAAAATACAGCAGGATAATTCTAATAAGGTTTAAATACAAAGAGGAGTGAGGGCTGAAGTTTGTTCCCACAAATATTTAACATCTATTTAGAATTCGTTTTTAATAAATAATTGGACGGTCTTTAACGTGATATTAAAATTAAGAGAAATAATATTGATAATTTAAGATATGTGGATGATACAGTAATAATTGCAAATATTTACGAAGAAATTCAACATCTGATTAATAGGATTACCACAACATATGACAAATATGTAAGTGGAACTGGGCAGGGCACTTAGCCAGAACACAAGATGGACGGTGGACAAGATTATGGAATATATGGAATGGAGGCCCAGAAACTATAAAAGAAGCCGAGGACGACCGCCGACTAGACGGACCGATGATATAAAACGTGTAGCGGGAAACTGGCTACAAGCGGCCCAATGTAGAGAACACTGGAAAGAACTGAGGAAAGCATATGTCCAGCAGTGGACGAGATTGGCTGATTGATAATGACAAATATGGACAGAAGGTAAACACCACAATGACAACGGCAATGATTGTCAGTAAAACGCCAATACAATCAGAAGTGGAAACAGATTATGGAGAACAACTAGAAACAACTAGGGAAAAACAACTAATAGGAAAAAGAAGGACGAAAACAAGAAAATGGTTTGATAAAGAATGCCAAGAAAAACTACAAGACAGACAGAAAAAGCGAAACATTATGCTTCAACAAGAAACAAAGAAAGTAAAGAAAACTATACAACATCACGACGAGAAACAAGAAAACTAATTAGAGAGAAAAGAAGAAAATACGAACAACAGCAGTATGAAGAAATGGAAAGAAATAGACAACAGTCAAATAGTCAAGCATTTTACAAATCTGTGTCAAACGAAAAGAGAGGATTCAGACCTAACTGCATGTCTGTACCGAGGAAAAATAATGATGAATTAATAATCAACGAACAAGAATTACTCCAAACATGGCAAGAATATTTCAAAAATTTACTTAATATACACCAAGGTGAAAAACATGGAGAGGATATATACCTTGGGGTGGACCTACCGGTAGAGTACCCAAAAATAAACGAAACATTGCAAGCAATTAACAAATTGAAGAACGCAGAAGCTCCAGGCTCTGATATACCAGCCGAATTTCTTAAGTACGGAGGAGAAACTTTACATAGACAATTACACAAACTAATAACACTTATATGGAACGTAGAGAAAATACCAACAAAATGGCACGAAAGTGTAATAATTCCTATCCATAAAAGGGAGACAAAACCAAGTGCTCTAACTATAGAGGCATCTCCCTACTTAATACGGCGTACAAAATCTTATCGAACATCCTATTAAGTAGACTAACACCTTTTGTAGAAAATTTCATAGGGGAATACCAAGCCGGATTCAGAAAAAATAGAGCGACCATAGATCAGATTTTTACTCTCAGGCAGCTGCTTGAAAAAGGATGGGAATTCAATAGAACCATTCATAATCTCTTCATAGATTTCCGACAAGCATACGACAGCATTAAAAGGGATCAGATGTGGAATGCAATGGCAGAACTTTCAGTTCCAAAAAATCTTATCCAGTTCGTTAAAGTTTGTGTAAATGGCTGTAGATCTAGAGTGCGGATAGGTAACAAGCTCTCAGAGTCGTTTGAAATAAACAGTGGACTGAAACAAGAAGACGCGCTGTTACTTCCTCTTTTTAATATAATCCTGGAAAAAGTAGTAAGAACCGCACAAATTAGAACAGAGCCACCGACAGTAAATGGACCAAAATTACTACTAGCATACGAAGATGACATTGACATTGTAGGAAATACCGTCACCAATGTAAAAGAAACCTACAATAAATTAGAGAGAGAGGCAAAAAATATCGGTTTAAGGGTCAATGAAGAGAAAACCAAATATATGTGCATTAACAGACAAAAGAGACGAGATAGAATAGGACAAAATGTAACAATAGACCCCTATAACTTTGAAAGAGTGGAGAGTTTTAAATATCTCGGAGCGACTATCACCACAGATAACGATATCACAGAAGAGATAAAAGGGAGAATTCAGGCAGCAAACAGATGTATGTATAGCCTCCACAACACTATTAAATCCAAGAGCCTAACACGAACATCAAAAATCAGGATATATAAAACAGTAATTAGACCGGTGCTCATATATGGGTGTGAGACGTGGAAGCTGACAAAAGTAATGGAAAGTAAACTCAGATGCTTTGAGAGAAAAATCCTTAGAAAGATCTTCGGTCCCTATCACGATCCGAATACTAACCAATACCGAATGAGAACAAATGCCGAGGTCAAACAAATGTATAGTGCTAGCGACGTAGTCCAAGAGATTAAATCCCAACGTCTAAGATGGGCTGGCCATGTTCACAGGCTCCCTAATAACCGCCTTACCAAGTTAATCTGGGAAGAAGTCCCGACAGAGAGAAGGCACTTAGGACGTCCACGAATGCGATGTAGAGATAATATATGGTCAGATTTGAAAACAATGGGACTACCCACTGACTTAAACATCATGGACGACCGTTCAAGATGGAAGCAGGTTGTGCAGTCAGCCAAGACCCACCCCGGCTTCTAGTGCTACCAGAAGAAGAAGAAGAACTAGAAACAACCACCAGTATCACTTATCTTGATTGTATTCTTAATAAGCTACCGTTAAAAAAATTAGTTTAGCCAATGGACGATAATCGAGCAGCGTACAAGAAGTCAGTGTAGTATAAAAGCATAGAAAACTGCGAGAATACGTGATGAAAAATAAAAGTGTTATAGAATAGTAGTAGTTCTAGTATTACTTAAAATTGAAATTTATATTTAATAAAAAAATTTTGCGAAAAAGTATCAGTTTCTCGTCGTAACCCATATTTTATATTTGCAAAACGTCATAGTAATAGCAAACTATGCAACAACGTAGTCATTATAGTATGCTTTAATTGACTGCAACTCGTTATTTTCCGTAGGTACAAGAGCGAGCCAGCTATATTAAAAAACAAAGAAATGGCAAAATTAACTCGAATAAGCCATTGTCAGCAAAGAGTCGTAATGAGGAATGTGGATTTTATAAATGGCGTATGTTTTCGAACTGCATGTTTGTTTTGCAGATTTGTTAACCTGGATTTGATGCTTTATTTTCAAGCAAACATTTTCTTTTTCATAACTAACTACTTTCGTGCTTTACATTTAAATATTATCTAAAGAAAGTTTGTTGGATTCTCATCAAATATCCATAAACCATACTGGAAAATTAAATAGAGTTTTCCGCAGTCTATAATATTCAATCAAACTATAGTCAATTGTATTCTATTGATTTTTTCTTTATGTTTAACATTTTATTTAAACAAGAATTTTATCGAAAATTTAATTAATTTACTTTACATATTAGTATTGATTGTGTAGCAGTAGTATTTCGAATGAAAAAGAGCACATAAATAACAAAAACGATAAAAATTCGGAAGTTACAATATTTAGGTCATGTAATGAGACATCCAGAGAGGTATAACCTTCTACAACTTATAATACAGGGTAAGATCGACGGAAGGAGAGGCCCAGGCCGACGAAGAACATCCTGGCTACGAAATCTCCGAGAATGGTATCAAGAAACCACCTTTAATTTATTTAGAGCCGCCGTGAATAAGGTTATTATTGCCAATATGATCGCCAACGTTCGATAATCGGACAGGACACTGAAAGAAGAAGATTAATTGTGTGTTTGTTTACGTATGAATTTATTCGATGTAGATACAATTTTTCTCGCTGGGATTAAATAACTTGTCAAATTTGTTTTTTAGGGACATAAAAGTCCTTTTCCACTATTTTTAAGAAGTTTTCCCAATACTCAATAATTTATCTTTCTCAACAGTGTCAGATTTGTAGTTTTAATTTTCTTATACTTACACATGATTATTTTATTTATATTATGACATACAATAAGAACACATTAAAAATCAATACAAAACGTTACATCGAGTATTACAAACAAACATCTAATGTATTATTAATATAGTGAAAAACATTTTCGGTCGCATTCAGGAACTCATCGAAAACTCCAGGGAATCGCCATCGGGGCATTCTTCAGCAATGTGGCGAATGGTCTGTTGTTGCGCACAACAGTCACACTTAGGAGTATGGGCTTTTCCCCATCTATATAAGCTGTTAACAGCACACTTAGATTTTTGTTGTATTTGGCCGTAGTCTATATTTCGACATGGGCGAAATTATTCTCCCATAACATCAAGGTCATCTGTTAGTATTTTTTCTGTAATATCCATGTTATTATGTCCTGCTGTAATGGACCCGTCCTCAGCGTATCCAAATTTCTGCGAAGTTATTCCAGATAGGTCCAAGATGTGTAAACTAAACAGTAAGACAGACAAAATAGATCTCTGTGGCAGTCTATTTCTGAGCTTCATTTAGACACTTTTAACGTTGCCCACTGTAAATTGACAAGGTCTGTCGGTGAGCATGCTATCAATGAGTTTAGTTACCTTTTGACACGGGATGGCACGGATTAGTTTGCAGATTATTCCTTGTCTCCAAACCTGCTTAACATGCGTTGTTAGAAATAGAATCTGATCTGTGCAGCTGCGTTTCGGTCCAAACCCTGATTACTACCTGTTTCTACTAATTCTGTTGTAGATTAAGTATTCTACACAGTTCAGCAGTGTAATCTGTTGATAACTTTTAGTCTGATCCTTTGTCTTTCCTGATATTAGTCTGGGTATAATACATCATGGGTATAATGGAGGCTTTCTATAGTAAATAGGGGATTTCTCCTAATTTTAACATATCTGTATAGAAATCATCCAGCCATTTCCTAGCATATTTGCTAGAGTGGAGTAAAAATTCTGATTCGATTTGATCGGAGCCGGATGCCTTTCCAGACTTAATTTCTGATATTGCTGAAATATTTTCTTCTGAAGTAAACTCGTCAGAGTATTCAAATGTAGGCGGACATGCAGACTTAAGTATTTTTAGTTTTTGTTATACTTTGGTGGTGTGGTTATAATTTCCAGGTACACTTGAGGTTGCTTAAATATGAGATGCTACTCTGTTGGGAGCTATTGGTACTTTGTATCTAGTTAGGAGTCTGCTATTACCAAGTTTTATAAGTGAAAACCATGCTTTTCTGCTTAATTTATTTAAGTCTAATTTATCCACAGTTTCCATCTATTTTATCGTTTGGCTGTATCTAAACTGAGCATTAGTTCGTCCGCAATTTCTCGGTCTCGGCTTTCGTTATATTCTTGATACAGTTTCTCACATATTTTATTCCATCCTAGGACATACTCTTTACGATATTCTCTGGGTATAGTTTTTTGCTGTAGAGATAACCGCACCAACAAATATCATGTAGTTTGCACGTATTGAGATTATCCATCGTAGACAGTTGACTAATTTCTTAGTAAAAGTCGCCCAGTCTGCTATTTGAAAGTTCCACCTAGGTCGAAAAAAAGATGATATTATTGGTATGTTGATGCCAATTTCTATTACAACTGGTCTATGTTGGCTATGTAAAAATTCTAGGAGTGCTGTGTATGACGCTGCTAGTGGTTGATTCTTTTTATTTGTAGAAACAAAACATATGTCTGGGTTGTATTCTCACCTCCAGGCTGCAGACCAAAAAGTTCTCCGATCTTTAGCGTCAAAGACTAAATAAGAGTCAACCTCTTCGCTTGAGTTTAGCAGAGCTTCGTCCTATTCATTACTGTGCTTATACTTCTAGAAATTTTTATAACTTGAAGTGTCATAGATAAACTGAACATAAACTGAGGTGTGTGAGTGGGCATGAATAGTATGTGGAGGCAACACATCCTGCTTATAAATGCAACACAAATCCTGCTTATAAATATTGCTGACAGTAATTTCACCAATTTGTATACGAACCGTATGAATGTTATTTATGTCTGATGTAGAACATATATGTGCATTTTCTATTTTGTCTCGAATATAGGTTGCCACCTGATAAGCTGGACGGTAAGTTGTACCCAATAAATCATAGCCATGAATTCTTCCTCTAGCTAGAATTTGTTCTTTATTTTCTATATGGATTTTCTAAATTGCGACCACATCCATAATATTTTCAATGAGTGGTTTTTAAAGGTACTCGCATTTACTTCACTAATACTTACTAATACCTAAAACTTTCAATATTTAAATGCCACATTCCGATGCTTCGTCCTGAGAAGGACCATTTAAATTGTTGGTTGCAATCGTATATTATATTCGTGATGTGTTCTTGTCGAGAGATCTAGAGATTGATTGATTGATTGATAGAGATTCTAGACTATCGTCACACGATAAAACGAATAAGTAAAACCGTAAAATAGTTTTCGAAACCAATTCAGATTTCTGCTTTAATCTGAACCTTCTAAAAATTGCAAGGTAAACAAACGTTGATAAAGATGTTAAAAGATATTAAAAGAGACATGAGGAATCTAAAATTTGCATTTCACGACATGTCTCCATCAACTAAGCAGAAATCCTTAGCGAATTGGTTTCTTGTACTCATACAGAGTAGATCCAAATAAAATGAAAAAGGCAGTAAAGATTAGATTTCACGTACAAAGCATCTATGTATCTGTTGATAGGTATTTCGACCTAATAGGTCTCATCAGAACATTTATTCAAAAGTGTTCTCAACGTGAAAGATCAATATTTTCTGTCTGTTAAGAAGCAACACTAAAATGGCTTCAATACGGACGCAATAGCGACATCTGATAATAAATCCGTAAAATAGTTTTCGAAACCAATTATTTTTTTTTTATTCAGAATTACTAAAAATTTATTTATTTCAGTGTTTTAGTATAAAATTGTTAAGCAGACAAATACATTTTTATTCAGTTAATTTCTGATACAAGACTAACTATCCTGTCAGAATTTTTTATACATTCCAAAAGTAAGTGAAGTGACTGTCAGTATCTTTATTTACATTATTCAAAAACAATACTTTTCACTTGCTAATTATGTTCCAGTTGCTCATTGTTTTGTGTTAAACAAAGTTCTCCTTAACTCAAAACTTGAATTTGCATATTATTCATCTGAGTATGTTTCATCTAATTGGCCTCCAAACTAAGCACAAAATAGGATTACCGTCATTTTCAATTTGTAATTATATCATTGAGAACAAACAACCGCTGTCACGACTGTTACGTGGTCAGCTTATCACTAAGAATTCTAATCTACATTAGTAGAACTGAATTCAATGAGTTTCTCACAGTTCAGAAACAATTCGAAACAGTTCTCGTCTGCTCCTTTTCTTTTTAAAAAAGTTATTAAATATAACAAATTAATTGTTTAAATAATTAAGTACAACAAGATCCAATAATAAACAACACTCTTGAAGTGATTCCTTCAAAGTATATTTTTTATTATTGAAATAACGTCTACAATGTTTCGTTTATAAAAAACGGTAGGGTAAAATTAGCAACATTCAGCTTGTTCGTATGATTTTTAGAGGTTCTGTGGAATTTTCGTTTCTAACGACTGAAGTATTTGGCTCCTATGTAAGTTTAGTATAATTTATTTGTTGCTTTGTGGGTTTTGTTTTCTTAGTAGGTTACATATTATCGATTCAAGCCCTTTTTCTAGCCTATTTTTCAAAAGTAAAATTGTTACAAATTAGCCAACATGTACCTAATTCGTTTATAAAACCGTTCTAAATGTAAATTAATACTATTACTCTTATTTGTTTATAAACCAATAGTTATATAGGATTATTTGAACGCTTAACATTATTCAAATTTATACGGCATAGTCCCCATATATCCGTCATGTGTTGTGTTTAATCGTTGAAAAACTACACAGTTTAAACTGTTAATACTTGGTGATGCATGCACTAAGACAAAAAGAATATCCGAATCAGCCAGTAAACTCCATTTGATGTATTTGATCGCTTTTGTCACATTCTAATAAATGTATTCACGGTTCTGTTGGTGAAAAAAACAACAGAATGTAACGATTTTTGGAAAACCGTTATGTGTTAGTCTGAAAGCTCGATATTCTGAAGTATTGAAATCGTTATAACGGTTTTATTAAATTGTAATATATACTCGAATATTTATATTCAAAATAAGAATTCTGTTTGGTACTGCTTTCTCGACTTTAATTCTTATCTAAAATTCTTTTACAATAAAAATGAAATGATGTCATTCTAGTAACTTTTAATGATCAGCCATACAGCAATCTTTCTATGTATAACTTCTAATGACTTTAGTGAATTATCAGTTGGCAAAATATTGTAGTATTCTATCTATCTAATTAGCCTTCTTCGGTCCATCTTTGGACATAGGCCTCCCCAATCCTTTTCCATTCTTCTCTGTCTGTCGCTAAAGTCATCCATCTAGAGCCCACGTGCTTCTTGATATCATCTGCCCATCTCATTTGGGGCCTTCCTCTGCTTCGTTTATATACCCACGGTCTTCAACTTATAAGAATTTTGTTCCATCGGTCTTCTTTTTGTTTTATATTGTGTCCGGCAAATCTCCATTTCAATTTTGCAACTTCTTGCCTAACATCCCTCACTTCTGTTTTTTCTCTTATCCACTCGTTTCTCTTTTTATCCATTAGTCTCATGTGCAACATTTGTCTTTCCATTGCTCTTTGGGTTTTTATGATTTTTTCCATGTTTGCTTTTGTAAATGTCCACGTTTGGGAACCATAAGTAAGAACAGGGAGTACGCATTGATTATATACTTTGGTCTTAAGATGCTGTGGATATCTTTTGTTTTTAAGAATGTAGCTTAGTTTGCCAAATGCCGCCCTTGCCAGTCTAACTTGTCTCTTGATCTCTGCTGTTTGGTTATCTTTGTTAAGTTTTATAGTTTGACCAAGATTTATATAATCCCTAACTTGTTCTATTTCATCTTGTCCGATTATCATTGAGATGTCTTCATCTGTATTTGTTATATTTTTGGTCTTGCTGTAATTCATATTAAGGCCTATCTTTCCAGCTTCTACGTCCAGTTCTTTCACAATTTCAAATAATTCTTTTTTTTATCGGTTATCAATACGATGTCATCAGCGTACCTTAGATGGTTCAAGCGTTGTCCACAAATTTTTATACTTTTTTTTCCCATTCTAATCTTTTAAAAGTATCTTCAAAAGTATCTTAATCAGGCTGATTGAAAAGTTTCGGTAATATTGTGTCACCCTGTCTCACGCCTCTACTTAGTTGTAACGATTTTGTTCCTTCATATACTTTAATTGTTGTTTTGGCTTCCTTATATATATATATTGGTTATTAGTTCCGTATATCTGTGGTCAATTCGGCTGTTAATCAAAGAACTTTTCACTGCCCAATGTTCGACACTGTCGAAAGCCTTTTCGAAATCTATGAACGCCATATATAGAGGAATGTGGTATTCATTTGCTCGTTCTATAAGTATTTTCATACTTAGTAAATGGTCACTTGTGCTGAATCCCTTTCTAAAACCAGCTTGTTCTTTTGACTGGTATCCATCGAACTTTGTCGTCACTCTATTGGTTAAAATTTTTGTTAGGAGTTTATACATTACATTGAGGAGTGTTATAGGACGGTAGTTTTTTATATCTGCTTTATATTGTATTACCAGTATTTGTAATTGGTAGGTAATTGTAGTATTACCAGTTCATTTCTCGAGACTTTTTGTTGTTGTTTGAGAACACAACAACATTTGTGTTGAGTATTTTTTATGTCGTCTTAATTTTTGCTACAAATTAACCTAAAAGAATTTTGTAAGAACTAATAAACCTTTATAAATTTGTATAGTATACAAAAATGCCGAGGTATACAAAATAAAAATGACTTTGGTGATTACCGATAATTACTTCTGACATTTAACATTGCGGCTGTTAGCTCTCAGTTCAATTTGTAGATGAGTTATCCCCAACTGTAGATTGTTAAAGTGTAGTTGTTGGGACGTATTGTATCGGTAAGCCAAATTTCACGTATAAAGAACAAAAGAATTGAGATTATCAAAAATATTACTAAATAGTTAAGATAAAAGTACCAAATTCAAAAATAACACAATAAAGAATGCATAAATAAAAATAAGAAATTAGCTTTAAAGCATACTAATCCCTTAAAGGGTACTGGGTAGGAATTCCTTGGATTTCCTTGGACAGTCCTATCAGGAAAAATGAATCAGTCCCTGCTCTCCACAGAATCCGGGAGATCCCTGACCTGGGGAACTAGTACCTGTTTAGAGTCCCTTGTCCAGGGTTACAGATGAAGACCACAACAGCAATCACGGCTGATAAGGATACCTTCGGTACGACGGTCCGTTCACTTCTGGGTTGAACCGCGTCGATATCCGTTTTGCTGAGCTTTCGGCATCCTCTCTGATGCCTTCCTCAGGGCTTCCGAGGTCTCAGTCTCCCGAGCCCCCAGACACTACTACACTGTTCACTGATCACTGCGCTATCACTACTACGGCTGAGAACAGGAGACGGCCCATTTATACCGTCGATGATGGCGTGGCCTAGGTGAGAGTTGGGGTGGGGGTTGACGCGAGAGTTGGCGCTGGGGTTGGCGCGAGAGTTGGTGCGAACATTTCCGACTGTGGAATTTTGATTCGAGGATGGAGGGGCGATATTTTCTTTATGAAATGTCTCCATGTAGAAGGTAACCGTATGGCGTCATCTCTTTTATTAAAACAATTTAACCTTTTTTCTCTTTGACAAACCAAGAGAAATAAAAACAATATTTACTCCCCAACAGAAACTTTCATCTCTTGTCCAATCTATCAAAGACAATATTCCAAATGAACAACACGGAGTTTATGAAATACATTGTGCAGACTGTCCCTGATCCTATATATGCCAAACAAATCGTAGAATCCAAAATAGGATTTATGAACATTCCATTTCTGTTCGCAATTCTGATTCAATTTCAGCTCTCGGTCAACACCATCTTTATACAGGTCATAAAATTGATTTTGAAAACTCCAGAACCATAGCCCCCTATCCGCTTCTATAAACCAAGAATTATCCGAGAAGCCATAGAAATAGAAAAAAGGCCAAATTGTCTTAATAAAAGAGATGACGCCATACGGTTACCTTCTACATGGAGACCTCTCATAAAGAAAATATCGCCCCCTCATCATCATCATTGGCTTTTACAACCCTTCGTGAGTTTTTGCCGCGTTTACTATTGCCTTCCATTGATTCCGATCCTGTGCTATTATTTCCCATGACCTTACTTCCATCTCCTTCAGGTCTTCCCTGACTGCGTCTTTCCACCTTTTTCTAGGCCTTCCTGTCGATCTTCTGCCATCTGGTCTTTCCCAAAACACATTGCTAATCAGTCTGTCGTCATCACTCCGTACCACGTGGCCTGCCCATCTTAATCTATTGGCTTTTATGTATCTTACGATATTTCCTTTCCTGAAGAGAGTCTCTATTTCATTGTTGTATCTGCTCCTCCATTCATTTGTCACGCTGTCCCTGCAAGGACCGTATATAATTCGCAGCATTTTGCGTTCGCATACTAATAGCTTATTGATTTCTTTCTTTCTCAATGTCCATGTTTCACTTCCATATGTCACTGCTGGTCGTATTATGGTTTTGTGCATTTAGATTTTGGCACGCCTTGAGAAAAGCTTTGACCTCAGTAGATGTTGAATGGCAAAGAATGATTTATTCCCCGCCAGTATTCGTATTTCAACTTCCCGTTCTCCTGTGTTTTCACTGGTAATTGTTGCTCCTAGGTATTTGAATTCTTTGACCACCTCAAAATTATGATCGTTTATGGTAATGTTAATGCCCCCTCACAGGACATAAAAGAATATGCACTTTATTCACTATATAAACTTCAGTTGTTTCTTTTTAGTATTTGCGAAACCAAATAACAAAAACAATATTCATATTAAAAAGACAACAAGACATAATAAAACCTTTTAAATGTTTAAAATTTAAAATGTTAAACTTTTAGAATTCAAAACAGCGAACACCGCATATTTAAAGCCTCAACGGATTGAAAGGTTAAAAGCACTTAAAATTTGGGGGAATATAATAAAGTACTAGGTATTTTAAATGACCGAGATATGAAGGAACCAAAACGAATGGCATAAATAAGTCAAAATCGTTCATTTAAATTTAAATGATTTGGTTTATTAGCATTTCAGTAGTATCCCAGTGTTCGCTAAAAGCGAGTATCGATTATATTGTACTCGAGAAGAGAAAAGAAAATAAAGTATTGTATTTAATTTAGAAAATTAGGTATTAAAGAGTTTAAAAGATTTTAATACAGTTTTGGGTAAATACTTTAAATTAAAACAAAATAGGAACGTGAAGACACAACTTAGTACTGACAATACTGAATAATATTACAACTATTTTCAAGATTGCTTAAATTAAAAAAAAAACGTTTTAGAGAAATAAGGAGTAAGTAATCATAAAAGTTTAGCTCCGTGGAATTTTAAGTACACCATTATTTAATATGATGGTAAATTACGTCTGTATGAAAGGTCATAATAGACTCAACAAAATTGCCGCCATCTCCCTGCAGGATCAAACAGTTACCGCTGATCAACATTAATCAGATATTTTGCCTCCCACTTTTCAAATGAATTAAAAAATATTAGTAATTTTTCCAATAACTTATTTATAAATAGATACCAACATATCCAGCCTCCACATATGTTCTAACACTAGTTCTATTAATATTCCTTTTAATCTCCTAGATAAAAACGAAGCCATGTACTCATTATAAAACTCAGCAGCTGGTGCAGACACTTCATACAGATACACATCTCAAACTGCTAAAGTTATATGATAAAATTTGGTCTCAAAAAGAGTTCCCAACGTCATGGCGACAAGCTGCTACAATACAAGTGCAAAGTCACAGCAACCACCAGCACTTGCTACAAAATGCAATAAACTAAATAGACACTGGTCTACGCGTAATGGATTTGTGTTTTCAGCTTCTAAATTCAAAATATTTCACTTTAGATTAGTAATTCACTTACCGCAAAGCATAGACCTAATATATTGGACTACGTTAACAAACAGATAACTATTTGATACTTCTTGGTATCACCTTCGATAAAAAGCTTCGGGAACTTAAGGGAAACTGTGCCCAAAGAATCAATGTACTTAAATATCTTGCTGGCTACTTTTAAGGAGCTGATGAAGAATTTCTGTTTAAAATATATTATAGAGCAGTAAATCCCTCTTACTAAATTCTCTAAACATGATTCAAAATATATCCCTACGACTATGTCTTGGTGCTTTCAAATCAAGCCCCGATACTTCATACTTTCATACTTTAAAAGAATATCAGCAAATCCAAGTAACCCAGTAATAAATTATTACCACCAGTATAAGAATTATTGATCTCACGAGAATCATAAAAAATGGCAAAATGGTGCAAACTTTATTTTTTAAACAGTTTTATAGCAACTGACTTCTTTGCAGCAAAATACAATACAATTTAATAAAATACAAATTGCAGTGAAATCTGCAATATTGATTGGATAGTCTGATCAAAGATATCATTTTATTTTCAGACCTGACTGTTAGGGTTAACTGAGTTAACCCTAGACTCTAGCACAGATCAGAGGTAATGTAAGTCGACAAAATCTCACCAGCTCCTGGGGGTCATGTTAGATGCCCCCATTTGTAGTTTTTATTAATTACCAAAGTTATGGGTCTATTGCATTTACCTTTGTAAATTCCATGAGGATTGTTTTTTTTGTTACTGATGTCTTTCTTAGGACATCATAGTTAGCAAACAAAATTATATACAGGATAACGGTATAAAAGTCGGAGATGCCACACTGGACAGAATAGAGAAACTCGTGTATCTCGGCAGTAATATCAATGAGAGTTGGGATCCAACCGCAGAAATTAAAAGCCGAATAGAACAAGCCCCAGCTGCCTTTGTAAAAATGAGAAACGTACTTTGCAGTCACGATCTTAGCGTTGACCTTAGAGTTCGTATGACATCTTGCTACATCTTGCCTGTCCTGCTGTATGAAGTGAAAGCGTGGACTCTAACTGAGGCTATGCTTAAACGCTTGACAGCCTTTGAGATGTGGGTCTACAGACGACTTCTGAAAATAAGCTGGATCGACAGAGTTAGAAATGAGGAGATCCTTAGACGGCTGAGCCAAACAATACAACTGGTCAATATAATAAAGAAACGCAAGCTGAAATACTTCGGTCACATTATGAGACACCCTGAAAAATATGATCTTTTACATCTGATCATTCAGGAAAAGATCCAAGGTAATCGTGGTCCTGGTAGACGAAGAAACATCATGGCTGAAAAATCTAAGGTAATGGTATGGAAAATCAACTATATTGTTATTTAGAGCTGCTGTCAATAAAGTCACGATAGCGAATATGGTAGCCAACATCATATCCAACGATCGATAATGGTCATGGAACTAAAAGAAGATGTCCTTCTATTGTCTTTCTGTGGCCAAACAATCTTTTTAACAACTTTTTATTAAACTGATGATGAAATGATTCAATTCCGAAAAGATCTTCTTTAAAATAAAAGTTTTAAGGTTTTTAATAAGCATTTTTTATACCTTGACACACACGAACACCACGTGCTTTGGATTCAACAGGTATACTAGCCACTCCTGGATACCTCCACTTCATGGTTTTGTTCCAGCTTTACTTTTAATATTAAAAAGGTTTAGCTTGGTCCATCTTTCCTACTCCTGGTGGCGGTTGAGGAGAGATGGACTGATGACGTGCCAGTGCATTATTTTTTTAGGTTTAAGAATTATAATTTCTAGTTTTTACTTATATCAAAACAAATAAGAATAAGTTATGTTACACAATTTTTTAGTTGTTATGTTTACATGATAGTTTCCAAGGTGTACTATACAATTTTTTTCTATTCTGATGTATATTTAATAAAGAAACAGGCATCAGTTTGCTAAAAGGTGGTTCATCTCTCCTCCCTTTACCCTAATACTAAAAACTTTTAGATACAATTTACTTATACGGCTATGACTGACTATTACTTATGCTAGTTGATGTCCACTGGACATTCAATTTACGAGGTTACATATATAGGTCATCAATTTTAAGCCTCAAACCTTTAAAATGGCTTTACGGTTTAACCCAAATAAGATAACTTTAAAGTAGGCCAAATCACTCTCTTTTACAGGCCATCTTAAAAGACGTGGCATCCCATCAGTAAATTCGAAAACAAAGAAACTTTAATGTGTATCGTTCGTAACCCAGCTCTGAGACTAAGTATAAAAATCTCACTCGTATTTCTACTCTAATGAATCTGTTACACGGACCATAATTCCGAAGTGCATTATGAAAGTCGACAAATCGTCCGACGGTGCTCCATTCTATCATGAAGTACACAACATACACATACGATGCAACAGTAAAAATGTTCATTTATCACTGAACCAAAACGAGGAGGGCTATAAACGCTGACAAGCTGTTTTATTATGTCTCTCTTGATGTATTGTAGGTTTGGTGTAATGAACGTTCAGAAAAACGCTTATTGCGAAGAAAAAAATAAAAAAAAAATGTAAAAACGTTATAAATAAAATTTGATTACTATTTAAAATTCTTATACACATAATATTGCCTATCCATATCCACATAATATAGTTCACTATCATGAAATAATATAATTATTGTTTGTACAACTACATTTTTTAATTTGTATAATTTTTACAGTGATCAAAAAAGAGTTTCATACGATATTGACTAATAAAATAACTGACTAAGAGAGGTTCAAAATAAAGCTTGAAGACAAAATTGGTTTTGCTGTGTCATTGAGAAACACGACGCAACTTGATGACGATCCAAAAGAAATCAGAGAACTTATAGTAGAAAGAAGAAACTTGGCAGACACTTGAAAAAAAAATAGCAGAAATACAGAGCTCCACGAGACAAAACTAGTCTAAATAATGCTTCACAAATACTAAAAAGGGAGATAAATACAGAATAAAAAATATTTAACAATTAATTTCTATTTAAGTAGTTTAACAGCTAACCAGAACACAGATTATTCCTTATGGAAGGCCAAAAAGAGACCAATTATTCATTCTCCTCCTTTCAAGTTGTAAAACGGCAACTATGCTAGAAGTAACGAATAGAAAGCAAAAAGATTTGCAGATCATTTAGAAAGCACGTTCAAACACAACGACAATAAGAAATTGGTATTATAATGCGAGGAATTGCTATTATAATACCAATTTCTTTCATTGGTTTGTCTCTTACAAGCGGGTTGTCATCCAAACTCATCTAAACTTTCAAATAGACCGCCCAATTTTTTGCGGTGGTATTTCTACCCTGTTGTTCTGTCAAATTTTTGACCTCAAGGTTGGCTGTCTTTTCAGGGTTTAGTTCGGTCTGTTTCAATTAACGCCATTTTCCCGGCAGCAGCTGTAAGGCTTTGATCGGTAACTTCATTTACACGACTTTTTAAAATAATTTTTTATTGAACATCGCTTTAATAATGAAACCTAAAGTTAAAATCAAAGCTAAATAATTATCAAATAGTTGGAAGTAAATCTATGATTTTCTTTGTTCTTTTCACCACTTAAGATAAAATAAAATATTACTTATACTTTAGACCACATGGTTAGTTGCTGTGCTAATTTTTAATAAGTTGTTAAATGTTGTTAGTTAATTGATTGTTTATACAATACTACCGTATAATGTCCATTTACTTGAGTTTTATTCACAAACTTGTTAATATCTTTGACTGCTACATGTCTTTTTAAGGTAACACTTATAACATATTTTCCATGATTGTGTGGTTCTCATATTGTACTTTTTAGATAAACTGATGATGTTTTCAGAATACGAAAGCGAACGAAACGTCTTCAAAATAGATAAAGTAGCCTGTCAACTTTGTCTTTTATTTCTCCACCTTGAGACCGATATAAGAACTCACCACTCTTCTGAGTGATCCTTATAATAATATATATATATATATATATATATATATATATATATATATATATATTATATATATATATTATAAAAATAAAAATACAATAAATTAAACTTAGAAATATATATAACCAGATGCGCAGTGTTGATTAGTAGATTTATTTAAATAGTGGTTAGAGATATAATTTGTAAGTTATATACTAGATAATATTATAAAAAAATAATTATATGAGGGTATGTTTAAGAATTTAGCATAAAGAATTAAGTTTAAGAAATTTTTTTATTTTATTTTATTTAATATTTAATATGTTTACTCAGCCATGTGCTATGCAACCAAACATACACTGTAGTGCCAAAGTCAAATAGTTATTTATTTTTGGAATGTTAATTTAGAATATAACTGTGGATGTAAAAATTGTAAAAATATAGTTCATATAAATGTTTAAGTTACATATAATAGTGTAGTTCTGATCTGGGGAGCCTAAAGTCAAGTAAATTATAGATAGAAAACTCTAGAAATGTCAATTTGACTGTATACATAATACATAACAGACAAAAAAACCATTCCAGAATTTTCAAGTAGAAAAAATAGAAGGATTCGAACATTATTTGTTGCTAGAGTATTCTGGAAACAATGAAAACATATAAAAAGCCATGTAATTTAGTGGAGTCAGTCAGTTTGAGTAAGAGTTTAGTTCAGGTCAGTTAAAGTTTTAGTTCAGTTAGAGTTCAATTATCAATCAGTCAGTTACAGTAAAATTATAATTCAAGAATTTAGTAGCAAGAAGATTATTAATTGAGTTAAGTAAGTTAGTTAGAAGAAGTTCCAAATCAGTTACAAGATTATTATTGAGGAGTTTAGTTATAACAATTCAAGGATTATTAAGTCAGTTATTTATGAGGCTATGAAGAGATTCTTCGCTAGCAGAAGGCATTAATTAAGTTACATGAATTGTTAAGTTAAATACAGTTGGAGATTAACTATTACTACAGTAATATAGTGACAGTTTTGAAGTTAATTCATTGAAATAAGCATTCAATAATACAACCACAAGATCCAGTATATTTCAAAGTACATTAAGTATATGGAAATTACAAGGAGTTAAATATATATTTATATGGTGAGTGGAGAGAATTAAGAAGGAACATATTAACATAGTTGGATAATCAAGGCTTATTAAGAAAATATCGAGTGGTGATAATACCTTTAATTTTGGAAAAACTTTAGGCGTTCAGTGAAAGAAGATACCAAATTTTGTTAATAATTTAATAATTGTAAGAATTTCAAATTTTAGATAGATTGTTTTAAATTGATATTGCTTATATTTGCTAGATAGGTTTGTTTCATAATATTTATAATAAAGATAATTTAAAAAAGTACTTACAAACTAATTTTTTGAGAACCGCGATAAAAACCCTATACTTACATATATCATTCAAATTTATTCATTGCTCATACAACAACACATCATAACAATATTATATTATATTATATATATATATATATATATATATATATATATTATATATATATATATATATATATATATATATATAATCATTAAATATCCAGCTGCCGTTTCAGAGAAAACGTATACAGGAATAAATTTTGAAAAAACCCCACGAGGAATCTTATCTTTCAAAAGAACATCGAGAGACAGAGATCGAGCAGTTTATACAACTGACTGCAACTTACTGCATACTGGCTTGGTGGAAATATTCCGTGGGGAAGTTATGTGCAACTCTCCCGACTTTCAATTTACAGGATTTCTAGAGAATTCAAGTCTAACCGGAACGGTGATAATTGACGACCGTTTAAAGGTAAAAGCACTGTGAAACAGAATTGGATTTTCCGTAGTGTATTTGAAATTTGGTGAGGATGAATGTCGATGTGAAACAAAATTAATGAGTTAGATACAAGTTCGATAGGCGCATATTTACAAGTAATGTTAACGAAGACAGTTCGGACAAATCTTTAAAAATGAGATTTTTGTTTATTGATCTATTTTCGTACGGATATCGGAATAATAGATACATGTTAAAAACTTAAAGATATATATTGTACAAAACCTTCTATGAAAGGTATAATATTCTTCTTCTTCTAGTGCCATCTCCACTAATGAAGTTTGGCTATAACCATTGCAAATGTGTCTCTATCTTCTGCTTTTTTTTAAGAGCTCCTGTATTTTTAACCCGATCTAGTCGCAAATCAAACATCATCAATCCAGACAGAGGCAGGAGAATCCGACGATATCAAAATCAAACGTGGCGTCCATCAGGGATGGTTACTATCACCACTGTTGTTTAACATATACTCTGAGGAAATCTTTCAAGAAGTAGTGGGTGATGTTGAAGCCGGAATTCGAATCAACCGAGAATCTATCAATAACATTAGATACGCGGACGACACGGTAGTATTCGCTGACAGTTCTGAAACCTTCCAGGAGTTAATGAACAGAATCACAGAGGTCAGTCAAATATACGGACTTTCACTAAACACTAAGGAAACAAAATGCATGATGATCTCTAAGAAGGAACAGAAATTTGGACAAATCAGTGTAAACGGTCAACAAATAGAAAGAGTAAAAACATACACCTACCTTGGTACGAGTGTCAATGAAAATTGGAATCGTTCCATAGAAATCAAATGTAGAATAGAGAAAGCAAGATCTGCATTTCAAAAAATGGCTAAGTCATTCAAATGTCATGATTTATCAATGCCCAAAAAAATCAGGTTACTATGATGTTACATCTTTCCTATACTGTTGTACGGAGTTGAGTCATGGACTCTCACAGACGCCACCTGCAAGAAAATTGAGGCTTTTGAAATGTGGCTTTATTGTCGCGTCCTGAAGATATCGTATACCGACCACGTGACTAATGAGGGTGTTCTGTTGAGAATGAAAAAAGAAAAAGAGCTGTTAACCACAATAAAAACAGCCAAAATCGAATACCTCGGTCACATCATAAGGAACAGCGAAAGATATGGACTGCTGCAACTAATCTTGCATGGAAAAGTAGAAGGAAAACGGGGACCAGGAAGGCGAAGGATTTCCTGGCTGAAAAATCTACGAACGTGGTTCAACACAACAACCACAAATCTTTTTAGAGCAGCAGTGTGCAAAGTGCAGATTGCCATGATGGTCGCCAACATCCGAAACGGATAGGCACTACAAGAAGAAGAAGAAGTCGCGAATATTTTTCATCCAGGATATTTATTGTCTACCAGTGCCCATTTTGTTTTCGATTGTACCTTTCATAATCAGCTGCAAAAACTTGTACTTATCATTTCTGCTCCAAATATGCTGCCTTTCGCCTTTAAATGGTGGTCAAATTTCTCTGCCCTCTTCCCATTCTTTGCAACACCATTTCGTTTGTAATATGATCGGTCCATGATTTAAAATTCTGTTAAAAATCTACATTACAAAGTTCCTAGTTTTCTTAGTAAGTCAACATTAACAGTCCAGCCTTCGACACCATAAAGAATAATAAAGTGGATACAACATTTTACTATCCGATATCAGATTTGCAGATTAAGTCTTTACTAAGAAATTTCCTCATAAATTTCCTCATCTTCAAAAAGGCTGCTCTTGATGCTCCATTCTTTATGCGAATTTCTGATTTTGTATTCAAATTTTTAGTAATCCAGACTCCTATGTATTTTATTTTGTCCACTTGCACTTCTTCTTCTTCAGTGCCTTATCCGGTCCGGATGTTGGCGATCATCAAGGCTATCATGGTTTTGTTGACTGCTCTGAGAAACAGCCCCGCTGAGGTCATCCCAAACCATTGTCGAAGATTTTTCAACCACGAGATACGAAGGCGTCCCGGTCCTCTTCTGCCAAATACTTTACTCTACATAACGAGTTGAAAAATTCGATATTTTTCTTCGTTCCGCATTACGTAGCCGTGTCCACTTGCTCAATATCTTTATTTTTTTTCTGGATCCTTGTAATGACTTGGCCCCTCTTACCGATACACATGGTTTTTATTGTCTTTTTGTTCATTTTTAAACCAAACTATTTTCCAGTATCACAAATTAAAGTTATCAGACCTACAGCTACATATGCATGTGAAACATGGGTGCTTAAGAAATCAGAAATAGATGTTTTAGATGGATGGGAGAGGAAAATACGACAAGCAATATATGGAGGCGTGAAAACAGATGGACAATGGAAAAGAGGAAATAATAAGGAACTTGAAGAACTGTATAATGAACCAAACATATCGACAGCAATCAAAGCACAAAGAATCCGATACTCAGAACACATCAAAAGAATGGGAAAGGCGCCAATGTCCAAAATGGTTCTACTACGAAAAAGAATACAAAAAAAAATAGGAAGACCAAAAAGGAGATGAAAGAGTAGCGTATATGAAGATAAAAAAAATAATATTGTAAACTGGAAAGAAAAAGCTTTGGACAAAACAGAATGGAAGGAAATGGTAAAGAAATAAATGGAAAGACTATAAGGAATGCCATCTAGTTTCTTAGTGCTGGGATATGTTTAGTGTTTTTTTTCCTGGTATCCTTCCAAAGTAAATATTTGGTATATTGTGTTTGTATTAAATTTACTAGATAATTTTCAACGCAGGATCTTTTGTGCTGTACTATTGTACTTTTAACTGTCTGTCGACTCTATTGTAGTCATTTTATCTTGCTCCTGCCTTGTGTTATTGCCATATCTTCTTCAGTCGCACTTTTTGTTTAATTTGATTTCTAATATTAATGCGACACTTTTTTATTTTGTATAACTTTACAGTCTGGAGTTGCATTTCAGGCAGCTTCTTTGAGAAGTATAATAAAGTCATATAGGTCTTCTTCTTCTTCAAGTTCCACTCCTATCGGAGATTGGAAATCATTCTGGCAATTATAATTTTGTTGGTTACGCGCCTGAATAGTTCAATTGAACTGCATCCAAGCCATTCACGGAGATTGCGTAGCCACGAGATTTTACGTCTTTCTACGCTCCTTCTACCCTTGATTTTACCCTGCATTATATTCCTTAACAGTTGGTATTTTTTACCTCTCATGATGTGCCCCAAGTATTCCAATTGCCTGATTTTTATGGAATTTAAAACTTCGCATTGTTTTCCTAGTTGTTCGAGAACTTCTTCGTTTGTTTTGCGATCCATCCATGATATTCTCAAAATACGTCGGCGTTGGTAACACCACATTTCGAATGCTTCTAGGTTTTTAATGTTGGATTTTTTAAGTGTCCAAGCTTTAACTCCATACAAAAGGGTAATGAAAATATAACATCGAAGTATTCTTATCCGGAGCGATATATTGATATCGCGATTACAATAAAGTTTTCTCATTCTATAAAAAGTTGACCGTGCAATTTCAATGCGGCATCTTATTTCTTTTGTCTGATCAGTATCTTCTGTGATCCATGCTCCAAGGTATTTGTACGAAGATATTTGTTCAATTTCTGTATTATCTAGTACTAGCTTAGTTTTGATGTTTCGTGCTTTTGTAAATACCATCAACTTGGTTTTTTTCAAATTGATTTTTAGTTCATAATCGTTGAAATATATATTTAGTTGTTCAGCAAGGTGTTGCAGTTATTCTAGTGTTCCTGCCAGAAGGACGGTGTCGTCAGCATATCTTATGTTATTAAGTGGCTCACCGTTTATTATAAGGCCCTCACTGATCTCGGAAAGCGCTAATTCTGAGATGGCTTCACTGAATAAATTGAATAACAAGGGTGATAAAATACACCCTTGGCGGACCTCACGGCAAATCTGGATATCTTCGGTCAGTTCGTTTTCAACTTTCACTTTTGCTGTTGATTCCAATAGAGGTTACAGATGATTCTAATGTCTCTACTGTCTATGTTTTTATTTAATAAAATTTCTTTAAGCCGATTGTGCTGCACTCTATCTAAATTTATATAGGTACTGCCACTTTAAGTTCATCTTTTGTTTTTGAGGAAACATTATTATTTTTTTATGTAAAGGAATTTTATAATTAGGTACAATATTTAGTTTTTTTTATAAACGGTAAATATAAACCAAAAATATGTTAAGCAGGGTTAAATAACAAAGCTCGAAATAATTTCGCGAAAAGTAGTGCTGATTCAGTAAAGCAAATTACTGTTTTACGCGTAAACCTGTCAGTACAGAGAACATAGCTCCGAATTTGACAAACGACTACATAGGGATCATTAATCACTGCGGATTTTTTATTTTCAGACCTTTGTTTATTTTCATTTTCATTATATTGCCCCTCCTAATTGATATAAATGTTAACGTGAGAGGTTATGTGGGGATATATGTGTGTTAACAATTCGAATTAAAACAGATTTACTGGATGCAACATTGATGTTATGACAGAAAAATTATTAATGGAAAAAGTTGCCTGAATTCGATTTGTGGATATGTGAAATTAGTTTTTACATTGGTTACTGATTAAAAATATATTTTATATTTTAGTCAAAAACAGAAAATAATCGTAATCGTAAAAAATTTAATAACTTATGAAGCAATATTATATAATAAACGAGTGGAATTCGAATAATTATAAGAGCAATTTTAAAATAAAAAACCAACCGTGACCAGCCTGAGCTAGTGTAGTAAACATCGTATTTGGTAGAGCTTGGCTATTTTTGTTTAATACCGGCGAATCCACCTTTTTATGTAATATTTTCGTGAAAGTAAACTGAATAAATCATGAATGTGTTGCTTGTGTGAGTCCATTTCAAATAGGTAAAGAAATAATAAATAAGACTTACTCACAATCAATTTAATTTAACTATCAGACGACCGGTTTCGCTTTCTACAATATGCAAAGCATCTTTTAAAATTTTAAACAAACATTAGTAGTGTATAGAAATCCTCACAATCTTAAATAAGTTTTTTATTGTTGTAGCATTTTTAGGCTACCGATTTAGAGGCTTACAATATTTGCCCTATAACCCTCCGTTACTCGCGCGGAGTGTTGTGAACACCCCATGCGTATATAACTGTTAAAATTTTCTACGCAATAATATCATCGTCGCCGTGCACCTGTGTAGCTGCATATTTTCGTCGTCTCTACAACCTGGAAGAATCTGATCAGTGTACTGTTAGTCGTTGTACCGTAAGCAAGTGCTTGGGGTGTTGCAAACACCCCGCGAGTAGTTAAGTTACATTTTGTTTATCGATATTTATTTTTTACCGGTAAGTATATTTATTCTTTTTACACATATATGGTAGTCTGAACATGCACTTTGTCTATATAATATTTCCAATATTATTTTTAGGAAAAATCGGCGAATATGAGGCCGAACAAGCGCGATTACAAACTTTTTTATGAATGTACGAGCGATGATGAAATACCATCAGAAGAAAAATATCCTTCAGATGAAGAATTGACCCAAATACAAAGTGATTCTGAACCAGATAGTGAGCATGAAGTTATGAATGAATCTTCTAGTGATGAGGACTTGACAAGTGATGACGAACAAGAAGACGGAAATCGTTTTTATCTTGGAAAAGACAAAATCACTAAATGGTTAAAGGAGAAGAGTCGTGAACAGGTGAGAACTAGAAGTCATAATCTAATTTCCCATCGACTAAGAACAATAAATATTGCCAGAAACTGTAAGTCTGTTATTAAATGTTTTAATTTGTTTATAACTGAATACATAATAAAATAAGTTATAGAAAGTACCAACATATTTATTAGTAAACTTTCGGCCAATTACAAACGTAAGAGGGACTGCAAAGAAACCAATGAGACAGAAATTCGTGCTTTAGTTGGATTACTAATATTATCTGGCATTTTTAAATTTAGCCATAGGAATATCAAAGATTTGTGGGATATTTCAAGGCTTGGAATTCAAACGTTTTACAAAACTATGAGTTACAACCGTTTATACTTTCTCATACAATGTCCAATGATTTACAATATAAATACCCGCGAAGAAAGAATATTGCTGGACAAGTTTGCTCCCATTAGAAGTATTTATAATCAGTTCAATAATAATTGCCTCGCAAATTATTCGCTTACCGAATTCGCCACCATTGATAAACAACTTTTAAATTTTAGGGTTAGGTGCTCTTTTCGACAGTATCTACCAAACAAGCGGGCATGATATGGTCTTAAATTTTTCACTATATGTGATTCCAAGATATTTTATACTTTACAATTTGAACCTTATATTGAAAAGCAGCCAGATGGTCCTTTCCAAGTTAGCTATAAGCCTATTCATATTGTGCAGCGTTTGTGTCGTACCCTCTTCGGTTCAGGAAGAAACATCACAACGGACAACTGGTATACCAGCATACCATTAGCAGAAACATTACTGTCTCATAAGTTATAGTTAGTGGGTACAATCAGAAAAAACTAAAAAGAGATACCACCATGGTTTGTCACTAATAAGGTTCCTGGGCAATCTCTATTCGGATTCCATAAAAAAATATCAATCACTCTCGTTTCATATTGCCCAAAGCAAAATAAAAATGTAATTTTATTATCATCTATGCACATAAATGATAATACTGTAGTTGAAGTTTCTCCAAATGTGAATAAGCCTGACATAATAAAATTTTACAATAAAACCAAGAGTGCTGTTAATAGTGTAGACCAAAAATGCCAGACATATAATGTGTCAAGAACTTGTCGTCGTTAGCTTTTGAAGATATTTTATCATTTGTTAAATACAGCTGCAATTAATTCCCACATCGTTTATTTCTCTAATAATCCTACTAAAAAAAATCCCAGATCGAAGTTTCTAGAAGAGATTGAATTTACTCTGGTACAACCACAGATGGAAGCTAGATCACAAATACAATCTATTCCAAACTCTTTGAAAAGAGTCCTAGGTAATGCAGGAACAAACAATGATAATGTGCCTATAAAAATGGCAAGATGCACTATATGTCCACGAGCAAAAGACATTAAATATAAGAGTGGTTGCAAAAATTGCAATAAAAATATGTGCCTAAGCCATATGAACACAATCTGTGATGCATGCTACCGAGGCCAGTAAATTTATTCTAAGTTTGTTTATTGTTCTTGATATATAACAAAAAATTTTGCTTTCACCTTTTTTACTTTATTTATTTATTTATTTTTTATTTTTGCTCAGTTGTGTGCAATTTTATTCCTAAAATCTATGTTTACAAAATTCAGCGACTACACATGTAGACTGCAATATTTGCTGAAATAAATAGTTTTATTTTGTGACAAACTTTTAACATTATATACCTGAAATATAAAAAAAGTTTGGATTTTATTACTTTAAACAAAAATTAAGATAAAATAATGGGGTGCTGCAGACACCCCGCGAGTTGACACGTTCCTGAAATAGGCGCGAGTAACGGAGGGATAATCAGGCCACAGTACACAGCCAATATACGGTGGCCTTATAATGGGGCATAATGGGGCATATCCTTGGAACTTAAAATGTTAATAAATATATAGATTACCTTGTCACTTTCACTAGATCTCTGACTTTCTTCATCATCCTCACTCACATAATCCATTTGCATCCTTTGCTCCCTCTTCATAGCTCGGATTGCTCTTCTTTTTGCTACACCAGGACAACATCGACACAGACAGCACTTGGCGTAAATCCATTTAAAAGATCTCGCCAAAATGTCTCCGATGTTTGAAAGATATAAGAGAAATAAGGGCATGCCAATGATTGCATACACTATTGTAACCAATTTTCCTTCCAAAGTGCGGGGATAAATATTACCATACCCTAGAACCAAAAAACGATTTTAATAAGGTATTTCGTTACAAAAATAATTTAAATATCAATGTGTATTAATATAATAATTGATCAAAATTATTATAAATGAATTAACACTGTATATACTGTACACACCATATATTTGTTAAATAATGATAAAAGAAATACAGTATAAAAAAATGACTGTACAATTAAAAAATATATACTGTAAAGTAACAAAATTATATGGTACTTATTATAATGTGGTATTTATTGCATTAAAATAGACTTTATTGTTTCTGTCTAGGTCCCTGTTTTTCAGAATATTGGTCTAGAAATTAATAAATGTTTATATTTATCGGTGAATATAAACGAGTTGGTTCACAATCAAATTTGTGTAAAGTGGAGAACTTGTTGGATATTATCTTCGATATTCTGGACTGGTATAATACAAGTTATTGTGTTTTTATTTTTGATTAAAATCAACTAAGAAGAGGTAGAACTAGATATTTTGTTTATCGGTAAATAGTAATTATATTTAGATGAACAAGTTCTCATTTTTTTTGCATTAAAATAGCTTTGTTGTTTTTATCTAGGCACCTGTTACACTGAATGTTGATTCAGGAATTCACTATACGTGAATTTTTTAAATACGAAAACTGCTCATGAATCTGTCTTGAAAACTGTAGGTACTTCGACAAGACTACACCTACAAAAGTGTTCGAAAACCGTTCTTAAATTATGGAACTTGCGAATTGGGTATCGGTACGTCAAAAAAAACGTAAGTACTTTTAACTAAAATTGATTTTTTAAAAAAGATCTATGTTTAGCCTACACCAAAAAAAAGTCTGTCACCTTGGCCAGTTTTCTTTTGCCTTTCCACAGATCTAACCTGACCTTCATAAAGTCTTTCACAGCACTTATATCGCCTTCCTGGTGGATAAGAAACCCATGAAGTACTTTTGCTGCATTCACTATCTGCTGATAGGTTGGAGCTGGTTCTGGCTCTGCTTCCACTTCCAGGTCACTGTTTTATTCTTCTTCTTCTACACCAACTGCTTGTAGGATATTCAGATGTTATAGCTACATTTCCATCAACTTTTTCAAAATCTATTAGCATTTCCAGTCCATAGGTAATATAAAATTCAATCTGTCTGGCCCAAACAGTCTACGGCAGGTCATCTTTATCCTTAGTCAATCCTCTAAGCCATCATACAGTTTAAATGAGTGTTTTATCGCAAAATAGTATTATTTCGCAGTATATGCGAAATAAATCCAGATATTCTCTTCTTCAAGCCATCCTGCAAGGAAAAATATTTGGAAAACGAGGTCCAGAAGAAGAACATCTTGCTTAAAGAACCTCACAATGTGGTTCAATACAACATTTGTGCAGCTTTCCCGTGCTCCTGTAGATAAGCTAAAGATTGCTATGATGATCGCCAACATTCTTAACGGATAGGCATATTAAGAAGAAGTATCTTCTTCTTCATGTACCATGTTCTTTTAGAACGTTGGGTACCATCATGGCTATCTTAATTTTATTCACTGCCACCTAAATAGCATGCTTGTATCAACACCGTACCAATCTCGCAAGTTCTTCAACCATGAGGTTCTTCTTTGTCCTGGACTATGTTTGCCAGTCGAAGAAGAAGAATGACAAACCAAACAACGTTTACTATTTTCATCGTTATAGGAGAATTAACGTTATATAGTAATCGTATACACGATTCGATGATAACAATATAAACATACAGTACTGATATATAATATATATATATATATATGACTTTTTTGACTTTTATGAAATTTATTTACTTCATAATATCAACCTTTTTATTAATATTTCTTCAAAGAATGAAATACATTTTAGAGTATTATATTACAATCAATTTAAAACTATATTAACATAATTTTAAAAAGGAACTACGTTCCTTTCCAAAGCATAATACATTTACGAAATCTTCTTGACAGCCTTTTTTACACTTATTTTTAGCAGTATCATTTTGTAGAGCCATATACCGTTTCCTTCCCTACCTACGTAAGATTTAAATTCATATTAAAATCCCATATTCACACTTTTTAATATTCCTTTCACCTTCTCACTACCCTCCCTAACATTATTTCAAAAAATAATTGGCTGCTCATCGCAAGACGGCGGAAAAAACCTATTAGCTGTCAAATAAAAGGATATCTCTCATAGAGCCTTAAAAATGAATTGAAAAAAATGATTTCTGTAGGATTTAATCAAACATGAAAATAGTGCATGGAAGAAATATATTGGATATAAAAAATAGAAAACGTAATATTTATAAATCAATGTGGTTGGGTATCCTTTCCATCATACATGATGTGAACACAACATAATATGAATTTGAAAGAAGGTATCCAAAAAGTACGTGCGTTCTAGTGGCGAAATACGGTAAAAATATACTGACTTATTGGGCAGTTCTCATAGTCGGCAACCTGTCCTATACAGAAAATGTAGTAGAGTAGGTATACGTCCTTGGTGCAGTTACTTGCATTTGTGGTGTTGGCTAAATTGTGCAGGGTACGATGTTAACAATCATCATCATCACCCAGTCCTTTTCGTCCACTGATGGACATACGCAGAAACAATCAAGTTACTTAATGAAGAAAGCCTAGACATTATTGTCAAGCTCTTTAACGATATCTATGAGACGGGCCAGATTCCAAGACATTGGCTTCGATCTACATTTATCGCCCTACCAAAAACACCACGTGCCAACTTCTGCAAGGACCACCGACTAATAAGCCTAATGAGTCACTTTTTAAAACTTTTCCTGAGAATACTTCTCACTAGATTGTTTAAGAAATGTGAAGAGGTCAGTGGATGGAGTCAGTTTGGTTTCAAAAATGAACTTGGCACCAGAGAAGCGATCTTTAGTATGCAAACATTAATACAGAATTGTTTAGATCAAAGAAAGGTTGTTTTTGTCTGTTTCATCGATTACGAGAAAGCATTCGATAATGTAAAACACAAATTGATGATAAAATACCTGCAAGAGTTGGGATTGGATGCCAAGAATATAAGAATTATCGCCAATCTGTATTGGAACCACAAAGCAACAGTACGTCTTCAAAATTTTAACAAACGAGAAGATTTCTCATTAAAAAAGGAGTAAGGCAAGGTTGTATACTGTCTCCAATGCTGTTCAATTTATACGTAGAAAAAGCCTTCGCAGAAGCAGTGGCAGACTCTAATAAGGGTATTAAAGTTAACGGCATATTTATTAATAACATCAGGTATGCCGATGATACAGCCATAGTGGCAGATAACATCGAAGATCTTCAATGCCTTTTAAATGATCTAACTCTTGCAAGTGATGCTCAGGGTTTGAAAATAAATATCAAGAAGACAAAAACAATGATTATAAGTAGAAATGATTACCCCAACGCAAAGATATATGTCTATGGAGAAGAAATCGAATAGGTTAGGCAATTTAAATACTTGGGTTGTTTGCTGAACGAGTGTTGGGACTCCGAGAATGAAATAAGGAGCAGAGTTGAACAAGCCAGAAATGCTTTTTTGTGGCTTCGTAAGTTTCTGACTGATCGCAAATTGGACTTCAACCTCCGATGCAAGATACTGTAGTGTTACGTCTGCTGTACGGAATGGAAGCATGGACGTTAAAGGTCAGTTTCATTAACAAAGTTGAAGTGTTTGAAATGTGTGCCTGCGTCGAATGCTCAGAATATCATGGACGGACAGGGTCAGAAATGAGGATGTACTCAGAAGAGCGGGCTTACAGGATAGGGAACTTTTTAGTTATGTAAAAAGTAAGAAGACTGCATACTTGGGGAACATATTGAGAAGAAAGATACACTTTTCAGTAACTGATACTCGAAGGAGAAGATAGAGGGTAGGAGAGGTCTGAGGACGTAAAAAAATGTCATGGCTGCGCAATATTCGACAATGGACAGGAATCCACAGCTATGAAATGCTTCGCAATGCTGCTAAAAACAGAACTATTTAATCCTGACTGTTTAACATCTCACCTGACAAGATGATGTACGGTGGACGCCTACGCAGAAATGCACGGCACCTTAAGAAGAAGATGGACATAGGCCTCCCGCATTTTTGCCCATTGTGCTCTATCTTTGAGCACCAATCATCCAATTTTTCGACATTTTCTTGAGATCGGTTAATGAGTAGGAGGTCTTTCTCTACTTCTTCTGTCTAACCTCGGCCTTACAAGATACAAGTTAAAAAAATTGGAATATGGTCTTGGAATCTTGGATGTGTTACAGGTAAGAGTGTGGAGTTAGTAGATGCACTTATATAAAGGGCACAAATTACTTGCATTTAAGAGACTAGGAGAAAAGAAAATGGACAAAATATCTAAGTGAAGGATAAACATTGTGGTATTTAAGGAAAAGTAATACTAGAACAAAGGTAATATAATTATTGATAGTAAATTTGAAATAGTTTATAGCTTCTAGCTATCAGGTATAATATTCTTGGTCTATCAACATGCATGCAATATAGAAGACATAAATTGATGGGTGACAAAACTGAAACAGGAGTGGAACGAGCTCATTAGTAGAATAGCAGAGGATAGGATAGTACAAATAGCACGAGATGAGTCACCAAATGGACGACGAAGTATTGGCAGACCAAGGAAAAGATAGTGCAATAATTTACACAATTTAAGATGCTAATATTAAGATGAAACATGCTTTAAAGCCTGCATACAAGAAGGAAGAAAAAGACGCTGAAGATCATAGAATATGTGTCCTAAGAAAAGTGGAACATTCTTAGACTACAGTCTTATAAATGCGCGTGCTACCACTGAGGATCAAACAGACATGAAAACAGAAAAAAGTTATACGAAGTTAGAACAAACATATAAACTGTGTTCCAATAACAACGTTAATTATGAACTGATTGGGCATCTGAACGCTAAAGTAGGACAACATGAGTACTACAGGCCTGCCATAGGATTCAATAGTATCAGTAAACGAACAATGCAATGATAATGGGACGAAACGTAAATTTCGCATCTCTGAATATGACGATCAGTAGTACGTACTTTTAACATAAGTATATACATAAAGTGTATATCATCGGACAAGGAGTACGACCGTCAATCCAATATATTATAAGGATCACTCAGACGAGTGGTGGGTTCTTATATCGGTCTCAATCGGATCTTTCGTATTCTGAAAGCATCATCAGTTCATCTAAAAAGTACAATATAAGAACCACACAATCATGGAGAAGATGTTATAAGTGTTACCTTAAAAAGACATGTAGCAGTTAATGATCTTATCGACATATTACTCACATATTCGATAATATCATTGTCTGCTACATGTCTTTTTAAGGTAACACTTATAACATCTTCTCCATGATTGTGTGGTTCTCATATTGTACTTTTTAGATGAACTGATGATGCTTTCAGAATACGAAAGCGAAACGTCTTCAAAATAGATAAAGTAGCCTATCAACTTTGTCTTTTATTTCTCCACCTTGAGACCGATATAAGAACCCACCACTCGTCTGAGTGATCCTTATAATATAAAGTGTATATCTATATGGACATACCTAGATCAACAGATCCAAAATTGGATAGACCATGTACTGATTCGTTTGAGATATGGATCAGTAAGGCCTTAACTACGTACAAGAAGGAAGAATAAAAAAACGAAATTCCCAATATTGTGCATCCCAGTGACCTTGTTTTTTTTAGACGAAGACGAAACGTGGATTTATTCAATGGAAATTAGAATAATATTATTAAATAAGCATGATTAATGTCAGCTTATTTCATCTTTTTATTGGTATGGTCCTTATATACAAAACAATTTCTGTACTACTATCCCATCTCGCTTTTCCGGCGTAACGGCTCTGAGAAGCTTTAAAATGGAGAATCTGCGAAACGGACAGATCTTGTACGTTAAAAATATTGATCCCAAAAACCAAGTTAATCTCATTATTTTAAGTTTTAAGTGCACTTACCCGGGAATTCATATTTTATTGCCAATGACAAGTTCTTTATGTTCCGTTTTTTGTCATGCTTAGAACTCTTAACGAAGTTAGAAATGGAAATGCTGCTACTTTGAAAGTTCACTAGCTATAAAATATATTTTAACCGACTTATTTGTACCTAGTCAATTTATATAAAAGGTTATTTATTTTGATAAAGATTTTTATGGTTTAGTTCAGTTTTTCCATTTTAAAAAAGCAATTCATTTCTATGAAAGGATTTCATTTTATACTTTTTGTCTAAAAAATATTAAATCTTTTTTTTTGTTGTTTTTTTGTAGCATTCAAATCATCATGTTTAAACACCAAAATATTATTTAAATCCCTTTTGCATCGCTGTAATTGATAATAAACACATTTTAAAGTTTAGAGGAGTCAAATTTAATTGCCATAGAGCAGAATCAGAAGAATCGGCAGAATAAACAGATCAGAAGAAATTGGCTTTGAGAAAATAAAAAATGCTATGTCAGTCAACAGGTCCTAAAAATAAGACAATTTTTACATTTCAATAGTAACGAGAATGCCTTATCCCTTGACAATTAAAACTACGACAGAGTTTATAAAATTAGACCAATAACTGACCACCTCAATAAAGCATTTTTAAAAGGAATTCAACTGGAACAATATCTGTCCGTCGATGAGCAAATTTGTTCTACCAAAGCTAGGATACTACTTCTTGTATATATGTAGTACCTACCACATAAATGGGGTTTAAAATTTTTGTCTTATGCAGCAGCTCTAAATATGGACAAGAAAATGATCAAAAAACAAGACCTGTTTTTGAACCTGACCTCGAAGCAACTGCAAATGTGGTGAGATTGGCTAGAATTATTTTTAGGAATATGAGTCATAGGATTTATGTTTACAATTATTACTCTTTTATAACTCTCCTTGTATATCTTTAAAAACAAAGTATTCACAGTTTAAGAATCGTAAGAAGGAATAGGATTCCAAATTGTAAGTTTCCGGATATAAAGGCTACGAAAATGAAGAAAGAGGAACTGGTGTAGAGTTTGTTGGTACTTGTGATGGTGTGGAAATAAGTAGCTTAGTGTGGAAAGATTACAAATTAGTCACGTTTCCATCAACACTTGCTGGTGAAGTTCCCAAAGCTACTACCAAACGATATGACAAGAAAGAAAAGAGAACAAAAGAAGTAAGCTGTCTATATCTTGTATAAGAAGTAAAGAATATAACCGTAATATAGGCGGTGTCGATTTGGTGTAAAAAATGGTATTTTAGAATATTCTACCATCTACTAGATCTAACCGTTGTGGACAGTTTGATTCTTTTCAAGAATTCAGCTGAACATAGAACTGGAGCGAAGCCTAAAGTCACACACGCTAAGTTTAGAACACAACTGGAAGATGCATTATCCAGGATAGGAGAGTAATGCACCATTGCCAAACAGGGAAGACTTTCAGCAAGTGAAACTAAGAAGTCGCTACAAATAAAGAGGATTAGCAGAGATTATGCTAATATAGGATGTTGGCATAGATGAAATTCACCATATACGGTCTAAATGGTCTATAAAAGACCATTATGATCTGTATGGTTTTAAAAATAATAAGATGCAAATTTCCACAGTGCACGAAAAGACTACGAAAAAATCAGGAATAGAGTAACCCAAGAAGTTGATAACATCAAAAAAGAACACTGGGAGAAATTTACCAAATATATGGAATACGACCTCTATGGATCCCACAAAAAGGTGTGGAAGATGAGAAGGAGACAAAAAATAGAAATGAATGAATTTGTACATATAGGCTATACATGGGGTTCAAAGGGGTAGTAAAGCTTACTATAAGATGCTGTTTCCAGTTAACATTCTCTAGCCTTTCCTACTTAATCCCTATTGTCACCTTCACAAAGTGTGACTTGGGCTGCACGGGTCAACCCTGGAAAACTGAGCAACCTTGCTAGAGATTGGGCAACTATCCAATGAAAGCAGACTCAGGGCTGACGAGAAAGGGAAAAATGGTCCTCCGAAAATGGGTTTGGTGAGCAAGGTTAGCAGCATACCTACTGTCAAAGAATCAATGCTCATAGAACCAAGCAAAAGCCTCGGAATTGGATGGATACACAAATAACGAACCATGCAAGAAAAAGGACAAAGAGAGCAAAAAATCTACGAATCGGCACTTGGAACATCGCATCGTGAAACAAACGGGAACAGGAAGTTGTGCAGGAATTGAAGTTCTATAAAATTGATATATGTGCCTTAACGAAACAAAAAGCGGAATACAAAAGTAGAAGAACCGTTAAACATAGAAAGCCTAGAAGAAGAAGGGACACAAAACTTTTATAGAAACAGACTAATAGAAAAACTAAATACCCTTAACCTAGAGACTAAAAAGAATATAGAAGAAACCTGGAAAATTATTTAAAAAATGTATCCTACAAACAGTGGAAGAAGCTTTAGGTAAAAGAAAAGTTAATAGAAATAAATGGGAATACAAAACTCATGGTACCGCAAGCGCGAGAAGACTACGTGAGAATCAGGAATAGAGTAAACCAAGAAATAGATAACATCAGAAAAGAACACTGGAAGAAATTTACCACAGATATGGAATACGACCTCTATGGATCCCAGAAAAAGGCGTGGAAGATGGTAAGGAGACAAAAAACGCAAATGAATGATTGATGGGTTCGACCGTTACTTGATGGAAATTCATTTTATGTAAAAATAAAACTTCCACAAAATTTATTTTAAATATTATCACTACAGCTGTTTCGGCTGATTTCCTTTCTCAAGTGATCTATTTTGGCTTGGGTTTACAAATTTATAGTCTCTAATGAAATAGGTTGAGGAGGGAAGAACTGTTTGTCTCAAGTTGGTCATTCAGAATTATATCTGTGTTTTTTAATTTGTTGATTTCCATAGATTCTAACAAAGATAGCTTAAAGCCTTTATTTTGAATGTGAAGAATTTTAAATTTGTCATTAAAAGAATGATTATGATCTGGAAGGTGAAGTGCGTATGTCGAATCTGTTTTTCTATTCTTGAAAGCCCTTTTATGTTCTGCTATTCGTTTATCAAAGTTTCTACCAGTTTGACCGATGTAAGTTTTTGGGCAGTCGCCACATTGAAGTTTGTACACACCACTATTTAAGTGTTTTTTATTTTGGCTTTGTTATTTTTAATATATTTGCCTAGGTTGTTATTTGTTCGGAAAGCTGGTGTTATTCCTTTCTTTTTTATGTGTATGGCAATTTTTGTTGTTATTTTGCCTGTATATGTAATCGAGCAGAAGGTACTGGGTTTTTTCTCTGGTGGTGGAAATACTAATTTCAGGGCTTTCTTGTGTAGTTTTTGAAGAAGGTGTAAAGATGATGTACAGTCAACAACGACTGAAACAGATTAAGATGCGAGTAATCCTAGTCGCACGAGGAATAAGACAATGGTTATACATATGTGGCGAAAAGTGTAGTGTAGCACTTTGCTTCACTAAAACGAAGAACTGTTCTAAAATTTTTCATTTTTGCCAAATATTTTTGCCAAAAATTAATTTGCATAATGTAATTCAGAAACAACACTTATATTTCTCCAAAATAAATTGTTCAAAATTTTTTTACTATTACAGTCAAACTTTTTGTAACGAAAAATAAGAAATTGTACAGTGAAGAGATAAGATTTAAAATAAGGGAACATAGTCCTAAATCCGAATTATTAACAGATTTTAAAATAAGGTAAAACTTTTAATTAAAGTAGAAATTAAAAAACACTTGTGTCATGTTGCAACGAAAATGCTCTTTTGCATACAGCAATCACTTGGGATTCTTTAATTTACCGCTTATTTTATTTCAGTCCGTTCGTATGCAAAACTCAAAATAATTCTACAAGAGAAATAAAACCTTCGACGAAGTTAAGTAGGTAGAAATCAGAATTCGCTGATGTAGTGAGTTTTATGTGCCTGTACGGGTAATATGGAAATGTATTAAAGTTCAGTTGCATTGGTATTTCCCAGAAAGCAAAATTTGCATAAAGAATCAATGTACTATAGAATGTTTTGTTACAATTTGTGAGTAATGAGTAATATTTCAAGTATATATTTCAGTGGTTTTCCATATTTCAAATTAATTATCCCTTTGTTCATTCAGGGAAAGACGCAAGACTATATAATATAAAATAGTTTACTACATTACGCCTTTCAAAAACAAAATATTCGTGTAATGAATATTTTATGAGATCATTAAGATGCCCTTTATGATAATTAAATTTGATGTTTCATTAGTTTTTAGTGAAATGCAGTGTCTTTATATTTTTTAAGGGGCGTATACCGGAAACCATATAAGTAACCAAAATGAGAATAACGATCATACAATTAATGTTCTTGGTTTTACTATGCTGTTTATGTGATTATTGTGATTACGCGTGATTTTACATATGCGTATTAAGAAAGAAGAAATAAAAATCAAAATATTAAAAATGACCGGGCTGTTGTATTCTGATGTCGCGAATTCGCTGATTCAGTTCTTCTGTTTGCGAATGTGGTGTCCTATAATTCCTTATATTATTATATACTGGGGTGTGTGCCTTTACTCTTATTTTTTGTTCATGAAAGTTGTTTCATGTTAGCATGTCATAGCATTTTAATGCAAATATATCTGCAAAATCTTCGCATAACGATACTTATTTATCTCGTGTGTATTCCAGGATATCTAGCTTTAATGTTTCCCCTAATTCTTGCTTCCCGTCCTTACTGTCGTTGATTAATCTGCATACTTTAACCCTTAAATGCCCGTGATATGAAAATAACCATAAATGCCCATGTGGGGTCTCCTAGGGACCCCACTAAAATTTTCAATTTAGTAACGTCATTTAGCACTGACTAAAAGGAAAACACGGTTAAAAATAATTTTAAGCATATTTGAATAATTTTTATTTATTTTTCATACAAAATTAACGGCTTTTCTAGAAACAAATTCTTTTCAACTCGAACAAAATTAAAATTAAATAATAATATAAGCATATAACTTTTAGTTGCAATTTTTTACATACAATAGTTTTTTCTTCTTTTCTGTGCACCTGGCATATAAATTTTTTGCAAAAAGAGCAAACGGTATTCACTTTTCTGTCACAGTTTCGCGGACAACAACGAGCACGTTTCTTAGCTGAATGGACGGATTGAGTTGCAACTTCGGTAGTTGGGTTTACCATTGGTATGCCACAATCTTTTAGAGCAGATTTTACATAGGCTTTATGTTTTATATATTTCGCTCTTTTTTCCATGTTGTTTCGAGCAAGCTCAGCCCCTAATTGTAACAGGAAAATACGTCTTCGTGAAAAATTATTTTTCTTCCAATCAGGATTTTTTTCAATGTATAAAATATAGGCATTTAGTGCACATATGCCTATAATATTCATAAAGAGTCTGAATGGCCAACGAGCAGTTCTTCTTTTACAGGAATATTTTTTAATCAGTTTGTCGGCATTATCAACACCACCCTTGGTATTATTATGGTCTAAAATCATCAAGGGTTTGTTTTGAAAGTCTTGACAAATTATATCACTATCGTGTTGACTTGAAAGAAGATGTACCATCCTGTGTATTTTAGGTATGTACGAAACCATAGCTAATTCTTTAGTAAAAGCAAATATTGACGACTCCGCAGGTCTTTTTGTCAAACTTAGTTGTGGTGGTGTATCAGGTTTATTTTTGCGGACGGTCCCAAGTAAAGTAAGGTTTTTTAGATAAAAGATATTGAGCAAGAGGAACACTGGTAAACAAGTTGTCAGTTGTAATTCCTCTCCAACTGCCATGATATGGTTCCACCAGATCTTTCACAACACGAAATCCCTGATTTTTCTCTATTCTACCACCTGGTAGTTTTCCAAGGTACACCTGAAGTTTTGATAAATAAGATGTTTTAACATCCGCGGCAGCCCAAATTTTTATCCCATAGCGGTAAGGTTTTGATTTTATATATTGTCTAAAAGGACACTTTCCTCTAAAACTCACTAACTGTTCGTCAACGGTTATATGTTCGTATGGTTCAAAGGCTTTGTCACAGTTAGAGACGAACATGTCCCAAATTACTCGTATCGCCGCTAACTTATCCTGTTCCTTCCGCTCCACACTGGTCACTTTGTCATCAAACCTCAAGAAACTCGATAATTCTTCAAATCGGTTTCTAGCTAATGCGGCGGTAAAAAATGACCGGCGTATTGAGGTGTCTGTAGACCATATCTCTCGTGTCGATTCTTTCCCACACCTTAAAGCACCAGCTTTGATAAGTGCTCCTAAAAAGCTATCCAGTTCATTGTTGGTAAGTACCGTCCACTCTTTTTTGTTATTCGGATGTTTTTCGTTCCACTCTTGATAACGCCTAACAGCTTCTTCATTAGTATGAAGGCATATGACATTCTTCATCTCTTCGGTCAAAAATAAATTGAAATAGTCTAAAAACGTGTTGGAACTTTCACTATAGTTTGTTAAGCCTGGATGTACATTTATAATATTTTTTTGTTGCCTCTTGGATCTCACGAAAGGTAGGCTATTCCACTGCATTCCAGACTTGGATGTATATGTTGGACCACTAACCTCACTAATATTATCGTCCACTTCGGTAGGTTCTGCATCCGATTCCTCGTCACTGTTGACTTCTAAATTGCCCTCAGTTTCCGAAACATTTTCCTCAAAAACATCTTGCTCTTCGCTATCTGATTCGTCGGTAATCTCATAGTCGAAATCGGAGTCTGATATCCCTTCTTCTATATTTCGGATAATTTTTTCATGTTCTTGGTCGCTTATTGTCATTTTCATTCTCTTACGGTCCATTTTTCAATGTAAACTGACGAAAAATGTTAAAAATAATAAAAATATTCTGGTGCCTCTAAATGCCCAATCGGGTCACAGCGAGACCCCACTTATCTAAATCTCTCTTACAGACCACTGCACCTCACGAATGTTTGTGGTATACTAACAGAAAACGTAGGAGACACGTCCACACAAATACCTGATTGCTCGCTTGCCAAATGTTTCAAATAAAGATATTATAGCCAAAAATGTATGTCTGGGGTCCCATAGTGACCCCGATTGGGCATTTAAGGGTTAAATAATTTCATGTCTAATGTTTTGATTGTACCCGTCTCTGTCGTAACAGTTTCCGAAGTTGTATGTAAATTGTGTTATCGTCTACAGTATCCAAAATATTTGTACTGATGTAATAGTTTCTATCACTCTTGATGTGTATTTTTAAATTCGCGTAGTCTAATATGCATTGATAATTTGTGATAAAATATCTTTCAATTATTCCATCTGTTGGAATAGGAAAGTGGTTTTCTACCAATTGGAAGGTATGAACAAAAAGATTGCCACTTACGTCTAGCGTAGTTTCGATTGTTCCCATTGTTTGCAGTTTTCCTTGGGTTGCTTCTTTGATTCTTGCTTTTGTATTTAGTCTTACTTGTTCTCGCATAAAGTCTTGTATGCATTTAAGTATTGTTCGCTCCTGCGTCTATAATAAATGTATTTACTCCTCCTAAGATTCCTGTTTTTATCCTTACGAAGTTTGTTAAGTTTAAGTCGAAGTTATAGATATAGTATTGTAATTCTGTCATATGTTCATCCATCTTATATGAGAATTGGTTGTTCAAAACCGCAACTGTAAATTTTTTGATGTCTGCTGACTATCTTCTAGTTCAAATAATCGTTAATTTCCTTTGAATCCTTTTTCATTTACTCTATGTACTCTAACAATTGACCAAAAATGGGGGAAAAATTCAACATGCCCTTGTGTCAGTTGGAAAAGAAACCCTCAAACCACTTAAAGAAAAAACAAAACCTTGGATGACAGTAGAAATTCTTGAACTCATGGAAGAACGAAAAAAATATAAAGCAAAAGACCTGAATAAATACAAAGAAATTCAGAGAAACATCAGAAAGAAAATTCGAGAGGCAAAAGAGAGGTGGCTCTCCGACAGATGCAAGGAAATAGAAGATCTGGATAAAAAGTACGATAGCTTTAATTTACACAAAAATATCAACGAAATGACAGGTTCTAGAAAGCGTACAAAAACGAATATCATTAAAAATGATAAAGGGGATATTATTACTGATATAAAGGAGAGATTATGTCACTGGACCAATTACATTCAACAACTATTTAATGATGAAAGAGAAGAACTGTCATTAAAAATCACCGAGAATACCGGACCACCAATATTAAGAGCAGAAGTCATGTATGCCATCAAAAACACAAAAGAGGGTGAAGCTACTGGACCAGATGAGGTGCCCATCGAATTATTAAAACTCATCGATGAAGATTTTATTGATGTAATGGTTGAACTCTTTAATCTAATATATCAAACTGCCACAATCCCCAGACAATGGCTGCAATCAACCTTTGTAGCAATTCCCAAAAAACCAAGTTCAACAACTTGCTCAGACCACAGAACAATAGCTTTAATGAGTCACACACTTAAAACATTTTTGAAAATAATTCACAGCAGAATTGTTAAAACTCTTGAATATGAGATTAGTGACACACAGTTTGGCTTTAGAAATGGTATGAGTACAAGAGATGCTTTGTTCGGCTTGAATGTGCTGGCTTAGAGATGCATGGACATGAATCAGGATATGTACTTATGTTTTGTAGACTTTGAAAAGGCATTTGATAAAGTTCAACATAAAAAGCTTGTAGATATATTAAAAAGCAATAATATTGACAGTCGTGATCTGAAAATTATATCTAATTTATATTGGAATCAAACTGCCAAGGTAAGAGTTGACAGCCAGTACACCGAAAATATCAAAATACAGAGAGGAGTCCGCCAGGGTTTCGTGCTGTTCCCACTACTTTTCAATGTCTACAGTGAAGCGGTATTTCAAAAAGCGCTCTCAGACTCAATAGAAGGTATATCTATCAATGGACAAGTTTTGAATAACTTACGTTTTGCAGACGATACAGTAATAATTACGGATAACAACAATGATTTACAGAACGTAATGCAACGCCTTAATGAACGCTGTCATGAGTACGGACTGAAGATAAATTTGAAGAAAACTTAATGCATGATCATGACTAAATCTGCACATGCAAATATCCAATTGACCATTGAAGATACTGTAATTGAGAGTGTTAATAACTATAAATACTTAGGAACATGGATAACATCAGATGTAGACTAAACCAAAGAAATTAAGACGCGTATTGAAATAGCACGTACATCATTTATTAAACTTAAAAAATTTCTTTGTTTTCGGGATATAAGGTTAGAACTACGTCTGAGAATGCTTCGATGTTACGTGTTCTCTACTCTTCTTTATGGTTTGGAAGCTTGGACACTAAAACAAGTTCATCTGAATAAGTTGGCCGCCTTTGAATTTTGGTGTTACAGAAGAATCCTACAACTATCATGAACTCAAAGAGTGTCAAACATGGAAGTAACTAGAAGGATAGGAAATGAGGCGGAAATAATATTAACTATTAAAAGACGAAAACTTGAGTACTTGGGACATGTGATGAGAGGGCAAAAATACGCATTATTACAACTTATTATGCAGGGCAAAATCCGAGGAAAGCGAAATGTCGGAAGACGAAGAATATCCTGGCTTAAGAACTTAAGGAAATGGTTTGAATGCAGTAGTGCAGAACTTTTTAAAGCAGCAGTCAACAGAGTATGCATAGCCATGATGATTTCCAACCTTCGATAGAAGATGGAACTTAAAGAAGAAGAAGCTTGATTATTAAATTGTCCGTACCCTTTCTGTTCATGTGGACGGTGATCTCTTGTGAAAGCGTTTTGTTGAGAGAAATTTGGTCTTCTCCACTTGTCATATCCATTACGATATTTTCTTTTATGCTGGAATTTTCCTCTTTTGTTACTGTTCTATAATTTAACACTCCTCCATGTGCGTTGTCTTCTGTTGTGTCTATCGATAAAAATTTTGACATTAACTCTTGTGAAGTTGTAAAATTGCCTGCCTCTAATATTAGCTTGGCTTTATCTGTGCTGTCATTACGTTTTATTACAGCTACTACTGCCTCTGTTGTGTATTTCTTAGCCAAATCTCCTGGCATTTTCTCTGCTATGTATACCACTTTTACTTGTTCGGCTAATTCCTCAACCTCGGATACGTACACAGCTGCATCCTTATGTCCTTGTTTCCTTTTTCCGAGTTTAGCTATCACCATTTTCAGGGTGTCGCCTTTAGTTCTCTCTTCAGTGTTGCCTGTATATCTAAGATAGTGTCTTCTGTGGTTAATAATTTTTTGGCTTTATTTGTTAGTCTTGTTTTTATAAGATCGAAAGCCTTTGTTAGATCTATAAAGCATAGATATGCTGGTTTATTGTACTCGATAGTCTTTTCTGTGATTTGTCTTAGTACAAATAAGAACTCTGCGCAGGATCTTTTGGATCTGAATCCTTGTTGTTCAACTGATGTTGTTAGTGTACTGATTTTGTTAGAAGTTTTGTGGTAAGCTTAAGTGCGGTGTTCAGTAGATTTATACCTCTATAATTGTTGGAGTCTTCTATATTTCCTTTCTTGAGCATTGGTATCGTTATGCTATTTCTCTATGTGTCTAGTATCTTGTGCAACATTAGTATTAGTGTACGTTTTGTCACCTCTAGGGTTATACTTTTATTAAAACCGGAACCGATCGGCTAACTGAGGTAACACCAAAGTAAAATCTCAGTCTTTTATGCAAAATTGTCCAAGAAAAAAGCATTAAAGAAAGACATAACGGTCTTAAACGAATACGACATATTAAACGGACAAGGAACCTGATTTTATAACAGAAATGCTGAAAGAAATTAGAGTTCTCTGAAAAAATTAAGAGGAAAAGTCAGGGTGGTTACGAATTTTCTGATTTTATACAAAGAAAAACATAAATTTAATTCCATTTTCAATTAAAAAATCGAAGTAAATTAAGCTTGTTCTAGACACAACTAACTATTTTAATTAAGTTTTTATTATTAATTGTTTGTTTGTATAAATCTGAATAGTATATTTCTATATATTAAAGCTGATTTCAATTGTTTTAACCGTAACCATATATTTATGAACAATAAAAAATCTCTTACCCGCTTCACAAAAAACTCGTTTTTTACCTTCAGCCGGTTTCCATTACCAACTGTCAGTGTTTTTGCTCTTTCTATTCCTTTTGTGAATTCTCTACATGTGAAAATTGACCTCGACATACATGTCGGCATAGGCAGTCCTCAGCTTTTGAGCAATCCATCCATCTTGCTAGACATAAATATTTATTGGGGCCTAGGATGCTCGTTATTTTCGATGGGGATGCCGCTGTTGGCCCGATCGTATGTCAAAAGCGTCGAAGAAGTGATTAGTGGCCGTATTTTTTCTGATTTTTATGTACGGTGAGAGCAAACAGCAACAGGCTGATGATAGGATGGTATTTCAGATGACGTGAAAAGAAAAATACGGCTTGTTCTCTGTAAAAATTAATGAAAATGTTTTTCCGCATTTTAATGACAGTAACCTATTTGGTGTAGGATACAATTAAAATAATTCTTATACATTTTTTAAACAATATAATTAAAAATATTATAATATTTTAAGAAGTCTGTACCACACCTAGCGATCTAGATCATGAAGCGTTAATGTTATAGGCTATTATGTAGTTTAGAAAGAAACTACAAAGGTAAAATGGTTTTATTTTTCATATGGTCAATAGACCTATAAATATGAAAAAATCGATACCATTTAAACAGTTTGAGACTATCATTGAAAAGATAAAGGTTTTTGAGAAAGGGGTAAATTAGTTCCTATGGTCTAGGGTGTAATTAGATGCAGCTTTCGTACATAGTACGGGGGACAAGTACCAAGCGGAGCCTGATGTTACGTTCAATTGGTTGATTGAAACGTTACAATACATCCACAGAAAAGTTGTTTAAAATTAAATTTCCTAAAAATCCTCAATTTCTTCTTCTTCTTCATGTGCCTTGTTCGTTTCGAACGTTGGCAATCAGCATAGCTATTCTGACTTTGTTTACGGCAGATCTGAATAGTTCAGCAGATGACAATCCGAACCATTGCCGCAAGTTTTGGAGCCACGAGTGTCTTCTCGTCCCTGGACCTCTTCTGCTGTCTATTTTCCCTTGAACGATCAGCTGTAGTACTCTATATTTATTATGTCTCATAACGTGACCCAAGTATTCCAACTTTCTTTTCTTTATACTTATTCCTACCTCTCTCTCTTTACCTATCCGGCGTAGTATCTCTTCGTTGGTCACGTGCTCAGTCCAGGATATACGCAATATACGTCGGTAAGTCCACATTTCGAAGGCCTTTACTTTTATCATCAATGTTGCGGTCATTGTCCACGCCTCCATTCCATATAACAAAACCGGGAATACATAACATTTCAGAAGTCAAATTTTGAGACGTAGGGTGAGGCTTTTAGAGGTGAAAATTTGCTTCATGCTAGTTAACGATGGTCTTGCCTTTTCTACTCTTATACGTATTTCCTTTGCTTGATCCCAATTTGAGTGAACTGTTGTTCCCAAGTAGATGTACGAATCCACGTGTTTAATTCTTTCATTGTCTAATATCAGTGGCTATTGTTCGAATGTCTCTGTAGTCGACTCCGATCTTTTGGAGAACTTCAATTATCTTTTCGTGCTTTACGTTATCGAATGCTTTTGAGTAGTCTATAAAGCATATGTACACGTCTTTGTTCATATCTCTGCAGCGCTGGATGAGTACCTGTAGACTAAAAAGTGCTTCTCTTGACCCAAGAGAATTCCGAAACCCAAACTGCGAATCTCCAATGTTATCCTCGCATTTTTTGCTTATTCTGTTGTAAATAACCTTGGTGTATGCCTTCGAAATGTGGTTAATTAGACTTATCATCCGATGTTGATCACAAGACTTTGCTCTTGGTTTTTTAGGTATGGCAACAAAAATTGAGTCTAGCCAGTCTTCAGGAAACTCCCCGCTGTTATAAATACTGGTAAAAAGTCTGACGAGTGAGTCTGAAATTGACGGTTTCCCAGATTCTAACTATTTTGTCGGGGTCTAGTTGTAGATTTCCATTATCATTGCACAGCCCTTTTGATAAAATATTGTAGCTTTTCTTTGTTGTGAGTTCCTTTATCTTCTTATGCATATTGTGATAGTCGGATACCTTTTTGCACTGTTCGATTTTTTCTTTAGTTTTGCTTATCTCAGCTCTTATTCGTCTATGGGTTTCACAGTATTTGGCAGTATCTTTAGTTTTATATATCCGTCTCTCTTAAATCATGTCAAGGATTTCTGCAGTCATCCAGTCTTTCTTTTTTCTCTTATCAGGTAGTAAAAACTTAGTGCTTGAAGTCCTAATCTCTTCTTTAATTTCACTCCACTTTTTCAGCGGTTCATTATTATTTTTAAGGATTTTTGATATTTGGGTATTTAAATTATCCTGCATATGTTGTTTAATATTATTGTTGGAAAGCTTCCTAATATCTAGCGTTTCGGGCCTGTTCTTTACATTTGGCATTTTTAACTTTACTTTAAACTTGTCGACCAAATCACTGAGATTTACGATAAACCTGTTGTGAAGTTTGTAAAAAAAGTGTTTGAAACTAAATAGTTTGCATTGTTTCAATATCCGCGAGTTGAAGATAGAAGTGAAATTCAGTTTACGCGCTTGCCCCATTTAATGGGACAAGAGCCATTAATTAAATAAAACAATATATAAAGGACATTGCAAAATGCGCGGCTATACCAGACAAAGAGACTAATGCATGAGAATGACCACTAGAAAACTCAAGGTTGGAATCGGCTAATTTCCATGTTAATGAAGGCAGTGCATGATATAAATAACCTGGAAGTTATCATTGTTTCTGGACTGTATAATATGGAATGTGACTCTATCTTATTCAGTGAAAGTGATATGAAATCCAATGTGCCGGAGAAACCTTGTGACCTGAAGATTAGACGCAAATTAAAAAAAAATTATAAAAAATAACATGACTATTCGAAAAAAAAAAAAAAGGATGAAAATGGAAATGCTATTTTCTAACACAGACATGTTACTCTTTACCAAAAATATTGTTCTATATTAATTAAAAGTTAATTTTTATCGAAATTTATAGCCAAAATATTTAAATTGGGAGTACTGTATAAATATGCAAAACATTCCTCCTAAAAAACTTTTTTCTTTTTGATCTGACCCACTCTAATTAATGATGATAAATTTTATGTTGTTCGTTTGCACCATAAACGTTAACCTAATAAACTCTTTGTTATCTGCAAACACATGAAGAGCATGTTCATTTAGTGGGGTATTACCAGATCAATGGCCTTATACAATCAATAGCTGACATTTAGAGCTACCAATAACTTGAACTGTTTAATCTCGAGGACTTTCAGTGTTTACTGTTTTCAAGTTTGAAGGATTATTGCAGTGTATGGTTAGAGCAACGCGTATCAGTTATAATAAAAATTTTACTGCTTAAACAAATAAAAACAACACTTTTTTAAGAGATGCATAGAATTTTAGCAACCAATTCAATTAAAATGGCAAGAATTTATTGACAATATGGTTCAATTTTATAATTTCAAATAAGTAGAAATTTTAGTAAAGTAAAATTGTTTTTTCAATATAAACTAGGAACTCTATGTAAATTTCTCTACATATTGAAAATTCAAGTATTTATTTTCATTTGGCCTTAATAATTAATCTTCAGATTGACAAATACACGAACCGACAAATGTAATAGATTTTTTTAAAATTTATTCATATCGATTTTAATTGTTCATTAATAAGAGCATACAGGGTGAGTCATAACTATTGGGACATAGACTAAGGACAGGTTATTTCGACCAAAATATGGCTATTGGGCCAAATATGCCTTAATAAAATGTTGGTGAGAAAACAGATACAGGGTGTAAAAGTGGAAATTTAAAATTTTATTTTTGGCTAGAACTTTCATGTTTGCAAACATTTATGTATAAAAATTTACAGCTGGATACTATTGAAAATCAGAAATTATAATTTGATGCATACTTTAATATATCTAATAGAGGGTGCCACATATGCCACATACATGGCATACATTTACCCTAACCTTTTTTGTTCTTTAAGTTATCGGTATTGTTGATAAAAAATATTAAAGACACATTATTTTAACAAAAAAAAGGTATACTTGTTAATAACTTCAAAAATCAACAGTTTTCGAGATAATCGCATTTTACAAATCGACTGCATAATTCTGATTCAACGCAATTACTCCAGACAATGAAAGAAAAATAGATAAAAATATCAATACTTCTGAATTTTGTTATAAAATACCTTTTTTTATTTTATTAAGTTTAATGCGTCGACAACTAATGGTCATTGACATGGTACAGTGAATTTTTACAGTCAGGTACCTAGTGTAGTGTGTGTGTGTATGTGTGTGTGTGTAGAGTAATTGTCTTGATACGTAGCAAAGTCGACGTCATTGTCTTTGCTAAGAGACGCTAATTGTATCCGAACGTCTGCGGCCCCTCCGGTGAGTACCGATCGCACAAGGATAGAAATTATTTTCATTTATTAATTTTTAATAAACGAAAATTTCTCCACCCAGGTGACATTCGAACTCACGACCTTTAGGTTCAAAGGTAGGCGCTCTTACCACTGAGCCACAGATACCTTTAATAAAGTCAATAGTTAACGAAATATTAAAAAAAAATAAATATATCAGCAGGATAATTATTAATAGGATTTGATAAAATAACAGAATAGTTGGATTTTACATCAAACATTTTACTTTTTGTATTAAGTTAAAGTCGTAATCAAAACACTTTATTTACAAACCAAATTATAAAATAGTTAAACTCAATAACATTAAACTTTTTGTCAAAGTAAGTGTTCGATATGTCCACCAATTTCTTTAAATCATTTGTCAATACATTCCATAAAATATCGCCTCATATTAAATAGCATCATTGGTTCTAAAGAAACTGCTGCAGTATTTACTATAGTTGTTTTAAGTATAATAATAAGTAATTTTTTGAAATTTTTATGAATTAAATCATTATTATTATCTCACCACAAGAATATGACTACCACGAATAATCCAACGTTCAGGAAAGTGTATTTAAATACTGTCTCACTCCGCTTTCTCTGTAATGTAATGGTGTACTATCTTGTAGAAACCACATATTTCGCCTTAAGTTTGATAACAATTCTTCCAATAAATCAATAAAATCATTTTATAAAAAATGTAAATAAATCTCGACATTCAAATTGCAAGGTAATTCGCATATCCGAAAAAAATAATTATCAATGGTTCCAAACCATAGGACATACATTTTAAATATAAATTTTTAATGATATTTTACAGATATGCGAATTACCTTTTAATTTAAATGGTAAGATTTATTTACATTTTTTATACCATGATTTTATTGATTTATTGGAAGAATTGTCATCAAACTTAAGGTGAAATATGTGATTTCTACAAGATGGTACACCATTACATTACAGAAAAAGCGGAGTGAGACAGTGTTTAAATACACTTTCCTGAACGTTGGATTGTTCGTGGTAGTCATATTCTTGTGGTTAGATAATAATAATTATTTAATTCATAAAAATTTCAAAAAATTACTTGTTATTATACTTAAAACAACTATAATAAATACTGCAGCAGTTTCTTTAGAACCAATGATGCTATTTAATATAAGACGATATTTTATGGAATGTATTTACAAATGAATAAAAGAAAATGGTGGACATATCGAACACTTACTTTGACAAAAAGTTTAATGTTATTTAGTTTAACTATTTTTTAATTTGGTTTGTAAATAAAATGTTTTGATTATGACTTTAATTTAATACAAAACGTAAAATGTTTGATTTAAAATCCAATTATTGTGTTATTTTATCAAGTCCTATTATTAATTATCCTGCTGATATATTTATTTTATTTAATATTTCGTTAACTATTGACTTTATTAAAGGTGTTTTATAACAAAATTCAGAAGTCTTGATGTTTTTATCTAATTTTCATTCATTGCCTGAAGTAATTGCGTTAAATCAGAATTATGCAGTTGATTCGTAAAATGCGATTATCTCGAAAACTATTGAGTTTTGAAGTTTAATTACAAGTATACCTTTTTTTGTTGAAATAATGTATTTTTAATATTTTATATCAAGAATACCAATAACTTAAAGTTAAGTGTAAATGTATACCACATATGTGGCATATGTGGCGCCCTCTACTAGATATATTAAAGTATGCATCAAATTATAATTTTTGATTTTCAGTAGTACCCAGCTGTAAATTTGTAATGTTTACAAACATGAATGTTATAGCCAAAAATAAAATTTTAAATTTCCAATTTAACACCCCGTAGCAACATTTAAGAAAAAAAAAAAAAAAAAAAAAAAAAAGGTTAGTTAGTTAGTTAGCAGTTATGGGTATATTTATTTAAAAAAACCCTTAAAAGGGCTACATCAATAAAACAAACGTTTTCGGACCACACAGTCCATCATCAGGTTTTAAAATCGAAAAATGCCTAAAAATAAGTATGAACCATTTAGTTAAAACAAACGAGATTATGAAATTTTGACTATGGTTGAAAAGCAAAAGATGGTTATACTTACTAGGTCACAATGCCTGAGCCACCAAAATACAAGGGTAAAAACCCTTTAAATTACATTTAGTTGATTGTTATCTCACTTATTTGGATGTGTTCGGATATTTCTTCCATTTCGGTCTCTTGGAATTTACATCTATCCTTTCTCAGTAAGACCTCCTAATGGCGCTTCCACTGTTTCAGATCTATTTAAGACCTTCCAAGCTTGCCCAACTCTTGTTCCACCCATATACCTATCCACCTCTTCACAACTTCGATCCCACATCTCACTACTTCTCTTTTTACTTTTCACTACTTCTCTTTTTACATCTCGATTTATTTTTTGATATATCTTGTAATCCGCATCTTTTCTCGTTGACATCCATTTCTGATAAGCAGTTTTCTTCTTGTTGACGAAAGTTTGCATATTCTCCGACCACCATTCTTGATTTTTTGTTGGGTTAAAATTTGTTGGGTTAAAAATATATTTTTGTCTTAAAAAAGACTTATTTTCTGGATCAATCTTTTTTCCATTTTAACAAATAAATGTTGGAAAATCACGTATCTCCGATAAAGTGTTAAATATATTTAAATTACTGGATATAGTAGTACTCTCTAGAAACTGTCACATTTAAGAAAAGAGAGAAAAGTTCCACGACTATCAATTTTACTCTTTACAAGACCTATCGTTAAAACTGTTTTCAAACTTCCTTGATTTCTCATTACAAACATAATTCGAGAAACAATTTCGAAAGTACAAAATATTGTTTCAATGGTATTTCTATTATTCGAATTCATCGAATTGAAAGTAAAAGCCATATTAGGATCGTTTTAGCCTAATGGTTTGAAATTTCTGTTTTCCGAGCGATGAAAAACCTTGGCGAGGCGTGTAGTTGCAATTTGCAAGAGCACGAATCATCAGAAATTGTTAAACTCTCAAAAAGTTCCGCAGTCGAATCTGGAGTTAAGGGCTTGATTTGTTGTTTCAGCTAATTGTGCAGTCATCTGGCAAATATTTAATTTTGTTTCGATAACAAACTTGGACAAAAATTAATTTAGGGTTTTTTGTAAAGAATCATTATTAATTATCGGTTACACATTTCAACAAAAAAGAAAATTTACGCGCATTTAAAGGAGAATAATAGAAAGTATATGTTTGTTTTAAACAATATGATTGAACAATATGAATGTAAAGTATTTTTAAGTCCAATTAAAATTATAATGCATCGAAAAATAAAGAATAACAAGTAATTTGGTTATAGTTTATTCGTCTTCCGGGTTGGGACCGTGTCATTTGTGAGTGACCCAAAAGTGGGTTCATCTCGACGTTTCGCTACAATTGTATGTAGCTTCTTCAGGAGAAAAAGAAGACAAGATGGGTAGTTAGCAACGGTAACTCAGTTACTCAACGCAACCAGAGGCGAATACTAACTACCAAGATGGGCATTTGGTCACAGTAACTCAACTACTCAACGCAGCCAGAGGTGAAAACCAAATGCCAGGACAGGGATTCACGTCCAGCAGCTCAGAACACTAACGTGTCGAGAGGCGGGGAGTGAATCCGACGATTACTCCGCTACCGCTCTATTTATAGTCGCGGTGACCTGTCGTGTCGGGACGTATCGGCACACTCCGTGGCGCGAACGTCAAGAACCGCGCGCTGGCCAATCATGTGGCTGCATCGTGGTAGCGGGACCGGACGGAGGCTCTAGACTGAGATTCCAGATGGGAGACAAGTAGTATCCTTCCTCTCGATTGATATTATATGAATTTTTTTCGGATCTCTAGAGATTCGCGGATTTTCCTGGAATAAAAGAAGGGGCTCTTAGAAATAATATGGGTTTTTTTCAAACAATATGGAATGACCGGTTTCTTGGCAGTGTTCTGCAACTGCATAATGGGAGAAAAGACCTGATCGAATGCATCTTTGATGCTCTTGAATCCGAGTTTTGACGGAACGACCAGTTTCGCCAATATACACATGTCCACATGAACAAGGAATAGAATAGACACCACAGGAAGATAGGGGCGGTAATGGGTCCTTAGGAGAGGGTAGATATTGTGAGATTTTCTTGGGTGGTCGAAAAGTAGTCCTGATAGTTCTGACTCTGGCCGTGGAAGCCTACGATTTTATTTAAGTAATTTGGTTGTTTACATATCGTGTTTACCTAGCCTTTTCAACCCTTTCACTCCCGATTTGTTTATTTTAAAATTGGATATATTTGTCTGTAGTTTGTTGTTCTAGAGCATTTAAAAGAACTAAGAATGTATTTAAAAATTTTAATTTTTTTTGCTAAAAAATAGATGGCATTATATATCCCAACAGTATTTTTGTATGGGATATATAATCCCAACAGTATACATGAACGATAAATGTTTATACATGATCTGGGGTAAAACAATTGCTACATAACAGATCATCACACATTTTACAAATAAATGTGGTACGTTCATCTTTTTATGTTGTGTACATTTTATACACCTCAAGCGACTGGATTTTCCTAATATAGCTAAGTGGTCGCCAACAATATTCTTCACTGTGACTGACATGCTTGGACGGCCAACATGTTTGGTTTTTTTCTTCTTTGGAGTCCTTGTCTGCCAGCACTGATAAGAATCTCAGCTAGTCAACCAGATAATTTCCTTTTCTGATATGTAACTCAGTATATAGAATTTATTAATTGTATACTGCCATCATTAAAACTTTGTAGTAAACCTTCTTCCACCATTTTTGAGATTTTCTATTAAGATCACATCGATACACAAATGTCATTTGATCACATCGATCTATACCTCTCATATAACGAATATAGAATTCAATCGATACAGGGCAACAAATGTTACCATATTTCAGTTTTCTACACACAGTTGCTTCTTCTGGCTTATGGTAGTTAGTTTAGACTTACAATAAGATCTTTTGTGTCCTGTTCCAGTTTCATTACCTTATACTTGCGATTCTTTTCGATTTAGCTTACCATGAAATTTAGGTAAATCGGGTACTCATGCATGAGCCAACAGCAGGAAACATAATGGTATCCATAAGATGAACTATTGTAAAAAATCTGTCGTAGCAAATTACAACATTTGAAATTAGAGAGATAACTGATTAACGACACGTTATCCCAAAGTACCTGCTATCTTATTATCATTATTGCCTGCATACACATTTATACCGTAAAACATAACCAGTTTCTGAATCGCATCTTGTCCATAACTTTATGCCAAATTTTATGGGTTTGAGGGTCATGTACTGTTTTAATGTAGATCGCCCGTTAAATTTTGCCACAGACTCCCTGCATGCATGCATGCATCCCTCTCTGACTTCAATATGTACGTCAAGTTCATCGCTGTTGATTCCATTATATGGCACACTGCATTTTGCCACAGTGTACAGTGACTTTATAATGGAAATTATTTTATGCGGGATATTTCTTAGGTCTAAAATTTTTCATAAATCAACATGAGCAACATAAAAGGCACACTCGAAATTAACAAAAACAATGTATAGGGATGTGTTTCATTCAACTAATTGTTCCATTATTACCCTCACAGTATTAATGTGGTCTATGCAAGAGGATTGTGGTCTAAAGCCTGCTTGGTCAGCTCGAAATTAAATCTTGTTTGTTATTTTTTTAAGTATGATTATCATGAAGATTTCATTTATTGCGGTAAGCAATGTTATTTCTCTTCAATTGTTGCACAATGTTAGGTTGCCCTTTTTGGAAGCTTAACAATGTTTCCCTTTTTCTAACCCTCTGAAATGCGGTTTTGTTTCGTACATCTCTCGGATTATGGGAAGCAATAGTTCAGCAGTTAGAGGCGAATCAATTTTTAAATATTTCGGCAGTAATGTTATCGATTCCCGGAGACTTGTTGTTTCTCAGGGATTTGATAGCTGTTATTATCTCCGTTTTGGAAGGGGCCTCGCAAGATATACGCAGGTCTACATTTTGTAGGTTTTTGTCAATTTCATCTGCGTTATCCCTGGGCGTGCCTGGAATCTCCTGAAAATGCTCTTTCCACCTCTCTACTTGATCATTTGTTGAAGTAAATAATTTGCCTGTTTTGGATCTTACAATTTTTGAACAGTTTTGTTGTGTTTTGCAGCAATTTCAGCTTGTTTTACCAGTTCTTCAGCCCACCTTCTTTTGTCTCTTTTTGCATTTCTTTTAACTGCTTTATTTATTGTTTCATATTCTTGTTGTCGGTTGGCTCTTTCTTTTACAGTTCTTGCTTGCAAAATATCTTTTTTTTTTAGCTGTATTCTTTTCTCAATAAGATTTCAAGTTTTATCTGACATCCATTATTTTCAATTTTTTCCTCTTTTACATAGTTTATCTTCAGGCATTTCTGTCAAAACATCTTCCCAGCTATTAACTTTTCGTTCTTTTGTTTTGAGTTGGAGTTCCCCTCTAAACATGTGTCATCCTAGAACCGTTTTTAATTTGTCTAGATTGTATATTGGTCTGTTGATGTTATGCGTAATTTTATTTGTTTGTCATATATTTTATTAAGTAATGCTTATATTTTATTACATACATCAAGGAGATATGATCTCAATCTTATTAATATGATATAAGATCCATTTGACTTTCCTTTATATGACCTGGTGCAGTCTATGTAACTTTGTGGATATTTTTATGTGTGGAAGATGGTTCCACCAATAACTAAGCTATGATTGGAACAAAAATTTGTAAAATTTTTACCATAGCTGAATACCATATGTCCATATGGCCTTGAGGATCGCCTTGTATAGAAGCAGTTTTTTATCCAATATTAATATAGAATTTTGACCAACCAACTACTACATATGTCTAAATTGAATGCCAAGATTGTCAGGATGGATACCTAAGTATATTGTCTCGTTTACCTTACTTTATTGCTTGCCATTAAGTGTAAGGAGGGCATTCACATCATTTCATTGTGAAGGTAACCTTGGTTGACTTAAAAATTTACTCTAATTCGCCTTTTTTGTAGCCAAGTGTCTATTTTATTTAGGTTTTTTTGTAAATTTTCTGATGCTTTTGTGGGATTAGAGTACATGGCCAGTATTGTGGTGTCGTCTGCAAAACTAGTAACTGCTGTGTTACTGCTGGATGAGAGGTCTGCAGTAAACATCAGGAATAAAATAGGTCCTAGTACGCTTTCTTGTGGAACACCTGCTTTGATAAGGTGGAGGTGAGTGTATTTATTGAGCTATTTTACCAGGAAGTATCTGATACATAGGATTTCAGGAGTGAAAACAAAGGACATGGCAATTGTTTCTTTATCTTATAAAGTAAGCCTTAACGCTAAACCTTACTAAAGGCTTGATAGATGTCTAGGAAGACTGCTCAGAGGTAGGACTTACTTTTCAGCGCATAGGAGATTTGTTTTACTATTTTTTATACCTGTTCCATTTTCCCATGCTTCATCCTAAAGCCAAATTGGTAGTCCAGAATAAGTTTAGTTTTTTCGAATGTTGGAATCAATCTTATCAATAAAAGCTTTTTAAATACCTTTGATAGATGCGGAAGCAAACTTGTAGGTCTATAAGATTCTAGGTCTTCTAGTTTGTTTCTAGGTTTTGGTGTCAGGATAATTTGTCAAATTTTTCATTGACTCGAAAAGTAGCCTGTTCGTTCTTGTACATTCTTGCAATAACTTGCCTGTTATTAGATCAAATCCTGTGGTTTCTTTTGTTTTATATTTTTTATAATTGTAGTTTTTATTTCGGTAAGCGGAAAGTTTTTAATCGTTAATTCCAGTTAAAGCAACGCATCTAAGAAAATGTGAATCTCACTATAATTGTCGGTGGAATGTGGTTCGTTTGATTCAAAAACTTCTACAGATGTTCAGCAAAGGTTGCAGCTTTTTCTTTGTTCTCTGGCACACTTACCCTGGATGTCCCTTATTGGACAATATTGTTGTAGTTACTTTAGCTTTTTTGTTCCTTTCAAAGTGAGTAGTCTGTATCGTCAAAGGCAGTAAAAGAAGCTAAGTAGTCCTCAATACCTTTGCTTTGATAGTATTTAGTAACTTTGTTCGATCTTTTGTAGCTCTACAATTTGCTATAAAATTAGAAATATGTCACAAATTTACTATAAATTAAGTTTTTTCTTCATACATCCATAAAAGTAGTATTTCTTTTTTTTTTTAATTTTTCTTACATACATACATTTCTTTTCGCATCATTTCTTTTACAGGTGTTCAGCAAAGGTTGCAGCTTGTCCTTTGTTCTCTGGCACACTTACCCTGGATGTCCCTTATTGAACAATATTGTTGTAGTTACTTTAGCTTTTTTGTTCCTTTCAAAGTGAGTAGTCTATACCGTCAAAGGCAGTAAAAGAAGTTAAGTGGTCCTCAATACTTTTGCTTTAATAGTATTTAGTAACTTTGTTCGATCTTTTGTAGCTCTACAATTTGCTATAAAATTAGAAATATGTCACAAATTTACTATAAATTAAGTTTTTTCTTCACACATCCTTAAAAGAAGTATTTCTGTTTTTTAATTTTTCTTACATACATACTTTTCTTTTCGCATCAAAGTTTAAAAAACATAGTTTTCTTCACACATCCTTAAAAGAAGTATTTCTGTTTTTTAATTTTTCTTACATACATACTTTTCTTTTCGCATCAAAGTTTAAAAAAACATAGTTTAATGGGTTAAGCAATTAAATAAAGCAAAAAAGCAAAAAATTAAAAAAATCTGTACATTGATCTTTAAGCCCAACTATAATGCATGATGTGTGACCTCAAAATAAATTTTAAATCTAAATATATTACTAAGTACTAAGTCCTATAAGTTTTTAATACCCTTTTTCACATTAAGTACTTTTTCATCTACTTTAAAAATATATAAGAAGCTTTCGATGAGCCAGTAATTGATATCGGATAATTCTGAGAAATATGGATCGTTGAAAGTTTCTTGCAGCACATTGTAAGACGTAAAGGCAAACGTTTCTATGCAAAATTAGTTAATTTTTCAAAAGTTAGACATCTTAGAGAGGTATTGAAGCTTTCCAATATTCCGATCCTTGCAAAATCTCCTAATATACGTACTCTCAAGAAGTTTTATTTCTTTTATATGATAATTTTAACGATGAAGCTCGTTTGGTCTTTAATATACTATTAAATAATATAAAAATTCAAAAATATGAATACATGTATAGTCCGTCTAGAAAGTATCCGGGAAAAAACAGAATTTTAATTTTACGGTATTTATTTATATCACTTGAAATATAAAATTTCAACAAATAATTCATCTCATTTACTTATACAACCTCCATTTAAATCTAAATACTTAACTAAACGTCCAGGTACACCCGAAACTAGGTCAAGGCCATAATGTTCGGTAATGGTGTTCTAGGCCTGTAAAACTGACTGACTAAAGAATTAAACCTTCTTTAGCTCGTGGCGCTGCTCATTTCACTTCAATCTTCATCAGTCCCCATATGTTTTCAATGGTGCTAAGATGTGGAGATGCTGCTGGCCACGGAATTGTTGCCAATTCGTGTTCTTGCATTCAAGATTGAGTATAAGCAGAAGTATGGCATCTTGTATTATCTCGCTAAAAACGCCTGGATATCTGGATATAAAACATGAGCCGTTTCAAGAAGAAAACCATTTAGGATGAGAGAGGTGTAGCGCCACTGCAGTCACAAAACTGGATGGAATTGCAACTAGAATCATTATTTTATTACAAGAATATTTTAAGTCACTCTATGGCAGATCACCAAGAAGAAGCGGAGGACGAAAGAGACTGTGAGGATAATAGTGGTGAAGTTGCTTCTCTTGTGGTATAAGGAAAAAGGGTTTAAGAATGACTGAATATATTTACGTCTTTTTTATGTTGTTGTTGCGTGGTGTTGTTTTACTGTCCTCAAGTTATTGTCAAAATAGGCTACATCCGCCAGTTAAGTTCAGAAGTAGCTACATCCAAATTAAAATATCATATAAATACCCTTTAAAATATTTTCTAGCATCAATCATTTGTTAAATAACATTAATTGTCTGTCTGCTACATACCCTGAAAATTTTTATTCATTCATATGTAAAACTTGGTCTCTATTATGTTTTCCCACCATTTCTCAAAACAGTGATTATTGGATGTAGCTATAGTCGGTTCGCTATATTTACGCGGGTTTCGGATTAACAAAATTATGCTAATGACTCATTGATAACCAGTTGCAGTAAACGACTTCCCAGAAAATTAGGTAAAAACTGCATTAATGGTCATATTTTAAAATACATTAAAATAACATTAGGGTAGGTATTTGTTGCAATATTGCAGTTGAATTGATTCTTTGCCAGTGTTGACATTATATGTTTGGTGAACATATATAAAAATGCCTTGTAGTGTACATAAGTATTTTACGGATGAAAAAGAAAATGGCGGGCCTTTAAAATCGGTAATGTCTGTCCAACAACGCGTATGTGATGCTCTAGGAATTATTCAAACTAAGAGGAGTATTATAAAGTCGCAATAATGAACGGCCGAAAGAAGATCACCGAAAAACTCGCCTGTCATTGAAAACTAAAAATATTCCAGATTGAAAAAAATTTGAAATTCGTGATACCATTTATCGAATGAGAGCCAACAAGGAACATGTGACCTTAAATACAATTCTCTAGGAATTAAAAGATAGAAAATTTGACGAAATTGGCAGAACAAGTCTATGGCAAGTGATACATAATTTGGGTTTCAAATTTTAAAAGGAGGATAACAGAAAAGACCCTTGTGAAAGAAGTTATGTTGTGCATAAAAGAAAGAACTTTCTAAGAAAATATTTTAAATTAAAAAAAGGAATTGCAAATTTTATATATTTAGACGAAACATGGATATTTTCTAGGGGTGCAACCAAGAGAATATGGCAAGATGATAACGTAAAGTCTATCAAACATACTGATGGAGAAGGAAAGCGACACAGAATTTTACATGCAGGAAGGAAATCGGGTTTTATAGAAGGTGCTGATTTAATATTTTCATATAAATCAAAATAAAGTGACTATCACGATAATATGAACACAGAAATGTTTGTAAAATGGTTACATGAAAAACTTCTCCCAGGTTTAAGTGAGCCCAGCGTAATTATTTTAGACAGTGCACCTTATCATTCTGAAGTATTAAACAAAAGTCCAATGAATTTTTGGACTGTTAATAAAATTAAAGAATGGTTGACAAAGGAACATTATACCATTAACACAACATATTGTAAAATCAGAATTATTGCGCTTGGTAAATATCTACGCAAAACCAAAAACCTTTGTTGTGGATCAGATTATTGAAAGTTAAGATCATCAAGTTTTACGTCTGCCACCGTATCATTGCCAGTTTAATCCCATCGAATATATATGGCGAATAGCAAAACAATATTATGACAACCATATTGGGCCTAACGGTTATAGCGACGACGCAGTTCGGGAAACTTGGCGAAAGGCACTTTCAATTGTAACTGCAGAAGTGTGGTGCAACTGTATATTCAAGTGCGAGAAACTAATAGAAGATTGGTGGACTCGTGAAAATTAAATTAGCAAAATAAGTTCAATCATAATAACAATTAATGGTGATGACAGTGATGATGATGACGATTATGATATATTTGATGATAATGACTGATTTTCAGTTTTGTTGGCAAGTTAAATTTTTTTATTTTTCATTAGAAATTCTCTCCATGGAACAAATGTACATAGAGCATATTTTCTATGTGAAGTGTAATATAAAATTATTATTAGGTTTTATATTAGCCACATTAGACTCCATTAATGTAGTAATTCTCCTTATTATACTGTCAATTATATAAAGGATTTTTCATTATTATTTAATTAAAAAAAGTTATGGATTATTTTTTATTTCATTTATCCATTTGATATTTCCCCAAAGAGCACGTAATTAAAACTGGGTACTTACAATAAAATTTTTAATCCGAAACCCGCGTAAATATCCGCAATAAGAGGCCTAGCGGGAAGGAAAAGCAAACTACGTATAAAAACCAAAATAAGGCTAATAAACAGTATAGTCCTTCCTATACTGACATACGCATCACTTGCATGGGGACACATATGCAACACAACGAAAAAGAAAATACAGGCACAACACAACAAAAGCCTAAGAGAAGCGGTAAACGTACCAAGATACGTAGCTGAAAGATTCCTCTTCAGAGATTTACAGCAAATCAGAGTGACTGATACAATGAAAGAAAAAGCTAGGATAAAATTCGCAGAACTAGAGAACCACCCCAGTCACATCCTACGAGAGATAATGAGGTATGACGCTTTCCACAGATGGAAGCACAAAAGACCAAAACAACAAATATTAGATTAACGCAAAACCAGAGGGAAAAATAAAAAACCCCCCAATAGGGACAAAATATTACAAAAAGCCCAGAGTGAGAAGAAAATCCAATCAAAACACACACACATAAAGAAGAGAGTTCGTAGCTCAAATCACCCAGAATATCGCAAATCGCCTCATTCACAGTGGGCCTTGTTGCTCACACTAGGATACAGTCTACATTGTGGTAATGTATAATATTTAAATATTTTCTTTATTATAGTGTAGACTATGTACTAATTATGACTTTTCTGTTCACAGGTGACCTACAAAAAAAATCACAAAAAAATACAAAAAACGGCTTCGGCCACCAAAAGAATCAAAAAATACTAACAAAAACCGGCTTCGGCCACCAAAAAAAATTAACAAAAACCCCAAAACCCGGGCACGTAGGGCCCAACCCCCTTGAGCACCAAGTCGCCGAACTGAGCCGGGACTCAGAGCGGAGACTTGAGCCCAAGTAAGCAATTTTAGTTCGCGGATAAGCTACATTAAGATAAACAGGAATAAAGCGGAGATGCGCTGTCCTGAGTTTTCACATACGGTTAGGAAACCATGTTGGGGTTCAATTACCCAGGACCTCCACATGAAGAGCACTTGGCTGATTGTTGTGCCTCTATAGCGAATCAGATTGCTATAGGGGGGAAAGGGATGGTCTAGAGCATTGGAGCACGGTGGGGTGATTCCTGTTTTTAAACACGAATTAAAACACCTTGCTCAAATGAATTGTTACACCCGATCGTACTACCTAGGTGAACATTTCTCATAGGCTGGGTTCAATCAAATTGCTTGCTTCGCTTGCGCGTAAATATAGCGAACCGACTATAGTTTTGAAACTAGACCACTCATATTATAGTCCTATAAATAGGTCGATACTTGTATTCTTATACGCGATGAAAATAAAATGTTAATCTAATAAATTAGAAAAGAACAAGGTTTTCTTCAAAATGAGCCATGTGTCTGCATTGCCTATTGATAGCATAGATTAGGTTAGGTAATTCTTTATTAACCTCTTGTATGTATCCCCAACATATATTTATTCCATTAAGTTTTTAGAATCTCGGTGTATATTATATATATGGTGTATCATTAACATTCATGTAAATAGGATACACGAACGCTTAGTAGGCGTTCTGACGTTACAATGACGTGATTTATAGTACGAAAGAGTAACGCACTGTTCCAGTGAGCCTTGCGAGATCATCCCCACCGACCGACGTTTCAACCCTTGTCATGCTTTATTTTTCAGCAGCTTTGTTGTAATTAAAATTTATTAATGCCCACATCGTTTATCACGTGACTAGCGCCCCGTGTTCCTTGTTATGAGGACGAAATTATCTGCTAAACGCCCTTTTGCTGCCTAACGCCGACAAAGAATTAATTCTTTTCACAAAAAGTGTTATTCGTATATTGCCGGAATGGAGGAAGCCACCAGTTAAATTTGCGTGATGGCGTGTTTTAAAAGAGAGATTTTTATGTACAAGCTTAAACATTTTTTAAAATTTGAGAAAAAATGAGTGAAGTAAAGTGAATATAGGGCGAAATCTGCGAGTAGATCATGAATAAGTAGCAATCCGAGAAATGCTAAACTTTTAAAAAAAATATTTTAAATCGTATATAAATAAATAGATAATAAATACTTTATATAAAGTTATTAAGAATAGGATGATAATCTTTACATCATTACTTTTTTCTTTCGGAGCTGTTTCAAAAAATGTATTATACAAAAAATGTAAAAGATATATTATATCTTATAATATATATAAGTAAATTGAATAAAAAAATATATTTTCTCGGCTTCCACTCGTATTTATTGAAGGTAAACTAAATGCACGACCAAATACTTACCATGTCGGGATAGTATTATGAGGTTTTTTTTCTGGTTTTCCCTCATAATTTACTATGGAATCACTAACAGGAGAATTTTACTGTCATCATGTCATGTATTTGTCTTTTTAAAGACGAATTACATGCTATGAGTTTTTTCTGACGGATATTCTCAAGTTAAAGTTGATTTCATGTAATCGAATGAACTATCTTATAAGTAAAGTCGTCCCAGGGGCGCAACTCAACAATATTGGCAATATCATTTTAAAGTCGTCTACTTTAGAATGCGTAATGTATGTCTGAATTGTCAATATAAGTGAGTCAGATAAAATTAAATTATTAGAAGAATATTTCACTAAGTAACAAAAAACAAAATTTGTTTAATTTACTGTTTGTATTTTGAGAACGATTTCCGAAGTGGAAATTGAAACGTCAATAAACGTATTTTTATCTTTAATTGTGGCTTATTCCCAGTTAAATGATAATTAATTTAAAATGCCACAAGAAAATAGCTTCAGAACAATACTTCTGCTTAAAAATTTAACAAAATATCTGTAAATTTAAATTTGTCAGGATGTGATTTATAAAAACATTCGTTAAAAAGGCCGGATTTCACGCCACATCTTATTGTACGTTTTATTGGATAATACAAATTTTATACATTAAAACGTGGCACGTAAACAGCAAAACGTACGTCTTGTCGAATTGAAATGAAATACAAGGTCAGCTGGTAGAAATGATGGGAGAAGCATAGTTTTGCGAGAACTGATAGGATAAAACGTTACGTGAAAATACATGTTCGGAAAAGTCGTCCGATCTTGACTCAGTTGAGGACCAGGTCCACTGTAGTTCGCTTCATTACACTACATTCAGTATAACAGTTTTTAAGTAGTTCTGTTTTAAAATCAAGTAGATTGCATTACAGGTTTCAAGAATAATTTAGCTTAACGCTGGTTTGGATATTATAGTTGTAAACTGTAAGTCCTTAAGGCTGCGTCCTGTTGCAAGATATCTGAGAGTTGCTGTGAGTCTTTCATGGGGTCTAATGGCTTTTCTCATGCAGGTGTCTTGTTTCAATATGTATGGTGTTACCAATTCTAGCAATTGACAATAAGCTAAGGTGTCCATTCGCAAATACTTGCGCCAGTCATCTGGTTCGTCTCTCAGTTCTTTTGTTAACGAGACGTGGGAATATTGGCTTATTTTCAGAAGCCACTCTTTTGACCATCTTGTCTTTTCCCTCTTCATCCCCTTTTTCCTCAGTCGTAGTATCGGTATAGTTGAAAAAATAAAAGAAAGCAGCTGTATATTCTCCATAAATAAGAAAAAAATCACTAAACGAACTTCACACAACTCAAGATTCTGAATTAAAAATGAGATAAAAAACGGAAGGTGTAGTGTGTATACACTGGACAAAACATACATTTTGTCGTACGTTTTATATGACCCACAAAATGTACAAGAAAACGTGGCGTGAAAACCGGCCTTAATAAGAGATGATGAATTCGTTTCCATTGGTTACATTTTAAGTAACATGCTACACGCGTGATACTTGCTACTTGCTACTTGCCACTTGCCACGCCAGTTTGGTGGGCGCTCTCACTAAGGATGATCGACACTGTATTTCTACTTAGTACAACTTTGTAAAATTGGTTTGCAGCTACTGTTGGTTGTAATTTAAATAAATTAGTGCCGGTAGTTTCACCGAACTGAGTCCAACATAGGTATATCCAAATTAAATTTAATATTACAAAATTATTATTCAAACGGGACGAGTATTCAAAAGTAATAAAATACGGGAAGAAATACATAGACACTTGAGTAACAGAACAGTACAATCGACACAAACTCCCGAGGAAGACTGGCACTATATTGAGAAAACACTTACAAGAGTAACAGAAGACTACCTCAAACAAGATACACGAAAAAAAAGAACAAACCATGGATGACAGAAGAAATTCTAAACATGATGAACAAAAGAAGAAAATACAGAGGTAAAAATGAAACAACATACAAGCAAATACACAAGAATATCAGAATAAAGATCCAACAAGCCAAAGAAACCTGGCTAAGTGAAAGATGCCAAGAAATTGAAGAGTTATGATACTTTCAATCTACATAAAAAAGTAAAATAAGCCGCTTGAATATTTAAACAAACTCCTACGTCTTTCATCGCAGATAAACATGGGAACCCGCTACTGAACATAGAAGATCAAATAGATACATGGAGAGAATACGTGGAAGAGATGTTTCAAGACCGAGAGAGGATGAACATTTACCTGCAGGAGGCATCGACTGGACCTTATATCACAAAGCAAGAAATTATCAAAACGGCAAATCAGATAAAAAACGGAAAAGCTGCTGGGGAAGATAATATTCCAATTGAAATAATAGAAGATATATTTAACAACATATACGAAACAGGCATAATACCAAATGATTGGCTGACATCGGTGTTTATACCACTACCAAAGAAGAGAAACTCCAAGAAATGTGAAGACCATAGGATTATTAGCCTGATGAATCATATGTTAAAGCTTTTCCTATGAGTAGTACACAATAGAATATACAATAAACTAGACGAACACACTGGTCAAACTCAGTTTGGTTTTAAGAATGGGTTCGGAACAAGAGAAGCACTTTTTTCAATACGTGTGCTAGTTGAAAGATGTAGAGATGTCGATTCTGATGTATACTTGTGTTTTATAGACTTTCAAAAGGCGTTTGACCTAATGAAACCTAATAAACTAATAGATATTTTAAGGTCATGTAACATCGATGATAAAGACTTAAGGATCATTTCAAACCTCTACCAAGAACAAAAAGCTAAAATCAGAATAAAAAGCTAAACATCTGGAAAAATCAATATCGAGAAGGGAGTAAGACAGGAATGTGTCCTATCACCTTTGCTGTTCAATGTTTACTCTGAGAAGATATTTCAGAAAGCTTTGGAAGGCACCTCGGATGGTATAATTACAAACACTGTCATACTGGCAGATAATGCTGAAGCCCTGCAATGCTTAATGGACCAAGTAACGGCCTGTAGAGAATTTAGAATGAAATTGAATACAAAGAAGACAAAAACGATGGTCATCAGCAAGCACCAAAACAGAAGGGTGAAGGTCAATATCGACGGAACAGTTCTGGAAAGAGTAACAAGAACAACGTACCTTGGAAGTAATCTTGATGAAACTTGGGACCACTTACTAGAGATAAGAATACGCCTAGAAAAGGCACGTACAATGTTTTACAAAATGCAAAAAGTTCTATGCAACCGCCAGTTGGGCATCTCATTGAGAACTAGAATACTTAAGTGCTATGTTTTCTAAACCTTGCTCTATGGTGTTGAAGCCTGGACAATGACAGAAGCAACACAAAATAGAATCCAAGCATTCGAACTCTAGTGTTACCGTAAAATGCTCAGAATATCCTACATGAGCCATACGACAAATGGGGAAGTCTTGGGGAGGATGAATAAGGAAAGAGAGCTTTTACTTATAATAAAAGAACGGAAAACACAATATTTTGGTCACATCATAAGAAATCAAAAGTATGAACTGCTCAAACTTATAATCGAAGGCAAAGTCAATAGCAAAAGAGGACCAGGAAGAAGACGCAACTCTTGGCTTAAAAACCTACGGCAATGGACGAACATGACCTCCATAGAACTGTTCAGGGCTGCTACAAATAAGATTAAATGGGCAAATGCAATGGCCAACGTCCTTATGGATAAGGCACCGTAAGAAGAGATTATTCAAACGGCTTTTTATTGATAAAAAAATTACATAATTCTCGTATTTTGTAGTAATTAGTCTGTATAAGTCTTGTTTTATTTTGTAGGAACGTTTTTGTATTTTGTTAGTGTAATTTATTTACCTATTTTCCACTCTAAACCTTCACAATTCGGTCAATGTTAATTTGCTGAGTTAAAATCTCCTCTGTCTGTCATTGTAATAAATCTTGGTCAAAACCTCCCTAATTTAACGTACTTTTGCGGAGACCTGTCTTATTTGGGTTATGTCTCCATTAGAGCTCTAATTTTATTAGAAAATTGCGGCAAACGAAACTACTCGCGTTTTATGGTCTGGAGAAAATCAAATTTAAATGTTACACGCTTCACAAATTGTATTGATGAACAAATTTATGGGGTGGGGTGCTAAAGTTTTAGAGTTAAAGTTGCCTAGACGGTATATAATTTTGAGTTCGGAGGATATACAATTTTAGTACAGGATCAAAGATAAAACAGTGTTATAATAGGTTTCTGTTAACTTCTCGTGGTAAACGTGAAAATTTTTACTGTACGATTTAAAGTTGGCCGATACTTTGGGAATAATTTAAGACAAAATACCAATTAAACTGTTACCTATTTAAACGACCATATTTTTTTTGTGTGAAATTATTTGTTATTAATGCAAATGACAAAAAATGTGTGAAAATAATCAAAATTTCAGAATCCACTTACTTTAGCTCGATGTGACAACTTTTTGCCTTGATTGTGGCCTTCAAACGATTAAAAAACGAGTTGCATGCTGCACGAATGTTATCTTCCGGTATTTTGGCCTATTCACGTATAATTGCTTTCTTCAGCGCAATGAAGTGTGGATCATGGTTTCTTAACCATTCTTGGTTAACACTAGCTTTAAGAGACGGTGCCTAGTCTTGTTGGAACGTCCATGGTTTACAGCCGAAATGTTTGCATGCCCACGGCTCTAAAGCACCTTCTAAAACATTTTCCCGATAATAAGTTGCATTGACTTTGACCCCAGATTCAATAAAAACAATTGAAGAACGTTCGTCGGCGGTTACAGCTGCCCATACCATTACTTGAGATGGGAAATTACTTCGGGTGACCGTTCGTAAGCTCAAACTTTCGTAGGTGCGTTAGGTCAAGTAAACAAGATCATTTTGAGAGTTTATGAATTGCTCAATAGGAAAATTTTTCTCATCAGAAGTCTAAGTTCGGAAATTCGCCACGCTAGTGCAGGCGTAACAACTCCTTTGCTCTTTCAAGTCGAACTTTTTTTTGTTTTGGTGTAAGATTGCGGATCAATATTCGTTGCATGCTTCGCTGGGATATTTTCAGTTCTTTGGCCATTTGACTACCTCTACGCCGTGTATTTCGCTCAAATCGAGCCTTCACTTTCCGAATCATTTCAGGTGGCTGCTGTTTTTTTCTCGTTCCCACCAGAGCGTTTGGTAATGCTACCAGTTACGAAGTTATGGTGCGATACACAAACATTTTATTCACTTTGAGGTGTTTGAGCTGACGAACAATAGCAGGTTGTGATTTTCCAGTCAAGTATAACGCCATCACACTATAAGGTTTAAATTCCATTGAGAATAACTTTTGTTGTTTGTATAAAACTTAAATGCAAATGCTTTTGACGGCTTATAAACAATATACTGAAGTGTTATTAGGCCAACTTTGACGTAGCTGTCATTATCGATTTGCCAGATATATCGGTGTGAAGTCGGAAGTGAACAGTTCAATTGCATAACCCTGTACATAGAAACAGAACAAACCACACGTGTATGATCATAAATGAGCATACACTTAACGATTTCTTTTAAGAAACATAGAGTTTATTTTTCTTAACGTTTCACAAATCATATGATGTACTAAATATAGCAAATTTCTTCTCAATTGCAATAGTAACTTCAATAATTTTTAATCTGGTTTAAAATAAACACAAATATTTTTTCTTTTATGGGCAGTTTTACCATCGAGTGTTTTTTTTTAATAGGTTCTCTATATCCATAAAGAAGGGTAATCACTTTCAATGAGACCCGTTCATTTTTATTTTATTATTTTTAATACTCCTATTTAATAGTCTAATATCCTTTCGGTCAGTAACATTTCTTTGGATTAAAATAAACCTTTTTCACAACAAAATATCAGTTCTATTTTTTTTTAATTGATTTACACAAGCAAAATACTTCTACATAAGACCAGTTTATCGATGATTAGAAAGGGATTTCCAAAAATTTAATTTATTTTTACTTGCAAAAAGACTCTAAAGTACTAACAAAACTTACTTACAAGTTTAGTTATCTGCAAAAGAAATTCAACAGAAAAAAAACTCACAGAAATTGAAAATCCTCCAAAAACTAGACAAAGGAGAATCGATGGATGAAATGGAAATAGATTGCATTTTTTTTTCATGAAATAGCTTACCTTAATAAATTTTTATATTGGCTGTATATGCCGAACTACAATTAGCTGGGAAATATGGAAAACTAATGGATATCCTAAAAACATCAGGACTCAATGGTAATTAGAAAATGAACTATCCGAGATCTTCACAGACGGAAAAAGAGTAAGACAGGTTTGCATATTGTCACCAGTATTATTTAAAATACACACTGAAAACACTTTTAGAGAGGCCTAGGACAAATCAGAAAATGGGATTGCTCTAAATGGCCAACTTATTACGTTGTAGAAGCAAGTAACAACTCCGGCTTAAAACTAAATTGCAAGAAGACAAAAATAATGATCATTAGTAAGAACACCAACATGAACGCCCAAATTACAATAGCCGATACACCGTTAGAAAGAGTGGAAAAAATATGCTATTTGGACTGCAATATTAAATATACTTGGGATCACAGGTATGAAATAAAAACTCGTATTGAAAAGGCAAGAAGCTCTTTCAACAGCCTTAGGAAGATTCTCTACAACTTATCTGTAAGTATCAATATTCGCATAAGAATTCTTAGATGTTACGTCTTTAGTGACCCTACTAAGGGTAAGAGAGGTCCTAGACGTAGACGTATATCCAGACTGGCCAATATGAGAAAATGGACTGGTCTAACGTCAACTGATCTATTTTGAGCTGCTGTGAATAGAATGAGATTAGTCAATGTGGTCGCTAACATCTCTAGTAGATAGGCACATTTAGAAGAAGACAATTAGCTAACCCTAAATCTTTAAACCGTACTTGTCCAGCTTACTCTTCATGTAAACCCAATATTTGGATTTGGACTAACTGCTTATCCGCAGTGTTCAGAAGCATTTGAAAATGTCTTGCAATTAGATATTAGATACAAAAACATCAAAGACATCTCTGATTGCGGCAAATTTATACTGCGGTTTCTTTCGTCTTTTATTTTAAAATTGTCGAATCCTATAAAGCATGTAATCTGGGTTTTTTGTTTTTTGTTTATTATTTTTCTTTTTGGTTGGCTTTCGCCAGGTTTTTGTTAGTTTTTAATGTTTTTGTTGGATGCCTAGGCCGTTTTTTAATATTTTTTCCTAATTTTGTTTTGTGGAATGTCTATTTGAAAGGTCTTGTTGTTCATTCTTTGGTCCTTCCCCTCTTTGGGGTCTACGTGCTTTTTGAATGTAAGTCCTTTGTCCATGATGATTTCCAGGTATTTTACCTCGCTTTTCAACTTAATGGGATTGTTCTGTACAGTAAGTTGTTCCTCTGATTGCTGGACTTTTTTTAATAGCACCGGTTGCGTTTTGTATGGCGATTTTCTATCTGATATTCCGTTCCTTGATTTCGTCCAACGCTGTGTGCAGGTTAACTGCTATGTCTAAGGGAGAGCTCCCACCAAAGTGGCGTGGCAGTGGCAAGTAGCAAGTAGCACGCGTCTAGCATAATGTAACCAATGAAAACGAATGATGATTCAGTTTACACCAAAATGACAGTAACGTCATTCATTCTAATCATTCTGCCACGTCACTTTGGTGGGCGCTCTCCCTTTAGTTCGGTGTTTGGTCACTTTTGCAGTGTCGTCGGTATAAAGGCTTTATAGTATTCCTGGTATTTTGGTAACGTCTGCAGTAAATATTAAGTACAGCAAAGGTGACAGGATCACTCCCTAATATAAATTTAAATTAGGGAGGCAAATTTAAATGACGAGCAAAGTAAAAAATATGACGAAACATAACGAGTCACGAGCCAAATTTGTCGGTATTTAAAACCACGTTATTGCAATGATACACTGACGAGTTTTACTGCCGAGCCATATAACATCGGTTTTACGCATTTTGTAATCATAGCCTCTAGTATCTTCTTTTTGATGTGTCAATCCGTTACGAATGTCGACGATCGTCATGGCAATCTTTATCTTATCTACAGCAGCACGATAAAGCTGCACAGATGTTGTATTAAAACAGATTTTGAGGTTCTTTAACCAAGATGATCTTCTTCTTCCTGAAACTCTTTTTTTAAATATTTCCTTGTAGTATGGCTTAAAAAAGAGCATATCTGTATTAATTTTGCATAATGTGTCCGAAGAATTGTAAGTTTCGAGATTTGATGGTGGTCGGTACCTCTCGGTTCTTATTTATTCTTCTGAGGACCTCCTCATTTGTGACTAGGTCAGTCCACGGGATTTAAAGTATTCTCCGATATAGACACATTTCAAATGCTTCCAGTTTTTGCACATATGTTCGTTCAAAGTACAAGATTCGACACCATAAAAAAAGAGAGAGAAAACGTAGTATCGCAGGATTCTTACTTTTGTACCAAGAGAGAGGTTGTGACTGTTAAAAAAGGTTCCAATCCGATTGAAGGTGGATCTAACTTTTCCGATGCGTGCTTTAATCTTCTGGCTGTTGGTTTATTCTTCATTTATTCTGGTGCCGAGATAGTTTTAGTGCGTTATACGTTTTACAGGGGACTGGTTAACGTAGAGTTGCCTTTTGTTATTCGTTTTTTACTTATTATCATAAGTTTTGTCTTGTTAATGTTTATATTGAGTCCATATTATTTTCTGGCAATACATGATTTTATTCATAACAACTTGTAGGTTTTCTAATCTGTCCGCAAATACTATGGTGTAATCTGCATATCTGATGTTGTTTAGCCGGTAACCATTTAGTAGAATACCTTTTTTAGTTTCGTGTAAAGCTTTGATAAATATTCTTTCAAAGTACATATTGAAAATTAGAAGAGACAAAATACAGCCTTGACCACTCCACGTACGATTTTTACATAGTCAGTGTGTTCACCTTCAACTCTGAGATTTGCTGTCTGATTCTTGTAAAAATTTCTAATTATTTTTGGATTTTGATTGTTAATACCTGCTTCTTTTAGTATTCGCATTTTCTTTTCATACTGTACTCGATCAAACGCTTCCTCGTAATCAAAATACATGCGTATATGTTGCAGTTGACATCTCTGCACCTTTGGAATACGACTTGTACTAAGAATACAGCCTCTCTAGCACGAACAGCATTTGTGAACCCGAACTGGTTGGTGAAAATTTGACTTTTACACATCTTGTAGACTCTCTTATGAATTATCTTTAGAAACAATTTTAGGACATGACTTATGAAGCTTAAAGTACGGTAATCTTTGCATTATTTGGCTAAAAAACTTATATATTTTTACATATAAATTTAGTTAATAAATAGCAAATATATTTCTGGAACACTTGGAGGTAATCCTTTACTCTATTTTCCTGTGAGTTACAACAAGAGAAAGAGAAAAATATTCATAGATATTTGGACTGGCAGTACCAGATGTCTCTGCCTATTTAAGATTTTATCTAATAAACTAAATTTCAGCCATTTTGTTGGTATTTCTTCAGAGTTGTATATGCTGTTAAATATCTTTGCGATTATTGTCATTGATTCGTTGTTGTTGTTTAGTATAGCTTTTAGTATCATCATCATCATCATCATCATCATCATCCAGCCTCTATTTATCACGTCCACTGCTGGACATAGGCCTCCCTTAAACTCCTCCCTTAAAATTTTTAGTGATACGCCTGATGTCGTCGGCCCAACGTGTAGGTGGTCTTCCTCTACTGCGTTTGTCTGCTCTTGGCCTCCAATTTGTAATTTTGCTCGTCCATCGTGAATCGTGCATTCTCGTTAAATGGCCTGCCCAGTTCCATTTTAGTTCCGCTATGCGTTCCACAACATCAGTAATACTCGTCCTTCTTCGCAGATCTTCGTTTCTTATTCGGTCCCTCAACGTCACTCCCAGCATAGACCGTTCCATTCGTCTCTGTGCCACTCTCAGTTTAGAAGCCGTGGTCTTGGTTAAAGTCATAGTTTCCGCCCCATAGGTCATGACCGGTAAGACGCATTGGTCAAACACGTTTCTTTTGAGGCTGATTGGTATGTTGGCCCTAAGTGTGGCTCGCAGTTTTCCAAAGGCTGCCCATATTAAAGTAATTCGTCTTTGGATCTCACATGTTTGGTTATCCCTGCTGATTCTTATTTCATGACCCAAATACGTATATTTCTCCACCAGTTCTACCACTTTGTCTTGAATAGTCAAATGGTTATTGGCGACCAAATTTGTCATAAACTTAGTTTTGGTCAAGTTCATTCTCAGGCCCACCTTAGAATATGCAAAATCCAATTCGTTTATCATATCTGTAGCTTCTAAATTATCTGTGATAAGGACAATGTCATCTGCGAAACGGAGATGGTTAAGCTTTTTCGCCGTCTATCGTTACTCCTCTGTGGTCCCAATTGATCATCTTAAAGGCATATTCTAATGCCGGTATGAATAATTTCGGCGACAATGTATCTTCTTGCCTTATTCCACGATTTATTTTTATTGGTCGGGTTTTATTGTCTATTTTAACAGTCATAGTGGCATTTTTGTAAATATTATAAATAAGCTCACTATACCTATGGTCAATCCTGCTGTCATTCATTGCTTCTATAAGGCTGTCTAATTCGATCGTGTCGAACGCTTTATGAAAATCTATGAAAGTGAGAACAAGAGGTTTGTTATATTCTATAGATTTTTTAATGAGTGTTTTTACTGTGTGGAGGTGATCATTGGTACCATAATTTGAGCGGAATCCTGCCTGCTCTCTCGGTTGTAGAAATCTAATTTTTTCTCCAATCTTGATCTCACTACCCTAGTGAAGAGCTTGTATATGTGGATCAACAGGCTAATAGGTCTATAATTTTCTAGGTCCGTTCTATCTCCTTTTTTATGCAAAAGGATGGTTGTAGCATTGTTCCACTCTTTGGGCACCTCTCTTTGCTGCAAACATAGATTGAATAGTTTTCCTTAATTATAGCTTTTAGTATATTAGTTCTAAAATATAGTAATCAGAACTTAATAAGTCACTTCTATTTATTTCCAAAACGTAGTTTAAAGCATAATATTTCATTTAATTAAAAAACTCCGCAATGTACCACATTAAAACCACAGACATTATCTTTATGATCAACTTGGGACATGTAAGTCCTTTATTCCACAACAACATAATATAATAAACAGTCATAAATATACATACTAAAATATTAAACGTAATTGTAAGTGTTTCGTGTGTAAAACCGTTTTAGTACATAGCGAAAATAAGACATCTAGAACGACTTTCGTGAATACCGGAACTAAATACGTTAAAACTTTATTGTGAGGTTGCTATTATTACTGTTAAATTGAAAAGCATTGTGTTTAATGGAAATTATTGCCTATTATTTCAAGTATACGATAGTTGAATAGAATACTAATGAAATGACAAAGTAGGGAAACTGGTTTATACTGTACATGTTGTCGCTTTTTGTTAAAATTTTAGAGGGAATATTTGCATGGTTATACTAACCAATTAACAAATCTAATATATAAGTACTTTATAAAAATGATATAAAATTGTAAAGAACGCAAAAACAAATTAGATATTTTAAACAACTGTTTAGATTTTTATATTTATTTTATTTTCCAAGTAAAGATTTGAAATCTGTCCTGTTTGGATAATAATCAAATTTGATAATTCAAACAGAGAAATTATCAGAGAGAAATCAAATGTGTGTGCGACGAGAGGAAGACAGTGTCATCAGCAAATGTTGCCACAGAACACTAATCAGAAGTGGGTAGTTCAGCCGTATATAATAGATTTAAGAGGGGACCAAGCACACTACTGGATTGAAAACTTATAAATGGAGAACGATTGAACAACATAAGATACGCTGATAATACTGTCCTTTTAGCAGACAGTCTTGAAGGTCTTCAGACACTTCTCTCCAGGGTGGCAGAAGTAAGTAGCAGGATTGGGCTTGATTTGAACATCAAAAAAACCAAATACATGGTTATAAGCAAAAATAGGATACCACCTGGTCAATTACTAGTAAACCAACAAGATATAACACATATCACCAACTTTTGTTATCTGGGTGCAAACTTAAATGAACAGTGGGACCAATCGATGGAAACTAAGATAGGGATAGAGAAGGCAGGATCAGCTTTCGTCAAAATGAAAAAAGTCTGTAACAGCCACGATATAAAATTGGAAATAAGAGTTCATTTACTAATATGCTAAGTATTCTCCGTTCTTTTATATGGCGTGGAGTCATGGACCTTAACTGAAGCATCACTGAAGAGACTCGAAGCATTTGAGATGTGGTGCTATAGACGCATGTTAAGGATTTTCTGGATAGACAGAGGTATCAACGAAGAAGTACTACAATATAATGTGCAATGAACAACCTACTTCGGACCATACTTCAAGGTAAAGTACATGAGAAGAGAGGTCCAGGACGAAGAAGAATATCCTGGCTTCATAACCTGCGAAAATGTTTTATCTTAATCACTACCGGATTTTTCAGGGCAGTAGTCAACAAAGTCAGAATAGCCATGTTAGTGTTCAACATCCGTAATGGATAAGCACCATAAGAAGATAATAGAATAGTTATTCTAAAAACATTCTGTGATGTAGCTCGATAGGGTTTTTATTATTGTATACCTTTTGTAAAGGAAATTTTTAAATAAAAAATTGTTGTGATACATGGTATACTAGCCAACTACGGGAATTTAGTTTCCTTGTGAATTATAATCTATTTTCGTCAAAAATTAAGCGAGTTATGGCCAAAATACGATTTTCGTCGTTTTATGGAATTTTAACGCTATGGTCGTTTTATGGAATTTTAGTATACATGGCCAAGCCACGTCATAGACATAAGGCCCCATCCAGCCATCTATTTAGGTGATTTTAACAGCCATCATCAAGAATGGAAATACAGAAACAACGATGAAAACGGGGAGACACTGTTAGACTGGGCAGAGAATAACCACCTGCATCACGTCTTCGATGCCAAAGACCGAGGCACTTTTAAATCGGCGGCATGGAAACAAGAGTACAATCCAGATTTATGTTTTGTGAGCAAAAACCAGAAAAGCTACCCCTTACCAACCAAGAGAAGAGTACTTCATGACTTCCCGCATAGCCAGCACAGGCCGATCATTATTGGGATTGGTATCCAAATCCCACTAGTTACAACCATTCCATGACCACGCTGGAACTTTAACAAAGGTAACTGGCCCGCCTTTACCAATGAACTCGATAAAATCTTACGATGGATTCCACCAACATACAAAAATTATGAAAGGTTTAGAGGGGCAATAATTGCTACAGCAAAGAAACACATTCCCAGGGCCATCGTAAGCAATACATACCAGGATGGAGTGAGGAAAGCCAAAACCTCTACGAGGAATATCTTGAAACCGGTGAAAGTGACATTGCGGACGAACTTCTCCTAAGCCTTGATGTAGCAAGAAGGAAGAAATGGACAAATGAAGTCGAATCGTTAGATTTCAAAAAGTCTAGCCGTAAAGCGTGGTCGCTCCTAAGAAAACTCGGAAGTAACAAACTGGCAACACGACAAATCCACGACTTCAACCCTAATAAAATTGCATCACATATAGTTGCCACCTCCAGATAAAAAGTTTACCACTACTATAGAAAGGGAGCTTAAACATCTTAAAGCTGCCTGTCCATCAGATACAGAGTACTCCGCACCGTTCACTCCAGAAGAAGTCTCAAACGACATCAAAGACATTAAACCTAACAAAGCTCCTGGTACAGACGGTATACCTTCCGAATTCCTGATCCATTGTGGGAAATCTGCAAAAACCTGGTTGTCTAAATTCTATACAGATATACTCAAAACAGGTAACCTACCAAACCTCTTTAAACAAACAAAAATCATAGCCATCCTGAAACCTGGAAAACCAACAGACAACCTAGCGAGTTACCGCCCCATCGCTTTACTCAGTTCAGCTTGCAAGCTTCTCGAAAGACTGGTCCTGAACAGAATCGGCCCAAAGCTACTTCAAAAAATACCAATTGTACAAGCAGGATTCAGGCCTCAACGAAGCAACACTGACCAAGTGCTCTCTATAACTACCTACATAGTGGCAGGTTACCAAAGAAAACTGAAGACGTCTGTGGCATTCATCGATTTATCGGCTGCCTATGACACGGTTTGGAAAGATGGCCTCATCTATAAGCTCCTTAAAATAATCCCCTGCAAAGCAACCGCCCGACTCATAAATACTATGCTGAGCAGTAGAAACATTTGTTTAACCATGGGAACTACAGTGAGCAAACAGAGAACGCTTAATAATGGCCTCCCCAGGCTCCGTACTTGCACGCTGCTATTTAGTATGTATATAGCTGATATGCCCCCTACCAAATCTAAAAAATTTGGATATGCAGACGACTGGGCACTTGCAACTCAAAGCTCCTTAATACAAAACTCCGAGTCAATCCTAACGGAAGATCTGGAACGCCTGGTTAAGTACTTTAAACAATGGAGACTTAAACCTAACCCCAAAAAAACCGAGGTTAGCTGATTTCACCTGAACAACAAAATGGCCCACACAAAACTTAAAGTATACATTGATAACCAACTGCTCACGCACAACTATAATCCCAAGTACCTCGGCGTCACCCTGTACAGAACACTCTCCTTTAAGAAACATCTTGAGAACACCGCAGCAAAGCTGAGAACCCGTAACAACATCATACAGAAGCTTTGCGGGACGACATGGGGCTCATCAGCAGGTACACTTCGGTGTTCAGCCCTTGGACTCATATACCTCCACCTAATCTTCGTCGTCAGCATGCTCTGCTTAGAGAATTCCAAAAGCTGCTTAACAACTCGCAATTACCTATACACACATATGTCGCCGACGCTAATTCACATCGATTGCGATCCAGAAAACCTCTGACTAGAGATGCAATAAACTTGAGTTCCAACAATTTCCAACAACACCATGCATCACAGAAACTCCACCAGGTTTTGAGCTCCCCCGAAAATCATGGTCAACTCTTAACAGGATAAGAACGGGTCATGGAGTCTGCGCAGATTTCCTTTATAAATGGAGGATGAGAACCTCTGCTGAGTGCGACTGCGGCGCCGAGAAACAGACCATCCAGCATATGATTGCCGAATGCCCTCGGAGGAAGTATTATGGAGATCCTCTAGACTTCGCCTCTGCAACACCAGCGTCGATTGAATATATTAATACATTAGATGTTAGATGTTAGATTGTAACATATATGTGATAATGTTGTGTATCAAATTGCCATACGCTAAATAAAAATAAAATATGGAATTTTAACGTTATGTGTCAAAATTTTTTGCTAAAATTTCGTGAACATTACTACATTTGGGTCAAGTTTTCGCTTAGTCAATTTTGAGATTTGCATCCGGCTATGGCCTTTAATAAAGTAATATCGCAAGTGCTAAGACGTAAACAAAATAGATAGTAACCACGCAGTAAGTTTTATGTAAGTACAATATAAAAGAAATTAACTATAAAATTTTAGATCTTCCTAATTAAATTTAACTGCGCTATAAAAGCTGCGAGTGAGTTGTTAAATTACCAAACAAATCATAAAATTTAGTGAAGCGACACGTTAATTCTACGTCACTTAAACACAAGACACCTTAAAGTGTTTACATCAACGACATCTGGATCGATTTTACAGTGATGGTTATTTGCGACTGGTGTTCACGAGCTCATTAAAGCTGTCCAGTGAAGCAAAAAAGTTCGTACGGCGAGAAAGCTCTAAATAAAATTAGGACACCTAATAAATAATTGTTTTTTTCGATAGCTAAAGACAGATTCTAAAAATATAACATTTCAAAGAAATCAAATATTATATACACCCTGGCAAAATAAATAACGCAAGCATATTTTAAAAAGAAAAACGTTAAAAGTAGTATCTAAAATAATTACAATTTATTTTGATATGTTGTATGCAGGTTGGAATCTATTTAAATACAAAATAAGGGACTTTTAAATAAAGCAATTGTATATTTGCAAATTATTATTCTTATTATTATTATTATACATAAGCGAGGGCGGAAATAAGTCCCTATTATGCCCAAAAACAAAGAAATTTAATTATTAATCTACTAGTAAAGCACACAATTACAAATAAAAGAAATAAAATTACAATTTTTAGTTTAAAAGAAAAACAATAAATATTTTAACTATAATATAAATTGGTCAAGTCTGTGTTTGAACGAGTTGGTAGAGGGAGCAGAGACGTTATCGTTAGGGTTATTCCAGCACTCAAAACTCTATTTAGTAGAAATTTCTGTCTTGATCTTGTAGAACAATTTTCTTTCTTTAGTTTTAAACTGATGATCTCTGAGGCGTTCATCTTGATTAAAGGTAAACATTTTATCGAGATTTCAAAAATTGAATTTTACAATTAAGGTTAGCCATAATAAGCCTTTCTGCATAAGAAGGTCTTCTCGGTCCCAAAGAAATTCGAGTGGCTTTTCTTTGGACGTTTTCCAACAAAGTCTTGTCTCGAACCAGATCAGGATACCACGTTGGTCCAGCGTATTCAAGTATGGGTCTTACGTACAGAGTGTAAAGTTTACTGAATGATTGCATTGAAACTCTCGTAAAACACCTCCGAATAAGATACAGTCTGGAGTTCCAGACCTAAGATACGTTTACAAATAGAGGTAATATGGTCGGACCAAGTTAGGCTGCTGTTTACGATAACACCAAGATCGTTATACGAAAACACAGAATGTAATGGCTGCCCGTTAACAAAGTATGTAATTTTTACCAGTTCAAAGCACTACACATTGTTTGCGTTTAAGGGTAGTAACCACTAGTTACTACCTTTATAACTAGTTAACACCAAGTTAATGTAGAGTCTAAGTACATTTGGAGGGTTGGCTGGTTTGTGATTGGATTGGCATATATTTTGTGTCATCAGCGTAGAACGATATTTTACTTGAGACATAATAAGGAACATCGCTAGTGTAAACCGTAAAAAGCAGAACCTCTAAGGACAGAACCCTGAGAGGCACTCCACTTTTCACTAACCTGTCCTGTGAGAAAGATTCGCCCACTCTAACTTTTTAATATCGATTTGTCAGGAAATCATCTATCTAACGAAGTAAAGTACCGCGAACTCCAAAATGTTCTAGCTTATGTAGAAGTCTGCGCTTAGGTAAACGGTCAAAGGCTTTAGAGAAATCTGGATAAACAATGTCGACCGGCTGCGAACTATTAAGGGATAACGTCCAGTGGTTAACTCAATGTAAGAGATTGGTTAGAGTAAAGCGACCAGAGACAAATTCATGTTATTGTATTGGAATAACGTGTTCCTGGAGAAGAAATTTGGTCATCTCCTCAGAAATAATGGCTTTCATAACTTTGGCAACTACTGGCAGCAAGCTAATCGGACGATAATTGATGGGGTCGAGTTTGTTGCCTTTTTAAAAATAGGGGTAACGGAAGCTAATTTCCAACTAGGGGGTAAGGAGTTCTAGATAAAATAAGTTTGCATAATTAACGTTAAGGGTATTGCAAGCGTATCTGCGCACCTTTATAACAGTTTTGGTAACTTCATGTGAAGTAGAAAGAAGTTTTTCAGCATGTAAACAATTATTATCAGATAGACGACACAGATTTTCTCTAGAAAATTTAGAGAAACATTTAATAATATACAGCTTTAACTATAATAATAGAATAATAAAGGATAATGATCATGACGAATAATGATGATTCAAAGAAGAAATGAATATGATGATGTAGATAATACAAATTTCAATAAATATTTTTTGTGACTTTAACGTAAAATAAATTAACTACTTTAAATACAAGTATTATTGCGTTTTTTTATTTACTGCATATTTATATGCATTTAATGCATAGAAGCATATTTTGGTGCATATTTTAACTGTTTTTTGTGCATATTTGCATACATATTTTAGGATTTTTAAGTGCATATTCATGAGCTACATCGAAAGACAACCTTTCGTAAGGATTAATTAGATAGTTTTTAATTTATTTAATACTTTTTCAGTTCAAACACAATATGTCTAGAGATAGTTAAAAGGATTTTTCATGCTTCCTAACATACTAAATTTATTACATTCTCTTTGTTTTTTTTAACACCCTATTAACAAAAAATTAACCCATTCCCTTGCATATCTTTTTGTCGTGAAAGTCGTATCCTTTTGTGTTCTGTTAATTGGCACGTAGGGCAAATAAAATATTTCAAACGACCCTTAAAACCGTCGCTCTTGGTTGAATTACCACCTAGTTCATAATTAATGCCTCTTTTAGACGAAATTCAGGCAAATCCGTCCTACAAAAAAGAGGAAACAAGAAAAGAACTGATTGTTGCAGGTACCCGTCACGTAGTTATCTGCTATGCCGTGAATAATACGATTTTACCGGGATATATTCTTACGGAATTTAAAATCTGCTGCTTTTGCAAGCGCTGTTTATAAAATTTTAATTTAATCCTAAAAAGAGAAGACTAAAATTGTATAAATATAACATTTTTTTAACAAGTTTCTAAATCATTGAAATCTCATAAATCTTCTTAGTAGATTTTTTTATAGTATACAACCATCATTTCCCGGGGCGATTTCTTCTTCTTAACGTACCCTATCAAGTCCCCTTGACGTTGGCGATTAACATGGCGAAACTGTCTCTGTCTGGAGCTATTCTAAATGGTTGCTCAGCTTTCTTTATTCCTGTCCACTCCCTGATATTCTTCAACCAAGAGGCCTGCTTTCTACCAATTCCTCTGCGTCCTTCGATTTTACCCATCATAATAAGCTGAAGAATATTATATCGGTCTCCCCTTACTACGTGTCCAAAATAAGCCATCTTTCTACATTTGATGTTATGAAGCAGCTCGCGAGCAGAATTTGCTCTCTCAAGGTCTGCCACATTTGTCAGCATAGCCGTCCATGGAATTTTTAGTATACGTCTGTGCAGCCACATTTCAAAGGCCTCCAGACGATAATTGGTGGATATTTTTAATGTCCATGCTTCGACTACATTTTATCTCTTAATCTGGATCTAGTTGTTCAGTAATATGGCAACCAAGATATTTAAAACTGGACACTCTTTGAATTATATCACCATCAACATATAATCGTGCATCTTGATGTGCTAAACGGCTAAACACCATTTGTTTTGTTTTTGCACAGTTTATGTTTAGGCCAAACTCTCTTCCCACTGTATCAATGGCATTTAAAAGGCATTGTAATCCATTCATGCCATCACTTAAAATAACTGTATCGTCTGCATATCTGATTGTTTTTATCGGAATTCCATCAACTTTCACGCCCCATTCCAAATTATGAAGCGTTTTTTTTTAAATATTCTATCTGAATATAAATTAAATAACAGTGGGGATAGTATACAAAGCTGTCTGACACCTCTTTGTATTTTACATATTTCTGTTGATTTTCCGTTTATGCAAGCTGTCGCTGTTTGACGCCAGCATAACTTTTCTATGAATCGTATGTCTTGACTATCAACTCCTTTATCTTTTAATATTGTAATTAATTTGTAATGCTGTACTCGATCAAAGGCCTTTTCATAGTCAATAAATACAGCAAAGACGTCTTTCCTTTGGGGCGATTTACTAGTGTTTTTTTTGCCAAGACAACTGCATTTGTCTAATTTTTTAGTTTTAAACAAGTAAAATTCCTTTTTTATAAAAAAACGTTTCTTGGCTTATTTCAGATGCCCCTGAGGATGATCTATTGATCGAAAGTACTTAGGCAAGATTTAATTAATTACTGTGTAAATTTTTCAAGTATCCCCAATAAAAATATTCTTTAGGATTGAAATCAGGTGAACATGGAGGCCAGTCAATTCTACCTCGTCTACCAATCCATCGTCCGGGAAATACCTCTTCTAAATAACTCCGGACATTTACACCAAATTGTGTAAAATTCTGACAAGCAATTTATAATTTACGAATTACGAATTCCGAATTACGAATAACGAATTACGAATTACGAATTTACTAGATAGATACCGATTAGTTAGACCGAAAAGAGTTATGAATGATAACAAAACTAGATATTAACTTATTGCAAGAATTAAGTGAAGATGACTTCGATTGTAGATTAGAGTTTACTAAGGTGATGATGGATAAAATGGAAAAGGATAAAAAATTCTTTAACAGAATATGTTTTTCCAATGAAGCAACCTTTACACTGTGTGAAAGTGTAAATCGACACAATTTAAGGTACTAAAGTGACATAAATCTACACTGAATGCTTGAAAACCAAACTCAAAGACCACAAAAATTAAATACATGGTCAGGTATAGTAGGTACTCAGTTAATTGGGCCTTTTTTTTGGAAAGAAATTTAACTTCAGATAGTTACGAAATTGTACCTACACTGATAAACTTGTTTGGTGCCAATTTTAATTAGATATAGGCAAGATGGAGCTCCAGCTCATTTTGGGATAAATGCTCGGGGTTATTTAGAAGAGATATTTCCAGGACGATGGATAGGTAGACAAGGTAGAATTGAATAGTCTCCACGTTCACTTGATTTCAATCCTAAAGATTATTTTTATTGGGGATACTTGAAAAATTCAGTATACAAAACTAAACCAGCAAGTCTTGCAAAACTAAGACAACGAAAAATCGACGAATATCGAATAAATTCTAGACAATCATGGAAAAATGTGGTAGACGTATTCTACCATCGATTAGGATATTGTCAACTCACAAATGGAGCATATTTTGAACACTTGGTAAAGTAACCATTGTGTTAAAACATGTTGTAATCTATTAATTGTAACGTTTTAATGTAGTTAAAAATAGTTAGTATTAAAAAATTTATTGAGACAATTAGGCGTTGCCAGACTTCTGTTTTATGTATTTAAGACCTTCCAGACTACATGAAATTATAAGTGTTATATATGGTTGTACTCGTATTGAAAAGGAGATCTAATAACGCGTGAATGTACAGGGTGATGAATTTGAAAAACCAAAGTTAATAATAATATAAAAGAAACGGCATATCTGACAACATTGCAAATATTAAATATGGATCTTCGTATCCCAAAATAGGTGTACCTCAAATTTTGTATAATTATGTCTGATAATTTGGCCGTTTCCAGACTTTTGGGCCACTCTGTATAATAAATAAAGAAATGACTTTAATACAATTATGTTTCGACATTACACTACATTATATTAATGAAAATTATACTCCTAGTTAAAGTTTAAATTAAAATTGTAAATTGAGTTAATTAAGGCAATGTTAAAATACATGAAAACGCCGGAAGTTCTGGAAGTTTTTTATGTTTTGATTTTCTATAGTTTACACTGCAAGCTGATGAAGAGAAGTTAACTACAGCAAGCTTTAAATTCTGTAAAAACTATAAGTTAATTCTCGTTAAATCCTTAACTACCAGCATACCCACGTTTCTTGTTTATAAATCAGACAAAATAGACAAAGAAGCCGAGGGAGATAATTTCAAAGCATTCTAAGGAGTAATTGATAATGACTCACGACTTTTCGAAAGTCGATATATAAGAAAGACAATTAATGGCAATAAAATTGCATCCAGTGAAGTATTTCAAGAACTGGCAGTCAAAGCTTAGTAGAGTGGACAGCAAATCGATGAAGAAGTAAAAGTCGAGATAATTATAAAGTCCGGATTTCTAAGCATAATTCTTATAGTAAATAATAAAAGTAGGAAAAGTTTTGTGTTAATATGACCGTAATATGCAAATTTAAATCATTTGATACCACTTTGATGCATAACCTTAAAAACTATATATATACTCTGATGGCCAAAAAAAATGGAACAACTTGTATTCGATTATTTCTTTGGATCAAACGTATTTATTTCTCTCTACTTCTTCTTCTTAGAGTGCCATATCCCTACGGAACGTCGGCGACTACCATGCTTATAATATTGTTATACTGATCTCGGTCTTGCGCTACGTGTAGCAATTGGTCCACTGTGAAACCTGTCCACTGCCGCAAATTGCTTAATCAAGAGAGTTTCTTCCGTCCTATCGATTTCTTTCCTTCGAATTTACCGTTGAGAATTAGCCAAAGGAATTCATATCTTGGTCCTCTGATTATATTTCGGTTGTTGGTTTAATATCAGTTGGGTTGCGCCGATATCCACTTTACTTCTTCTTCTTTAAGTTCCATCTTCTCTCGAAGATTGGAAATCATCATGGCTATGCGGACTCTGTTGACTGCCGCTCTAAAAAGTTCTGCACTACTGCATTCCAACCATTCCCTTAAGTTCTTAAGCCAGGATATTCTTCGTCTTCCCACATTTAGCTTTCCTCGGATTTTGCCCTGCATAATAAGTTGTAATAATGCGTACTTTTGCCCTCTCATCACATGTCCCAAGTACTCAAGTTTTCGCCTTTTAATAGTTAATATTATTTCCGCCTCATTTCCTATTCTTCTAGTTACTTCTCTACTTTACTGGTCACCATGTATTTAGTTTTATCGATATTTATCGACAGTCCCCAATTTGTGCATTCCATGTCAACTCTATTGATTAGCTCCTGCAGATCATCGATGTTTTCAGCTAGAATCACAGTATCGTCGGCGTACCGTATATTGTTAATTATTTCTCCTCCTATGATAATTCCTTTTTGATCTTTTAAAGCTTCCCTAGATAGATTCCCAGAATACACGTTAAAGAGGGTGGGAGATAGTATACAGTCTTGTCTTACGCCTTGTTCAATACTGATTGGCTTTGATTCTCTGTTGTTGGTATTAATAATGACTGTTTGGTTCCAGTAAAGTTTGGCAATAAGTTCTCTCTACTTAACTTTAGTGTATTTATAATTGTTAGTCATTTTTGATTGTCTTTGCCTTACCCAAAAATTTAAAATACCAAGAATTCGCGGTCGTCCGCAATTTGGTCGTTTAAGTGACTGCGAAAAAGAATCTGTAGGCATGAAAGGGGCCTTTTAAGCATGAGCCAGATCTCAAATACCTGGATGACGGAGCACAGACTGAAACTTGTGGCAGAGAAAACCAAAACCGTCATTCTGAAGGGGAAAAGGAACTGGTAAAATGTTGAATTACAACGTGCGGGAGCATGTCTAACACCCAAGTACCTAGGAGCGATATTGCACCAGAATGTAAAATGGGAAGAGCACGTGTGGAAGGTGGCCCAGAAGGCTGCGAATAGTGCGGATGCGTTGGGGAGGATGATGTCCAACATTGCAAGACCCAAATCTGAAAGGAGGAGGGTCTTACACGGTGTTATAGTCGATTGTCCTCTACGCTGCAGCAGTCTGGACCGGGGGGGGGGGTAGAGATAACGGCCTATAGCTGGCTCCTGACATGAGTGGACAGAACAAGTCTGTTGCAAGTGGATGCGCCTATAGGACTGTGTCTGTGGCAGCCTTGTGGACTATCACTGGATGTATTCCGTTGCATGTTTTGGCGGCGGAAAGCAAAAAGCTTTATGAAAGAAGAGGTCCAAACTTTATTGTGGTAGATAGAAAGGGAAAGGTCAATTAAAAGATAGTAAAAAGAATGGAACAACACGGAGAATGTGGAACAGTGGACGAAAATGCTGATCCCGAACATAAGAGATTGGGTGGACTGTGGCTAGAGGCGACTGGATTATTTCCTGGCGCAGGTGTTCACAGGACACGGGTGTTTTAGGACCTACTTTTCTGAGTTCGGAAAGGCTGATATAGATGAATGACTATACTGTAGACACTCGGACACTATGACATATATGATGTTAAATTGCAACAGATGAATAGTAGAAAGGAACAAAATGGAAAGAGAAACATGTGTGAATTTTGATACAGTAAGAGAAATGATTGAGAGAATGATTGAAAATAAAGCAGGTTGGACTAGCGTACACAACTATACCGTGTAGTAATCAAGACAAAAGAAGACGCAGAAAGACAGCTGGACCAACGGCAAAGTTAAGAGGAAAATAGGCTGGAAGTTGAAGCTAGAAAGGTGGTCAAAGTTAGAATGCGTGAGTCATACTGCTGGGAAGGAGAAAATGCTTGTCGGGAACTGATGCGGTACTAGGAACGATGAGGCTATTCTAGGTGCTACCTGAAACGAGACAGGGAGCGTTCTTGCTGATGAATGGAGTGTGGATATGGATGAATGGAGAATGAATTAATGAAGGTGTGATGCCGGCCTTATAGCGGCCATTCCACTTCCGAATCGCTGGATGGCAAAGTAGTGTCTGGTTTAGCAGATGGGCATTCGGCGTAGACCCGGCGACAAAAAAGCATGTTAAAGTACCCCGGGAAATATCGTCGGGAGTAGGAAGAACGAATCCTGCACTAAGCGAAGAGTTGAAGCTAATCCATCAACGGTGTTAAGAGTTTCAAGGAGGTAATTAAACAATGAGACTTATAGACGTAATGGAAAGTCTGGATGTCCTAGAGTATTGCAAGGCCATGATTTGCACCAAGTTAAGCTTCTTTCTTTCAAAAATAGACGGGACAGTGTATATCAAGTAAGGAATAATTTAGTTTCAGCTACAGGAGTTATAGTCTCAAGAAGAATAGTTAAATTACTTTAAATGCGACTGAGAGCTTACCGTCCGCTTTTAGTGTTACCTTTGATACCATAGCATAAAGCTCGACGCTTAGAATAGTGCAGAGCTTGGCAAGAACTGGAATGCTCAATTGAATTTTGTCTACTTTAAGTGATGAATCTAGGTTTACTTAGGGTGGCTCTGATGTTCATAAGGATAAGACGGTTTTCGATATAAGAGACTACATATCTACTTGGTTCATGAATGTCACACAACAAGACAACCAATTATTATGATATGGGATGCTATATGTATGAGAAGCCGATCAGCTCTGGTTCATATTAACGGCGCTCTGATAGCTTAACGATATATTGGTAAAGTGTAATAGGTTTTACTTCCCTACCTACAAACTACTCCAAAAGCGATATTTGAACAGGATAATACAAGATCTTATATAGCTCATGAAACCATGGAGTTCATAAGAGAATCTGGTATAGAGACTTTGGAGTAGTCGCCATCAAGATTAGCTGATTTCTCACCCATTGAATATGTGTGAAATATGATAGGGTAAAACCTAAGTCGATTGCCACATCCACTAGTAAACTTAGAAGACGCTAAAAAAAGAATCGAGATGGGTATTACGCATCTGGATGTGTGTTACATCTTAAATTTCGAGATAATTGTAAGATTTCTCTAAGAGGTGTAGTTGGTACTCTCAAATAATCACCTTATGTACATAATTATAAATACCTTTTTTTAATTGGAATTAAAATAATTAATGTAAAGTTAAAGAAGCAATTTTAGTATTCAACTAAAATGTTCAGTTAATTATCGAAATATTACAATACAGTCAAAAAATTAAATATCTATTGGCTAAACGTCTAAGATATTATAATAGCATAAATATATTTGTATGCTTACCAATAGTGGTAATCACAGTCAAGGAATATAAGAAAGCTCCGGCAAAACTCCATTGGGCAGCAGAAGTTAATTCATCAGTCCCATCGTGTCCTTTTCTGGTGAAATTGACCATCATCTGTTGATAAGTTGTAAGAATTTCGGACACTATTTTAAAGTATTCTTTTTCATCTAAAATCTTAAAACACAGAAAAAAAGACTGTTTTTAAAATCTTAAAAGGATAATAACATAAATATAGTTAATAATGTAATATACTAAGGATGCAATAATAAAGTAGTTGAAATATTTTATGAAATGTCGTCAATCGATACAGGTAAGTACAGAGGTATGGTAAATTTACCACTCAAGGGGGCACCTTTTTGCCCAAAAATTCCTCCTCTTGATCGGTTAGTTTACCTTGTCCTCGTAAGGTACAACATTGGTGTTGTACCTTGAACACGCGGATGTTGTACCATGGACACAATATATAATAATATACAATGACAAATTAAACGAATCTGAGCCTTCTAAAAATTGCAAGGCAAACAGACGTTGATAAAAGATGTTAAAAGGTTAGAAGGCTCAGATTATAAAGCAGAAATCTGAATTGTGTTTCGAAACTATTTAACGATTTTTGTAATTAGATGTCGCTATTGCGTACGTATTAAAGCCATGTTATTGTTGCTTCTTAAAAGGCAGAAAATATTGATTTTTCACGTTGAGAACCCCTATCAATAGCTCTTCTGACGAGACCTATTAGGTCGAAATACGTATCCAGAGATACATAGGATTTGTTTGCGTGAAATCAAATATTTGCTGCCTTTTCTCATTTTATTCGGATTTACTCTGTGTGAGTACTAGAAGCACAATTCGCTAAGAATTTCTGTTTAGTTGTAAAAGACATGTCGTGGAATGCAAATTTTAGATTCCCCATGTCTCTTTTAACATCTTTTATCAACGTCTGTTTGCCTTGCAATTTTTAGAAGGCTCAGATTATAAAGCAGAAATCTGAATTGTGTTTCGAAACTATTTTACGATTTTTAAAAACCACGAAATTATGTAATTGAAATTTTGAAACTTCAGAATCACTCTTTGTATTTTCAATTTCATTATCGTATATTTCAAAAGACATTTCAGACATATCTGATTCTTGCAACGAAAATTATTATCTAATATGGAAGATTTAGAATCGATTTTTCGTTTAACGGATTTTCTTTTTGTTTTTGCCTTTAGGCTGAATTTTCTTGCGAAAATTTAACAATTGTTTTTATCTTTTTTGTTTAATTAGACTCGCCATTTTCAACATTTCAATCCTGGTTTTCTCTGGCGTATCTGTTAAAATGCACGACTTATCTTTCTGACTTCCCCTTCCATTGTTTTTGCTTTAGTGCAGCTTTAGGACGACGTCTAACCATATTTGGTGTAAAAATATTTTTTTTTTATTTTATTTATTTAGCGTATGGACTTTCACAGTACGATAAATATACAAATACAATTACAATAATATACACATATATATATTATATATATTATTCAAACACTGAAAATAGTAAAAATAGAATGAATAGAATGAATGACACTAAATATTAATGTCCAATTTACATAGCCATTCAATTGCTTCTGGGGAACATTCCGCAAAGTCCTGGAGGTTTCCACGGTAGGCACGATTCAAGCAGTCTGAAACACAATGGCTTATGGTCTGTCTAGATTCTCCGCAATCACACTGTGGACTTTCTGCACGACCCCACCTGAACAGCTAATCAGCACATTTACCATGTCCGGTACGTATACGAATAAGCCTTGGCCAAATGGACCGGGGCAGATTTGATCCGATGAAACCCTGAATTGGGGTGGATATCTTAATATAGTCTGATTCTACTGTTGGCATCCATCTTGTTGTCCATTGCCTAGGTATATCATAGGAATTACCAATTTTTCGGGCAGATCGTATTGGAGGATTTCTAGATCTCAATCGTTGGTGCTCTTTTGAGATGTCTGGGATATTTTGATGTATTGGTAATTGTACGTTGGCTACAATTTTCTGGTACTCTCTCACTAATGCTGCTGTACGGCGTAGATCTGGTGGAGCAATATTGCTCAGAGTAGGCAGCTATCTCACTGGCGTTGATTTTATTATTCCAGTGATTATTCTCATGGTTTGGTTAAGTTGGACATCGATTTTGCTTGTATGTGCACTATTTAGCCATGCTGGTGCACAATATTCTGCCACTGAAAAAACCAAAGCTAGAGCAGAGGTCCGAAGAGTATCTGCAGAAGCACCCCAAGTTGTTCCAGCAAGTTTTGATATTAAGTTGTTTCGTGTTCTTAGTTTACCGGCTGCATTTGTAAGATGACTTTTGAAGGTGAGTGTTCTATCAAGTGTGACGCCTAGATATTTGGGGTTGTTGTTATGTTTGATAGCTGTGTCATTTAGAGTTACATTGAGAGTATCGCCCGCAAGTTGATTCGACAGGTGAAAAAGACAGGTTTCAGTTTTGCTTGTGTTACGACGTAAGCGCCAGTTCTTAAAATAAAGGAGCTAGCACTGAGCCTTGAGGTAAGCCGTTGTTAAGTTTTCTAACGTTACTCTGTGCATCATTCAGATATACCTGAAACAGTCTGTTAGTCAGTAGATTGTTTATCAGCTGACAAGTTTTGAGGCAAGGTATGATTTTCATCAGCAGGTAAAAATATTTTTAATCACATAAGTGGATGAAGTATCGGCGTCTGAGACTGATTAAGATTAACTATCAGCTTCTGCAACTGATTGAGAAGAACGCTCATCCTTTGTAGCTAATTTAGTTAAAATGTCAGAATTAGCTGCAAAATAATACCGTTTTGCTTGGTTAGTTCTAATTACCTGGCACGCTGATGTGACTTTCATGGTTGTCCAAAAGCACAATACACAGTGAGTCAGTAGAAGACCTTACCCTGACCTTACTTGAAAACTCACCTATATCGATAAGAATTGACGACATAGTTTTTAAAGTTGTTATTACATATATAACTGTATCACTTAGTATTTCCTCTCAAAAAAATCTTCTTGGCTTACCTTACGATTCATATCAAGCGTAAGGTTCCACAGTTTCTCAGCATACATACTTCTATTGTTTATCAGTTCTTGTTTTATTTTTAAGTTATTGTTTCCTTCAATCGACATAAAAATAAAAGACCCTGCGATTGTATATCCTACCTAAAAAATGAATACTTAAAAACTATACAAAAAATATAAAAATTAATGAACTTTATTACTTTAATGATTCTATACAGCTTTCGGAACAACACGTGAGATGAATTTATTAGCAAAATTTTCAATTATTGAACGAAAACTTAGTGTGCTGCCCATTTACCAATATATACTTTGTTCTTATTGGGAAAAGTATTAACTAATCTGTGCAAAGATCTTTTTTTTAGAATAATATGCAATAATAAGCCCAATTTATATATACAATTTAAACAAGGTCTCAAAAACGTAAGTGATACACTTAGTAGGAATTACTAACCGAAACAAATAAACTATAACGACGCAGACATACTATTAATGCAAAAAAAAACTCTTGTAGTAAAGCAGCTTGTCTAGGAGACCGGTGGGATCAATGACGGTCAATTCTAAAGCTAATCGGAAGCTTTTGGGTTTCTCCGGCGCTGCACCTTTTTTTGATAGGTATATTCATCGACTGTGTATCATTGCAGTGTTGATGCTCGAACCACAATATATTGCTAAAAGAATGATGCACAGAGCTATTCTTTTCAAGCAATATAATGTCCTCGAACTGTAAGTTTGTAATTTGTAAACCGTTGCAGTGGACCGTGTGCGTCTAGAGAAATAATAGAATTTTGTGACTTGTAAGTAATTGTTTTATTATAAAACTTTATTTTTCAAACATTGTGGATTATGAAAAAAAAAACAAAAAAGATTGTTAGCACTTTGTGAAGAACTTTCGACAGGGGATGAGTATAATAATGAAGAAGAATCGGGAGAAGAAGATCATGTAGAATAAAACTTAAAGGGAAGCGATATGGAAACGAAAAATGAGGAATTAGATTGTGAGACAGATTTTGCCATTGGTCCATATTTTGTTGACAAAGATTAAAAACAAAATGGGATAAGCATATTGTGCCTAAGAACGTCAGAACTTGAAGTGAAAATATTGTTCTGCAGCTTCAAATTTTAAAACAATGTGTGAGAGAGCAAGCCGATATTTTAGATATCTGGAACAATCTATTTAATACTGATATGTTGCACATAATTGTTGATGTGAATACAAGGCATGATAAAGTTAGTTTGGATACATTAGCGCCAATAGCAGATCTGATCACCAAGTGGAACGAAAATCGGAAAAAATGTTTCTTTCGTTCGCAATACATAAGCGTGGATGAAACGTTGGAGGCTTTTGGAGGACGGTGCTAGTTTCGCCAGTACATGCCAAACAAACTCAATAGATACTGGTATAAAAATATTTTTACAGTCTGATGAAAAGTTATTCTATACCAGTAACAGTAGGATGAACAGGTTTTGAACAGGTTTGAACAGGTTTTGAACAAGTTTTGAACAGGTTTGAACAGGTTTCGTGGGCTTATGACCTTATAAGGAGCGTGTTGACGTCACAGTGGGCTTAAGCGTGTTGACGTTAGAGTGGGAGTGGAGGAGGGTGGCCAAACCGCCTCCTATTCTACTAGTAACATGAAAGTATACGTTGGCAAAAACCAAGTGAGTGGTCCATACTATCTAGACACTAATACCAAACCGATCTAAGAGATATGTTAATACCGACAATTGATAAACCAGCATTTATCTTGGTATAAGCATGAAGGAAGAAGGTTTAACTCTCTTGGGAAAAATAAAAGTTAATAGAAGAGAAATTCATGCATATTTCTCTAACAATCAAGGATAACATGTTGGATCTAGTACATTTTGGTTTAGTTCAAGAAGGACAATAGTGTCATTTTAAGCAAAAAAAAAACAAAAACGTTTCGTTAAATTTCACTATTCGAGCAGAATGAAAACCAAAAAGTTTTTTAAATGAGATATTTGAAAATTAAAAATCACACTAAATTTTCCCTTCTTTTTCACCCCTGTAACTTATTTAAATAAACATTATAGAAGTTTTAAGGGACTTTTGACCATCAGTAATAATATATTCTTTCAATCTGCGTTTAAATTTTTTTAAAATATTTATTAATTTTCTCAGGATTCGAAAAAAATTAATGCATTTAAAAAGCCCGAAATTTTGCGCCTACGCTCTTAAAGACTGATATGTTATGTTTTAATTTTAAATTAATTATTTGTTTAGTAAAAAAGAGAACAAATAAAACTATTACAAAAAAAAACTACAAGCAATAGATTGTTTTTTTTTTCTGAAAAATGGCTTTGGCAGAGCCAATTAGCCAGACTTGTTTGTGTTGATTGTTAAAATCGACTGAATTTTAATTATTATAGATTGCAGATTCATAGTCAAAATTTTCTTATCAGTTATCAATGTTATTACTACATATACCTAATATTTTTATAGATACATAAATTTTGTTTTTGATATATTTTTATTTTGTTTTTTTATTTTTTTGTTTTCTTGTTTTTTTTTGTTTTGGTTTCTCTTTTTTTTGTTTTTTTTTTGTTTAATTTTTTTGTTTTGGATTTTTTTTTGTTTTTTGTATTGTTTTTTTTTATTTTTTTGTATTTATCTTTTGTTTTTGTTCTATTTCTATTTTCTTAATTCTTTTTTTTTATTAATTGAAATTTAAACAAAATGCATGCAGTGGACTATTTTTATGACAAGTAGACCTTGTGCAACTGCTGATACACAAAATTAAACTGTCTCTACTGATAGCTTAAACGAGTGAAGGCGATTCTTAATAATGTAGAAACTCACAATTTAAAGAGGTTTAGATTTAAAATACAGCCAGAGCATCAGTGAGAGTGGTCGTCGAATATAAACGTAGAATTCGGATTAACAATACGTTGCCAATTGCAAACGACAAATTTTATATAGGTCACATCGTGTCGCACCTGAATACGCTTACAAACGAAGCAGGTATTTCGAAAGTAAAAATGTATAGAAATAATAAAATATTTTAAAAGTACACATTAAATAAATTTAAACTTAAAATTAACATAGTTTGAAACCATTTGCGATACAAACAATTATTGTAAATATTATTATTATATATAGTGCGGACTATGACCAAAACTTCGAAGCAATCAAAGAGTTCTTATATTTAGGGACATCAGTTAACCCCAATAATAACACATCTGAGGAAATAAAAAGGCGAACAATAATTGCAAACAGGTCATGGTCTATCAAAGTATTTAGCTAACAAACGTCTGTCTCAAAAAAACTCGTATAAGGCTGTATAGAACACTGATAGTCCCCGTTCTCACATATGGATCGATTATTGAAAGAAAGATGCTACGCAAGATATTCAGAGCGGTCTGTGAGAACGGAATATGGAGGCGTAGATATAACTTCGAACTGCAGAATATCTACAAGCATATATTTGGTGGTGAAGATATTACCACTATAATTAAGCGAAACCGCCTGCAGTGCTCAGGACATGTAGCCCGAGCCCCTGAATCGAACATGATAAAAAAGATTCTAACAGCACAACCCGTGGGAATGAGAAGACGGGGTAGGCCAAAGCTGAGGTGGATGGACAGGGTAACACAAGATGCCGAGAAGATCGGAGTCGGCAACTGGAAAATGCAAGCAAGGGACAGAACAGAATGGTGTAGAAAGCTTAGAAGGTCGAGGCCCTCTAAGGTCTGTAACACCAAGATGATAATGATAGTGTGAACTAGAAAACATAAAATGGGACATAGTCGGTCCCAAAATTATACAGGGTTATGCATCAACAACAGACCATGATAAAGAAAAAGTGAATATACTAGCTTCTCTTAAGAACATTTTACTTTTATATGTGGTGATTTTAACGCCAAAACAAGAACGAAATCCAACCCGACACAAAAACACCACTGGAAAACTCTGGCTGGGATGGTGGAAATGAACGTGGCGGAATACTAATAAGGTTCATGTTGCAATATGAACTATTCCAAATGAATAGTTTTTTCAAAAAGCAACCACAGAGAAGATAGACATGGTCATAACAAGTCCAAATGGAAAAACTCAAAACGTAATAGATTTTATTATCACGGAAAAAAACACACGTTAAAGACTAAACAGATTTGTTACCAGTAGCAATCATAAAATGGTACGAGGTAACATAGAAATTAGCTTAAAGAAAGCTTAAGATTATTAAAAGGAAGAACAAATAAAAACCATGGACAAAACCGTCAAATGTACATAGTTTTCAGCAATGTCTTTCCAACATACTTAGTAGTCCACATAGTATTGTTTTTGGACAACCTCAATGGGATATGTACAATATTACATGAACCTCAGTTAGTGTGGGTCTTAAAATAAATATCTCCAAAACAAAATTCATGTCAAACCTAGTACCTAGCGTATATATCCATATTGGAGACAACGAAGTAGAGCTGGTGCAAAAATACATATATCTTAGACACGAAATAAAGATCATAAGAGACAACCAAACACGCGAAATACGAAGAAGAATAAACCTAGCATGAGCAACTTATTGAAAACTCAAAGACGTCTTTTAAAAGCGATATAGCAATTTCTTTAAAATGTAAAACATTTGACCAATGTGAGCCTGTGATGACCTACAGTGCCGAAACTTTCACATTGACAGCTACAACTTCTAAAACGATGCAAATAGCCCAGAGGAAACTGAAAAGATTAATGTTAAGAATATTGCTTTGTGACCGAGTTAGAAATGAAGACTTACGACGAAGAACAGGAGTTACCAATAAAATTTTCCGAATTGCCATACTGAAATAAAACTGGGCCGGACACGTCGCCTGAATCGGTGATGAATGCTGGATCAAGAGTGCTTGAGTGGAAGCCGAGATTAAACAAAAGAAGTAGTGGAAGGCTCTCTACTCGTTGGACTGAAGATCTCAAGAAAAACCTCAAGAAAAAAAGTGCTCAAGGTAGAGCACAATGGACAAAAATGAGGGAGGCCTATGTACAGCAGTGGGCGCAGAGCGCTGTGTAATGGTGATGAACTTGATGCATTGTATTTGATAATTTAAATTGTAAGTTAAGTTGAATTTGCGATTGATTATGTTTTTTTCTTTTTTTCTTTTTGTATGTCTAGTCGTACTTATTTTAGTAAGTAATTAGTCGAAAATTCTCGTTTCAGTCAAAATTAAAACGTGTCCTAAATATTTGAGACATGTAGATTACTTGCAGTTAAGCAGCAGTGAGAAATTTAGATTTCAAATTCGATTGGGTGTTTTTCGTGAAACAACATATTTTTATAAAGGACAACAATAGTATATCGTCGGCTTACAAGCGAAACACATTAAGTCAATTTTTTTCACTTTTGAGTTATTTGCAGCATTTTATTGTATTTTTTTTTACTTTTAGACTGGTTAAACTCACTAAGTCATACAATAACAAAAACGGTTATTTTTATAATTATCATGTTTCTCACTAAGTCTCAAAAACTATATATGATTCAGGCAAAACACACTAAGTGACTTAATGTATTTCACTTGACTACGAATGAACCTACCGACTGACTTACGCAGAGCAACTTGTCCAATCTTGTAAAAAATTAATTACTTGTTTGGGTATATTGCATAGGTTTTGTCAGTTTTATTCCAGTATTTTGCGTGATTACGTCGTTAACAGTTTTGAATTTTGTGTGTATTTATTAATTAATTTCTGTAAGAAAAATAAATTTTCTGTCGAACTACCTACAGCGATAAACAAAGACGTGAGCCTAAATTCTGATAATTTTTGTCAAGATATTCAGTCAGGTCCTCCAGTGGATAAGTGACCAGGATTCTGATGAATGTATGGAGGATAGCGACTATATTCCTTCAGGTAATGAAAGTGATAATTTAGATACCAGCGAAGGAAACTCTACAGACGAGGAAAAAACAAATTCAAATGAAAATAGTCAAGTAGAGCTAAAAGAAGCCGATGGAACACCCAAGACCATCTGTGTGGTCAACATCCCAAGACCATCAACTTTTCTGAAGAGAACCGGAAGTTGCTATGTCAAACTTATGCGATGTTGTCATTTCACAGAGAGAAAGATTTTATAATATTGAATGTGCTTTCTAATAAGGTAAAGAGTCGCAGGCCTAGAAAAGGAGAAAATAGCAAAATGCAATCCAACGCAAAATCCTATTTTTTCACAAATATGGGAAAGAAAAGTCAAGTGTGTCAGAAATTTTTTTGTAAAACATTTTCTATTTCTAATAGGCCTATAATTAATGCCTTTAAAGAGCAAAATGTAAGCGGCGAATATAGTGGAATAGACAGAATGGGCCGTAGGATTCCTGGCAATAAAACTTCAGTGGCAAGAATAAGAGCAAAAAAAAACACATTGAAAGCTTTCCTGATGTAGAAAGTCACTACACTAGAAAGTCTGAAAGTTCACTGAAAAGACTTTATTTAGATTGCAATGTTAATATTAAAAAAATGCACGACCTGTTCGTTAAAAAGTGTAAAGAGGACAATTTGACAAGCTTAAGTTAGATAACCTATAGGCGAATCTTTTGCAAGGAATTTAATATATCATTTTCCAAACCTAAGAAAGACCAATGTTTGACCTGTAAGGAATACACAAAAGCATCGCAACAAGAAAAAGAAGCGATAGAGCTTAATTATTGGAGTCATTTAGACAGAAAAGAGGCTGCAATGAATGAAAAAATTCAGAGAAAGAAGTATCGAAAAAGAATAAAAAATTTAAATCAATTACATGTGATATGCAAAGCGTTTTACAAATTCCATCATCGCAAGTAAGTCTCTTGTATTATCTTAGAAAGCTGAAACCTCTATAATTTTACAATTTAGGAATCTGCTCCACCAAATGAGGCATTCTGTTATTTTTGGACCGAAGTCAATGGTAAGCGTGGAAGCTGTGAAATTGGTACTTGCCTATAAATGTACATTAATTCATTATCTGATATAGAACATCTAACGATTTTTTCAGATACGTGTGGAGGACAGAGCAAAAATATTCAAGTATCTGCTCTGCTTTTACATATTGTTAAAAACCATCCGAGTCTTCGGATAATTGAACAAAAGTTCATGGAAAGTGGACATTCCTATATGGAAGTAGATTCCATGCATAGCGCTATTGAAGTGTCAAAAAAAATGTGGAGATTTTTAGTGTTCACGAATATGAAAATGTCTTTAAAATGGCCAGAATGGGCAACAATGGGAATAAAAAATCTTCCTATAATACTCGTGAAGTTAATTATAACGAATTCTTAGATTTGAAAAAACTTGCACAATATGCTATTGTTAATAAGAAAGAGGATCAAAAAGGGCAAACGGTCAACTGGTTAAAGGTAAAGTGTTTTAAGTATGAGAAACAGTTTCCTAACATTCTACAGTACAAGTATAATTTTCACGACGAATATGAAAATATTAACGTTAGTTTTGTACGCCGTGCTTCTAACAGAACAGTCAAAGAGGATAATAATAATGAAAATTTGGTTATTCATCAATTATATTCTAAACAGCTTCCAATTTCGGATGCAAAGAAAAAAGATTTGATAAAGCTCTGAAAAAAATATAGTTCCGCAAGCGTTCCATACCTGGTTCAAAAATCTACCAAGTTCCTCTTCTGTTCGAGACCAAACAGCGGAGTCAGCTGAAAAGAACTCTGACGAAGACTTTGAAAATTAGAAGCATATTTTTTTTTGTTATACACGTTTTGTTTTGTTATACCTGTTTTTTTCATAACGTTCTTGTTTTGTGAAAATATAGAAGAAAAAAGTAAAAGCTTATATATATATATATATATATATATATATATATATATATATAAGCAAAAATAATTGTATACTTACAATGTAACCGAAGCCTGCAATAATCGTATGACAGTAAGTAAATAAAAAAAATTACACGTAAGTCATACTTTCATAGCAAAATTAAACAAGTAAAACACAATTTAAATGCTACAGGTAAAAAACATTCAACGTATCTAAATCGAAAATTAAACAAAAATTAATAATTTGGTAATATATAATTTACTTCTGCTCGTCAGTAATCATTATTAATACTTTATGAAAACTTTCGTATAATTACAAAACAACAAATAAAAGTTTTAAATGTGAAAATTGATCAAACTGTTTTTAAAAAAATTTAAAAACACAATTATCTCAAAACTATATTTTTTGACTTAGTGTGTTTCGCTTGTAAGCCGACGATATTACTTTATGGGGCGGAGAAGCATGGCCAAACGCAGTGAGGCGCGTAATAGAGGGCAAGTCAAGAAAAGTCGCTTCTTTCCCGAATAAAGTATACTAATTTTTCTTCAAACGTAGCAATTTTCAACCATAAATAGTACAAACCATACGCTATTTTTACTCGAAATTAACTGTGACAACTATCAAAGTCGTCTAGATGTTAGAAATTAAAATAATTAAGTCGTCGGTGGGATTTGCGTCTCCCTGGTTACAGTTGTTTGACAGTTGTTTGCAATTTTTAAAGACAGCTTATTGTTGTTGCAACCGCAAGCGCAAATTTGGTGCGAAAATGGAAAACCTAAACGAAATTGAGTCCGCGGCTAATGATGCAGTAGCACGTTTGGAGCCCTACAAGTCCGGAATAAAGTATCGGTTAGCGTACAAACACTTCCAAGAGTGGTGCGATACAAGAGGAGTACGGCAAGTTACCGAAGTCGTTTTACGGGTATATTTTAATATAATGGAAAATGAAAATAAATGGAAATCTTCTACAATGTGGTCACGATACTCTATGATAAAATCCGAGTTAGTTATCAGAACAAATGTGAATATAAGCAAATTTTTAAAGTTACGTGCCTTTCTGAAAAAAACAGCAAAGGAAGCAAAGGATATACTGCAAAGAAGTCTAAAGTTTTCACTAAAGACGAGTTTGATAAATTTTTGTTTGAAGCGCCAGATAAGTTGTATTTAGAATTAAAGGTAAAAAAAATTTATTGCAAAGCATGTATAAAAATATTTCAGATTGTTTTGTTAATTGGGGTTACCGGCGCCTGTCGATGCGACGAAATGGTAAAAATAAGACTGTGGACATTGAGGATAAAGAAAGTATAATAATTATCAAAATCCCAGACAGTAAAACACGATAAATTAGATCTTTTGCGATAATTGGTAAAAACTACATTAAACTGTATAAAAAGTATACGTCACTGCGGCCTGAAAATTTTACAGAAAACCGATTTTTTATCAAGTACCAAAATGGAAAGTGTTACCGAAACGTCATGGGAATACATTCGATCAGCGCAGTAGCCCAAAAAGTAGCTAGTTATTTAAATTTAAACGATGCAAGCGCATACACGGGTCACTCTTTACGACGAACTTCAGCAACATTTTTAATTGATGGAGGCGGAAATCTAGAATGCTTCAAACGACATGGGGGCTGAACATTAAGCACGGTTGCCGAAGGATATATAGAGGATTTAATAAGAAAGAACGATAATGCTCAAAAAATTTTAAACCCTCATGATTCGCCAACATCGGGAATGATTGCTGAAAGTTGTTCTCGACCATCAGTATCATCAACAATTACCAATGCGTATTAAGAGTCGGGAACATTTTTGCACGGTTTCAATTTTAAAAATGTCTAATTAACTAATTGTACTTTTAATATTACTATAAATAAAAATTATGTTTAATTGTTGTTAATGACATTTGTATTGTTGCTTTGTGACATGTTTCATATTGTTGCCATGACAACATTTTTCCCTCCGCGCGCCGTAAAGAAATGGGAAAAAAACTGCTGCCGGCGGAGACATCAAACATTGACAGGATCAAGTTAGATAAGTAATGTCATCATTATTTGACGTTTGAAGAAAAAAGAATTTTTTTTAAATATTTTTGCTTTAAATCTATCCTTACAAATTATAAATAAATATGGTTTAAAAAATATACTGTTTCTTTATATACTTCTGCATATTTTTCTTTTAAACCCATATATACATCCCATAAAACAAAAATAAAGCACTTCCCTTCATAAAAAGTATATATACCCTCGTTTGTAAAATAAAAACCATACCACCAGTAAAATAATCCCGACATTGCTGAACAAAAAAGCAATAAATTGTCTGAGAAATTCTTTGCATTTTTTCAGCCACGGTCGTCTGTATCTTTTCTGTCTCCTAAAGGATTTTTTCCTTTCCATTTTAGGATTCAAGCCAATATGTTGGCTTTTTTCTCATTTTGGTGGAGGCCATCTCATCCCGATTCCTGTCGAACGAAATTCATAGTTCACTCCTCCCTGAAATGAAGAAATAAATTGGAAATATTACTTGCTTTTTATGATTTTTGTAGAAATGATGAACGTACTGCTAACGCTATATTTTACACATGCTTTTATGGCAAACGAAAAGCAGTATCTCTTAGGTTTTTAATTTCATATACACTACTCGGTTATTTCGAAAACAAACTAAATTTGAAGTGAAATATTACAATACAATAAAACTGATATCGTCAGTATAAATGATTATTAGTGATAAAATAACCAATAATATAACATTACTTTAGTTATATTATTGGTTATTTCTCTTTAAAACAAGTTTTTTAAAAACGAACTCCGAAAATTGTTTTTTACTAATTGAATAATAGTGGATACTTTTACTAATTGAATAATACTCCATAACCTAAATAACAACAACGTAACCAAAGTTAGAGCAGGAGGCGAATTCACTGAAAATATTCCAACACCGGAAGGAATTAGACAAGACGACAGTTTAAGCCCCTTCTTGTTTAATCTTCTCATGAGCAAAATTATCAACAAAGTAACATCTCTTAATCTCGGATATAGAATGGGCAACAAAAGAATTGGTAAGGTGTGTTACGCAGACGATGCAGCAATTATTGCCGAATCAGAAGATGATCTCCAAAGGCAGCTCTTTCAGTTCTTTCAAACAAGCCGACTACTAAAATATGAACATCTCTACCAACAAAACTAAATGTATGACATTAGCAAAAGATCCGCTCAGATGTAAGTTAGTGGTTAAGGACAACCCCATAGAACAGGTGATGCAATTCAGATATCTGGGCATAGATATATCAAGCACCCACGACCCATTAAAGGACCTGAGGAGTCAGATCAACAAAGCATCTGCACTGTCAGGATGTCTGCGGGAGATAGTCTGGTCAAATCCGTATATGCGCACAGATAGTAAAATTAGAATCTATAAGACTTGCATACGACCGATCATGACATATGGCATAGAAGTGGGCGAAGATACCAACAAAATGAAACAGATGCTAAGGGTTGCCGAAATGAAAACCCTAAGAACAATAATGGGGGAAAACAAAAAGAGACAGAGTGAGAAATACAAACATTAGAGAGCAGTGCAAAATTCAAGATATTGTAAGATGGGGAAGGCAGCGCAAGAGGATGTGGTACAACCATGTAAGACGAATGGATGAGACTAGACTCCCAAAAATTGCCCTAGAAAACAATCCGCCCGGTTCAAGACCCCCCGGAAGACCACCTAAAAGATGGAGGGATAGTTGGCAATCTACCTCCCAAGAAATTGACCAGAGGCAGCTTCAGAATTAAACAGATCGAAAGATCTACAAAAAGTAGAAGAAGAAGAAGAAGAAGAAGAAGAAGAAGAAGAAGAAGAATAGTGGAATCCATATACTGATGGACCACAAGTCTGGTGATTTTAAATAAACAATGAAATTTGCAGTGAGAAAAACATTGTGGGAGTTTAACCCTTGATTTGTAGGGTGGTCTGTTAGACCAGCGACAATTTATTTCTATTGCCTCACTGCTTATTTTATCTCGGAGTGTTCTGCGTTTGTCAGCTGTGTTACCAGACCTATGGAATTTTCCCTATACCTAGAGAATTTTGAGCCAGCTTCGGGGAAAAGGAATTTTATATTGAAGACTATAATAAAAAATCTGTTGGATTTAATAAACTTTCCAAAATGTACATATATCGTCTGCTTGGAAATCGTTTTATTCAGGGACACACTGAATTATGTGCATGCCATTGAACAAATCACATGAACCGAATTCAGTGATTCCCCGTCGGAGACTAGAGTGGTGGAATTTCACGAACTGCGAATTACGTCGGGGATCCACCTGAGCTAAAGTATATATTGGCCTCGGAAGATTTTTGGTTTCTAGTTTCTTTAACTGTTCATATGATTCAATTGGATTTATTTCGCAGTGGTAGGGTGGAAGTTTAAGGATTGTGATGTTTCGCCTTTCCGCCATTTTGTCAAGTACGTATTTCTTGAACTTAGATTTGTGTTGCCGGGCAATTTTTAAAAGTTCTGACAATGGTAAAACATTCCATCGTCGTAAGGCAGATACTTATTAAGTACCCAGTCAAGAATATCCTGTTTCTTCCACGCAGTCGTTGAAAGTCTTTCTACTAGTCGTGAATAATAAGGTGCATTATCTAATACTATAATTGAATTTGGTGGTAAGTGTTCAATCATCTGCTCAAAATACCCTTCGAAACATCAGCTGTCATCTCCTCGTGATAATCTTTTGTACTTTTGGACTGAAATTCCAACAAACCATGCTTAATAAATCCTTTTTCACTACTAATGTAAGAAAGTATTTATCTACTGCCTTTATCAGAAGGTGGGGAGATACCAGTAGACCAACCTTCCATAAAGGCTTATCTGGAGCTTATTATATTTTTATCTGACCAAATGTTTTTTAGAGTATGACCTGAGTTTACCCACGTTTCATCCTGGTAGAAGATTGACCTTCCTTCAGTCCGGAATTTTCGTATGGATCTTAGATAATTTCATCTCCAACATAATATCTCCTCCCGGTCCATCAAAAGTGATTTTCGGTCTGATTTCTCCCACCGAAAATTTAATTCTTTTAAAACTTGCCACAATTTAGTTCGTTTGATATGAGGCAAATCCGGGTCGTCTCTAACTTCTTGTAAAATTTTGTTTAGGTTTTGTATTTATTTAAAAAAAAAATCCATAAATTTCCTTCGAATACCATTTTTGGCAAATTCATCAATTTCAATAGGCTTTTCCCCCCTCTTTAAGTGTTCGTTTGTGTTTGGGTTAGCTATACCGTGTTTTTTTCTTTTTGATAGGAACCTATATATAGTTGACTCCCCTACGCCAGTTATGTGTTCACAACTTTCGACTACGTTGCGAACAGTGTTTGTGGGATTCTGAGAAACCAAAACATCGTGAACATTCGGAACAATAGTCTTCTCTATTGGTAAATAGACAGACTTACTGACTGTACGCAACAGTACCGGTGTAAAACTTGATGATGTTGATGATGAAGCCACCACAAACAATTCAACAAAACGAGCACGAGCGAAAGGTGCGTATATGTTCGTAGGTATATGGAATAAAAACTCACTCACGCACTGCATATAATTCGCAAAAGAAATATTCGAGACGCTAATTACTGCCGTAGCCGCAGGACACACCGACGAGGCGTAAATTACATGCGATCAAAAAACGTACTAAAAAAAAATTGTTTTCGTTCGTAATAACATCACCCTTTCAAGTTAAGTTTCGACTATAAACTGACTAGACGAGACACGTGGCCAAAGCCGGCATCTTTATATCCATTATATTATTAAAAATCTGGGAAATTCCATCCTAATTATCTTGCAACGAATAGTACCTTCGGATATGAATTCCAGGTTTTCTAGTAAAGTAATTAAACGCGAAGATTAATATTGAAATATCCAAAGAGATAAGGTATTCTTATTTACAAAATTGTTAATGGGCAATTCTTAATTTTTATTAATATAATATAATAACCAACATTACCCATAAAAGTTTTAATTGTTTGTTGCTAAATATATTAGTACTAAAACATTATTAATATTGATAATGAATAAACACCTCAGGAACGCCTATGAGGATACAAATTTTTCGACCGTTTTATGACTTTGAGGCAAATTTCGTGCTATCAACATTTTGTGAACGGAATATAGTGTTGTTGTGTCTTATATAAATTAATGCCTTGATAGGTCGCTAGGCAAGAAGAGTATGCCCATGTTCTCTTAAGATCGATGTAGTCTTTTATTTTGATAGGGCATTTAGGAAAATTATAATGATAATAATGGCTGATTTTTTTTTTATGTCTGGCTGTATGACCATAAGTCTAAGCCAAAAAATAGGAATATAGGACATTTTCAATTCACGGCTAGTCTGGTTTCAGCTCCCGTATACGGTTTCCTGTACCCTGGGAATATGTTGCGGGGGCTCAGACTATGTAGCTGGACTTTTACATCTGTTAAAAATTGTATTTTCATTTCATTTTCGTGTGAGAGAATACCAATATTTACTAAGATGAAATATACTCAAAGAGCACTTCGAATGGACTGGTCGAAGTCGCTCTATTAGGCACCGTGGGAATGGATAATTGGCCGTAGTTTTTCAGGCTCTTTCTTCCCATTTAGTGATAACACACGTAAGAGTGGTTCACAATTGTGCATTACCACAGAAACAACTGTTTTTATAGGAAAAGTAAGATTTTTGACATATTAGGAAATCTTTTTTTTTTATATTATTAAGTTGTGTCTTTTTTTAATGTGTTTACTTTCTGTGTTTTTATTTTGTACTTGTGTGTATATTGTATTTTTTTTGTATTTTTTGTGTGTATATTGTTATACCAAGTAATAAGCACTCTTACATGTGATTACTACCTAGGTGGTGTTTGTAAGTTTTAATAAATAAATAAATAAAAAATAAATACATATTTATTATTAAAAAATGTTTAGTTGTTATATAATGTTTGTTTTCTTTTTATGATTACATCTTATACTGTTGACAGTCAAAATGGAGTTTTATGAAAGTCGGTTTCAATCAAATTATTATTCTGTATTTTTATTCATATATGAACACATATCATAGCGAAAGAGCATTCAGTCTAACGCTCGACGTCTTGGCATTAGACTAGACGCGGCAAACCTATGGCAACATTTCAAATGTTTCACTAGATTTATTCTGGTATGTTAAAACATCCAATAACTTTTGCCTATCTCGATAAATCTTAATCATAAATTTAGAATCTTTGTACAGGATGGTTCAATCTTTATTTTATCGTAATCAATTATACAGGGTTTCGGAAAAGTATGGCAACAAAATGCTAGCTTTAAAATTATTAAATTATTATAAAAATAGTATACCAAATAACATTGCGCTCTGCATTTTTTTAGAGGAGTTAGGATGACAGCCAAATAAATGTAACATCTTTGTTTTTCACTTTTTGTTTAATGCATCGAACAAAAAGAAAAAAGATGGAATCTAATCATTATGAAAAGGAGACCAAAATTCATAAAAGTGACCACTTAATATGGCGGACGTATCGGTAAATGCAAAGGCACTAAATTTAAGACTATGTTTTAATATTATTATAAGCACTATGTTCCAAACATTTAAAATTTATTTTTTTTAACATCAGAGCCTAATAAAGTTATTATTAAATAACGATAATAGTCTAAAATGTGACACAATTGAGCCCCTTAAAGCACAAGTGGTGTAACTCCATTTTCCGTTAATTTTAGTTAAGGTCTAAATCGTGTTCCGCAACAAGTATTTTATTTTAGCACAAATAGTGTAAGTTAATAACTCATATAGTAACCATGTAGATAGGCAACACATTTTGCATTGTCAGTGGAGTCAACGAACTGTTGACAGCCAAATTGAAGTGCAAGGGATATACACCACTGTTCCTGCAACTTTTTTTGTTTTCACAGGTGTTTGTGGATGTTAGTTTTTGATACATTAAGTTTCATTTGCATATTTAATGAGTTTAATGTAATGAATTTAAATGAGTTTTTTTGATGAAGATAGTCTCTCAGAGCCAAGTCTATTCGCTGATAATGAGTCTAACGATGAATATTTTCCAACACATTCCGATCAATCAAGTACAGGTAAGAGGTTAAAAGTTGTTTTTAATAAAATGTTTTATTGAATCCAATTCGAATCCAGGCGCAAACTCGATAATAAGTAATAAAACACTTTTATAACATATAAACTAAAATGAAGTTACATCAACATTTTTTTTAATTTTATTTCAGAAGATGAGAGGGGATTTGATAACAATGGAGCAGAACCAATTGACAATGCAGCGGAAGAAGATAAGCCTAAACGATGTCGGAAAAGGCAAATTAATGAAAACAAAAAAGAACAGAGAAAAAGACAAAGAAACTGTGGGCAATCGTACACAACAAGAACAGGAAAAGTGGTTGCACAAAAAGTATTCACTAATCCTGATTGCAATTGTCGAAAAGGGTGTTTTCATAATATCCCAGAGCAATCTCGAAAAAATGTATTTGACTCGTTTTCGAAGATGGGATCTTTCGTCGCTCTAAACGCATTTCTGTGTGGTCTAATAAAACAAGAGACGCCAAAACGTTGCCGCCCGACCATAAGTGTTAAAAATAAAAAATCTGCACTAATTTATATTACAATAATATTGCTGGAAAAAACTGAGACCGTATGCAAGAAATATTTTTAAAATTTCTGATGGTAGGATGACTCGAGCCATGAAAAAGTTTTCCCTTGGATTTTCCGCTGGTGAAGATAAGGGGGGCAAAAAAATTCCTGGTAATAAAAGATCCGAGGAAAAAAATGTTAGAAATACGGAATCACATAGCATCCTTCCCTTGTTATTAATCGCAATATACTAGATCCCACAATCCAAATAGAAAATATTTGTCAGAAGATTTAAATATTCGACTGCTGTACAATTTATACAAAGATAAAGTTCATCATAGCAAAGGTAAGGAAGCTGTAGCAGAGCACGTTTATCGTAGGTAGAACTTTTAATAACGAGTTCAACTTACATTTTCATGCACCTCACAAGGATACTTGTATAAAATGCGATATTTTTAATGTAAACTCAAACAATCACCAGAAGAACACGAAAAATCAAAACTTCTGCAGGACCATGAACTTCATCTACGCAAAGCTGATAAAGCTCGAGAATCAATAAAATTGGATACAGAAAAAATCAGCTTCTAATAGATCCTACTATGCTTTTCTTTTTACTTAGAAAAGTCTTTATCTTTTTCACGTCTAACATGTCAAATGGCCTACTATAAACGTAATTTGTACGTCTACAATTTAGGTTGCCATGAGCTTTCAATAAAAAAGGGATTCATGTATTGTTGGGATGAAGTAACTGGATCTAGAGGTTCGCACGAAATTGGCGCTTGCTTAGTCAAACACATACAAACACGAGCGTCAGAAGCAAAACATGTTGTTATGTATAGCGATACGTGTACCGGTCAAAACAGGAACTGAAAAATAGCCCTAACATTATTAAAACTGGTGTTAAGTGAAAACAACAATATTGAAATCATAGACCAAAAATTTATGCAAAGTGGTCATTCCTTTCTTCCCAATGACTATGATTTTGCTTCTATCGAGAATTACAGCAAAACGCAACAAACTTTTCAGGTTACCGTTATGACGAATAATGATTTTTTGTCTGTGTCAAAAGAGTACTTCATTCACATTACTCTTTAAGGAAAACTCTTTAGGATGAAATGGCATTCTTTGAGCTAGACCTAAAACCGGGATCTAAAAAAGAACGACCAGGATCTTTAGCTAATATAGATCAACCAAAAACTATACAGTGGACCTCGACCTATGACCAAAGAGAAGAAAAATGATATGAAAGACCTTTTCCCTTTTATTCCCCCCATTTCATCATCCTTATTTGAGAATCTGTTTACTTCAGAAGATGCTCATGACATAGGGCCACTGCAGGAAGATGTCAATATTGAAGGTGAGTAGAAACTATATCAGTTAAGTGTTGTTAATTGCAATATTAAATGTATGTTAAATAAATTGTTTACTTTTTAACAAACCTTTCTTAATACATTTACGAAAAAAAATATTATATTATATTTAATATTGTTATAACTTTTATAACAATATTAAATGTCTGTTAAATAAAATGGTCATATTTTTATCAGTAATAATTAAAACAAACCTTTCTTAATACATGTTCAAAAGAAAAAAACCTAAATATCATATTCCTGAATTTTTTATAACAATTGCAGTAAAACATTACATAACTCAAAACAAGGTTAATGTGGGTTACACCACTTATGCTTTAAGGGGCTCAATTGTTAAAAAACTTCAATAGAAATATTCTTTCATGTGATAGTTGGGACAAACAATAACATAACCCAACTAAATTTGATTTCTTAAACAAGGAAAGAGACTATCTTTCCTTGTTTAAGCAATATATCCTATAAGGATATATTATTACACTCAACAACATGGACTCAATATGGACTCAATATAAACCAATCCCCTGTAGAAAGAGTAACGCACTACAGGTACCTCGACACACATAATAAATAAAGAATGGACCAACAACCAGGAGATTAGAGTAAAAGTAAGAATGCTACGATACTACCTCGTCTCTGTCCTTTTTGATAGTATTGAATCGTGGACCTTGAACGAAGATATGTGCAGAAAACTGGAAGCATTTAAGATATAGCTATATCGAAGAATACTCAAGATCCCGTGGGCTGACTGAGTCACAAATGAGGAGGTCCTCAGAAAAATTAATAAGAACCGAGAGGTGCTGTCCACCATGAAATCTCTAAAGTTACAATTCTTTGGACATATTATGCAAAATGAATCCAGATATAATCTCCTTCAAGCCGTTTTACAAGGAAAAATGTCTGGAAAACGGGTTTCGGGAATAAGAAGAACATCTTGGTTAAAGAACTTCAGAATCTGGTTCAATACAACATCTGTGCAGTTTTTTCGCACTGTTGCAGATAAGATAAAGATTGCCATGATGATTGGAAACATAAATAACGAATAGGCACATCAAGAAGAAGAAGAACAACAACATTTTAATTACGCTTAAAGTACCTCCTTTGGCTGCCTTATTAGGATATATTGAGTTATACACTTTATTTCCTTTTAAATTATTGATTACCAATATATATTAATATTTTTATCAGTATTTACCATCAAAGTATTTACGAATATAAATGTAAATATAATTTATAAAAATCCCATTGTCTCTCAATATTTAATGACTAACTCCTCATTTTTAATATCAATCTAAATCTAACAAAAAACGCCATTAACAACGAATCCCCTTTACCAATACAGTATTATTATAGTATTTGAAATTTTTATTAGAAAATGCACCGACTCACGTTGAAATATACATCAATCATTTTAAAAGCACAAATGAACCAAACAAAATTTATTCTGAGCATGAAGCTTAAAGAAAACCTTTATTATTTTAGAGTAGACCGCCGCTTTTGGAGGTTACGAAATTCATTCATTTGGGATTTGTTCTTTTTTGGAATTACGTGGAAACGCTGGTGAATGATTGATAATTGAATACCTTTGAAATTGAAGAATTTAGACCAAGCGGGAGCTTTCTCTGTCGTCACAATTTAGATTCAGTTATGAGATTGTTTTTTCCAAAAAAGAATAACTAAAATCTTACGCTCCCATATTTAATTTTTAAATTTGTTTTAATTCCATTTTTTCATTTAATTGTATTTATACAAAAAATTATATATATTTAACAATGTAAGAATGTATATGGTCCGGTCAACGAGACCAATACTATCCCAGTGACAAACTCATTTAACAACCACAGTAATAGAATGATTACTGTGGTTAATGAACAAGAGAACCAAATACTTTGACGTCACTACCGTACATACAAACATTAACATTCAAGCTGACTAAAATCTTTTCTAACTCTCAGACTAAAATTTCAATTAAAACTATTAAAACATTGGCATCATTGTATACAAAAATTAAATCATCCATTAGCATTATGGAAAGCTCAAATGTAATTTATAGAATACCATGCAAAATTATTATAGTCATACATTGAACACACATCTAGAAATCTAATAGGCAGACTAAGATCACATACAATTGACCTCAGAAATAATAAAAATACATGTGCATTAATAGATCATGCAATTAGTAAGAATCATTTATTTAATTTCAATGAAACCAATATATTGAGACATGAAAACAAATTATATAAAAGGGAATTCTTAGAAATATGTCTAAATAAATATCAATGTGTTCTTCAAAAAGCTGATATTAATAAACTAAGCAATATCTATAATTACATTCTCTCTTACGAAAACTAATATTGCAATTCACCAATATTAAATTTCCTGACTAAAAACAAAAAATTTAAATATACAAACAGGCTAAGCCCTTTTTTTGTGCGCAATACTCCTCCTAACGGTGATAGATAGGAGAATAATTTTTTTCGAATAATTAAACAGATTGTTAAGTAGATTCCCCTAAGGTTTCAAATTTAAAAAATTCGAACCGGTTTAAAAATGGCGGCCATAAAATGAATTTTTCCTATAGTAAAATATAGGAATTTTACAGGTTTCGTTCTTCAAAATTTACAGTCCTAATTTTCAATGTATTTTTAAAATATGACCGCGTCTACTTTTTTCTTATACTTACTGATTGAATTCAGAATTATGAAACTGGAAGTATTTACTTCCCTACTTCCGGATTTAGTTTTGAAAATTATGGTTTCTTTCACGGTGTTCCAGAGCATATGGACGGGGCCGCGAGTTCTCAAACCGTCCGGTTTTACTTCCGTTTTTTATTTAAGAAAGGCGGAGTCTAACAATCATATTGTTTCCGTTTCCTAATGTAAATCTTCCTGAAAATCCTAAAAAAACTACTGTATCGATTTTCAATTTAAAATGAGTCTCTTTCTAACAAAAATAAAACATCAAAATAAATTATTATCAATTATATTTTCTAAAATTATATAAATTTAGAATATTGTAATTGCATATATACCTTATACTGTTTTATGATGTTCAAAATATAATGGATTAACCTCATGTTAAAAGTTGTTGTACTTGTTTTATAAAATGTTTTTTCATTTTAATTTCATTGCAGTTACTGAAGAGTGAAAGTTTTACTTATCCTGCAATATTAATGACTGCAACTTCAAAATAAAACTTACATAACACTATATTGATACCGATTCGAGCACGGAAAGTTTAACGAATTTGTCCTTCTAGGTCATATATTTAGCGATTTAATTCAACAAAGCCACAGTAGCTTTTGCTAAAAGATTTAATCTTTTACACATTTCGCATCGCCCAGAGGAGAGAAAACGATATTTTTAAATCGTTTTCGTCCATGGCCGTCAAAAGCAGGTACCTCTGTACTCTAACCACTGCAGTGGTCAAGTTTTAGGGGATATTCGTTGGACTTTATTCGAATGAATTTTCGCCGTTAGGTAAATGAAAATTACTAAGTTCTAGGGAACTTAAGAATTTAAAAAACTCGATGGTTAGGCACCCATTTTGGAGCCATTATCAAGAGGAATATGGTTCCGTTAGAGTTCGAATTTGAGGGTCTCAACGTTGAGTGACCGACGTGAAGTAAAGATAACCAATTATCTTCAAATTATATATATTTAACACCTCACTTCAGAAACGTTTTACAGATCTTGTATGAGTAAAAATTGCTTTACATTTCCATCAAATTGTATAATATTTGATGAAAAGTAAACAAGGCAAGTTTGGATTCATGAAGGGCGTAGGTACAAGAGATGCACTGTTTAGTCTACAAGTATTATTTCAAAGATGCAGAGATATGACTTGCGATATTTACACCTGCTTTGTGGACTACCAAAAAGCATTTGATACAGTTCAACACCAAAAAATGATGGATATTCTAACAAAAGCCCAAATGGATGATAAAGATCGGCGTATAATACAAAATTTATACTGGAACCAATCAGCCACAATAAGAACGAATTTTGGAGGTGAACCAACGGAAATGATCCAGATTCTACGAGGCGTTAGACAAGGTTGTATACTTTCACCTATATTATTTAATGTATATTCAGAGGAAATATTTAATGAAGCCTTGGAAAAATGCGAACATGGAATACTTCTAAATGGAGAACGCCTAAACAACATCCGTTATGCAGACGACACCGTTATTTTTGCAGACAGTTTGAACAGTTTACAGCAACTAATAAACAAAGTAAATGAAGTAAGTGAAAGATTTGGACTTCAAATAAATATAACAAAAACTAAATTTATGATCATCAGCAAAAATAAAGTTAGAAACGCTCAACTACTTATCAATAATACACCAGTGGACCGAGTAAAACAGTATAACTATCTTGGAACAACAGTAAATGAACAATGGGATCACTCACAGGAAATAAAATGTAGAATAGAGAAGGCTAGGAGTGCATTCAATAACATGGCCAAACTCTTTAAAAGCCACAATCTTAATCTGGAGATAAAAGTAAGACTCCTACGATGTTATATCTTCTTAATATTGTATTACGGAGTTGAATCCTGGACACTAACTGAAGCAATGGAGAAAAAACTTGAAGCTTTCGAGATGTGGCTATACAGGCGAATTCTGGGGATATCATGGACAGACAAGATAACCAACGAGACCGTATTACGAAGAGTGGGCAAAGAAAGAGAGGTGAGAGGTCCATTAAAAGGAGAAAGTTGGAATATCTCGGACATATAATGAGAAACAGCACTAAATACAGATTACTGAAGGTAATGCTACAGGGTAAAGTATTCGGAAAGCGAGGAATTGGAAGAAGGAGAAATATCATGGTTGAAGAACCTGAGGAAATGGTTCTCCACAACAACAACGAATCTATTTAAAGCATCAGTTAATAAAATAATTATAGCCAGAATGATTGCCAATATTCGGAACGAATAGGCACTGAAAGAAGAAGAAGAAACAAGGCAAATAAATGAATATTTTCATTGAAATATGCCACATTTCATTTACTCCATTATCATATCTTACAATTCATAAGCAAGTGTTGGGATTCCGGGTAAGATCCTCTTTCAGGATGTACATCCCCAATAAAACTTCAAAGTACGGAATTTACGGGATTACGGGATTGTTATGGTCTGTGAATCCTCCAGTAAATATATGTTGGATGCAAGTTCCTATTTGAAAAAGAAAACTAAGACTAATGTTTTGCCAATAGCAACACATGATATCAAAAAATTAACAAAATCTGTCTATGAATTAAATCGGAACGTAACCATGAAGAACTGAATTATGTCAGTAAAACTAGCTAATGAACTGTTACAATAGCATAAATTAATATTAATAGATACTTTTCCTCCAAAAAAAACTGATTCCCACAGAGAGGTTGGCACTAAAATATCTAATTGCAAACTCTTTGATGTTCTAAAAAACAGAAATTAGTTTTACTGGTTTCAACTATGCACAAAACGGCAGATGTCCCAAAAGAAAGTCTTTCGGTACAAGTATATGATTGATTTGAGCCACTCTCTTGCCAAACCATCTTCTTCTAGTGCCGACTTCACGGACAAATTTAATGTTTGCTATAACCATTGCAAATCACGGATGAGACAAAGATTCGCAACCGAATTTCTATCAACGAAATATTCGCCAGGATATAGCTTACATTCTAGTGCGTTTGGACTTTTGCAGAAAAATCTCTCAGATATCAAAAGAAAAAAGAAGTTTAATTGTTCAAATTAAAAACTGCGAATGACAACTACATATTGCTAAGATTACAAACAAGCGATATGCGGTGAGCATCGTGGAGAAATTTGCACCGATTGTTCAAAATATTAACCAATAATTCTATTTTTTATTTTATTTACGAAACAAAAAAAAGTAACGTAGACGTAGAATATGTGAGATATAATAATTAAAGAGCATAAACCGACAAAAAGTTCTACCTGAACTTAAATTTAAAAAAAAAGTGAGAAAATTTAAGAATATACAAGAAACCTACGCCAAACAAGATAATGCAACTGTAAGTAATATATAACAGAAGTTCCTAAAAATGACAATCACTATAAAGGAAGTAATGTCGAAGAACATTCCAAGAATAAAAAATATTTAGACAATGTAGAACAGAATTAACAAAAAGCACAGCTTTGAGATTGCACAGTTTGCAATCGCAAAAAGAAGACGACCGAGAAAGGTATGCCAAACAACGAAAAAAGTGAAGAAAATTCTAAAGGCGGGGAAAAAAAGGCCATGGATAACATAATAAAGTGATATGTATCCTATAGATAATTCTGGTATTACTAATATTCGATGGTCCCTGGCAAAATATTTCTTATAGTATTATCTGAAATATTTTGTTACTAAACATTTCTTTCACTTATTATTTTTGACTTCCTGAAATCCGACAACTAGGAAATGTATTAAAAATATTTTAAAATACATTAAATCTTTTAATAGCCCAATTAAATTTTTTATTTTGCTGAGCTAATTTTAAATACACTATTTGATACGCTTGATTAAATTCTATTTTTATTCCTTTCACACTTTTAGTAGTTCAGTCATCGTTTCAATTAATTAAAATACTTGAAATTTTATTTTTAGATACATAATAGACATTTTCTTCCTATGCTTAATACTTTTTACGATTATGAACAATACGAGAGCGCCACAGCTGCATCATCGCTTGACGATTAATTTAGGGGGAATAATAAAGCACAGAATTGATATTTTTACCATTCAGGATGTGTCAACTTGTTGAGAAGAACTACAACAACCAAAATAAAACACGCGAAATTAAAATATAAATTTGAATAACTATAGTTTCATAAAGAGAATATTTGTAATAATGTTTTTAAATAAAATAACAAAAATATTGTTCTTCCACTGTTCTCTATCTATGGAAGAACATGGAGGAGACCTATATCCAACAGTAGATGCAGAGGTTGAGGAATGATGATGATGATGATGATGAAATGATGATGATGATGATGATGAACAAAAGTATTAATTGTGCTTTTTTACCACTTTTATATTTACAAATTTCTCTAAATCAGCGGCGGCCGGCCAGGTGAAGTAGGTGAAGAGGAGGTTCACCAAAAAAAATATAATTAAATTGAGACAAATAAATAAAAAATAAAAGCAACATTATTATATCTAAATTATGAAATCAACTATTTATTCTCTTTTAATTATTCTAAAAATTAAAAAAGACAGCTAGCTTTTATTAGCGGTGCGGTAGGTACTTAACGGTCAAGTCCTGACCTGTGTCACTTGCTGTGTATGATTCAGGAATAGGTGACTATCATTTTTGAAATGCGAAATCTATCTGCATCAGCGTTCACGGTTGCCATGACAACGGGACGTCAGCCTGTATCTAGTGATAGTTGAGAAAAATAGCTTAGTGCAGTTCTGTTAAAAAATATATTAGCCGTCTTCACCCACTGGCCACTAGTTGCATGGGTACCTATTTATTACTCGCAGTGACAATATTTTGGAATTTAGTCTATTATATAGACATTTTTTTATATAGCATAGTGTATAGTATAGTATTTATTAGTTTAGCTTTTATATAACTACACATATTTTTTAACGAATTTTAATGAGATTTGGGTGCGACGTAGGCACCAAAACTCCTTTTGGCTCCGGCAAGCTTTCCTCATTTTCACCACTTTTTTAGGTCTCGAGCAGCCGCTGGTCTAAACAACACTTTAATGTAACGCGTTACAATAAATATTTTAAAATTAGGTTTTTTGCTTTTTTTTTAATATTAAAATTTTTTTTAAATTTTATACATTTTGTTTTACTAGAGCAAAAACTAAAACCGGTACTTAGGGGGCACTTTACTAGTAACGTTTTTTGTCTTTAATGTAAATAACTAGGTCATTAGCAAATCGTCTTACCTGAGTAGGTTTCACAATGATTTTCATTATACCGCTTATTGCTTATTGCTATAACAAAATTAGAGTACGACTGATAATCGATCCTTGTGGGATTCCGTTTTGTTGTTGGCTATGATTGGATACAGCACCATTCCCTAGGACTTAAAATGTTCTTTGAATTAACAAAATATCATGGACAATTGTCATACATATTTGATTATTTTCAAAAGCTTCGTGAATAGCGTTTTCTAAATCTACAATGTTGTCGTTTGTAGATCTGCCTGGTACAAAGCCAGATTGTTCGATGGTAAGTTGATCATTGTATTCTAGGTTCCACATAAATCTTTGGTTGACTATTTTTTTCCTAAGTTTACATAAAGAACATGTTAATGATATAGGATGATATGATTCTAATTTGTAATCTATCTTTAGTTGGTTTAATAGTAAAAATAACGATGGCATTTTTCCATAATATTAAAAATTTGAAGTAGAAACTTTTTTGCTCCTATGGGAAGTTTTTTAATAAATAGTATTAATATATCGACTGGACTTGGTGAAGTGTCTTTAACGATATTAATTGCTCCTTGAAACTCTTCATTACTAAGAAAGAGGTGTATTAATAGCCGTTATTCTAGTTTTTAGATAGAGTCCTCATCTAGTCAAAATTAGAGTAGTTACTCTAATTTTGGTCAATCAATGAGCACTACTCTAGTAATATCTTTATTAATTGTGTAGTACCTCAAGACTCCGTCTTGGATCCTATCTTTTGCTTTATATATTTCAACGACTAAGTAACCTCGACATTATTGGCCAGTTTACTATATTTGCAGATGACACCACAATTTTATGACAAAACAAGGACTCTTAGGTACTGAACAAGATTATTAGTGGTGATATGCTAAAAATATTATAGTGGTGCAAAGCTCACCATTTCACATTTAATTTTTCAAAGATCAAATAAATTTTATTTAAGAATGATCCAAATAACATTACTCTAGGCAATGAAGGCATTTGTTATGACAACGTAAACAAATTTTTAGGTTTCTATATTGATAATGAACTTATTTGAGCAACACACTGTATGTTTAAGCAAAACGATATCATCGGGTTGCTTTGAGGTCAAATAAGTTTCTCACCAGTTAGATTTCAAGATTGTAAAAAGTGTTTATGTGGCCCTGATTGAATCGAATTTGAGATATGGTATGGCCATTTGGGGTAGCTGTTCTCTTCATAATTTCAGTAAAAATTTTAGGCTGCAAAATAGAGCACTCAGATCTTTATGCAAGGTCAAGTTTGGTACATCATGCAAACCTTCTTGCACGTATATCCTTGAATTAGCGTGCTTAATTTTTAAAGAACGTAAAGATTATATTCGTTTCCCCTTATAACACTCGTCCAAATTATGTTACTCCACTTCCCATTCCCTCTTCGACATTAATTAAAAAATCATTTATTTACTCTGGTAAGAAAGTGTTTAATCACCTACCACTCGATATAAGATCCTGAAGCAATACTTTTGGATTCCGAAGAGCCATCAAGAAGATTAAGTATAGAGGAATTTTTGAGGACAGATCTGCTAATTTATATGTTTTTTTTAATTATGGAAATTTTATAATTGGCATTTTAATGAATCTCGTGCCTTGTTGTACCATACCATGTTGTATTTTATAAATGTAAACTCATTTTAAAAACAATAAATTTCTCTCTTTCTCTCTCTATTATAATATGTATGTAGAATACCAAGTGTTTTCTAGCTTGAGACTTAAACTTTTGATCATATAACTAAAATTGCAAAGGACAGTGAGACACCTATCTAATATTCATACAAAAATTAATTTTTTGCTTTACCAGAAATACATCTCTGTGTTCCAATTTATTCGCAAGTGGATTTGTGTAGGCCCAATACATTTTTCTTACCCTTAGTATATCGCAGAACTTTGCAGCAGCATTTTTTATTTAGATTTCCTTTCATATTCACCATTTTCGGTAATAAAAAGTGTGTAAAGCCTGATCCAGTTTGATCCACTTTTTGAGAAATAAGAATTTCAAAGCATTCAATTCAATTTTCTAAATGAGTCGTTTTATTCGATGAAATTAGGCCCAATTCTGGAGAAAGTAACGTCTTTAGAATAAGTAATGAACAAGGAATTGGATAATAGGCTCCCTATAATCACTTTTTAACTTTATATGCTAAACGGCATTTCTGAAGGATAAAACGGGATGGAAGTTGAAGTTTATAACTCTTTATACTTATATTAATAACAGCTTTTGACGTTTATGAAGCTTCAAAATTTCTTAAGAACAGTTGTTGTTATTTTAATACCATTCATTAAATATAATATCTTTATTAGGCATAGCATGTTAAAAAGTACATTCCAAAAATAATTTTTTTATAAAATTTAACAAGCTTGACAGATTTAAAAAAAATAATTTTTTAACTATACATAACTCTTGCCTACGATATAGAGATGTTTTTTTATTAAGTAGTTCAATATCTAGATTAGTTAGGAATAGAGTCCAGATTTCTAAGCATAATGCTTATATTAGATAATAAAAGTCCGAATTCTTTTTAATATGAACGAAATATGCAAAAATACGTGATTTGTTAGCACTTTTTACGAATTTTTTAAAAGCCGTATGACTTTTTTGAATTTAAGTGCTTATTTGGTGCTTTTTTATATAGGGTAATTCTAGGAGAGATGGCATACAAAATTCAGAATTTCGTTATAATATTTTATTTAAAAAGATACAAAAACATGTAAACTATGAGGTTATGGAGCATTCAGCTGACTACCTTTTTAATATTAAACTAAAGATGATATTTCTAAAAAAAATGAGCAAAATGTGTCTCAAGATAAAGCTTCTCTCCTCTACTATATAGGAGAGATGTCTCGCTACCTAGGGTGAGTTGGCGTGCTCATATTTATTAATAAAAAATAATATTTTGGGAGAATATTAACGTAACTAACCTATTAATTTTTAGTTTTACATATTTTTCTTCCACACACATCACAAAAGTTTACGTATTTTGTACAACCCTCATTCATCCAACGCGTACAATTGACGCAATGGATCCAGTCTTCCCTCTCAGTGGTCTTTTCACAACACATGTTGCTCCTGCTGGAAGGATTGTCGTCTATCGAATCATAATACATTTGTTCCCATGGTCTTCGTCAGAGGAAGAGCCTTTATATTTTGTATTATTATTAGCGCGTGGTTTCTTAATTTTACGTTTCCACAATGTAGTAGTTTTCTTCTCTTTACAATAAGTTTCAAATATTTTTTTATCAATATTGGCGCTATCAGATAATATAGCTGCAACTTGCTTACTTCTCTTTCTGACATCTTAGAGTCTCTTTCTCTGAATTTTCCTTTTCTGTGATGACTGTTTCTGCAGGCGAAGAGTTTCCTCTTAAATATCACTTACACGACTGGTAATAGAAAGCTTTTAGCAATTTAAAAAATGTCATATCAAGACTGTAAAAGCTGTGAGGTGTGGCTTGGAAGGCAAGACAAAATAACATCATTTTCGGAAGCTTATTCTGATGTTTTGACACTACTGCAAGGGGAAGAGTGACCATCCAACACCATTCTATTGGTTTTCTTGGAACAATTTGTTCTTTAAGCCATTGCAGAAAAAGTTCATTGGTAACAGACGCTGATTTGTCACCCATAACTACTGTTGTATTAGGTGGCATACATTTTTCAAATTTCGCTTTTTTGTTTCTACCTTTAAAAATGCACACCGATAGTATAAAGGACCCCTCAATGTTACAGCATGCGATTACTGAAATTGTTTCTCCTTTTTCAGTCGATGTTATGAAAGCAACATTTTTTTAACGCTAAATTGCTATAACATGTTTCAGCATGATATTAAGCTGCAACCTGGTCTCGTTAGTAATCTGTATTGAACTAGTTTTATTCATTAAGGAATGTTTATTCAGAATATTTTTAAGTAGAGTCAAATCAGCAGAAACATCAGATTTATTCATGCCTAAAGCTCAGCAGCTTATGCGCCTTCATTTTCTTACTGACAATTCCTTATTTTTTCGTAGAAAAGGATAACCAACTTTTTGGATATCCTTATTAAATACGTGCTTTAATTTAAGTTTTTCAGTTAATTCAAATGCCATTGATCTTACTATTGGCCGAGTAGGAATAAAACCATGTTGCTGTAGCTTTGTGATATGATTTACCAATTTAATTTCACTCTTTCGAAAGTCCTTGGTTTTTCAATGGCGGCGCAATGTCGCTCCTAGTAAATGAAAATGTCTACTGGCTTTGTTTACACTCATTTCTTAATTTTCAGTTAATGTAATTGCTTGCATCGAAATTCGTGGAAAAATAATAAAGTAGGAAGCAAGGTTTAGATATCTGGGAATAGATATAACTAGTTACAGAGTTGTTGAAGAAGAAGTACGACAACAAAGCTTAAAAGCAAGTAAAGCGGTGGGTAAACAAACACCTAAGGCAAGACACAAAGACAAGAATCTATAAAGCAATTAGACCTATATACACGGTGGAGACAAGACCTGACACATCTAAAACGAGACGACTGCGACTGCTAGAAACAACAGACATGAAAATACTCCGACGAATATCAGGAAGATGTCTGTTGGATAGGAAGAGAAGCAAAAACATAAGAAGAGCATGCAATATAGAAGACATAAATGAATGGGTGACAAAACGAAAACAGGAGTTTAACGAACATATCAGTGGAATGGCAAAGGATAGAATAGTACGAATAGCACGAGATAAGTCACCAAATGGATGAAGAAGTATTGGCAGACCAAGAAAAAAATGAAACGACAATTTAAACAATTTAGGAGGATAATATTAAAGAAGAAACAGGCTTTAAAGCTTACATACTACAAGGAAGAAGAAGAAGAAGCTTGCACATGCTGCTCCTCCAACCACTTGCCTCTAGAGACACTGCGAGAATCACCAACCAGCTCACCTAAAGTTATAAGGACAGATGACTCAGTCGGTTTTACCTAAAAAAAATAATCTAACAAGTTATAGTGTTTAATATGTAATAGATATATAGCATTAATTTAGCTAAGAACGAGACGCATATCGGAGGAAGGAAATGCTCGGAGGTATGGAAATTTATATCAAATGTCAAAAACCTAGCAAAGGACAGAGCAAATATCCAGATAATCAAACCGGAGCAGTGAATACAACACTACAATGGTCTACTACAAGAAACTAGACAGAAATACATGATAGAATCTCCAAAACATTTTGTAGTAAATGAAGAAGAAGTAGAGGTATTCGAAGAAACAGTAAAAAAGACAGTTTTGAACCTTAAGTTAGGGAAAGCTAGCTGACCAGAAGGGATTTTCTCCGAAATGTTGGAGAACGGAAAAACTCTTTAGAAATCTAACAATAATTATCAATAAATGCCTAAATGGACATCCTGTTCCAGAAGACTGGAAAACAGCTTATATATCATCCATCCATAAAAAAGGAAATAAACTGGACTGTAACAACTATCGAGGCATATCAATCACGAGTACACTGAGCAGACTATACAGTAGAATACTGCGAGATCTAATTGAAGAAGACTATAAAGAGAAAGAAGAAGAAGACCAAAGTGGCTTTAGAGAGGTAGATCGTGTACCGACAACGTATTTTGTTTAAAACAAGTCATAGAGAAGAGTTTTGCTAGACATCTGGAAACCCATCTTACATTTGTGGACCTACAAAAAGCATATGATACAGTCCAGAATCGGGACTGTGGAAGGTATTAGAACAAACGAACATCAATCACAACTATATAGCTGCACTTAAAGAACTGTATGAAAATTCACAATCAAGAATTAAGATAGGTAAAAAACTCACAGATGCCTTCATAGTGAATAAGGGACTACGTCAGGGATGTCCTATCTCTCCTACACTATTCAAAATATATGTAGCAGCGGCACTTAAGAACTGGAAAGGAAAGGAAATGGGTATAGAGATAGATGACAGATACCTGTTTACTTTTCAGTTTGCAGATGATCAGGTCATAGTGGCCAATGACAAAGACGACATGCAATATATGATTAGAAAGCTCATAGAAGAGTATGAGGAATGGGGCTTGACAGTTTACGTAAATAAAACGAAATATCTATGTGTAGGCTCTTAATATCTAAATTTGGAGTTGGACAACGGTCAAGAAATTCTGCAATGTCAAGAATATGAATATTTAGGTATCACATTCGACAAGTACAAAAAGTACATAAAGTACAAGAAGAATCAAAGAAGGTTGGTCTAGAAATAAACACCAACAAAACCAAAGAAATGCGATTTGGTACCAGAAACAACCAACCTATTATGATCAACGACCAGAAAATTGAGAGAGTAGCGGAATTTGTATATCTGGGCAGCATAATTGACTGTAATGGGGGTACAGAGCGTGATGTACATGAAAGAATAAATAAGGCTCGCAACGCCTACAACATGCTTAACAACATATGGAAATCCAGGATTTACCCAACTAAAACGAAACTAAAAATCTTCAACACAAATGTAAAAGCTGTATTACTGTATGGCTGCGAAACGTGGAAGATATCAGCACCCATAGTACACCAATTACAAGTTTTCATTAATAGAGCGTTACGAAAAATCCTTCGTATATTTTGGCCTAACCGAATCTCCAATGAAAATTTATGGAACCAAAGCAACCAAGAAAATGTCATAAAGCAAATAAGGCGAAGAAAATGGAGATGGCTGGGCCACACACTCCGTAGACCGCCAAATGACATTGCCAGGACAGCACTGGATTGGAATCCCCAAGGCCGACGGAAAGTAGGCAGACCTAAGGGAACTTGGAGAAGGACAGTACTGGACGAAGGGAGAACAATGGGAAAATCCTGGCTTGAAATCAAAGCACTAGCCAGAAATAGAGTTCGCTGGAGACACTTTGTGGAAGCCCTATGTTCCTCTTAGGAATCTTGAGACTATATAACATTCGACAATACCGGAACAGATGTGACAGAGATAGAAAAACGAATAGTTACAGCTAAAAAGATAATAGGATGTCTAAATGGCATCTAATATTTTTCAAAAATTGGGATATTGGTTTATATAGACTGTAAATAATATGATTCTTATTCTGCAAAAAATAACCAAATGTTCTGGTAACTTAGCACCTTATACTGGACGATAGAACCATATTGCAAATTATTACTTTCGGTTACAGGTTTTTAATTTCCAACCTAGTAACTGTATTGATAATGATTGATTTATATGTTTTTTAGTTCTAACCTCAAAAACATTGTTTACACTATGTAGTTAAGTTAGTTAGTTACTTGTATTTAGTAGTATGTTAGTTGTCGATTTTTAAAATACATTGTTTTCGTAAAAAACGACACAGACCAACTGCTTTGGTTGGACTGTGTCGTTTTAACTGACAATATCCACTTGTTCAAGTCGAGCAAAGAAACATGTTTCTCTTTAAGTATTAAAATCTCTATGCAATGTCAATGAGCTAGGGTCCCATTAGCATTTAAATTTTTAAACATGTAAAACCATATTGATGTCAACGCTACTATTTTAGTGTTAGCTTCAAGTACAAAAAGAAGGCACTGAGGATGATTTGAACTAGATCGAAAACGTCACGTTATGCACCTGTAAATTCTGAAGGACACTTTCAAAAAGATTTAAATTTAATGTTTTATACCAAGATACAAATTTGAAGTTTTTTACTTCTGTATAACTTGTTTACAAAAAAAATCTGTAAATTAATACTTGAGTGAACTGACAACTACAGAACACACTGTGCTTTCAATATGATTATTCCTTGTAAACATCCACAACAAAAACAAAAGACTTCAACAGCATAACCCACTTATTCAAAAAACTAGCCATAGATGAACACAGAAAAAGTAGAAATATTTTCAGATAATTTCACTGAAATATTTTAACCCCAAAAATCGAACACACCTACAGAAAATCAACAAAAAAGGTCTTATTATAAGTCAAATCAGTCTTATTATAAGTTTCATCAATCTTATTAAATTCAGGTACCTTATCAAGTCTAGTTACTACCTCTTTGCTTCCTTACATTATAAAATTAGCCTATTTTCATAACAATTAATATAATATCTAGCTAAAAAAACACCAAAACAATTATTCCAAAAAGAATGTTGCTATTTGATTTTAAATTAAAGTAACATTAGACAAAACTCAAAGAGCAAGACCTTTCTTATATAAGGAATTCTTATAATTTAACAATCATAAACTTTAATACTATCGCTAGAATTTGAGATACGTGAGATGCAAAAAGGAAGCGTTAAAATAGTTTACTGCTTTGTTCGGACTCCTCTAAAACAATTTCAATATTCTTATACAGTTGCAGATAGTAAAGAATGGATGGAATCAAACTACCAAACATTGAAATTTAATTTAGTTCTCTTTGTTTTATGGAACTTTGAAAAGAAGTTGCAGCATACATATCACTTTAGCAGTTGATCTCGAGAGAAAAGTTCCGTTCGTACAAATAAATAAATAGGTCGACTTTTATTGTGACAGTCTTCTCAATAAGTGAAAAAGGTAATGCTGTTTTAAATTTAATTATTCTAACCTCTACTAATCGATAAAATGCAGTGGGTTATATATCAGAAAAATTAGTAAATAAAAGCCTTTTTCGTAACATTCGTTGAAAATGAATATACTGCAAAAGTATATAACTATTTTTTACTGACAACAGAATTATTAGCCTAATTATTATTTGAGCTTAGGTTATTATTCGTAAAATCTTGCTCGAAGGATCATATAGAGAATAAAAAACATAATGGCTTTATTATACTATAATTATACCTTTAGATTTGTCGACTAAAATAAATTTGGCATTAGCATCTTTTCTGGAAGACCATATAGAAGAGCCTGTATTCGCTCACTGTTTCTTTGGTTACGTAATAAATGCTGAAACTAGCCAATCTTTTGTAATATTTCCTGTCATAGATATTGTAGCGTTTTATATTTAATGTCTAAATAATAATATAAATTCGATTCTATATAGTACGCCCCTGGTATGCTAGAAATGTGTTGTCTGTAGAGATTTTTAAATACGCAATAATTCTTCAATAAATAAAGACGTATTTGCTTAAGAAAACAATGTATGGCTTTTTAACTTCAACGTTCCCAGAAAAATATTGCAACCTTGGTATTATTTTTTCTAAAGCGCAGTAACGCCGGAAGTTTTGAACGAGTTTGAGTAAAGAATTTGTTGATTTGACAAGATGGCAATGGTTTTGTGCGGGGAAAAGAGGCGGTATCTATCCAACAGATTGGGATCGAGAGGGTCAAGCGAAGTTAGTGATGAATAGTTGCTCGCAGGGAAAGGTCGTTTTAATTGTGATGTGGTAACCGGCATTCATTCGCCAAAATGGTGGAATTTTCACTCTAAGTAATATGTCGTTTCTAAAAGAGTGACCACTAACCACTGTTTTTGATTTGGCTGAAGATTTATAATGTTTGAGCAGTGAACAAGTTTAGCTCCTGCTTTCTTTTCGTTTTCTGAGAAATCCAGTTCCTTTCCAAGATGCCTTTTCACCTCACGTATGATGATATTGGAGCAGTTTTGATTTGAATGTGCCAGTTTCAGCTTCCAATCTTTGTAATATTTGTAATTAAAATAAATATTATGTTAGGGCGTGGTTTTAAACTGTCATGTCATAATTTTATCCTATTTTAAAAATGTTTGTTTTGAGGTATGACAGTTTGATTTTTAATCTATTTTAAAGGATATTTTGATTTATAGTAAAGATTAAATTTTATTTTTTATAAAAGGATATCCATAAAATTTGGCCACATTATCTACTAGGAACCATTTCGAAGAATTTTGTAACCTTTTGTAAACAGATATGTAAGTTTTTTTTATTTGTATTGGACAGCTATTTTTATATAATATGCCTTTGTATAAGCTGTATTTTTGAAAACTGTTTGAGACAATAATAAATGTTAGATTTGTTTCCCTAATCTATTTTTTTATTTTATTTAGAAAAATCTCCTAACCTTTTTTATTTTAGATACTAGGGAAGAATTTTTTCTTTCCTTCTGTAAGCTAGGATCCTTCAAGTGGCGCCCTATATCAAATTTCTTGAGGTGTTCCCAGTTTATTTTTGATCTTTTTTTCTGTCAATTGCCCAGGAGATTTATGTAAGTATCCCTTAGTTTCAATTAGTAGATACCCCAATCCAAAACCCTTTATTTCAACTTATCCACGACCCAGCTCTCCAATAACCAACTGAATCTCGTTCGCACTTGTTACGATTATTTTGTTTGCCCAATCTTCTACCCCTCATGTTCTTACCCTGAGGTAAGCAAAATATTGTCGTTACAATATTATTAAAGATTTTACATAGTATTCTTAAATATTCATCTTAAGAAGTTTAAGAAATTCAGACTGTACTCCGTCTGGTCCTGGAGCTCTCCCTTCTGTTAGTGATATTCTGGCTTCTCTTATTTCTGCCACTAGTATAGATTGTCTTGTTTCTGTAGATATTGGAAACTGGTTCTTCCTCTCATCAAAAAAAAATTATATGTAAATTTTCCAGGTATCATCAATACCCTCTTTATCCAAGATTACCTCTCCGTAGTCATTAAAAAGTTTACTTACTATATCAGCGCCTGGGTAGCTTTTAACACTGTCGAAACTATTTCGATATCTTTTGTTAACAAGTATATAGTCTTTGTTTGGTTTCTTATAATAACGTCTTCTTTGTTCTTTCTAGGTGATTTCCACGTATACAGGCGTTTAGGTAGTAGTTTGTAAAATGTGTTTAGCACAATTAAGACATGTTCACCAGCAAAGATGCTAATTGTTTCTTCTCCTTTCTTTCTCCTTATCCATAAGAATCTAGCTCTCAATGTAGAATAATTTATAAGCTCTCAATTGTAGAATAATTTTGCCTTATATAAATTTGCCTTTATACCAGTCTTGGCTTGATGTGCAACAGAAACCAGATTTTTGGGTCTGATCCTGTACAATTAACAAACCTAACAAAAATTATCAAAATAGAGATATAAAGATCACCAGAAGCGTAGTAGATATTATAAAATATGCGGTTTTTGATAAATTCAAACCTTTTAACGCTTCATTGCTTATAACAGTTGTGTCTAGATGAAGCTATTACATTGAAACAAACGAAATTGATACTGGCATGATAAAAGAATACACACAGATATAAGAAGTTCTTATGTTTTTAATGTTAAAATCGTAAGATAAATCGTTATTAATAGAAGAAACGCACGATTTTTTCTAAAGAAAGTTACTATTTAGGTAAAATACACAGGTAATAATACTATTTCTTAAATGAATATTTGGGTTATTAAATTATATGATAAATATATAAATAATAATAGAATAAGTTTTTAAGTTACTTCGCTCCAGTCTTGGTAAAAACTACTCTGCATTTAATCACCTTATTTTAATTAATTGAGGCATAACAATCAAACCGACATTTCTCTTTTGCCCGAAAGCCGGATTTCGTAGTTCTCCTCAACCGCAAATGTAGACGGAAACGCAATTTCTTAGTCTGGCAAATTTTATGAGTGAGATTCCCCTTCCGGAAGATGACAAAGGCAAAAGGGTAAGTAGATACAATTTGGGGTGTGAAAATTAGATGTTTTTACATACGCTCTCTCTAAATGCGAATTCTTTTGAAGTGCCTTGAGTTTTTGTGCGTTACAACTCCAGAGACCTTAGTAGTAGAGTAGCTACAACAAGGAAACTTTTGAGCTGGGGTAAGAGGACTTGAAAAGTTTGAGTTTGGTCTACATATTTAGATGGCTGTTCCTAAAAGTTTACTATAAAATATTTTTGTATCACAGTATATATTTATTACGTATTATCCTAAATAAAATTATTAGGGTTTAATAATATTATTAAAAATATTAGAATATATTAAATCTAGTGATTTTGCCGGTAATCGTGCATGGAGGATACAATCAATTGCTAATTAGTCACTCCAGTTAATTTTTTCTGTCTATCTTCTATTTAAGGCTAAGATGTACACAAAATGATATTTTATTCTCTTGTACAACTCTCATAACAAATAAGTCACTTTTGGAGAATTGCTGCATTTTTCGAAAAGTCGTCGTATAAAATAGATCTACATACAAAAATCAGCGTAATTCTAGTTTGGCCATTTATTTGTTGGGAAAGAAGAAGTTGAAGAATGAATTTGTAACGATGTTCTGATCGTTTAACAGTTCGAACCGTGGAAGTGTCGATATTTGCGCATCCACTTCTACAACGAGACGACGAAGTGGAATTCGGAGCGGCTATTTAAAGCGAGTGACTGGCGGAATTAAATAGTCTTGTAGCTAGCGCTTTAGGCTCCCCAACTCGCCGGTGTAGTGAACCTGCGAGCCAACCCGGACAGAGAGATTTTTGTATTGAGGATCTTACTCTGTCCTTAACCAAGCAGAACCCATCGGTATTGTGAATTAAACATTACCGGGGGTCTGCACAGCCGAATATTTTGTTTGTGAGTGCGTTCGGAGCTTCCGCTGAATTAAAGTGGAAGCGAGTATAAGTCTGCGTGCAATCGACTTCACCTATTTCATTTCTTTGTTACTAATAATAATTTTTTTTTCTTTTATAGACGTTTGCCGGGGAGTTCATTCATGGCGGGATCCACACGGGGACGTAGAATTCATTTTATTTTTATTTGTTGTATATACGGCGTAGAATTCATTTTATTTTTATTTATTGTATATACGGCGTAGAATTAATTTTATTTTTATTTATTGTATATATGCTAAATTATTAGATTTATTTTTATTTCAACCTGAGTTTTACTGAGTCTGTCGCCCCGAAAGAGCTATCCGTCACAAATTCTTTAGCAAGTACCTCTGCAACGGTAGCAGCTTCTTGATTTGGCATCGCATAGGCCTCAGTCCATTTCCTAAAATATTTTATGACTACTAGAATATATTTATTTCCATCATTCGTTTATGGAAATGTACCTACAATGTCAATTGCAGTCTTTCCATAGGACTACTAACATTGTACTGTTTCATGGGTGGCCTATTTTTATCAACTGAACCATTACTTCTTGTTACAGTTATTTGTTACCGACACAAATACTTCTGACAGTTAACTTTTAGGTACAGTCAACTGAAGCTTAGATTATATACCATCATCGTTCCCAAAGGTTCTATACAGAAAATTATCTTTTAGTACTAGGCAATTGGCTCCAGTAGGACTTGACTTCTGGACTTCATCCACTAATGTCTTGACAAGAAAGTTTCCCTCTTTGACGCATCCAATCCAATACTCTCTTTATACATTTATCATCATTGATCATTAATGACGGTGGTTCGTCTTACGGGGCAAACTCATTCCTCTAATTTAAGATAGCGATTACGATTTGCAATGCATGGTCATCTTGACCAAGCATCAGCATTTAAATAAACTTTTCCAGCCCGTAGATTGCAGTGTGGAAACTGTTTTATCAGTGACAATACCCTGCCAGGTACATAAGTCGTTTACAGACAATTCCGAGTTACAACATCGAAAAAATCACAATACCCTTGTTCGTCTGTCTAAAGATCTGGTTTACTAACAAGGATCGATCCCACCGTAAACCGATAATCTCAACAGAAATAAGGGCTCGTGCGACATTCTTAGCGAACTGCGATTGCCTGGTAAAGTCATAATGTTTTGAACCTTTCGACTCTCATCATCGTTGGCACTTTTGACTAGAAAGGATACGGGCTTAGAGGCGTTCAGGCATAATACTACGGATAGTAGCCCCGCACCATTACTCGCTCGAGTAAGTGCGTCAACCAAAAAATGTCTGAACCTGCGGTTTCTCTCGTACTGTGTAGAATTACTATCGTAACGATGAATCATCAGTAGGGTAAAACTAACCTTTCTCACGATGGTCTAATCATTACGAATGTAACCTACATCGCCACCATTCGAACATTTGGGCTCGCGTCTCTTCGGCATCCTATTCCGAACTACTTTTCGTACAATTTCCTCCAGATGTTTATCAATTTGTTCGTCACCTTCTTCTGAAGTTTTTACTCAATAGCTCTGTAAAGCTTGACTAGCTGTTTTGTGTTCCAAGTTAATGGAGAGCGCTTAATCTAAAATTTTCAGTCTTGCTATTCGTAAATATTTCTGTAGTTTACTACTTCTTAACGCATTGGCAAAAATATGTACAGCAGTTTCTTTCAATACATTATCTGGTGTATAAGAAAAGCCAATTGCACTATACAAGCAACATCTGCTTCAAATTCTTGCGAATTTTCACTTTCTCGTTGAATTCTACTTCTTAGTTGTGCTTTGTAGACTTTTAGTAGATGGGCTTCTCCGTAACGTTTGTATATTCGAGTAAACAAGGTCTGTTCTTCAAAAAAACAGTCTTCTTCTTCTGTCCAATGATTGACTATTGCAATAGCTTTAAATTGGTCTAAGGTATATATACCAAGAAGACTTCCCATCAAATGGTGGTAATTTGAATCTCATATGATGTCTTGTTTCATCTCTAGGTGACCCTTTTTTACTACAAGATCTAAAACTACTGTTTTAACTGGTGGTAGGACTTTTGTATTGATTATCATGGTCTTTAATTGTTTGATCTTCTTTTCTACGAGTACATACTTGTTTAATTATTTGTAAGTTTCGTCGAATCTTCTAGAAACGTTTTTAAATTCCTCGTTGCTTTGTTTAGCTACTTCTTTAATAATTTAAGACATTTCATCGAATAATTTGGAAACATTTTTGAATTTTTCATCAATTAAAACTGCTTCTTCTGCTGACTGAAACTAAAATGTCTCTGAGACATCTCCATTTTTGTTTAGAACATCCTTCAGTGGTTTTTGAAGGATCTTTTTGGATCCGCTGCGGTTTTCATTGCGTTCTTTTAGATGCTTATGCAACTGTTCCACTGAAAGTTCTACTAGCACTATCTTTGCTCAGACACACAAGTACTTTCTAACTGTTCCTTCTAATAACAATTACTACCGAACTTCGCAAATGTTCCCGTCAAACAATACTTTTCAAAAATCACTGCTGAATTTGTTTATTATTAAATTGCGTCACACCGTAACACCACTGCAACGTGTGTAATAAAACAAGCGGTTCTAATGTATGTAAATATATTTATTTATAAACTTTTATTACGATAATTATCAGTTAAACGAACATACCAGCGTAACCAAACAAGAGCCAAAATAAAAAACACTTACACAGTGGTGTGTACAAACTTAAATGTGGCGACTGCCCAAAAACTTACATCGGTCAAACTGGTAGAAACTTTAATAAACGAATAGGAGAACATAAAAGGGCTTTCAATAATAGAGAAACAGATTCTACGTACGCACTTCACCTTTTAGATCACAATCATTCTTTTAATGACTAATTTAAAATTCTTCACATTCAAAATAAAGGCCTTAAGCTATCCTTGTTAGAATCTATGGAAATCAATAAATAAAAAAACACAGATATAATTCTGAATGACCAACTTGAGACAAACAGTTCTCCCCTTCTCAATCTGTTTCATTAGAGACTATAAAGTGTAAACGCATGCCAAAAATAGATCACTTGAGAAAGGCACTCAGCCGAAACAGCTGTAGTGATAAGAGATTAAAATAAATTTTGTGGAAGTTTGAAAACAAAGTTTTCAGTGCTTTATTGTTAAATAAAATATATATTTATTATAGGAGTATGCACATCTGATAAAAGTTTAATTATATTAAAAATGATAGTTAATGTTCGGCCATTTTAGCAAGAATCGGAACGACTCTTTTACGTCAGTTAAGCTAAAAAACGAGTGTCAGTAAATCATACTCCAAATTATATAATGCAGCTTTAATCCACTAAAAAGTTGACCATAAAGCTGCAGTCGGAAATCTATCCAAGTATATAGGTCAAACATTCAAAGACTGTGTGTTGTTCTGGAATCTCAAGCGTCGACCCTCTCGTTTCATTCAAAACTTCAGAGTTCAGTTCAAACTCACAAATGCAGAGTAGTTAAGAAGATTGTGCCATTTAGTCCCGTACATAATATCACATAATTATTTTATGTTATGAAGGTTAGAAATGTAAGCAGAATTCAGTTAATAATGTACACTAAATTTTTACCTTAAAGAAATATAAGAAGCAGCTAATATCAGGTGTATTTTTATTTAAAAATCTGGAAACGACAGTATATAACTAATTTTTGAAATATGTAAAGTTTAAAATAAATTATAAATTTAAAAAAGTCTTATCATTTTTAGCATATGCTTTGGATCTTCGTAAGTTCGAAATTATGTTTACTGCCCTTGTTCTGACTGCTATATTACTATGGTGTTTTCTCCATTTTGTTTTGGAATTCCTACCTAAATAATAGGGATATTTTTTATCTATTTTTTGCTGAATTTTAGATTTTAATACTTCTAGTTCCTTAATATCTCTATTTTGTTCACTATCAAACTGATTACTTATATGAAATTTCGTTTATATCGTCGGAGTCCATATTTTCGTACTCAGTATCTTCAAGTTCCTACCAAAGTGCCAATAGTTTGGCTTGTTCTTCTTCTTTTTCTGGTAGCACTACAACCCGGGGTGGGTCTTGGCTGACTGCACAACCTGCTTCCATCTCGAACGGTCGTCCATGATGTTTAAGTCAGTAGGTAGCCCCATTGTTCTCAAATCTGACCATATATTATCTCTACATCGCATTCGTGGACGTCCTAAGGGCCTTCTCCCTGTCGGGACTTCTTCCCAGATTAACTTGGTAAGGCGGTTATTAGGGAGCCTATGAACATGGCCAATCTTAGACGTTGGGATTTAATCTCTTGGACTACGTCGCTAGCACTATACATTTGTTCGACCTCGGCATTTGTTCTCATTTTTTTTCTCTCAAAGCATTTGAGTTTACTTTCCATTGCTTTTGTCAGCGTCCACGTCTCACACCCATACATGAGCACCGGTCTAATTACTGTTTTGTATATCCTGATTTTTGATGTTCGTGTTAGGCTCTTGGATTTCATAGTGTTGTGGGGGCTATACATACATCTGTTTGCTGACTGAATTATCCCTTTTATCTCTTCCGTGATATCGTTATCTGTGGTGATAGTCGCTCCGAGATACTTAAAACTCTCCACTCTTTCAAAGTTATAGGGTCTATTGTTACATTTTGTCCTATTCTATCTCGTCTCTTTTGTCTGTTTATTCACGTATATTTGGTTTTCTCTTCATTGACCCTTAGACCGGTATTTTATGCCTCTCTCTCTAATTTATTGAAGGTTTCTTTTACATTGGTGACAGTATTTCCTACAATGTCAATGTCATCCGCCTATGCTAGTAGTAATTTTGGTCTATTTACTGTCAGTAGTTCTGTTCTAATTTGTGCGGTTCTTACTACTTTTTCCAGGATTATATTAAAAAGAAGAGGTGACAGCGCGTCTCCTTGTTTCAGTCCACTGTTTATTTCAAATGACTCTGAGAGCTTGTTACCTATCCGCACTCTAGATCTACAGCCATTTACACAAACTTTAACGAGCTGGATAAGTTTTTTTGGAACTGAAAGTTCTGCCATTGCACTCCACATCTGATCCCTTTTAATGCTGTCGTATGCTTGTCGGAAATCTATGAAGAGATTATGAATGGTTCTATTGAATTCCCATCCTTTTTCAAGCAGCTGCCTGAGAGTAAAAATCTGATCTATGGTCGATCTATTTTTTCTGAATCCAGCTTGGTATTCCCCTATAAAATTTTCTACAAAAGGTGTTAGTCTACTTAATAGGATGTTCGATAAGATTTTTACACCGTGTTAAGTAGGGAGATGCCTCTATAGTTAGAGCACTTGATTTTGTCTCCCTTTTTATGGATAGGAATTATTACACTTTCGTGCCATTTTGTTGGTATTTTCTCTTCGTTCCATATAAGTGTTATTAGTGTGTGTAATTGTCTATGTAAAGTTTCTCCTCCGTACTTAAGAAATTCGGCTGGTATATTGTCAGAGCCTGGAGCTTTTGCGTTCTTCAATTTGTTAATTGCTTGCAATGTTTCGTCTATTTTTGGGTATTCTACCGGTAGGTCCACCCCAAGGTATATATCCCCTCCATCTCCTCTGCTCTCCTCTCTCGAGCGAGTTTGGCTTGTTCTTTGTCGTAAATTATTCTAAAGAAAAAAGTTTTTAGTATATAAAAGTGTATACAACAAATAACGCCACAAATTAAAATTGTTTTAGTTACCTTGCGAATTAAAATGATGTATTCGTCACTTAGGTGGGGTCTAATCAGATTGCAGAACACTGTACTCACTTTGACGATCAACTTACAACTGAAATTGGTTCAGAATACCCAGTGGCAACATGTTTTAGGAATTTATAGGCAACCAATAAAATATCCGTTTATTAACCATAGAATTATGCTGGTTCTAAGTGTATTGTGGATACCATTAGACCCTACCTGGGTGACGCCGGGTTAATATTAAAGTACCAAATGCTAATTTAGAGCCTATTTGTTTTCTGCTCCTCGGTCACAACATGATACAGCTTAATAAATGTCATATTTGGGTTTAGCATCATGAAAAACATAAGAATATAGTATTTTAAGTAAAAAAGTTTTTCATTGTTGACCTGTGTTATTCGGATTGTGCGTTTAAGGATAGTATACAGGATGAGTCATGAGGAACTTTACATACTTCTACCATATGTAGAGTCCCTCAGGGAGCATATCATGTGGCCACTAAAAAATGTCTTTAGAAAAATTAATTTAGGGATACGTATTAAATATTACACCCTGTATATATTTTTTTTAAATGCAATAAGTGATTTTCAAACTACATAAATAGCCAATGAAAACGACATATGCGACAATGTTGTCGCACTTTTATTAAATTTTTAGTGTACGATCAAATTTTAGCAAAAATAGATCCACCATAATGAAGTATCAAATTATAAGGTAACTAATTTAAAGAAATTTTATAAATTTCAAACATTTTAATTAAAATGATAAACTGAGTCACTGCACAACAAAAAACAGTAACTACTAACAATAACGAAGAACAATTAAAAAAAAACTAAAAATGTGTACATAGTTATGATAAACGCATAAATTAGAACTGGAAAAGAAACAATAATGGTAACAAAATAAATATAATTCAAAATAGATTTTCGAAATGGAACCCTGCAGCCTGTACACATTTTTGTTGCCGAATTGTTAATTGACGTATTGAATTACGGATACTCTGGGGATCGTTTCTAGTAGTATTACAACAATGTATAATTCTATCAATTAATTGTTGTCGGTTATTAATATTCACTGCGTAAACTAGTTGTTTCAATCGTCCACAAATATAATAATCAACGGGATTGAAATCAGGGGATCTTGAAGGCCACGAAATAGGACCTGCACGTCCTATCCACCTGTTGCCATAAACATTATTGAGATATTGTCTCACTGCCAGTAAAAAGTGTGGGGGTGCCCCATCATGCTGAAAATACATCCCTCGGATAGCAACGTTCGCGTTGGCAAGCAAATTCGGCAAAATGTTATGTAGAAAGTTCAAATAGACCTGCCCTGTTAAAGGACCATCAAAAAAGTGAGGACCTACTAATTGGTTATTTATGACACCAATCCACACGTTAACCGAAAACCTTAACTGAGAACGACGTTCTCGAATAGCATGGGGATTTTCTTCTGCCCACACATGTGAATTTCGTGAATTATTTATCCCGTCTCTGGTAAATTGGGCTTCATCTGTTAATAGTGTCCTGTATCGCGTTGGTCGATTATTGTTAATCCATCTACAAAATTCCAACCTATCGATCTCACCTCCAGCATGTAGTCGCTGAACCATTTGAATGTGATATGGGTATAGATTATTTTTTTGTAAGACTCTACTTACTTTTGATTGAGTAACATTGAGTTCTCGACTTACTTGTCTAGTGCTTATTGTAGGGTTCATAGTAACGGCGTCTATAATCTCATCTTCCTGCTCTTCATCTACATGTCGCTCTGTTGTTCCACTAGGAAAAGTGCCATTTTCTCGCAAATAATTAAAAACTGACCCAAATGTTGGATGACTGGGAGTTCGACGATTAGGAAATCTTCTGCGATATTCTCTACTAACAGCCCTACCATTCCCATTACAGAATCCATAAACAAATATTATGTCTGCATATTCTGTGGTCGAAAATTGATGTGGTATTTTGAACGAAAGTAACAAAAGCTCTACCAAAACTAACACAATGTACTTAACGTAGATATGACAGAAGAAATATGTATTCTTGTACACATAAATAAAAATTGATAATGACAATAATGACAATGGGTATAAAATATCAAGAAACGTCAAACGGTCAACGCCAACCTACATTTTAAACTTTTTTAGATTTATTTTTATTTAGTACAGTTGATGCAAGGTATTATTATTTGACATAAAATTTTAATCATTTACAATCAACAAAAACTAACACATACAAGAGGTTTGACTTTTTAATCAATTTAATTTATTATTTATCGAAAATAATGCCCCAATATGATCTATGAGTAAAAATTTAAAATTGAAAAACAATTGATTCTATCGTAGAGATAATACAAAGTGACAGTAAAGATGTTAATTTTCTACGTATTAGATTATGTTGTAGGAACTCATTTTAATTAAAATGTTTAAAATTTATAACATTTGTTTAAATTAATTAGCTTATAATTTGATACTTCATTATGGTTGTTCTATTTTTGCTAAAATTTGATTGTACACTAAAAATTTAATAAAAGTGCGACAACATTGTCGCATATGTCGTTTTCATTAGCTATTTATGTAGTTTAAAAATCACTTATTGCATTAAAAAAAAAAAAAAAATATATATATATATATATATATATATATATATATATATATATATATATATATACAGGGTGTAATATTTAATACGAATCCCTAAATTAATTTTTCTAAAGCCAGTCCTGGGATTTTTTAGTTTAGCTAATACCAGTCGAATGCTTGGTAGTAGTGTACTGAATCATGCAAAAATTTAAAAAATCAAATGAGCCGTATAAACACTACAGTAAAATGAAATAAATGGTCAATTACACAAATCACCCTGTTAATTAATAAAGAAGAGGAGTTGACATTTTTTAGTGGCCACATGACATGCTCCCTGAGGGACTCTACATATGGTAGTAGTATGTAAAGTTCCTCATGACTCACCCTGTATATATATATATCGAACTCAATCAAAAAATCTGATAAAAGAATAAATATAATAAAATACTGATACTCAATACTATTAGAAATGTTTAGTATGTTTTAAGTAAAGTGTATAAAGGAATTTGTTAGCCTTTGATTTTAAACGCAAACGAAGAAGATTGTAAGAGGCAAAAGCTATAAATCATATAAACATTTCATAAATTAGAATATCATAGCGCATAATTAAACGTAAATGCAAAAATGACAAATCTTGAAATATGATCAAAATTTTTGGCAGTGCACAGCTATAATAAATAGGTTTTAATTTGTAGAGTTTAAGTGGCTTTCAACTTTGATGCGGCAATGAAAGAGGTTTTAAAATAACCACTAACTATACTAGTAAATTATATATGTGTATTAGTATTATAATATTCGGTATCATGACCAATTCCATATGGTGATCGTTTCAGTAATTTTAACGGGTACAATATATCATCTTCTATTAAACAAATTTCACAGCTTAAATGATTTATCTTTGTAGTTTGCTGATACTTGAAAATCGTTCTTCCAGAAAGTGATTATTTTTCTTTAGTTTAATACATACCACAGAAAAAATAATATGGTATATACTTACCTAGAATTTAAATTATTATTTTCTTTTTTTTTTTTTTTTTAACCTAGGAGTACTTGTAGTAAGTAGTAGGCAATTGGGTCTGCCTCGGTTTTTTATGACGGTTGTAAAATCCTGTTAGAATTTGTAAAATATTGTATGAATTAGATGTTGAAACCAGAATTCAAATTAATGGAGAAAGTATTAAACATTAGATACGCGGATGACATGGTGGAATTTGCCTCCAGGAGTTAATAAGCAGAATCATAAAAGTGAGTCAGAGATATGGACTTTCACTGAACATTAAGAAAACAAAATGTATGATGATCTATAAGAAGGAACAGCAAATTGAAAGAATCTGTGTAAAAGGTCAACCAATAGAAAAAGTACACCTACACCTACCTTGGTACGAACGTTACGAAAAATTGGAACCATTCCCTAGAAATAAAATCTAGGAAAGAGAAAGCAAGATCTGCATTTTAAAAAATGGCTAAGCTATTCAAATGCCACGATTTATCAGTGCTGATAAAAATCAGGTTACTACGATGTTATATCTTTGTACGAAGATACAATACTATATTATACTGTTGTACGAAGTTGAGTCGTGGACTCTCACAGACGCTACCTATAAGAAAATTAAGGCTTTCGAAATGTGGCTTTATGGTAGAATCCTAAAAATATCCTACTGAATACGTTACTAACCAGGGTAATTTATTAAGAATGCAAAAACGAAAAGAGTTTTTTAATCACAAGAAAAACAGCCAAAATTGAATATGTCAGTCACCTAATGAGGAACACCGAAAGATATGTGTTGCTGCATTTAGTTCTTCAAGGAAAAGTAGAAGAAAAACCGGGAAGGTGAAGAATTTCCTTACTGAAAAATCTACGTACGTGATTCAGCACAACAACCACAAAAAGAAGAATTTGTGCTAACCCGAGTTTTCACTCAGTAATAAATAGTCGTCAGAATTTTTGCTAACGAGTGTTCTTCTCCATAATATCCAACTATTACAATACATGCCCTTTGATAACGACCTTTGGCTTACGTAAACGGACAAGAATCGGATATTGGAACATAAAAACTATGATGCAAGCATCACGCCTTGCCCAAATTTGTAGAGAGATGAAAGCATATAAAGTCGATATACTAGGTCTCAGTGAGACACGGTGGAATGGGACGGGAGAGCACGTCAACATGGAAGGCGACCTGCTGATATACTCTGGTAAAACAGATGGCGGAAGACATGAAAATGGTGTAGGAATTCTATTTAGTATAGCCACAAAAAATTCTCTTGTGGAATGGAAACCTGTTTCAGAGCGAATAATCACTGCAAGAATTAGGACCAAATTAAGACTGGTAACACTGATTCAGTGCTATGCACCAACAGAACAAGCAACAGAACAAGAAAAAGAGGATTTCTACGAATGCCTTGAAGCAACATTAGAACAAATTAAAAGATCCGATATAAAAATAATGATGGGAGACTTCAATGCCAAGGTTGGCACTGACAACACCAACCTAGGACACGTTATCGGAAAGCATGGCACTGGCCAGAGAAACAACAACGGCGAACGCTTCATTGAATTATGTGGTAACCATGACCTAATCATTGGAGGGACTTTGTTCCCACACAAAACAATCCACAAGGTATCATGGAAATCGCCAGATAACCGCACCTACAATCAAATCGACCACGTTGCAATCAGTAAGCAATGGACAACATCTCTCTTAGATGTCAGATCATGGAGAGGCGCAGATGCGGCAGTGATCACTACCTGATGATGGCCGAAATTAGATTCAAAATAGCTAGGAATAGAAAAGAACTGAACAAACCTATTCGAAAAAAGTTCAACATTGAGAAACTACAAAATAACGAGACGAAAGTAGAATTCGCACGACAGCTGAGATCCAAAATCGACGAAAGACAGGACAAAAATTGGGAAACGATTAGCAAAGCCCTTGTGGAAGCAAGTGAAAACGTGCTGGGCCTAAAGAAAGACGTAAAGAAAGAGTGGATTACGAGAGAAACGTGGAACAAAATAGAACGTCGCAAACACATTAATCTAGAATTACTAAATTCCAAGACAGCAGCAGAGAAGAACCGACTTAGAGAAAGTTATAGAGAAGCGAATAAAGCTGTCAAGAAGGCAGCAAAGAAAGACAAAAGAAAGTGGGCAGAAAATCTTGCCGAAGAAGCGCGAGTCGCCGGTGAACATCAAAACATGAGACAATTATATAATATCACTAAACAACTAGCCAATAAAAGATATACTACCCACCAACCAATTGTAAAAAGTGCTACAGGTGAAGATATTACAACGCCACAGGAACAGGTCAAAAGATGGCATGAATATTTTAGCGAATCTCTAAGTGCAGTCCCAACACCACCAGAAGACGCAGAAAACCTAATACCCAATATCCAACTGAGAATTAACACCAACGAACCAACAACGCAAGAAATAGAAATGGCCATAGAAAAACTGAAAGCACACAAAGCAGCCGGCCCTGACAATATTCCACCAGAGTTGTTAAAAGCTTGCCCAGGTACAGTGGCAGAGCTAATCCAACCACTCTTGAAAAGGGCTTGGAGAGAGGAAAAGTTCCCCAAAGAATGGAAAACGGGATTAATAATAAAGATACCAAAAAAGGGTGACAGAAGATATTGCGAAAACTGGAGAGGAATCACACTTCTGAATACTATAAATAAATTAACAGCAATAATTATAAACAACCGACTAACAAAGAGTGTAGAACCAATGCTGAGGAAGGAACAAGCCGGTTTCAGACCAAACAGATCATGCGTGGACCAAATTAACAAACTAAGAATAATTGTAAAACAGTCACAGGAATTCAACTCTCCTCTCTTTGTGTGCTTTGTGGACTTCAAGAGAGCTTTTGACACGCTCACACATACGGCCATATGGAAAGCACTGCAGGAAATAGGAATACCAGAAAAAATAGTAAATCTCATCAAAGAACTCTACAGTGACACAGAAAGCAAAATCCTACACAACGGCATAACATCTGACCCAATAGCTATGCTAAACGGAGTAAAGCAGGGCTGTGTTTTATCCCCTATACTATTTAACATTGTACTGGACTCCGTACTAACAAAGGTAAACTCTAATAGAGGAATTTACTGGGGATTAACAAACAGACTGGAAGACCTAGATTACGCTGATGATATATGCCTCCTAGCACATACAAAACAGGACATGCAACTCCAAGTAAACAAAGTACAAGAAGAATCAAAGAAGGTTGGTCTAGAAATAAACACCAACAAAACCAAAGAAATGCGATTTGGTACCAGAAACAACCAACCTATTATGAACAATGACCAGAAAATTGAGAGAGTAGCGGAATTTGTATATCTGGGCAGTATAATTGACTGTAATGGGGGTACAGAGCGTGATGTACATAAAAGAATAAATAAGGCTCGCAACGCCTACAACATGCTTAACAACATATGGAAATCCAGGATTTACCCAACTAAAACGAAACTAAAAATCTTCAACACAAATGTAAAAGCTGTATTACTGTATGGCTGCGAAACGTGGAAGATATCAGCACCCATAGTACACCAATTACAAGTTTTCATTAATAGAGCGTTACGAAAAATCCTTCGTATATTTTGGCCTAACCGAATCTCCAATGAAAATTTATGGAACCAAAGCAACCAAGAAAATGTCATAAAGCAAATAAGGCGAAGAAAATGGAGATGGCTGGGCCACACACTCCGTAGACCGCCAAATGACATTGCCAGGACAGCACTGGATTGGAATCCTCAAGGCCGACGGAAAGTAGGCAGACCTAAGGGAACTTGGAGAAGGACAGTACTGGACGAAGGGAGAACAATGGGAAAATCCTGGCTTGAAATCAAAGCACTAGCCAGAAATAGAGTTCGCTGGAGACACTTTGTAGAAGCCCTATGTTCCTCTTAGGAATCTTGGGACTATATATATATATATATATATATATATATATATATATATATATATATATATATATATATACAATACATGCCCAGAAAATAAAAAAAAATTCTGTCCTCGAATTTTTCAAAGAGTCAACCAGATCAAATCTCCCATTATAGTTGTTACATACTTTTTTACTCATTTGGAAGAGAAACCATAATACGCTTTTTATCCTTGCTGCAAAACCTCTGTATTCTGGAAATAAGCTGACTGCCTGCGTAACTAAGTAAGTAGATCTTGTGATGACAATGTTTTTATTATTTCAGGAAACTACTGAAATATTTACACCTATAAAGCAACCTTTTCAATAATTTTACTTTTACAGTTTTTTTTTATAAATGATTTCTTAGGAAATCCCAATATGGTACACGATTTTTGTGGACAGCACTGAGGGGTAAAACGCCCTCTTTTCTAAGATAAACTAGTATCTAAAGGCTGGTGAATCGGTTATCAAAAAGAACTTATAATTTCGATTTCTTGTACCTAAAGTTTCTCACACTCAAACATGTCTGTGATAATGCAGCTGTTAGTTTGGAGGCAAACGTAGTAAAGAGTGCGAATGTAAGAACTACATTAAACAATCTGGCAGATCAACAAAGATGGCATCTTTATATTTTACTGATATTTTTGTGTTTATATTGGAAGCACTTGAATACAAAAATAAACGTTGAAAAAATATATAGTGTATGTTTAGGTACAGTGAGGGTATTCTTGTCCTTAATATTAAGATTATGAATGTTAGTCCCATAAGTTATTCGATTCTACAGATATGGTGAAACTCCCTTTTGAATAATTTTATGGTAAAAACATAAAGCATGTACTTTTTGACAATTTTTCATATTTAGCCCCTTAACTAAACTGTAAACAACACATCACTGATACCATCTAAAATAACTTGGTTGCCTTCCCTACATTCCAGTTCTGACAACATAGCTAATGAACATTTTTTAAAATATTAGTGGCTTAAAAATCACAACCAAGAATGTGAAAACGGTATCGAAGTTATACACAAAAACAATATTACAATACAGGAGTCATCGAATGTTGTTTATTTTATAATGTGTGCCAATTGTAACAACGTATATATTGGAGAATCATCCCGTAATTTTTTCACATCGCAGCGACATAAAAACCAAAAAAAATGCTTGTGTACTTACAGAACATGCATTAACGTTGAAACATAAATTTAATTTTAAGGATTCCTCTATTTTTGCAAAAGAAAAACCATGAAAAACGTGTTTTTTCGGAAATGTGTTTTATAAAATCAAGTACGTCTTGTATAAATAAAAAATGAGACATAGATAAACTGAGCAACCTTTATTGTTATTTACTGGAAAAACATCAAAAATAAAATAAACATTTACCTTTACATATACACTCCATAATACACATGGATATACATAATACACAAACCATTAAGACAGGTTTATTATAGTACATCCATTGGTACAACTTTATGAAAATCTAATTACATTTTAATCATACTGTTTTTTCTTTCTGTTCTCTGTGTAGCAGAGTTAAAACACACCATTAAAAGATGTCATAAACAAATGTTTACTATCCATACTTAAATTTTAAAAATTTTAGAATGTATCTTGTCCATTATTTTATATTTTATATGTGTTATTAATGTTGAGTGTCAAAGCTTTTTATATAATCTCAACGACTAGTAAGTTGCAGTGACGAATTATGATTTTTTGTAAATATTTACATATCTTTGTTATTACAGTGTCTTGAAAACGGAATAAAACATTCCGAAAGCTAGACTAAAAGTCAAACTGTTAAATTATATGTAATAAACGTATCTCCTTACGGAATTTGATGGTATTCGATACATTTCAGTTTAAAATAGCTTTAAGTTTATTTGCTTCTTTTGTTATGTTGTTAATGGTTTTTTCGTAGGAATGAAGAGGGCATTCAATCAATATATGCTGGACAGTTATGGGATATTCACAGTAGAAACAAACAGATAGTAGCTTTTTGTTATGAGATGCTGGTGAGTTAACGCTGCGCTGTATGTCCAATTCTTAATTAGTTTATAATCACTCGTTTCCTTCTATTCTCTGGAAATTGCAGTTTATTGCCAATCAGAATTTTAACATTTTTAAGTTTAGCCGTAGTAAAATTCCACATTTGTTGCCAATTTTTACACAATGCTGTTTAATATTGAGCTGGATATCACCGAATGGAATTTTTGTTCTTAATTCAGTTTGCTCGTCAGTAACAGCTTTGTTTGCCAATTTATCCATTTTATCATTTCCTTCGATACTTGTGTGCACCGGTACCCAAAGAAATTTATCTTTTGCATGTCTGTTTTGTAGGATATATTTGCCTTAAACTCTGAAGACAAGAAAACTTGAGCTTGCATGACTCTTATATACGTCTAATGCCTTTAAACTCTCGATTGCTTCTCCCGTAAAAACGCTGCAGAATTGAGGGATACGAATTGCATACTCAGTATTTACTAGTATAAAGGTCGCTGCATGTCTATTTTTAGTTCTTAATGCATCAGTAAAAATCTTGATATAGCCAGTGTATTCTGCTATCCGTTCTTGATATAGCTTGTTAATCATTATAGGATTTGTGGTACTCTTTGGATAGGCCGTGAGGGATATGTCAATTCTGGGATAATTAGTAGACCAGGGAGATATAGTTTGTTGTGTAGGATAAGAATGTATCTGCTATTCCAGGTCAAAACTATATCTTGTTAAACGTTCTTTAAAAGGGGGATATTTTAATTGTAGATGGCAATGTCTAGGTGCTTGTGTTTTGTAAAAAAGTGGGTAGTTTATGTTATTAGGGTTAGAAGAAAATCTTGCAGCATAATTTAAAGAAATGTGTTGTCTTAGTATTGATAGGGCGGTTCATCAAGGATAATCTGGAAACTTGAAACAGGATTAGTTCGGTAAGCACCCAGAACAAGTCTTACACATGTACTTTGTATAATGTCTAGTTTTTTAAGAATATGATTTCTTGCAGTTGAATAGCATGCTGCACCATAATTAGGTTTACTTCGGATTAATGATTGGTATATATGCAGCAATTTTAAAATGTTCGTTCCCCAAGATCGGTTTGATACCATTTTAAGGAGATTTATTTTAGTTTGACTGGAAACGACTAGCTTTTTAATAAAGCTAAAGCTAAAGCTAAGATAACTAAACATAAATACTAACCCAGGTGAAATACATAATAATCGTAGATTGTCCACCCTTATATTTTTTGCTAAGGTCTCTTCTCGTCTAATTTCGCAACTGCCTAAACAATAATTGGTTATAACTGATATCTTGTTGTCTTAGTTATAGTATACAATCTATTTAATATATTGTGAGTTCGAAATTGGAATTTACTGTTCCTTCCTGACTATTTGCAGGTAGAGACTAGAAAAGAACACACTTTCGCTTATACATTGCTCTGGCTTCTAAAGCAAGCCCATAGACTCAACTCTTTACAGGGCCTGCAATCTGAACGTCCTTCATTCCCTTTTCCAAATTTTCCCTACCCTCTTGTAAATTCGCGAGGGCGAAATCACGTCCGTTCAGACTAGTCAGACCAGTAAGCCTTGCCTTTGCTCGCAGAGATACGCATCCCTTAACATTATAGACGTGGATGTTACAGTGGTGACTTGCGTTTATTACATAAGTATTTTGCACAAAAATTGTTTTCTTTTATTTATAATAAGTAAACATTCGTTGTTCAGTAACTTAAATTTGAATTTCTTTTTAACATTTTACAGGCCATAAACTATTGTTGATCATGTTGCAGCACTGCAGTTTTTAACAAAACTAATGTAATAACTTTGAAAGAATTCTAAAAGTCCAACAAGGAATATGAATGTCAAGTATGTAGAGTAATAATATTATATCTGACAATGCATACCCTATTCTTCATTGCATTGATTCTTTAATAAATTTATTTGTATTATTTCATAAGTATAGTTTATAATTACTACTATTTCATAATTATAGTTTATTCGTCTTCCGGGTTTGGACCGTGTCATTTGTGAGTGACCCAAAAGTGGGTTCATCTCGACGTTTCGCTACAATTGTATGTAGCTTCTTCAGGAAGTTACTCAGAACTCAGTTACTCAACGCAACCAGAGTCGAATACTAACTACCAAGATGGGCATTTGGTCACAGTAACTCAACTACTTAACGCAGCCAGAGGTGAAAACCAAATGCCAGGACAGGGATTCACGTCCAACAGCTCAGAACACTAACGCGTCGAGAGGCGGGGAGTGAATCCGACGATTACTCCGCTACCGCTCTATTTATAGTCGCGGTGACCTGTCGTGTCGGGCCGTATCGGCACAATCCGTGGCGCGAACGTCAAGAAGCGTGCGCTGGCCAATCATGTGGCTGCATCGTGGTAGCGGGACCGGACGGCGGCTCTAGACTGAGATTCCAGATGGGAGACAAGTAGTATCCTTCCTCTCGATTGATATTATGCGGATTTTTTCGGATCTCTAGAGATTCGCGGATTTTCCTGGAATAAAAGAAGGGGCTCTTAGAAATAATATAGGTTTTTTCGAACAATATGGAATGACCGGTTTCTTGGCAGTGTTCTGCAACTTCAGAATGGGAGAAAAGACATGATCGAATGCATCTTTGATGCTCTTGAATCCGAGTTTTGACGGAACGACCAGTTTCGCCAATATACACCACAGGAAGATAGGGGCGGTAATTTGTCCTTAGGAGAGGGTAGATATTGTGAGATTTTCTTGGGTGGTCGAAATCTTCCTGTCCTTTGATTTCTTTTCTTTGTTCTCCTGAAGAAGCTACATACAATTGTAGCGAAACGTCGAGATGAACCTACTTTTGGGTCACTCACAAATGACACGGTCCAAACCCGGAAGACGAATAAACTATAATTCTGACTCTGGCCGTGGAAGCCTACGATTTCTTTCAACTATTTCATGTTTGCTTATTTATGGGGTATGTTTTACTTCAATAGACAAAATTGTATCTTTCTGTAAATGTAATAACAAAATCATATAATCAGTCATATCTTGGCACTCATATTTCTCTCTTTTTTGCTCTTTTATGCTGTAAAAAACATATAATCTGATTGCTTTTTAAAAAAGACTGTGATGTAAAGATTTATTATGTTTAGCCTTCATTTCTTTTGGGGACTATGCACATATTTTTAACAATATCTATTTTTATTAGTTTAAAAAGTCTATGGTGAAGAACATAAAACGCAACATAAATTTCTGAACATTTAGATTGAAAATTGTCGCTGTCGTTATCTTTAAATGAAACTATTTAGATAGGCAATATCCAGTGTAGCTTGAAGTGCCACTAACAATTTTCTTATTTACATTTTCTATTCTGCTGTGAAATAAAGGAAACACAAAACAATGTTGCGGTATTACCGAAGTCTTTAGAATTTACGCTGAAATACCTGCACTGAATTTTCGGCAACGGAACTGAAATCAAATAAATCTGTACGAGTATGCAATTCTTTACTTTAGTTTAGATAACAACCTGTGCATATACTTTGTATTTTTCTAGATATACAGGGTAAAATTCTGCTGACGAAATTTAAAAAATAAAAACAAAATAAATTTATTTGTTAAAATGTTAGCACGATTACAAAAATACAATCTAAAAATTTATATATTGTCCGGTTTATAGCATTCTACGCCTTCCGGTTCCCAGTTTATATTCAAGTCTATCATCCCAGCCTCCCTGGTCATAGATGTCTTCCTGATAGATGTCCCATAGATTATCAGTTGAATTCTATTCTAATTCTTTTTTTTTATATAGTAAAATACTGAGCCAAGCGTGACGAAACTAGCGTCACAAGATGGCGTTGTCACGGGTAGCGTCACAAAAAAGCGATATTGACATCGAATCTCCACTCTCGATCAATTTTTTTTATTGAATTAAATTTGCAAATTTACAATCTCCTATTACAAGTTATTAGTAAATGTGAGTATTACAAATATATAAGAGGAGTAATTATCCACTGATAACACTCTTAATACTAACACTAACAAATGAAATTGATGTAGGATTATAATTTAAAACTAAAATTGAAATGAAAATTTAAATTTAAATTTAAATTATTGAATAAAGTCTGTTGGCTACTGTCTCTTCAATGTTCGTCTGACTTCTGGTTGGAGATGTAGTTGTCTTGCTTGCTCGTTGCGTTGGGCTGGCAGATGTTCTAAATAATTTCTTGTTGGTCTGCTGAATTCGTCTTCAACGAACCGTATACCACGTCATCACCACCGTCTTCAAGCAATGTTTTGTTACTAACGTACCACGGCGCGTTGAAAATCATTCTGAGTTTTAGGATTGGATTCTCTAAATGATTTTGGTATTAGAATGCTTTGCACAGCCCCATAGTTGCACTCGATATGTTCATATAGGCATTATTATACACTTATACAAGAAAACTGTGATTTTCATGTTGATTTGGATTTTTTTTGCCAAAATACGTGCTTATGTTATCAATAACATTCGATATGCTGACGATACTGTGATAATGGCAAAAACAGCGGAAGATCTACAACATATAGTTGAAAGTATGAATGAGATACGTAGTAACTACGGTATAAGGATGAACGTCAAAAAAACCAAATATATGACCTTCAGTAAGAATCCGATACATGACACTAGTATCGCAATAAACGGTACCCACCTCGAAAAAGTAAGCGAATAAAATACTTGTGAACCCTTATCAATGAAACAGGTGACCAAAATAGAGACCAAAATAGAGATCAAAACGAGATAAAAAGACGTATTGAAATTGCTAGGTCTACCTTTATAAAAATAAAAAAATTTTTTGTAATCGTGATATTAGTATTCATCTACGAACTAAAATGTTACAATGCTACCGACGTATACTAAAAATAAGTTTGGTGGATAAAATTAAAAATAAAGAGGTAATACGCAGAATAAATAACGATCCAGAAGTTATCATGAATATAAAAAAGAGAAAACTTAAATACTTGGGCCAACTGATGAGAGTACAAAAGTACACATTCCTACAAAATATAATGCAAGGAATAATCCAAAATCCACTAACGAATTATTCAAAACAGCAGTAAATAAAATTATAATCGCCATAATGATATCCAATCTCCGATAGGAGAAGCACTCAAGAAGAAGAAATCATTGGGCATGGAGTGTCTAAGAAGTTTTTAACTTGTTCTTCGGTATTATTGTTATTAATTTCAGGTGCACCAAAAACGTGTGAGAGATGTGGAGCAAAAATGTATGCCTTTTCTTGTTCAGTTTTTCCCCAGCTTCCATCGGCTTTCCTTAGAGCTGATATGTGCTGTGTAGACCTCTTAAATAATTTCATTGCTTTCCAGATGCTGTAATCTTCTTTTGACAAGCTATTGATGAATAGTTCAAATGTATAATTCCTTGCGTTTTGTAGAGCAGTTTTAAGTTGCCATGTTAATCTATTGTATTTATTTTTATCTATAGGATTGCGACTTAATTGCCATATGCGCCTGAATCTTCTTTTTTGTGCATCAAGACGTTTTATATATACGAGTATGTTGGTGTCACTTGGTTCTTTGTCATTCTAAGGGGGTGTAGCTATTTTAGCGGCTGCATGGGTGAGAAGAAGCACAGCATTATCGATATCGTCTGGTTGCTTTAATCTTCTCTCGAATACATTCCAGTTGGTCTTTGATGTTGTCATCTTGGGTATATTCGGCTCAGACATCTTATAATTTGCTTAGATAGTGTGACAATTATGGGGGTATGGTCAGTGGACAGATCCCAGGATGCTTGTATATCAAAATAATTTAAGGTTATGCTACGGAGGATAAGGAAGTCGAGCACATCTGGAATTTTGTTTGGATCTGATGACCAGTAGGTAGGTTGTCCTGTAGATAAGTAAGAGCTGTTTGTGTTAGCTATGGTTTGTTTGAGATTTTTTCCCTTTGTCGTACATAGCTCTCGATCAATTCAATCAGTTTTGTAATGTTTGTTAAGATCTGTAAAGATCGTTACAAATTAAAAAGCACTCTAAGCAACACAAATTTGAAATGACGTATCATCTGTCCTTTGTCATCAAAGGGTGGCTTGTATTAGAATAGAATATTTATTTATATAACAAGAAATAATTTTAAAATATATTAATTAAAGAAATAATAAATAAGACTTACTCACAATCAGTTTAATTTAACTATCAGACGACCGATTTCGCTTTCTACAATATGCAAAGCATCTTCAGGTCTCGATACAAAGTTAAACAAATGCTGAAATGATAAAAACCCATATCAGGGTGTTGTCTAATAAAGATAAACAAAGTAGATGTTGGAAATTACAATAATTATGCCAATATTACATGTCTGTGGTTTTATTTCAAAAAGAGTAAGTTGAATAAAAAGGTATCAAAGTTTTAAAAGTTTAAACAGACAAGGTAAGGCCCACAAATTGTTATAAAATAGTCTATTAGATTTAATAAATTAATAAATGAGCAAATAAATAAACATTACTTACATGCCGGTACTCTATTAATTGATAGATGGTAGAACATGGTTGAAACTACTATGTATTGTTGAATGGAGAACTCAATTATGCTATTGTAGTTGTATGACAGTAAACGGGAAGTTCTTGAGGAGATAGATCAACAATCACACACATATCTCTGCTTCATTGGATCAAATCTATCTCCTCAAGAACTTCCCGTTTACTGTCATACAACTACAATAGCAGAATTGAGTTCTCCATTCAACAATACATAGTAGTTTCAACCATGTTCTACCAGCTATCAATTAATAGAATACCGGCATGTAAGTAATGTTTATTTATTTGCTCATTTATTAATTTATTAAATCTAATAGACTATTTTATAACAATTTGTGGGCCTTACCTTGTCTGTTTAAACTTTTAAAACTTTTATACCTTTTTATTCAACTTACTCTTTTAGAAATAAAACCACAGACATGTAATATTGGCATAATTATTGTAATTTCCAACATCTACTTTGTTTATTTTTATTAGACAACACCCTAATATGGGTTTTTATCATTTCAGATTTTGTTTAACTTTGTATCGAGACCTGAAGATGCTTTGCATATTGTAGAAAGCGAAACCGGTCGTCCGATAGTTAAATTAAACTGATTGTGAGTAAGTCTTATTTATTATTTCTTTACCTATTTGAAATGGACTCACACAAGCAACACATTCATGATTTTAAAATATATTGTTTATGTTGAAATATTTTTCTGTGGTTTATATCTTTTATATTTCTTCACGACGTTTTGCAGTTGTACTGTCTTTATACTGTACTACGACGTGATTTAGGTCTTTAAATAAAACGTAAATAAATGTCGAATTTTCAAGAGTATTAAATAAAACTTAATCTGCCTCCATCCTATACAAGCCTGCGACGAAACATTTTATTTTATTCTCCTGTAAACATAAATATTTAATATCCTTGCTCACCAAGCTTCCATTGAAGTTTCGGATTTTAAGATTGAAGTAATATTTACATGTAGGGATTTTTATAGCAACCAAGTCGTTATTTTAAGGGTCGTTCACATTGAAGGGACAAATATTTTGCTGGAAAATAAAGAAGTATATCAATTGATTTTTGGAATCATTAAAGTGTTCAGTTAAATTTACTGTGAATAACAACTATGTAGTACAGTAGATTCACGATTATCCGAGTCCAGGATATCCGAGCAGCTTGGTTAACCGAGACAAAAGTCGTAGCTGGTGAGGCATAATATTGCGAATAGTTATGCGCTGTTAGAGGGGGCGAAAACCTACAGAAATTGGTCATCGCCTTATTTCCAGAATTTCGAGTTTTGTCTACAATTATTGTTCCTATGTTAATCAGAGTGAGTTGGACAGGGGTGAATCATAAAGAAGGTTGCTTCAGATTTAGATATTAGTAAGTAACTGTTGAAGATTAGAAATGTAAACGGAATGAAATCGAACAGTGGGTTAACCGAAGTGTGGGTGGTGGGAGTGAATTGGTGCGGAAGACCATGAAAAAAGGAGACCATGTACAAACTTCTGAGGCGTTGTTTTTGAACTTTTCACATTTGAGAGGATTGAGCAGCTCGATAAGTGACCCAATACACCAAGCAAAAGCTATTGCATTCCACAAGAAGTTTATGTATAAATGTGAAAACTTTTGTGCTAGTGAGGGAGGATGGATTGACTCATGTAAGAGAAAGTATGGTATCCGACGATGGATGTTTGTAGCAAAAATCTTTCTGCTTACTCAACTGAAACTTTAATGTTTTATTTAAAATTACAAGAGATTATCCTGAAAGATTGGCTGACTAAAATGCTTCCTCCGAAAACACTAGCCGCTAAAAATAAAGGAATTGCATAAGGTTACAAGAAAAGCAAAGTAAGAGTCACAATCAAGATCTGCAATAATGCTTCTAAGGACCTCTTAAAATTAATTCCTCTTTCAACAGAAAAATCCAAGGACATTCAAAAATATCCAAGTGAATTGCTTAACTACAACCTATAAAAACTAACGCAATGCATGGATAAACTGTAGCATTTTTAAGAACTGGTTTCTTAATGACTCTGTACTGTACTAGTCACTGATGCCTACCAAAAAACAAAAATTTGCCTCCGAAAACTTTGTTGTTGCTGCACAACGCACATTCGTTGGAACACACTACATATATAATACCAACGCTTTTGAGAATTAAATATTTAACTAAAATAGACACACTATTACTGTTATTACTGTTAGTAACTACCTCAGTGATTTATTAAAATTAAATTACAATGTGACGATTTTTTTGGGGCTCCATACAAAAAATTTCCACGCACCTCAGGTGGTATGGTTACGCCACTGGAGCAAAGAAAAAGAGTTTTAATTTATTAAAAAGTTAAACTTTATAATGAAAAAAGTGAAGTATTTTTATTAACCACCACAATTACCCCGTGGTGTATTTTGTACATCGTCTACAGAAAATCAACTAATTCAACAATTTATTGGTAAAGCTTATACCTACTGATCTGAAATTGACTAATAATATCGAGAATATTACTGTAGGATTTCGCTAGTAATAATTAATTTATAAGGCTGATATGGTTTCTAGCAAGCAGATTATATTCCAAAATATTCGTAGTATAAAATGTAGGTATCAGTTTACTGTCATTCAGTGTTAGAAATCAGTAATCAGTAGGTACCTCATACAAATGCTAGTTCAGTGACGGACTAAGGCTACAGCTGACATTATGCAACATTGTAATTTTGGGTCTATTTTTCTATTTTTTTTTTCTAGTTTAGATCTATATCTAATAGATCTACTTAATTATTGGATTAAAAAAATAATTGGAAAAAATAATATACTAAATATTTACTAATAATATATATACTTAGTATAAAAATATTATACTATTTATAATTATATTAAATAAATATAATTTGTAACAATAAAACACTGAAAACTTCCACAAAATTTATTTTTAACTTTTATCACTATAGCTGTTTCGGCTGATTGCCTTTCTCAAGTGATCTATTTTTGGTATGCGTTTACACTTTATAGTCTTAAATGAAATGGGTTGAGAAGGGGCAGAACTGTTTGTCTCAAGTTGATCTTTCAGAATATATCTGTGTTTTTTAATTTGTTAATTTTCATAGATTCTAACAAAGATGGCTTAACTCGTTCGCTGCCGATCACGCGCCAGTGCGTGATGGTCGTACTTGGAAAAAGGCCGATCACGCGCCAGTGCGTGATATAGCTGTAAGCTCTATAATGTAGGTTTTTAAATACGGCTTATGGAATGAGTTTAAAAATAAGTGTCGGCCTGCTAGGATCGATCATAGGTTATGATTTACATTGCGCGGTTTTTGATTTGACAGTACCAGTGTATGTTGACAGTCTAGTGAAAATGGCGGAAAGTAATAACATTGTGGCAGGACCTTCTCAACCAAAAAAGGTAAAAATTGATTTAAAACAGCCTTTAAGTGAAAAAGAACTACTATATTTACTGGAACATGACAGCTCCGACGAGGACGAGATGGTATTTGGTGATTTGGATGAATCGGACGAAGTATATTCTGAGGATTCTGAAAATGATATTGGTGTACAACAGTACGTGTTACAAAATAATGATAATGAACGTCCACAAAACCTTTCTCATAATCAAGACCAGTCTATACAATTTTCTTTGAATCCAACCACAATGAAAGATGTTTTTGAATTTACTGAACACGAAAGATTATTAGTAGACGTAACTGGAATGACACCGATTGAATATTTTAGATTGTTTGTGACAGACGATTTTATTACAAAAATTTGTGATTTGAGTAACAGTTACGCCATTAATCTATTTTTATCTGAAAGAACATGCTTTAAATCCAGGATAACTAACTGGAAACAGTTAACTTCTGAAGATTTGTTACTGTTCATAGGCTTACTGTTACACATGGGCAATATTCGAATAAACCGTGTCCAAGACTATTGGCGACAAGATGAGTTATATAGCATTGGGATATTTCACAAAGTTATGAGCCGAAATCGGTTTTTATTGATAATGCGTTGCCTGAATTTCACGGAAAATAGAGAAAATGGTATTTTACCTGAAGACAAATTATTGAAGATTAGATACCTAATTAATTTTTTTAACGAAAAAGTATGTGCACTGTATTATCCAGGACGGGAGCTAAGTTTAGATGAGTCTATGGTGTTATGGCGAGGCAGACTTCAATTTCGCCAATATATAAAAAATAAGAGGCATAAATATGGCATTAAATTATACATGCTGGTATGGTTTTAAAATTTGCCGTTTATGCAGGAAAACTGGACGATCTGGGTGGTAAAGATCATGCATCAAAAGTGGTAATGCATTTATTGGACGGTTTTTTGGAAGTAGGACATAGTGTGTATATGGACAATTATTATAACAGTTTTTTATTAGCTAGAACACTATTGAATCATAAAACACACTGTACGGGAACTTTAAGATTGGACAGAAAGCATGTACCGAAGGAAATAAAAGACAGTAAGTTAAAAAAAGGTGAAGTAATGGGAAGGTATGCAGATGGAGTACTCATAGGAAAATGGAGAGATAAGAGGAATGTGTCCTATATTTCTAATGAATATCGAAACATAATGGTGGATGTACCAAATAAAAGACAACAAATTGTATCGAAGCCCTTACCGATCGTTCAATACAATAAGTATATGTCCGGTATTGACAGACATGACCAAATGCTCTCTTATTACCCGGCAGAGAGAAAGACATTAAGATGGCCTACGAAGATGTTTATCCACGTGCTGCAATTGATGCTTATCAATTCACACCATTTATATAACAAATACTCTACCCAAAAAATAAGTCTTTATGACTTTCGTATTCGAGTCATACAAAGTTTATTAGCCCCGGCCCAGAAGAGGGCAGAAGAAGACCAAGCACACCGACGACCCCAGAAGTTGGTCACATTATGTCACAAAGAGTGGCACCACCAGGTATTAAGAAAACACCTAGAAAACATTGCAAGTTATGTTACGAAAATGGAAAAAGAAAGGATACTATCTACACATGTAGGTCGTGCCCCAGTGAACCAGGATATTGTCTAGATTGCTGTACCATTATTCATAAATAAGTTACAAATGTTTAATCCACAGGGACATTTGTGGTTTGATCACTTATTTTAGTTTTTTTATTTATTTTATTTTGATCTGAGTAATATTTTTGTTTTATAAATTTTTTATGTATTGTTCGTTTTATTCGAATTAGTATATATAATATAATATAAATATAGTTTCTGTTTTCGTATTATAATAACGTCGTTTTATTGTCTCACTCTATGGCGTGATACGGCTAATTGAGATGAAATTCCTGGGACCACACCGATCACGCGCTGGCGCGTGATATCACAAAGTATATCTAATGACAAAAAAATTAGTTGACATAGCTTTAGTGCAACTATTCAAGCAACTTTTCTAAATAACATTTAAACGAAAAATTCAAAAAACGTTGTCGGCCCCTACTATATATTGCATTTTAAAGATCGGCAGCGAACGTGTTAAGGCCTTTATTTTGAATATGAAGAATTTGAAATTCATTATTAAACGAATGATTAGCTTCTAGAAGGTAAAGTGTCTATGTAAAATCTGTTTTTCTATTATTGAAAGCCCTTCGTTGAGCCCTGCTTTTCGTTTATTAAAATTTCTACCAATTTGGCCGATGTAAGTTTTTGGGCAGTCTTCACATTTAAGTTTATATACGCCACTGTGTAAAGGCTTTTTATTTTGGCTCTTGTTGTTGTTTTTTGCCTAAGTTGTTGTTCGTTCTAAAAGCTGGGGTTATTCCTTTCTTTTTTATGTGTTTATCTATTTTTGTTGATGTATTGCCTGCAGTTTTTTCCTGTGTTCCCGCAAAAATGGACTGAACTCGGATAAATATTCAAAAGCACGTATATAATTATCATTATTTTCACTAAAAAACACTGCATTTTTACCACCAAATGCTAAAGAGTATAAAGAAATAAATTTGATTGTTGCTACCACACATTTAAGTACCTACCTCCAATATTTTTCCAATTTTTTTATTTGTCATTAGTTTTTTAAATTCATTGTCAATGTATCCGGTAATTTTAGATCTTGTTGTAATTATTAAAATGGAGTAAATGTAGTCACTGGAGTTTTCATGCTCTAAAAACTGTTTATGTACATTTTTTCAATAATTCATTCCTTTTGTCATTAGCATTCTTTGCATATTTTTAAATATTTAATTAAAAATTGAAAAACCTCCTTTAGGCATCGAAATTTCCGGGCCCTAGACACGTATTTATGTTGGCTAGGCCCTAGTCCATCCCTGTGCAGCTTGTATACATGTTTAATAAATTCGCAATAGCCCAATATAATATTTGATAGTGACAATCCTTGCCTTTAACCAAAATTTAACTGGATTGTTGGGTTTCATACTTCACAGTCATAATTATCGTTGATTTCTGAGTGTAAATTATTTGATATATGAAACTGGAAACTTTATCCAGTGGGCTGATGTAATTCGCTTAATTATAAAGGACTTCTAGCATTTCTATTGGAAGCGTTAAAAACTTTGATATTAATTCCGTTTAACAATAAATACCAAATATATTATACTAAAGAGCCTTCTTAAAAAATCGTAATTGAGATAAGACATAAAGCTTTCTTCTTTTGGATAGACAAAATGTAATATACGATGATAGTGTGATTTAAAAAAAAAATTTTTCATGATTTTCAAAATTCTTTTTTTATGTAAGTAATTTCGTTTCAGGTATGTTTCTTAAATATATTTACAATTTAGCATAAGAAAGTTTGATAGATTGCTGTTTGGTGCAACCAGTTATAATCAGTTATGTTGCTTGAGGTTTAACGTTACCTCGCTTGGAGAGTAACGATAAGTATAATTTGTTTATTTTGAAAACCTCATGATCGTCGACCAGTTCGGAGTATTTCCACAGTCATATTAATGATTTTTATCTTATGCATTGTGCGGTATTTGGCTGTTCCTCTGATAACAAGATCAAGCGAAATCCTTGCCCTGACACGAGGTTTTTTCGTTTCCTTAAAGAGGAAAATTTAATTAAACAATGAGATAAATTTAACCCAAAGACGGCTCATATTAAAAATGTATAGAACGTTTTTTGTTTAGAACCTTTTTTTTAATCGAAACCTGTAGTTAAAACGTAAAAAAAAATTTTCACTTTCGAGATGGGGTGGCAACCACCCCTAAGGCTTTGTGGCGCACTTTGGTTTGATATAGATTTTGATCCTTGGCTATTATCTACCTTCTGTTAAAATTTCAAGTCAATCCACGCAGGACGAAAAAATTGCGAGGTAAAAATTCTTAATTCCCTGGACTATAAGTGGTTTGACAGCATAATAAAATCTTAGATTTATGTGTAGCTTTCAATTTTTATGATTTCAGAATCCAGCAGCCCGCTGAAGTATTGGATTTTTATAATATAATTATTTGACAACCTTTTGTTGGTCAACCAGCTACAGCAGAATTGAGCCGAAATACATAATATTTCGTATGTTCCGAATTTATTTCGTTCAATCTGTATAGTTATTAAGCAAGAATATTTACGCGATCGTAATATTTATTTTGAAAATTGGCATCGGACTTCTGTAAGTGACTGTTGTTTTAGGTATTTAAATTTAAGTATATATTCACCAATTATGTATAATATAAAAATTTTGTTCCTTCTTAAAGTTTATGAAAAGTGCAAGTATGTAGGTACCTAAATAAGTAAGTGAATTTTTTAACGATAGATATGTTAAAAAAAGCTGCTTTGCTATGCAAAAAATTAAAAAGATGAAGTGTATTAATACTCCTGTTGGCACTGTATTTCACGAAATTTATATATTGGTAGCAAACTTGATCACCCCATCCGTTCTTCCGTTCAAGCTAATAAGTCGCATAAATTGTCACCTTCGAGATTTGAACCATCCATGCAATCATACTTCAACTTTATTGCTATTTTAACGAAGACAAATTTAAGGGCATAATGTTTTTGTCAAAGTTTTGCGAATCCTTCTTTTTCTTCTTCTTCTTTGGCTTTTCCCATTATGAGTTCGCCGTTTTCGTCCTCCACAGCACTCTATTCTTCCAGTCACTTTCTCTGAGGTCTCTATCTATCATAGCATTTCCGACGTATGTTTTCTATCTTGTAGCAGGTCTTCCTCTCCGTCTTTTTCCCGGCGGGTCCCAGTTTAATATTCTTTTCGGCCACCTATGCCCTGGCATTCTTTGTACATGCCCGTACCACTTCAGGGCTCTGTCAACTTTTTTGTAATTGAACATTCTACTTCCATTCTGTTCCATATTTCCTTCGTTCTTGTTCTATCCGCCCCTGTGATTTGTAGACATCTTCTCATAAAGTCCAGTCCAACTGTTCTTATTTTATTTCGTATTGTTGTTGTCATTGGCCATACTTCCGCTCCATATAGGGTAATATTCATCACTATGCTTTGAAAGATCCTCTTTTTGTTTTCTTTGGTTAAAGTGTTGTTCCATATCACTCCATGAAGTGCTCTTGTGGCTTGTTTTCTCCGTGCTATTTTCATTTCTATATCTTTCATACAAGTTAAGGCGTTATCTTCCATTCTAATGACACGCATGTCTAGGAAGGGAATGCTATTTGTGAGGGGGTCCTCAAGTTCAACAGTGAACTGTAAATGAGGATCAAATTCATTAAACAAGGATAAGGTGGCCTGTATCTTATCAGGAGGTAAGGCCACCTTTTGTATAATTGTATTAATTGTTTCCATACAAATAGTTTAATACAACTTTATTATTATAAATTGATTAATAGAATCCTATTAAATTCAGTTCCAAATGTGATGAACCTTGGACTGTTGGAAGTTTGATCATCCTTCCCCTGTGGCTGGCTAACCATCACAACGTAGACTATTAACATATGATTTTTTAGATTGACTTTTCTTGTTTGTTCTTTATTTCATCTCAACTGATCACTGGAGGGAAAATGGAGTTCTCAACCACCTTTTCTTTCAGTTTTTGGTTTTTAACAGACAGTTTGTCGACCAAATTTGTCATATTTTTTTAATAAACCGCTGTATTGTACTGAAGTTGGTAGTAATACGCCTTGTAGTTCTGTCACTCGTTGACCTCTTGGCATCTGTCTTTTCACGTTGTTTTGTTGACGTTTAACAGCTGTTGCCTTCATTTCACCGGCAGCACTCGACAAGCTCTCAGTGGTAACTTCATTATTACTTTTAAATTACTAAATTTTTAATTAATCATTAGAATAATGCTACCTAAAGTTAAAATGAAATCTTAATTATTGATTTACTGTTGAAAGTGCATTCTTGGATCTTTTAGTTCTTTTCCACAATAATTGTGTTTTTTATATATGATAATTTTTTACTTAAAATTTTTTTACATACATGTACAACTACCACATGTTTTTTGCTGTGCTAATTTTATGAAAATTGTTAACTATATTTAGTTCAATTTATTGTTTATACAACATAATTATACAATGTCCATTGTCGTAAGCTTCTTTACAATTGTTAACATCACTGACTGCTACATATCTTTTTGAGGTAACATACTTAATAACTTTTCATTGGATGTTAGGTTTTTCATATTGTTCTTTTTAGATGAACTGATGATGCTATCAATTTCGTGAGCACGCTATCGTATGCTTTCTCTAAGTCGATAAAAGTCATATGTGTTTCAATGTTTTTTTCTTTGTTCTTTTTAATCACCTGTCTGATAATGAATATATTATCTAAACATGATCTGGCTTTTCGGAATCCGGCTTGTTCTTCGCTATAATGGTCTATGTGTTGTTCTAGTTTTTCTTTTATAACTGATAGAAAGATTCTTGCTATGGAAGGCATTACACTGATCCCTTTGTAGTTATTTGGTGACCTTTTGTCACCTTTTTTGAAAATGGAGGATATGTATGATAAATTCCACTCATCGGGAATCTTCTGCGAATCTGAACAAGCAAAAGAAATGTACATGAGTATACTTCATGAAATGAAGATAAAAAAAACAACAAAGGAACTGTCAATAATTCAAATATTGAGAAATTTCAGCCTGTGATAACGAAGAAACGTTTGGCTGAGAAAAGAAGCGCACCTGGACTTTCATGATTTTCTTCCATAAAAGATTGACACTGCCTGATGTTTTTCTATTTTTTACAAAAACTGTTTAGTTTCGTAGGTTTAATTTTAAGTACTAGTTTTTAGTAGTAAATTTTGTGACATTCATGGTTTTCTACCATTGCCCTTTAAAGAATCAATTATAACACAAAGAAACATTTACCCCTTGCAAAAGTATAACTATGTTAATCTATTCTAACGCATCGATTCTTTAGGGCAAGTTTCCTTAAGACGTCGGCAATTTCAACATCTGTCTATTTACTTTGCAGGAAATGTTCTCACGAACAAAGCAACGGATAGCGAATATGAGTAAACAAATTAGACCGTTTAATATCAAACATCAAACTATATAACTGCCATTTTGCTCGTCGTGGTTGTCTAGTGTAAATAATCGAGACCTAAACAAACCTAATTAAAGCCATCCAAGGCTAACTGCGACGACTATTTCGTTCCGACATTGTAACGTGTGTGTGCTGCTGGTCGGGACATGTTACTATTATGATTTAAAATTCAGGTGGCCACACACTACTACTTTAATTGCAATTTGGCGGACTGGAAATGTAAATAAATTTATGTAGTCAAAGTTTCGATATTAAATATGGCTACAAATATATAATGTTTGTAAAGCCGAATGTGTTTAAACTGTTCATGTTAACTGTATTATTTACAAAGGATTAAACCACAATTTATTGTAACAAAACTTTATTGAAAATATTCAGTTGTATAACTTGTTGCTTTTTATTAATTGGCATTCATCTCTCTTCTTCTTCTTGTAAAATGTTACATTTACTTCATACTGTTATATGGCGTAGAAACCTGGACCATAAAGACCAATGTGATAAACCGATTGGAGGCCTTTGAAATGTGGGTATTTAGAAGACTACTTAAAATTCCCTGGACAGATCACACAACAAATGTCGAAGTATTAAATCGAATGGGTAGAGAACGAGAATTGCTGCCAATAATAAAAAGAAGAATAACTGTTTATCTGGGTCATATATTTCGAAATTTCAAGTACCAGTTCTTAAAGCTTATTATGAAAAGAAAGATAAAAAAGGTAAACGGGGCATCGGAAGAAAGAAATACTCAAAACTAATGAGGAATTGGACAAACCTCGATGCCCATGCATTCTTTAGAGCCACACAAGATCGAGAGGAGTATGCCAGAATTGTCGTCAACATCCACTAATTCCGGAGTTCCCAACTAGGGGGGCATAGAGAGATGTCAAGGGGGGCGGAAGACGTTTGCGATTTTAGAAAGAAAAGAAAATAATCAAACAACATTTACAAATAATATTACAATGTAATGTTTAATTTACACGGATAAAATTAATGAAATTAAATATGTCAACAACCGTTTCAAAACCTGACACCAACGTCGTCAATCGCAGTTTATATAAGTTTCGACAAGCCACTACATGAAATCCGCGCGCAACCCCTCCGCACCGATTATCCGCATAACGTTCATTAGGAATTAGGATTAGATCATAGGTAGATAGAAAATAGTTGAGTACCTACCGGACGTTCATGAGCATCTGTGACATTTATTCACACAAATTTACGAAAAATTTGACGTTTCGGTATCAATTTGTTGCTGAGAAATTAGTTTGAGTGTGTATAATTATTGTGTTTCACTGTTAAAAGGTAAGTTTGTGTATTTACAAACTACAGTTGTCATTTTTATTTAATTTACTAAATTATTGATTGAGCTAAGATGCGTTCGTAGATCGAGCATTGGATCTTTTTTAACACATTACAATCAAACCTACGTGGCGAATTAATTTTGAAACGTTAAATACATTACGTTATTAAGATAAATGGGCATTTATAAATAGTAATTACATGTAGGTATTTTGCTTGTTTATTTATTACCGTTTTATTGTTATAGGTTGCAAAATGGCAGCGAAAAAAAGAAAGTTTTCCGAAGATTATATTAAGTTTGGATTTACCTTCATAGAAAAAGACGAGTTACAGTTACCTCAGTGTGTGATATGTATGAAAGTTTTAAGTAATGATAGCATGAGGCCCAATCGCGTTGAAAGACATTTGAAGGTACAACATCCTACTCTGGTTTTGAAGACGCAAGAGTTTTTTTCTTCTAAAGCAGAATCACTCAAGCGGATGAGATTGGATAAATCGGGAAGTTATCACAAAGGCGTATCGCAGCATCTCAAAGCTTCATTTGAAATAGCTGTTATGATAGCAAAGCAAAAGAAACCTCATACTATTGGTGAAGAATTAATAAAACCGTGTGTCCTAAAAGCCACGCAGATAATTTTAGGAGAAGATGCAGAGCAAAAAATGAAATCTATTTCTCTTTCGGATAATACAGTCAAGCGTAGAATCGATGACATTGCAGCAGACATAAAGTCACAAATAATCAACAAAGTAAAATTATCGCCATTTTTTGCAATTAGTTGCGATGAATCCACCGACACCGTTAATTGTGCACAGTTAATAGTGTATGTTCGTTACATCGGCGGAGATATCATTGAAGAAGAGATTTTATACTCCCAATCTTTGACAGCAGGTACTACTTCTGAGAATATATTTAATTCAATATCAAATTTTGTTGAAAAACATGACTTGGATTGGAATAAACTCATTGGACTTTGCACAGATGGCGCACCTGCAATGATAGGTGTACGATCGGGCTTAACTAAAAAGCTCAAAGAAAAAAATCCCGCAATGGTTAGTACACATTGTGTTATTCATCGGCAAGCTTTGGCTTCCAAAACATTACCACAGAAATTACGCCAGACTTTGGACTCGGCTATAAGGATTGTAAACTACATTAAGAGCAGCGCTTTGAACAGTCGTTTATTTACTTTACTTTGCGAGGATCTCGATTCTGATCACAAAGTTCTTCTGTTCCATACAGAAGTACGCTGGCTATCCAAAGGCAACATGTTGGCTCGCCTTTATGAATTGAAAGAAGAAGTAATTTTTTTTCTCGAGTTCAAAGAAAAACACGATTTCTTCACAATGTTCAAAGATGACACATTTCAATGGAGGTTGGCTTATTTGGCTGACATATTAGATGCCTTAAATGAACTAAACTTAAAACTTCAGGGCAGTAACGGCACTATAATAAGCAATTATGATTATATTCAGGGTTCATATTAAAGCTTCAACTTTGGAATCAAAAAATCTCTTCTGAAAATGTTATGTCTTTTTCCCGGCTGTTTGAAGCAATTAAAAATAATATACTTGACGCAAATTTGAAAGCTGACAAAATTTCATTTGCAAGCGCTGAAAGACGAATTTCGCCGATACTATCGAGACATCAATTCAGAGTCACCAATATGGCGTATGACAAGAAATCTATTTGTTGTTGATGTGTTCAAATTACCAGAAGAAATTCAGGAAGAATTTCTAGATATGATGGCTGACTCGTCCATGAAAGATGACTTCCATCTCTTGACATTGGAGAAATTTTGGATTAAAAGATTGCCTGTTAATTCGAAGGTTGCCTTTCTTGCTTTACGAATACTAGTTCCTTTTTCTTCAACTTACTTATGTGAGACAGGCTTTTCTGCTCTAGTTTTAATAAAAACTAAACAGCGAAATCGTCTTGATGTCGATAGCGACATCTGGCAAAAACAGATCCTAGAATCAACCAAATAGTACAGAATTATGCAATCTCAAATGTCTCATTAATATTTACTTTGTTAAATTTAATTTTTTTTGATAAAAAACATGTACTAGTTTAATTAAACTTTTAAAATTTGTTTATTAGAATTAAAATATAATTTTAAGTATATAATGTGCGTTTTTTGTTGTATTTATTAAAAAAGTAAAGGGGGGGCATGAAAATTTAATTTATAGTCCGGGGACCCCCAACAAAGAAAAGGTTGGGAAACCCTGCACTAATTGGATAGGGCACCATAAGGAGAGTTAACTTGACCTTTGTCTAAATTTAGTTTTTAAATCTTCTGCATTTGTAGATTCTTGGGATTCCTTTTAAATAGTCCCATAAAAAAATCTAAAAGTAAAATACTTTAACTAGAAACGTAAAAAATACTACTGTTATTTAAACTGTCAACCTTCTCTAGTTATGTATTAACTTTCCAGTTGTATCCTTTTATTATATTTAAAAATATTAGCCCTCGATACCTTTAAATTACTCATATGGCTGATTTTTATATTACCTACTCCAGCTTATTGATTCTATTCGAGGAATACCGCTTTATTTATGCACGGTAAGGTCTCGTTTTTAATTTCCATTGCAGATAATGTATTGATTCCATAGATAAATATTTGCTTAATTGAATGAATCGCTATATATAAGCTACGACAAAATTAAATCATCCACCTACTTCCCCAGCGTATATTTTAAAAAATGGTCGTAATGGCGCTTACATTAATAGTTAAATTAAATAATCTATCTTATAAACTTTAAATGGATTTATTTCGGACACTATCTAGTAGTTAAACCAATTACATAATAAGTAGATAAAAGGAAATAAATCATTTACACTTGAGTGCAAAACAATCGATTCAAAAGCGATATTTGAGATTACACCTTCTGATTTAATGTAAGAAGTATGAAAATAACAAGATGTAATGTGCAAACAGTAACTTGATTATTGAACTTACAAAAACTGCTATTTCATTATTTGGAAGACGCATTATAAAAACAATATGCAATACGAACAGAGTTTCTCAAATATTCATCATTGGAACTATCCCAAGAAAGACGTAATAAACAAGGAAATCGTCAATTAAAAAATGAATTTTTTTGTTTTTTAGTATCTGATATTACCACCCCTATTCCTAATTACACTTTAAAATCGATTTCGCATGGATCGGATGACTTTTCTAATAAATTCTTGGGGCATTGCTTGCCATTCATCATTAAGTGCAGCTCTCAATTCCATTATGCTCCTTGGTGCATGATTTCTGCTCCGGACCCAACGCAGGTTAAACCAATTACATAATAAGTAGATAAAAGGAAACAAATCATTTAGTACCACTTAAACAAGTAGAACTTAAAGTATATTTACGACAAGAAGAAAGTGTAAGATATTTTTACTTAAGACTCTTAAATCAATTCCCAATCGTTTCATAAATGGACTTCTCCAAATTAGTCTACTGTGACTTTATAAGTATGAAAATTCAACTTAAAATGTTTTACTAATAACTTCTTTGTCGCACTTTAAGAAAATTGTCGAGTGTCAGTAAAGTGATCAGTGACCATTGTAGTAGTGTCTGGGGGCTCGGGAGATTAAGACCTCGAAAGCCCGAGGAAGACATCAGAGAGGATGTCGAAAGCTCGGTAAAATGGATATCGACGCGGTTCAACCCGGAAGACTGGTGAGTTTATTATTAATTTTTGTAATAGTATTAATCTTAGCTCTAGGTTTTATATTTTTTTTGAACCTATTCTCTATCCTTCCATTGTTGGATATAGGTCTCCCCCAATTCTCTCCATCTTTCCCTATCTTGAGCTGTTCTCTGCCATGTGGGACCTCCTTGTTTCCTGATGTCATCTTTCCACCTCATCTGTGGTCTGCCTCTTGATCTCTTTGCATTGTATGGACGCCACTTTCCGATGGCATTGTTCCATCGTCCGTCTTGGAGACGTTCATTGTCTCCAGCCCATTTCCATTTCAGTTTTGCTGCTTGTTCTATCGCGTCTACTGTCTTTGTTCTGGTTCTGATCCACTGGTTACGTTTTCTATCTTTAAGTGATATACCCAACATTTGTCTCTTCATCCTTCTTTGTGCCTTCATTATCCTATCCAAATTGGCCTATGTAAATGTCCATGTCTGTGCTCTGTAGGTGAGCACCGGTATTATACAGGAGTTATATACTTTGCTTCGTAAGTATGGAGGGATTGTTTGATTTTTTAGAACGTAAGAAAGTTTGCCGAATGCTGCCCATCCCATTCTTACTCGTCTCGATATTTCGGCTGTTTGATTTTATCTGTTAGCTCTGATTGCTTGTCCTAGATAGTTATACTCATTTACCTGTTCTATTTTTTCTGTTTGTATTTTTATTGCCTCTTGGTCTTCCGTGTTTGTCATTACTTTTGTTTTGTTGAAGTTAATTTTTAGGCCTTTTTGCAGTGATTTTTCATTAAGTTTATTTAGCATTAATTCCAGTTCTTGTCGTTTCGAGGAGATCAAGAGTATATCATTCGCATATCTAAGGTGATTTAGGTATTTACCGTTAATACATATTCCTCTGTTTTCCCAATCTGTTGATTTTAATATCTCTTAGAGGGTCAAGGTAAACAGTTTAGGTGAAATTATATCGCCTTGTCGGACTCCTCGTTTAACTTTTATATTATCCGTTATTAATTTGTCGTCCAGAATTACGGTCATGGTTGCGTTTTGGTAAATATCATGTATCAATATCAATTGTCGGTATCTTGAATCTATTCTACTATTGACCAGAGCTTCTTCAACCGCCCAGTGTTCAATGCTGTCGAAAGCCTTTTCATAATCTACGAATGCTAAGTACAGCGGAAGGTTGTATTCATTGGTTCATTGGTTTTCTCAATTATAGGTTTCATATAATATATATATATATATATATATATATATATATATATATATATATATATATATATATATATATATATAGATCGTGTCTGGACACTTATATTCGCGTGTTGTTGACACTCCAAAAACCATTTTCACAGTGAAGGCAAAACTGCGCGGCGTGATGCTGAAAATTAAATTTCAACTACTGAGGACAATAATAGAGGTGCATATGTATAATTTTTCCATTCCGTTTTACGTTGAGGATTCCGGCTTGTCCGGATGCACTTTCGGTAAGTTAATAGCGTGTTTATAAGGACAAGCTCACAAAAATTCTAATTTTAAATGGTATCCGTATAATAAGAATTTAAAAAGCTTTCGCAATTTTCTGCAATTGGAATTTGATGCAGCTGGATGTGCAACAAGTAGTTTTTTAATCAGTATTTAATTGGTTTTTACTCTTTTTAAATAAATTAAAAAGGTATTTTTGATTACTGTTTTCGTAATAATTAAAAAGAAAAATACTGTTCTAAAGATAATTTCTTGTGGCATCTTAATGCAATTACTATTTTGATTGGAAATATGCCAATTAATAATAATAAAAAATGGCACGTTTATAAAAAATAAAAATATTTTTTACATAAATTACGGAATATTGAATTTAATTTAAAATACTTTTAAGTTTTTGATTTAAATAATTTATTTACAAATGCCAATAGATAAGATTTTAAAAATAATCAAAACAAAATTAGAGAACGATGATACATTGACAACTAGCACAAGACCAGCTATAATGGAGTTATTGACATTATGTACTAAAAATACCTATTTTCGAAGCCATAAGCAACAGAATATGCAAAATAAGAATTAGGGGAATTTTTTTCAAATATTCAGTAGGTAATGCCCATGCACCCACAGAAGATAAGCTAGACAAAAAAAAAGGATGAATTTTACGAAAAACTGGAAAAAATAATACAGGACGGCCCTAGAAAGGATATAAAAATAGTACTTGGAGATTTCAACGCTTCTTCTTCTTCTTCCTTTTAGTATGTAGGCTTTAAAGCCTGTTTTTTCTTCAATATTAGCCTCCTAAATAGTCGCACCATTTTTTTTTTTGGTCTACCCATACTTGGTCTACCCATACTACTAGTATTTAAAAAATACTAGTAGTTGGTTGTCTGGTTAAGGAAGGGTATCCGTTTCGTAGTAGGTATTCATTTCGTACCAGGACTCCTTCGAAGGAAAATGCCTTCGCATTTTCTTTTCCATGTAGTCAATGCTGTCTCTAAATATATTTTGAATAGGTTTGGAAATCTGGAACAACCCTGCAGTAGCCCTTTTGTTGTTGTGAAGTCTCTGATGATTCTTGTTCTTATTTTAATGGACACTTTATTTTCTTTATACAAAGCTTTTGTAGACTTTATGACTTCTTTCCGTACTTCTAATTTGTACATTGCCTACCACAGTTCTGACATTGATACAGAGTCATACGCCATTCTTAGGTCCACAAATGCCAAATGTATATCTCTATTTTTTTGCTTTTTTCTTTCCGCATATTTGTTCTAGTGTGTATATGTGGTGTATGCATGATCTTCCTGTCGTGAAGCCTGCCTGATCCTCCCCTATTTTGCCTTTTATAGCTTGCTTTGCAGTATATCTTTTCTTACAGTATGTTTCCATATAATCTTCCCACTGATGATATTACGATAATTCCTTTGTAGTTTTCGCATCGGTTTCTCTTTCGTTTCTTAAATTTAGATGTCATATATGCCTCCGTCCATTTCTTTGGAAGCCGTTCTCCACTAATTGCTTTCGGAAATATCCATTTTATCATCTGGTGTAATTTTTTTGAGCCTTACTTTATAAGTTCAGGTGAGATGCCTCCATGTCCCGGTGCTTTCTTATTTTTGATTGCTTTTATGGCCGTTCTCATTTGCCTATCTGTTATTTCTCTTTCTTGTTGTGGAGATCTGCTTCATCTTCGCCTGTTTTCTTTTTCAAGGAATTATGGTCTTTGTTCTTTTAATAGTTCCTTGTAATAGTCCTTCCATTTTTTGTCCCGTATATTTCCCAATTTAATTTTTTGTTTTGAGTTTTGCGTTAATCCTCTCAGTACTTTCCATGACTCAGTTTTTGTACCTCCTACACAATTTTCTTTTGTATGACGAAAATACCATTTGCATAACCAGACATACCCCAAAAACATATCCCGTATCTTAGCCTGGACTCTACGAGTGCATAATAAATCATAATTAGCTGATTTTCCGTCAGAACATATTTTAAATTTCTAATTAGATAGTTAATAGAACTCAACTTCGAAACAACCGCTCCACAATGCAACTTCCAATCCAAACTTTCGTCAATCCCCACAATGCAACTTCCAGTCCAAACTTGCATGTTGTTAAAAGTAAGCTGAAGATTTTCCAAGTATTTTTGTTTGTTGTAAAAGTGTATAACTTGCGTTTTCTGCATTTAGATGCAACGAGTTATCGCAAAACCAAGAATATAAAGGTGAAAAAAAATTATTACATTGATGTTGTAGGATTACGTTGGATTTGTTAGATAGAATAATTGGCGTATCATCCGCATATATAGTGAAATTTACCGCTCTGTCCACTTGTACGATGTCGTTAATGTAGACTACAAAGAGAATTGGTCCTATTATAGATCCTAGGGGAACACCCATGTTTGTAGTAACAAGACTAGATCTAAACTGGTCACACAATCCTCGATCCTTGTCTGCAGGCTCACATATTGTTGTCTATTGTTTAAAAATGACATAATCCACTTTAAAGAGTTTCCTATAACACCTATCTGTTTTAGTTTTTTAAAAAATATTTCATGGTTTACACAGTCAAATGCCCTACTAAGATCACAAAATATTTTAATAGGACATTCGCCTGCATCAATCAGACTGGTTAAATGAGCATAAAATGCATGAACTGCCGTATTAGTAGATTTATTTTCTTGAAATCCATGTTGATTTATAGTTATGATATTATTGTTTTTTAGATAACCATTTAATCTCTTTAAATATCCATACTCAAATACCTTTGAAAATATACTGGGAATTGTTATAGGCCTATAATTGCTGACCAGTTTTGGATCTCCTTTTTAAAAATGGGAACTACTTTTCCTGTCTTTAAGTAATTAGGAAAATCCCCATTGCAAAAAGACAAATTGGTTAGATAAGTTAAAGGATTGATTATAAAAGGTAAGACTTTTTTCACCAAATATGCAGGTATCTCGTCAAAACCACTAGAGGATTTGTTTTTAAGTTTACTCTGGAGGAGTTCGATCAGTTCCTGTCCAGTAAATGGGTACAATTGAAAGAAATTTTTATGATCTGTAATAATTGACTGACTGTCTTTGTCTACTGTATTACCTGGAATTTTCGACACGATATCAATGGGTGCATTTTTAAAAAATGTGTTAAAAGTGCATGCTACCTCTTGGGGATCTGTTATTATATTATTGTCATTATACAGTAAAAAAGTATTAGCATTGTTGTTAGCACTTTTTGAGAAATCATTGACAACTTTCCACGTGATTTTATTGGGACTATCAGACGAAGTAATGATTTTCTGGTAATAATCTTTTCTTGTTTTGGTCAAAAGTTTTCTATGTTTTTTCCTTTGTTGTTGATAAAAATCTCTAAGAATTGGTACTGCCCTTAATAAAGCGTGTAAATTTCTTAATTCAAAACTATTATAGACCTTTGCACTTCACTATTAATCCATTTATTTTTAGTTGTTTTGATTTCTATGATTTCTATGATTTCATCGATTTCTATGTATGAAGAATCCGTTGGTGATTTTTAGGTTGTTTAGTTCGCATAATTCAATCAGACGTTATCCGTTATCGTTTTGTAAAGAGAAAAAGACAAAATATCAAACAAAACGTTTTTATTTTGACAATGTAATATTATAAGAGTGTCTTATGTTTAAATAATTTAATGACTATCATTGTGCCAAAATCGTTAAAGAGAAATATACTGGTCATTTAATGTAAAATCTTTATAAAGCAACTATGTTCAACCAATAGAGTTAGGCAAAGTTGGGAGATCTGAGTTAGTATATTTGATTTTCATTGAATTGTGCTTGTTCGCTATAAACCCATACGTTACTGCTAGATCTCTTTTTATTAACTTTCAACTATCCAAAACTTTTGATTCGCATTTCAATTCACATTTATGGGAATTTCAAGCACATTGTGATTGTATTATAATACTAAGTTTGGAGTTTTAGTGGCGAAATTTACGAAATGTTGGAAATGCATTATAGGTGTGAGCTTGGTGAAATAGATTGAAACTGGTAAATGTCTGTTCGTGTTTTATTCGTCATAAAGCTGACTGAAACTTTATGGTCACGTTTTATTAATCCTGTGAAGAGTTATTTGTTAGTTTGTTAAGTGTGGTAATTTATTGTTAAAACGTGTTAAAACGTAATTTAAAAGTAAGTGAATAATTTGATCGTTACTTGATGGAAATTCATTTTATCTAACCCTGCCTTTGCAAGGCAAAACAGACGTTGCAATTCTTATAAGGCACAGATTGTAACGACTATTTTGCTTACCACAGGGTAAGAATATGGGGGGACAAGATTGGGCAAACAAAATAATCGAAACAAGTGCATACGACACTCAGTTGGTTGTTGGAGAGCTGGGTCGTGGATAAGTTGAAGATATTGGGGTTAGATTGGGGCAACTACAAAAAAAAGAAATAAAGGAGTACTTATACAAATCTCTTGGGACAAACAGAATGAAAATAAACGGAAACACCTCAAGAAATTTAATATAGGGTGTCACTTGAGGTGCCTAATTATACCTATTACAACCACTAGTTGTAACTAGGGAAATAATTATAGAACATCAAAAATATAGAAAAAAAATCTTTTTCAACTAAAACTCAAAATAGATCAGAGAAACAAATTAAACATTTATTTTTGTCTCACCAAACAGTTTTCAAAAATACAGCTTATACAAAGGCATATTATATAAAAATAGCTGTCAAAATACAAATGAAAAAACTTACATATCTGTTTACAAAAGGTTACAAAAACCTTGAAATGGTTCCTAGCAAATAACGTGGCCAATTTAGATTAAAATTTTATGGATATCCTTTTGTGAAAAATAAAATTTAATCTTTACTATAAAATCAAAATATCTTTTACAAAAGAATAAACATCAAACTGCCATACGCCAAAACAAACATTTTTAAAACAGGATAAAATTATGACATGACAGTTTAAACCACGCCCTAACATAATATTTATTTTAATTACAAATATTTTTTTTTTTAATAATTTATAAAAGAAAGCAAATTTTGTCTTTTTAAAAGAAAATGTCTATTTTTACTTTAAAAATTAATAACGTAAATGTTACCTCAGTTCACACATGTTAACTTAAACTTTTGAACAACTGGCTAATTTCTATGGGGTATCTAACTGCACATCAACTGAAAGCTTTATTGGAAGCTGAAACTGGCACATTAAAATCAAAACTGCTTCAATATCATTCTACGTGAGGTGAAAAGGCATCTCGGAAAGGAACTGGATTTCTCAAAAAACGAAAAGAAAGCAGGAACTAAACTCGTTCACTTCTCAAACATTATAAATCTTCAGCAAAATCAAAACAGTGGTTAGTGGTCACTCTTTCAGAAACGACATATTCCACCATTCCACTCCACCATATATGAAAATTCCACCATTTTTGGCGAATTAATGCCGGCTTACCACATCACAATTAAACGACCTTTCCCTTCGAGCAAATATTCATCACTTCCTTTCAAATGTTTGACTCAATTCTCACATGTCTGCCCCGTTTCTAATCAAATCTTAGACTCTACATTGTAGCACGTCTGCCCTGCTTGGAACTTAAATCTCGACTCCACATGATAGCACGTGTGCCCTACTTGGAACTTAAATCTCGACTCCTTTTGCTTCGTTACATTTTACAAGAATCTAGCCAAAAATTTCCCTTCCGTCTTGAAGCCTGTCGCCGACCCACTTAAAACCAAAACAAATATTCCCTCCTCTTATCGACAAAAAAAAACAACTTTTAAATGTTCCTTTATTGCCTAAACAAACAAATATTCTCTTTTTTTTTACCCTCGTCTAATAACGAAAAACAACTTTAATATTAGCGGAATTCATGTTTATTGCGTTTTTAACGAAGAAAACAAATAAATCCTTTTTTTTATCAGGGGGCATCATAAATTTACATAATACAAATTAACAAAATAGCACGTATTTTAAACTGGAGTTCTACCTGACTTGTAACTAAAGGTTCGATATTTGAATCTAAACACAGACAAAAAACATCTATATTTACTTTTGAATTGGTAGAAATATACGCATTATTGATTATTCTAACCGGAATATTAGGGGGACTTCATGTAACATAATACCTCTTTGGCGACAAAAAAAAACTTGTTATTTCACTTAACATTGCAACACAGAGATAAAAACATATTTCCAGCGTAAATACGCACTTAAAAATTTCGTCAAAAAAAAACTTGAAATATTATTTCGATTGTTTTCTTTGGTAAAAACAACAGGAGCGTAACACAGAAATCTTTTCTATACACTTTAAATAAAAAACGCTACAAGATTAAGGTAAAATCTGGATTTTGGTTTTGTTAATAGAAATCTTTGAATTTCTACTTTCGTGATTTTAATTGTTGTATATGTACATGTGGGGTATTTGGGACATGTTATAGAGGTAGTATCTTTCATTGGAACGACCACATCAAGCGTCATAGACGGAGATGGTTCTTGATAACTGGTCCTCATAAGACAACTAACTCTCACTTATGGTTCCACGTGCCACACCCTGGAGAACTGCATTCGTCTGCAGGCTAAACTAAGTGGGGGTAGCCAGATATGGCGAAAAACCACCGAGCGATTGCCGCTATAAGCAATTCCCCACCTACTGGCCAACAGCTTCGGGCGGACGAGCTGGTTAGTAAAACGGCGTTCCTTTGTCCTGAGATCGAGAAATCGGTCTCAAAGGCAGATGAACCAGGAAGATGGTTAACGACATAGGGCTACAAAATACCACAGAAAACCACTGTAGTAAAGGCTCACGAGAGCATCCCTAGTACAATCATCATAGCTAGCAATAACCAAATGACTAACCTTACTGATCATGGGCCGCGGAAACTAAGATCCGGCAGGGAAAGTAAATCACAAGTTAGCCACAGGGCTTCCCAGGTCGTAAGCCAGCGAAATCCCAGTGATGTAAATAATGGAACATTTTTAAAAAATATCACAAGAGAAAATATGAAAATTGCAACATGGAACGTACAAAGCTTACTACAATCAGGTAAAGTAGATAATACTGCGATAGAAATGGAAAGATTTAATATCGAAATTCTAGGAATAAGCGATGTACAATGGCCAGGGTTTGGAAAACAACGGACTAGAAACGGAGCTATACAGATAACTATACAGATAACATTCAGATGGACACAGCGGAAATTGCATTCTGCACTGAATATACCTACCTAGGAATTGATTTCGACACCACAGACACAGAAAATAGGGAAATTAGAAAACGAATAACCCAGACCCGTAGAACAATTGGATGCCTTAATGGAGTTCTTTGGAGCTCAGAAATTGGTAAAAGACGAAAATACAATATATATGAATCTCTCATAAAAAACAGCTTAACCTATAATACAGAGATATGGAGACTAACAGAAAGCAATAAAAGAAAACTTGAAGCAACAGAAATGGATGTATCTAGACGATCACTTCGAATATCTAGGGCAGACAGAATTAGAAGCGATGAAATAAGAAATCGGATGGAGGTAGATGGATCACTGGCAACAGACGTAGAAAAGAAACAACTTATATGGTATGGCCATGTTCAAAGAATGCCAGAAACAAGACTACCAAAAATCGCATGAAATGGATACCACCAAATCGTAAGAAAAGAGGAAGACCAAAAAGAACATGGAAGGAGGGAATAACAAAGACACTGAGCTTCCTAGACTTGACCGAAGAACAATGGAATGATAGAAATTCGTGGAAATTAGGCATCGGACAACGACGCAAGACGTTTTGAAACCGATATATATATATATATATATATATATATATATATATATATATATATATATATATATATATATATGTATATATATATATATATATATATATAGTTCAATAGTGCCACAAGTCCAAAATACAATAATTTCCAGAAATGAGCAAAACGTTCTGTAGCAAACGAGTTATGCCTTGTAAATAATTTATTTTTAGAATGACTGGCTTCAAAATTACAATTTAGTTAGCAAATTATACAGTTATTCGCTGGATCTTATTACAATTTATTAAAAATAAAACGTTAATTATATTTTGATAGTTATGGCGATATTGCATTGTGAAGAAAGTCATTTATAAAACGATAAATAGGAGATACGGCGGCAACATAATAAAAAAATCAACTAGTTCTTACAAAAAATATTTTTATTATTATTATTACAAGTGTGTATGAACATTTTTTTTAATTACTATTAACCAAGTCCTTATAAAAATTGTGATGAACAGATAATATTAAGTTTTTATTGCACAGTTTCAAAAGGTGTTGCTTGGTTTTTGCGGATATCGATGGAGGCTTTATGTACGCCTTTTTTAAATCGATTACTGCTTCCACAGTTGCTGAACGCCCCCTTGTCGATGCTTTAAAATGGACCTCTTCGAACTCATCGACATTATAATCTGTTTTATAGAAGAAAGATCCAGGATTACTTTTGACAACTTTAATAACTTGGATATCATTCCAGACTACCTTTTTATCTTTTGTATTCTTTGTAAAATTTCCTCCAATTTTTGAATTGAGATTTTAAAAGTCATAAAAGTCTTCTGTTGACATTTCTTTTACATTGTAAGGATTTTCTTTTTTTTTTGTAGATCTTATGATGACAGACCATTGTGCAGGAACATAAATGGGACCTGTTTTAAGTATTTTCTTCTTTTGCCTCTCAATAGTTGCGTGCATGGGGTCCCCTTCATTTTGGGTATGTCCCACTGTTAAAAATGTATGTGTGATTGATTTAACATTAATTTTTCCAATTGCATAGAAATACATGGTAACTATAAATTTATTTTTATTTTGCCCATCACAATTGTCGCTATAAAATATAACGTCTTTATCATAACAATGATTTAAAAGATAATCAAACAGACACGTAGCTATTTCGTTTGAGCCGCGGTTAGCAATAGCCTCGTGCCAAAAGTAACAGTAACCAGTCTTTTGTAATATCTGAAAAATTGTAAAGTTGAAGCAGTTCAGGCGGCATTTAAAGTAGAAGCTTGAAACATCTCCACAAGGTGTAGGAAGGATCGCCTGCAAATCAAAACAACCTACCAATACTTGAGAATCATGTTTTGCTCTTGCTAGATATTTGTGCCATAGAGCCTTTAAGCGTATACCCGAACTACTTTCCTCGCTAATACGACACTCAGTCCTAACTGCAAGACGCAAGAGTCTTGCAGGCTTAGTCTTGTTCTTGCTTAAATCTTGCACGGTCAGTCTTGGTCTTGCGAAAACGCAAGAACAAGACCAAGACTCCAAGACCAAGACCGATTTTGGGCAACACTAATTATTTATAATTACTGACAGAGCGATATTTTCATACAATAAACATAATAATTTTTTTTTTTCTATTGGTCTCTCATTTCTAATCAATTGAAAAGAAAATCTGCGGTGCTTTTTGCATAATTCCATACATACCTAATGCATACATAGGTACATTAATATTTAATACAGTTCTGTAATTATATTTTAGGCAATGTTAAAAACTGTACTGTTTTGATATTAGTTCACAAATTCAAACAAAAAATAAAATTTTGAAAAGTGTATAATTGGAAAATATACCTGCTCTATGTAATCATGTAGATTTTCTTGATCTTCAAATGTATTTGCGGTATGATTGATTGCACGGGTAACGCAACCGGAGTAAGCTAAAAAATTACATACATTAAGTAAAACCTCACTGTGATTTTTGTTGAAATACAAACCTCCGTCAACACAAAGGAGATGTCATTCATAACCTCAGAAACCTCTGAATTGTCTCTCAGGTTCTCATCATCTTTAAGATAGCTTTGCAAAGCTAGTCCAGGCATTTTTCTTGCCCTTGACATCGTGTTTGATAATAAAGTTAATAATAATATCACTATACACTGTTTTCAGACTTTAAATCAAATAATTGTACACTAAAAACGTGGATACCTCGTGCATAAATAATTGAGAACTGATAAAATCGTACCACTAATCTAACAATTTTTGCAGTTGTGGCAGTATTGAATTACATCGGTTGTATTGTAGCGGAGTGTCTTATCGCCACATCTCCTAGTTATGGCCATATTGCATTTCAAAACCCTACAGTGTAATACCGAAATATCTTACTTTATACTTATCCAAGACAATATTTCAGTTAAGGTTGTATTGCATTAGATGGGGTATCATATATGCAATCTTTTTAAAGCGTTAACTCAAAATTGGAATTTTTAGAGTTGTGGCAGTATTGAACTAGATGTACGATATATATATATATATATATATATATATATATATATTATATATATATATATATATATATATATATATAAGTAATTTAAAAATAAATATTCAAAAAGTGTCCCACACCACCCCACTTCTCCCCTATACTAAAATTGTTGAAAATGTGTTAATTTTTAGCATTTTAGACGGTAATAGAGAGCAGTACAGGCAGAGTTATTTATTAATAAATATTAACTTTGTACTATGTGTAGTTACTAAATTTGTACCTACTCTCTATACTTGATATATTGTTACGAAAATAACAAGCGTCAATTTTCATAAACGAATCAAAATAATTCACCTACTGTCTCCATTATTCACTCGTAGTTCGATGTAACAAAATATAATCCAGCTTTCGAGATTAAGAAGTGACTTCTCTCGCGAACTTCAATAGAGTAAAGGCAAATAATATTTTCCATTGAAATGCGATCTATTAATCCTAATGCAACTTTTCCGCTCTAACAAGAGCAGCGACATAACGAATTCAAGAAAATTTGCACGTACATGTTACCAAGGAAGGGATTTTGCAATTTTCTTGAATATTTTACCAGCTATATATCACAGTGTACGTACACCAAGAGTGCTTTTCTAATATTATTTGTTACGATGAACGAATCAAATACTATACAATACATTTGGAATCATATAAGATATCATTCTTCATATGTAAAAACAAATAAAGTTACTGTGGACACTAGAGAGTTTAAAACGTTACTTAAACTTGCTTTCAAATTACAAAAAAATCAATACTAATTGTGTAAAGCATGTTAAGTCCTAAATTTAGACATATCACTCGTTACACTTAACATTATTTAAGCAACATGAAGACTCAGTTACAGAAAAATATTCAACAACGTTACACAGGCACAAAAAACAACAATGGATGACTGATGAACTCCTGGAATTAATGGAGCAGAGAAGGACTGATAGGTAACAAGACAGAATATAAGGAAAACAGAAACTAATTAAACAAAAAATAAAGGTGGCTAAAGAAAAATGGATGGAAGATAAATGCAAGGAAGTAGAGGAGTTGAATGAAAAACATGATACGTTTAATATGTTTAAAAAAGTTAGAGAAGTATCTGGTCTTTATCATAAGAAAACTCCACATACTATAACCGATTCGTCGGGAAAAATGATAATAGACGAACATGAAATTCGAACAACCTGGTGTAATTATATAAGTGAACTGTATAATGATGATAGACCCGAAGAACTGGAGACTTTAGTTGAAAGTGAAGGACCAGAAATACTAAAATCAGAAATAATGCATGCTATAAAGTTAGCAAAGAACAAGAAAGCCGTTGGCCCTGATAACATACCGACAGACATGTTACAGCTTATAAATGAGGAGAACATTGGAATACTGGTCAAGCTTTTCAATGATGTTTATTCGACTGGTGATATTCCTGAAGTTTGGTTAAAGTCCGAATTCATAACACTACCAAAAAAACAACGTCCGAAAAACTGTAGCGATTATAGAATCATAGGCCTTATGAGCCACACTTTGAAAATATTTCTACGCATTATTCACAGTAGAATCAGAGATAAATATGAAGAAGACCAGGATGAAACACAATTTGGCTTCAGAAATGGACTGGGAACTCGGGACGCCCTCTTTGCACTAAATGTATTATTGCAGAAATGTCGAGATCAAAGGAAAGACGTCTTTGCTGTATTTATTGACTATAAAAAGGCCTTTGATCGAGTACAGCATCAGAAATTAATTACAATATTAAAAGATAAAGAAGTTGATAGTCAAGACATACGATTCATAAAAAAGTTATACTGGCGTCAAACAGCGACAGCTTGCATAAACGAAAAATCAACAGAAATATATAAAATACAAAGAGGTGTCAGACAGGGTTGTATACTATCTTCACTGTTATTTAATTTATATTCATATGGAATGGGGCGTGAAAGTTAATGGAATTCTGATAAATATAATCAGATATGCAGACGATACAGTTATTTTAAGTGATGACATGAATGGACTACAATACCTGTTAAATGCCATTGATACAGTGGGAAGAGAGTTTGGCCTAAACATAAAATGTTCAAAAACAAAACACATGGTGTTTAGCCGTTTAGCACATCAAGATGCACGATTATATGTTGATGGTCATATAATTCAAAGAGTGTCCAGTTTTAAATATCTTGGTTGCCATATTACTGAACAACTAGATCCAGATCAAGAGATAAAATGTAGAATCGAGATAGCCCGCACGACATTTTTAAAAATGAGGTCATTCTTCTGTAATGATAACTTGCAACTTCAACTTCGAAAGCGCATGGTTAAATGCTACATTTGGTCAGTCCTCTTATACGGTATCGAAGCATGGACATTAAAAATATCCACCATTAATCGTCTGGAGGCCTTTGAAATGTGGCTGCACAGACGTATACTAAAAATTCCATGGACGGCTATGCTGACAAATGTGGAAGTCCTTGAGAGAGCAAATGCTGCTCGCGAGCTGCTTGATAACATAAAATGTAGAAAGATGGCCTATTTTGGACACGTAGTAAGAGGAGACTGATATAATATTCTTCAACTTATTATGATGGAGTGGACAGAAATAAGGAAAGCTGAGTAACTCTTTAGAATAGCACGAGACAGAGACAGTTTCGCCATGTTAATCGCCAACGTCAAGGGGACTTGATAGGGCACGTTAAGAAGAAGAAGACTCAGTGTGTTAAGTCCCACAATCTTGCGCCTAACCCTGACTTAACACACTCTGCACTAATAAGTTATTACGTTGACTCATTGTATACTCACAAATAGATTATATAACCATAAACAACAGATATAAAAACACAATCGAATCTGTGAAAACGTATCCAGGAGCGATATAGGATCAGACCAGAATCCAGTAGTTGCACAATTCCGAATAAAACTTCACAGAGTACAAACACCTAAGCCCAAACAAGTAGTAGATATCAATAATCGTTTAAATGATGAAACAATTAAATATCAGGTAGAAACAAGCATTCAGGCAAATCTTGAAAAACTTGAAAAGACAGAGATGATACCAGAACTAGACATTAATAAACACTGGGCCATTATTAAAAAGAACGTGCTGGAGCCCGCTAAAAATATGCTGTAGGGAAAAAAAACCAAAGAAACAGAAAGAATGGATGAGTGACGAAATTTTGTTATTGATGAATTCTCGAAGACTATCGAAAGGTAAAAGTGAAGAACAGTATAAGCAAATTAACACAGAGATCAAAAGAAAAATCCGCGACGCTAAAAAACAATGGTTACAAGACAAATGTAAGGAGATTGAAAACTTGGAAGCCAAATATGATTCGTTCTATCTTTACAAGAAAGTTAAAGAAATGATCAACAATAGAAACAGGAAGCAGATAGTACTTATAGACCAACAAGGGAACATAATATTGGAAACAGAGGAGAAACTAAAACATTGGCAGGCATACATAGAAGAACTGTTTGACGATCAAAGGCAGCCTCCTTGTGATAATTTTCCATAGAAGGCAGGTCCAGAAACAAGCAAAGAAGAAGTAATGCAAGCAGTGAAGTCATCAAAGAATATCAAAGCTCCAGGACCAGACGAGCTACCAGCGGATATACTAAAGTTGATCGACGAAGATCCAATCCATTTGTTAGTAGACTTATTTAACAAGATTCATTAAAACCGTATAATTCCTGAAGAATGGCTAAGATCAACCTTTGTCCGTCTTCAAAAGAAGGCACATGCTAAGCAGTGCAGTAATCATCGCACGATCAGTCTGATAAGCCATACCTTAAAAATATTCCTCAAAATAATTCACAATATAATTTACACAAAATTGGAAGAAGATATCGGAGAAACTCAGTTTGGATTCCGGGAGGGATATGGAACTTGCGAAGCATTATTTGCCTTTAACATCTTGACACAGAGGTGTTTGGATGTGAATCAAGATGTATTTGTTTGTTTCATTGATTACAACAATGCGTTTGATAATGTCAAATATGACCAACTTTTAGAGATCTTGAAAGCTAAACAGTTATACAGTCGCGATATAAGAATAACATCTAGTCTGTATTATAATTAGAAAACAGTCGCACGCATCGAAAATAGTACAACAAATGAAATTCAAATTAAAAAAGGAGTTAGACAAGAATGGCTGTCATCTTAATATCTATTCGAAAGAAATTATGAAGAAAGCATTAGAGGAAAAAGAGATTGGGATAAAAGTTAACGGCCAACCAATTAATAATATTAGATACGCAGAAAATACGGTTTTAATGGTGGAGACAGTAGAAGACCTACAAGCCATTTAAACAAGGTAGTCACAATTAGTGAAGAGAAAGTGTTAACAGTGAATGTCAAGAAGACAAAATTCATGATTATTTCAAAAAAACAAAGATTGAGTGCAAACCTGTACATTCACAATAACAAAATCAAACGGGTGCACAAATATAAAGATTTTAGAACAAGTGTTAATAACAACAATGACATCACAGAAGCAATAAAAACTAGAGTTGGAAAGGCTCGAGCTACTTTTGTTAATATGAAGGACATTCTGGGAAGTCATAACATTACCCTAAACTTGTAAATGAGATTGGTTAGATGCTACATCTTTTTAATACTACTGTACATAGTAGAGACTTGGACTTTAAACAAGAGCAATTTCGATAAACTAGAGGCCTTCGAAATGTGGATATACAGAAGAATTTTAAAAATACCTTGGACAGACAAAATAACAAATAGTGTAGTTCTTCGAAGAATGAACAAAGAACGGGAATTGTTGACCACTATCAAGAGAAGAAAGTTGGAATATCTTGGTCATGTGATGAGTGGGAAAAAGTACCGATTGCTCCAGTTAATTATCCAAGGAAAGATTCAGGTAAAACGAAGCGTGGGCAATTTAAGAGACTGGTTCCAGTGCACATCTAACCAATTATTTAGAGCAACAGCTTAAAAGATACGAATAGCAATGATGATTGCCAAACTTCGTAGCGGAGAGAGCACTTGAAGAAGAAGAAGAATTGAATTTTTATAATGTATACAAAAAAGTATCTCTTGTTCAACAAAGTATGACTACATTATGATTTTTTACATATTTTTAAGTAAAACAAAAAAAAAATACAAAATAAAAAGAAACAGCAAACAAAAATAAACAAAAATCTGTATACTTTAAACATTGCAGTAAATAGACATGACAATACTTGTTATTCTTTGTTGATTCTGTCTTTCTAGATTTATTTGATTATGATCCATGAATATTCCACCAAATAAATACACTTGAAAAATTTGCATCTGTCTGTCACTCCAGACTATGCTTTCCACTAGTTAATGGAGATAAAGCGAACGCATTTTGAATTTCAAAATTTTCTGACCCCATTTTGATTAAACTAAAGCTAGAACTTTTGTTTGTCATGAAAGATTTCATAGATAGAATATTAAATTTTCTGTTCACGAGAAGTGACGTGAGGAAATTCCGAATATTTCAAAGAGGCGTACTTCCCATCGGAAGCAAATGATTGAAAATCAATTGAGTAATATTGTAAGTAGATGCATCGATGCAGATAAGTTAAATTGCTACAAGAGAATATTATATTTCATTCAATAGTATTTATTTTTAAAACGGAATATTTTGAGAATAAAAAAAAAGAAATTGAATTTATTTTCTCCAAGACTCTCTCAAGACTCAAAATACCTAATATTTCCTTAAAAATTACAAGTATGCTGCCGTCCTTAAAAACACCGCATATGCAAAAATTATGAAAATTTAGTTGGGCGAGAAAATTGGATCTAGAGAGTTTATATTACATAATTATTTAAAAAAGTACATTATTTACAATCTCAAAAATATATTCTGAAAAATAGACTCAACCTAGCATAACTCTAACAAAGATAGCTTAGAATCTATGAAAATCAACAAATTAAAAAACACAGATATAATTCTGAATGGTCAACTTGAGATAAACAGTTCTCCCCTCCTCAACCTATTTCATTAAATATTATAAAGTGTAAACGCGTGCCAAAAATAGATCACTTGAGAAAGTGTAATGTAAACATAGCAAGAAAATAAATAATAGAAAAAATACGGCTAGTAGCATAAGGGAGAATAATAATCATTCAATTAATTATTATATATTCTATATTAAATACAGTAACGTATACATTTTTAATTATACAAAGAATAACAATTGACTTAGTTTGACACAAGCCCGAATGTTTAAGAATTACGAAATCTGAAGACCTTCGTGAAAATGAATACAACGAAGCCACACACCATCGCATGTTACATTCCAACACGTGGAACAGTACAGCAAAATCAGCAAAATAAACTAGGAATGTTCGCGGGACATAAAAACTAAAAAAATTGGTCAACCAGGCAGTCAGTGATAGCTGGGCACCGTGACTGCCCGCTCAGGCAGTATTGCCGGCATTGGGTCGGACGCGATAGCGTCCCGTGCGCGCAGGCAGTCGGTGTCTTCGGGCAGAGTTGTTAATACGAGAGTCGGCACCAGGTGCGGATTAGGCGCGATTGTTATATTTCGACGGGGTATAGTTCCATATAAGTGTCGGGTACTGAAAGAAATCCGATTTCCAGAGGAACTGAAAGGCGTATCGTTAGCTAGAGCCTAAATACGCGAAAGATAACAAAATTCTATATACTAACCCGAGTAAATTATAGTATTACAGATTGTCACCGCTTTACTTTCTTGCTAAGATCTCTTTTCGTCTCCCTTCGCGCCGAACGAGTTATTATTAATTATATCTGACAGCTTGTTAACTTAATTGTAAACCACATAGTATATTCAATACATTTGTAGACTCTAAAATTGGTTTTTATGTTCTTTTCGACCGATTCAGACAGAGACCAGAAGAGTACCGAATTTCGGCTTATACATTTATCCGGCTTTTAAAGTAAGCCCATAGACTCAAACTCTTTACAGAACCTGAGACCTAGAAGTTAACCCCTATTCCGAAGTTCCTTACCTTCTCGTAAATCCACGAAGGCGAGCCAGCCCTCCAGACTAGTGGGACCAGTATTCCTTGCAGGGATAAGCATCCTTTAAGGTTCATATCGAGAACATTACAGTGGTGACAGCGGAGCCCCAGTAGTTATACATTTGGCGACAGCGGTGCCCCGGTACATTACATTTGGTGACAGCGGTCACCCTCTTTAGAAGTCTTAACCCCTCTACCGCTTCTCAACCTTCTCGCAAATATAACATTACAAAAGGCAATCAGCCGAAACAGCTGTAGTGTTAAGAATTTAAAATAAATTTTGTGGAAGTTTGAAAACAAAGTTTTCAGTGTTTTATTGTTACATAAAATGAATTTCCATCAAGTAACGGTCGAATCCATCAATTGTTTAGCCCATTTTTTCTTTACAAGAAGAAGAAGAAGATTTTGTTTAGCGTATTGTTGCATTGGGACAGTTTGGCTTTCCTGTAGATAGAAATTGACAGAATTGCGTCACATTATTAAAGATTATTTGGACAGATGTGATAGGGACGTTAGGATTTTCCAGAATAATTTGCCTGATCTAAAATGGGCCAAATCGTTTATTAACAGACATCCAGGTATATCCCGACGCTTCGCTGAGAATATCAAGCGTACGAGAGCTGCAGTAAATAAATAATATACCGATTGCGAGAGGGGTTAGGCAAGGTACTCACAGATCATATTCAGAAAAGCCTTATGGGAAAGAAAAGAGGGAATAAGAATTGGTGGAGAAATCATAAACACCATGAGATTTGCAGATGACACGGTAATTATGGCTGAGAGTATAGAAGATCTACAAACTTTACTAGATGCAATAAATAGTGAATGCATTCAAATGGGACTTGACATCAACACAGATAAGACCAAATTTATGATAGTATCAAGGAGTCCAATAAATAATGAACAACTAACTCTTGGTGGACAGCAAATAGAGAGAGTGACAAAATATAAATATCTGGGAGCTTACATCAACACAGAATTAGATCCAAACCAAGAGATCCGGGTACGAATAGAAATGGCAAGGGCAGCGTTCTTAAAATTCAAACAATTGTTCTGTAACAAAAATCTGAATATTGCGCTGAGACTGAGGTTTGTTGAATGTTACGTCTGGTCGCAATTATTGTACGGGGTAGAAACATGGACACTAAAAGCGCAAATAGTTAAAAAGATTGAAGCCTTTGAACTTTGGATATACCGGAGAATGTTGAGAATCCCATGGACTGCCAAGGTCACCAATGAGGAAGTGCTGAGAAGAATGGGTCGAGTCAAAAAATTGTTGAGAACGATAAAAGTACGCAAGACTGCATACCTTGGACACATACTAAGAAATAATAAATATAGTCTTCTGCAGGTCATCATGCAGGGTAGAGTCGATGACAAAAAGGGAATAGGTAGAAAGAGGAAGTCATGGCTGCGAAATATTCGAGACTGAACAAACATGACTGTAGACGAATTATTTCACGTTGCAAAAGACAGAGAAGCTTTTAAAAATGTGGTCGCCAACCTCCGTTAATGGGGACGGCATAGGAAGAAGAAGAAGAAGAGAGCTGCAGTAAATAAGATAATGGTAAGGAGTTACTTTGAAAATGTAACGACCAACATATTAGAGGTGCCTTCAAAGAGCATATGGAATTTTGACGAAACAAACCTTACGGATGATCCAGGAAAAAAGAAGGTACTCGTGAAGGCAGGTTGCAAGTATCCTGAATCAATTCGAAATGCATGGAAGACATTAATTTTCGTCATGTTTGCAGGAAATGCGGCTGAAGAAGTGTTGCCTCCATGTATTGTTTATCAAGCCAGCACGATGTGGACCACGTGGACCGAGAATGGGCCAAAAGGAAGTCGATATAACGCTAGTTCTTCCGGGGTGGTTTGATAGTAATATATTTACTGATTGGCTGGAGCTTCAAATGATACCTAGGCTAAGAAAATTAGAAGGAAAAAAACTCCTAATATGTGACAACCTTTCTTCTCATTTGACAGTTCATTCGCTCAAATTATGTCGAGAAAACCAAGTAAGCCTAATTTCTTTACCCCCTAATAGCACACATTTAACTCAGCCTTTGGACGTGGCATTTTTCACCCAGTTAAAAAAGCTTGTAAAAAAGTGCTATCGGACTGGAAAATACCAAATAAGCCATTAAAAATACAAATATTCAGAAACAGAACTTCCCACCATTGTTAGTAAAATTAATGGAAATTATTGCACCAACCATCAAAGATAATTTGATTAAGAAGATATGCAGACTACACTGCAGATGCATTGCAGGAGTGTTTAAATGCAATAAAAGCAGGAGAAATTTCACACCGAGAAGCAGAGAAAACGTACATCATATCAAGTAAGCCTAATTTGTTTACCCCCTAATAGCACACACTTAACTCAGCCTTTAGACGTGGCATTTTTTCTCCCAGTTAAAAACACCTGAAAAAAAGTACTATCGGACTGGAAAAATACCAAAGAAGGCATTAAAAATACAAATATTCAGAGACAGAACTTCCCACCACAATTGATAGAAATTATTGCACCATCATCAAAGATAATTTGATACCCGGTTTTCGCAAATGTGAAATATTTCCTTTGAATGTTGAGGAAGTTTTAACCCATATACCTCAAAGTTTAAACAACACAGATATTGTAGAATCCGCATTTCTTCAAACACTTGAAACACAAAGATTTTTGTCAACTCGACAAAGATCTTCACTACGACCTGCACTACAGCAAATGATGAGCAGCTGCCAGAATCTTCTTCTTTTAGGAGAGAGGACACACTTATTTTAAATGATGATTCATTAGACGATCTTAACTTTGATGAAATTGAAAAAGAGTAAGAGAAAGAAAGAGAATTCATAAATTTTGTAGAAGATAAAGACTATCAAACAAATGATTTCCATTTTGATAAGGTAGTAAGAGAAATTGGATGTTTTGTGGTCTTTTCTTTCGAAGGACAGGTCTATCCTGGACAAATAGTTTTCTTTAATACTGATGAAGTTATAACCTCGGAAATCTTTTTTGGGTGGTGCTAGAAATATAACCAATGGAGGCACTGCGGACGGCAGCCAGATGGTTGGTGGAGAGCAAGTCGTGGGTTCGAAACTAGCTTTTGGAACCGGGAATGGATCCAACGGAAGAAATAGGTAAAGATAGGATAAGAGATATTAGAAAAGATACAGAAATAAACAAAAAGATAGATGGGTAAAATAACCAAAGATAAGAGAAGATAGAAACAGGGCGCCACTCAATTTTTTGGTGTTAAGGAGAAAATTAAGAAAACCTTAGAAAAGAAAAGAGATAAGAAAAGATATTTAGGTTCAGAGATCAAACCCAAGGAAAGATACCAACAGTAAATTATCAAATAAATCTGATCAACGCAATATATAAACAAATAATAAATATATTAAGTATTACACTTACTTACCTACGAAACTTAATCAGTCTGATCCTTCTGCAGTTCAAAAGCATAATAATATTTAAAGATAGTAATTGTTTAGAGCTATTATTTTATCAGGGAACTTAATTACTATTTATAACTGGGAATAAGCCACATTAAAGATAAAAATACATTTATTGACGTTTCAATTTCCAATTCGGAAATCGTTCTCAAAATACAAATAGTAAATTAAACAAATTTTGTTTTTTGTTACATAGTGAAAAAATTCTTCTGCTAATTTAATTTTATCTGACTCATTTATATTGACAATTCAGACATACATTATGCATTTTAAAGTAGACGACTTTAAAATGATATTGCCAATATTGTTGAGTTGCGCTCCTGGGACGACTTTACTTATAAGATAGTTCATTCGATTACATGAAATCAACTTTAACTTGAGAATATCCGTCAGAAAAAATCATAGCATGTAATTCGTCTTTAAAAAGACAAACACATGACATGATGACAGTAAAATTCTCCTGTTAGTGATTCCATAGTAAATTATGAGGGATGTATTTATGTAAAACATAAATGATGTATCCTCTATATGTTACTGACTTACTAATACTGGTATTTTCTTATTAATAACTTCCTCTTTCAATATTGGTAACCAGATCCTACTACATTCTGCCGAGGAATTTGCGACACAATTGGCCTCATTTAGCATAATTAGAGCCATTTTTTTTTTTTTTTTTTTTTTTTTTTTTTTTTTTTTTTTTTTTTTTTTTTTAAATAACGTAACATAAAATCAGAATTTTGATGTTTGTTGAAGGTAAACTAAATTCACGAACAAATACTTACAATGTCGGGATAGTATTATGAGGTTTTTTTCCTGGTTTTTCCCTCATAATTTACTATGGAATCACTAACAGGAGAATTTTACTGTCATCATGTCATGTGTTTGTCTTTTTAAAGACGAATTACATGCTATGATTTTTTCTGACGGATATTCTCAAGTTAAAGTTGATTTCATGTAATCGAATGAACTATCTTATAAGTAAAGTCGTCCCAGGAGCGCAACTCAACAATATTGGCAATATCATTTTAAAGTCGTCTACTTTAAAATGCATAATGTATGTCTGAATTGTCAATATAAATGAGTCAGATAAAATTAAATTAGCAGAAGAATTTTTTCACTATGTAACAAAAAACAAAATTTGTTTAATTTACTATTTGTATTTTGAGAACGATTTCCGAATTGGAAATTGAAACGTCAATAAATGTATTTTTATCTTTAATGTGGCTTATTCCCAGTTATAAATAGTAATTAATTTGCAATGCCACAAGAAAATAGCTTCAGAACAATATCAGGGAACTTGTTAGGAGCCGACAAATAAAATACATGCATAAAACAATAACAATATATTTAACACAAAATTATGATGCTGCTAAATGCAACCCAGATAATAAAAATACACAACTATGAAATGGTGTTATATATGTATAAAATTAAGCTATAATGTAATAAAAAAATACCTTTACCAAGATATATAAGGCAATCATATACAAATATAGTTTGGCGTATCTCGAGATATCATAGGAAAGATAATGAACAAAAATTATAGGAAATCCAAAAGATAGCAAAAATTAGTTAACTCTAAATTTACAAAAAAAACAAAAAGGTTACAGGAATGAAAACATAAACCAAACCGCACTTGGTTAAGTCAATTAACTATCTCGCACTATTATTTAATAAAAAACTGAGACTTGTATGTTCATAGGTAATATTTATAGAAATTTCTTGAATGGTTCAATTACATTCAAAAATCGGCAATCTACAGGTGAAGATATAGATGATACGTCCAGATAATGGCAGGTGATATGGTACCATACCATATTACTCGCCCAGATAATTGTAGATAAAGATTACTTACAGTAGATCTTGACGAAGGCAGCTTAATTCACTGAATTTAATACTTTTCTGGTACTAAACACTGAATTTAATAACCATTAAAGGTAGTGTAGAACTATATATAATTTAATATAGTCTAAGGAAAGAAAACTCAAATATGAAGTGTACACACACTTAGAAAATAATTCACAGCGACGATAAGATAAGAAATATCGTGAGCAAAGCGCATCACGAGATATCACTTCACTCAACAAGAGCCCACCGAGAAGTAAGTTGGTTCCCTAAAAATTTTCCCCAACTATCCAAGAAAAAAGAAGAAGAAGGTATATCCCTCACTTAAAATTATCGGACAGTCGTATGTATTTCTCAGAAGGTAAGGCCTTAACGACTATTGGAAAGTTTGAGGTAAAATAATCGGTATTAACAATTGGACCTGATAATATTAAAATCCTTAGGATTATATTGTTGTCAAAAGATACGGGCCTTCGGCGAAAATTACCAATTTATGAAAAAGAAACTGCATACCGGAAAGCATTTGTTCTTTTCATACAGAGTATTAAGACGGAAGGATTAAAAACCTTTTTTAATTAGGGAATTCTATTTCAGCTTGGTGTCTACAATAATATTTTCCTATCGTAAACACGGGGATTCCTAATCATCGGCGTATCGCACGGGGGTAAAAGGAATTAAAAATAATTTGATATATTAATAATAAAAAAATGTTACAAAGTCATAAATAATGCAATGCAAAAATCGCTGAAAATGTGGAAGTCGCCTCCAAAGAAAGCAGACATACTCTTGGTCCGATGTTCTTGGATCTATTAAACGTCCCAAACAAGTAACAAAAGGGGGTATCGTTTTCTGTATCTGAGCTGGCTTGTTCGTACAGTGTCTAAATATGCAGTTGCACATTTTTGTACAACGCTATATTCAATACACATAATATTAGGTATTTTTTTCTAAAACCTTATTAAGTTTTAAGAAACTGTTTTTCGTTGAATATTTGCATTCCTAGTTCTTAAGTTTTTGAAAGGTACATCTAGTTACATTTTATGAGGTACCTTATCATATTTTTGTGTAATTTATTAATATATTCCAAAATATGTTTTCTGTAATAAATTTAAAAATATATTTTTTTCCGTGTTTTTTTAATTTATTTTGTGAGATGGGGAACATTAAACAAAATGTTTGCTTAACATTGCACCAGTGATGTAAAAACTAGCGATTAGACTTTATTTTATGATGTGGGGCAAAGTAACCTTTGGTTATGGGAAACTTTGCTCCACATAAAAAAATATTCGTTATTTTTGAGCTTTAAGTATTTAAACCATGATTGTTTAAAGTATTCTTTACAAGTCTCTCAATTTTTTCAACATTTTGTTAAAAATTCTTCAGAGACCTTTAAAAACGGAACAAAGTAACCTCGGTTTACGGTTCTTATTTATATTGCTTGTCCCTCACAATGTGGCAATATATTATATGGTATACAAACCGATTTTTTGGTCTATCTGACAATGTATACACTGGTATACAATCCAAATTTTTGACATATAGATGTCATTTTTGTTGTTGTTATAGTATATTTGTATAATGCTCAAACAGCAAACGTACCAATTTTCAGATTTAGATTCAAAATTAACTTTTTGCCAAGTTAAGGGATAACCTTATTTAAATGCTGCCTGCTCCCGAGGCTGATAACTATCCAGTTTGTTTATTAGTCGGAATGTAATTATTTTACAAACAGCTTATGCAAGACTGATAACAGTCCAATGGGTACATAGTTTTTTAATTTATACGTATTTCACTTTTTAAATATTACACAATATAAGATTTTGTAAATAAAAAATTACCAAAAATGCACTCATACCATGCAAGTCATAAAACCAATTAAAATTAATGAAAGGAAATTCATTTGTCGAAAATGTTCCTACCTTAATTATATTATTAGCTAAAAATTAAAACTCAGAAGACTAATCTTACTCACCACAATTCGTTGTAAATAATCCCAAAGTTTATCGTGAAGTTCTGTTCCCAAACCACAATAAGAAAACAAACAATGCACACTTCACAATTGTCCAACCAAAAACGTCCAATTCGCGAACTTTAAACTTTTTGTCAGTAAACTTTAGCAATTAATTCTAAAAACAAAAACCGTGATTTTCGCGAGTTTAAAGAACTTTGATACGGCCAACACGATGTTGCTTCGCTTTGGCAACTCACGTTGAAAATAGCTCAAGTAGAATTGGGAATTGTGAGTTATTTATAAGTCCAGACTATTTGGTGGGAATTGGAGGTTTCTTATGAATCGGTCGTATTGAAATCTATAGGTGTCTATGTGTATGGTGCGTGTATTTGGTATTGGAAATACGCGAGACGAAATATACAGTGTAACTAAAAAATTTTAACAAATATCCCACTGGCACTTAACCACATATAATTAAATAACTCTTTTATTTGACCCCATTTTTAATTACATAAATGGTGACCATGACTCTGACAGACATCTGGCTAAAAAAAGCTGTTTTTGTCAATCCGGCACCTAAAAAATGCAATAAAACAGTTTTTAATAATAAAACAATATTGTAATGTCATTTTTATTTAGTGAAAAAAAAACAAACTGTATGACTTATAACAAAAACAAAAAAAATAGTAACATGTTTTATAACACAAAATTTTTAAAGTCATATTCCGAAAAAAATTAAACATATAAAAACAAATATAATTATGTATGTTTAAAAATAGGTACATTTGATATAAAAAATTGTTAAAAACAACATAATTGCAATTCTTCACAAAACCTGCAAATCACAAAAAACGTTAAAAATCTATTGTTCTGAAGCTATTTTCTTGTGGCATTTTAAATTAATTACTATTTAACTGGGAATAAGCCACAATTAAAGATAAAAATACGTTTATTGACGTTTCAATTTCCACTTCGGAAATCGTTCTCAAAATACAAACAGTAAATTAAACAATTTTTTTTATTACATAGTGAAAAATTCTTCTAATAATTTAATTTTATCTGACTCATTTATATTGACAATTCAGACATACATTATGCATTTTAAAGTAGACGACTTTAAAATGATATTGCCAATATTGTTGAGTTGCGCTCCTGTGACGACTTTACTTATAAGATAGTTCATTCGATTACATGAAATCAACTTTAACTTGAGAATATCCGTCAGAAAAAAATCATAGCATGTAATTCGTCTTTAAAAAGACAAACACATGACATGATGACAGTAAAATTCTCCTGATAGTGATTCAATAGTAAATTATGAGGGAAAAACCAGGAAAAAAACCTCATATTACTATCCCGACATGGTAAGTATTTGTTCGTGCACTTAGTTTACCTTCAATAAACACCAAAATTCTGATATTATATGTTTCGTTATTTAAAACACATAAATGATGTATCCTTTATATGTTATTGCCTTACTAATACTGGTATTTTTTATTAATAACTTCCTCTTTCAATATTGGTAACCAGATCCTACTACATTCTGCCGAGTAATTTGCGACACAATTGGCCTCATTAAGCATAATTAGAGCCGCTTCTTTGATTTTTCTTTTTTTACCATCCGTTTCTTTTAGGACTACATTTGAATTATTCCATTGAACACTATGTTCATTATCCCATGCGTGTTTACATATTTGAGATCTATCAAATTCTCTATTTTTAATATAAGATTGATGTTCACTTATTCTAACATTTATTGGCCTTGATGTTTCACCTAAATAAAACTGATCGCATTCACAAGGTATTTTATAAATGCAATTCTTTGTCCTTTCTTGTTCATTGTTAGGTTTGGTTTTAGACAAAATAGATCTCAACGTGTTTGTTGTTTTGAATGTTGTTGAAATGTTGAATTTATTTCCTATCCTTTAAGTTTTTTTGATAATCCTTTTATGTACGGTATTGTTATTTTCCTCGAATTATCCCTTGTGTATGCTGTAGGATCTCGTTCTAAGTTGTTCTGTTCTATTCGATCGATTGTTGAAAATTCCTTATTTATAAACGATAAAGGATAATCATTTTTTAATAAAACAGATGTTAACAAATGTTTCTCCTCCAAGACGAATTTTCGTTAGAACAAGTAATTTTGACTCTATCGTATAAGGATTTAATTATTCCCTTTTTTACATTAATATTGTGATTTGATTTGAAATTTAAAACATCCAGGAAAGGTAGCGTGTTATTATATTCCTTTACCATAGAAAAGGAACTTTATTGAATTTTTTTTACCATGATTGCGAAACTTGAGTCCTTAAAGAAAAAGTGTTGGTTTGAACAGAGAGCCACAAATGCTTCATTAATGGCTCTCTGTGAGAAATATGTGTGTGCTCGGCTACCCAACTGCCGATTTGGCAAAATAAATTTTGCTTTCCTCGCCAGCTGAGCATCAAAGAGATGTCTGGCCATCAAGTCCATATATACCGCACATGACCTCGGTGCTCTGATTTCCCGAAAATATCTACATTTAATCTGCCTGAGGGGCCTAATCCGCCATTAGGGTTGAAACAAAAATCCTGACGGGATCTTTCGGTTTATTAATGTCGATTTATTCTCTTCTTCTCCCGATTCTTTTTTAATTGGATATTCTTTCTTTAAATCGTGCTTTAACTAAATAGTGATCCTTGTCTATGTTTGCTCATTTAAATGACCTAATATCCAATAAGTAAGAGCAGAGTTTTGCATCGATGATTATATGATCTATATAACTATATGATATAGTTTCCTCATGAGAAATAATATTAATAGAAATCAGTTTTGTAAATTGTCAAAATAACGTCTTTTAAGCCTGTTATGCATCTCTCGTATATTTTACAGGTAGAATAAATGCATAAATCGCCCACGTATTAAAGAACCTATATCTACAAAATTATCCATTGTTATTTTGAGATTTATGAGAATGTTGATTTATTCTAATTTTAGAGATTTGACTGAAATACCAATTTCACATTCCGAGTTATTTTGTAAATAAAATAAACATAAATACTATTAAATAATTGATTATATAAGACAGTAAAGTTGCCAGTGAAGCAAAACTAATTAGGAGAAGAAACAACTTTATTAATATTTATTTAAAATTGGAAATTGATTTGAACTGGAATCCAGACCATTGTAATAAATGGTCAAAATAATAATACTGTAAAAGACGATACATCGCATTGCAAATATGTATATTTACAATTAATTTTGTTTCGTTATAGCTAATCCTCCTAATTTTAATTAATTTTAATGAAAATGGCCAATAGCCCAAAACCAAACCTTTAAAAGTTTACTTCTTTTGAAGTTACTCTGACTACCATAATATTTCTCTTGGTATTTAAAGCAACTACTCCTCTATCAGATATCAATGATTAGCCGAGGTCGTACTTGCATGAAAGAGATTGAAATGAAAATAGCACGGGGAAAACAAGCCACAAGGGCACTTCATGAAGTGATATGGAATAACAATCTAACCAAAGAAAACAAAAAGAGGATCTTTCAAAGCATAGTGATGAATATTACCCTACATGGAGCGGAAGTATGGCCAATGACAACAACAATACGAAATAAAATAAGAACAGTTGAACTGGACTATATAAGAAGATGTCTACAAATCACAAGAGCGGATAGAATAAGAACGGAGGAAATATGGAACAGAATGGAAGTAGAATGCTTAATTAAAAAAAAGTTGGAAAACAGAGCCCTGCAGTGGTACGGGCATGTACAAAGAAGGTCAGGTGAAACTCCTAATGATGAGACTTAATTTAAAGATTCTTTTAGAATCAAGACTTTTAATGTCATCATTGATTAGATAAATACTAGCATAACAACAAAGTTTTCCGATCAAAAGCGACTTTCTCAAGATCTGTCGTGTTGTAATCCAAAATGGTTTCCTGAAATAAAAAAAGTTCTACCAAAAGATGCAGCTCAATCGTATCAAGAACATCTTGAAAAAATAATACTTAAAATGTTTGATGTTACATAAAAACCATGTAAAGTTTGTATTAAATGCTCTTATACGCGCATTTATTTTTTTTTTTTTTTTTTATTAGAAAAAGATGTCGCATCCACCAAAAGGTTATTAGCGACGGAACAAAATATAAAAAACAAAGTTAAATACCTACAGATTGTACAAAATGTTTATGGATCTAAGATTATTCACTATATTGTTACAGGAACAGTTTTGACCTAGAGCCTTTAGTAGAACGTTTGGGATCCTGTAGCGCTGTCTTTCTTGGTCATATTTACTACAAATTGTTAAAAAATGTTCGACTGTTAATGGGACGTTACACTGATCACATATAGGTGGATTTTTCTTTGTAAAAAGGTAGGAGTACGTTAATCTGGTATGTCCTAGGTGTAAACGCTCAACCGCAATTTGTTCTCGTCTATTGAGCGACAATGGAAATCACTGAGACACATTATTATTTTTGATTTTATTTAGATTGGAATTAGTTTGAGACCACTCATTTTGCCACAAACACCACACTTTATTTTTAAAATAAGCTTCTAAGTCACTAAAAACACACTTGTCTATCGGCTGCGACAAATCACTTAAAATTGCCTCTCGTGCAGTCCTGTCAGCTTCTTCATTTCTTGTTATTCCGTTTGAGGGAACCCATAAAAATTGGACGCATCTTCCATGTTCATAAGAAATAATAATATCTGGAGAATATTTAGATAAAAGAAGCTGTAGCATAGGGAGACGATGAAAAAATCCATCAATGTTCCATTAAAGTATCGAGTTGAATGTTGTTAACAGATTCGGAGTTAGATGATACTGAACAATTGTCTACAGAAGAGTCACTATCTAAGTCAGAAATCTCTTTCTCTAAATGGTTGTATAGTTTCTTTTGAAGTTTTGTAAACTTGCTTTTTGTAGATCTATCATTTGCATATTGATAGCTGCTTTGTAAAAGATGGAATAAACCACAGATATCAGTTGTAAATTCTTTGACGTCGCTAATAGTGTCGGAGGAGCCTTGGACATTATCAATCAGTAAGGACAATTGGTGGTAATTTAAAACGAATGGTGGGGTATGATTATCAATGAAATTTTCAAGAGTTTCCCGTGTAGATGGGACTTTACATGAGCGCGGTTTTTTTGGTTTAGACGGTTTGGGTTTTGCAAACAGATTTTCTGATGAAATTACTGAGTCTGAAGGAGGCGTGACGATCTCACCAATACTGCGTTTTATGGAAGAACTTGTGTTTTCGGAATTGTTATTAGAGTTTTCATTTAGATGCTGTGGCTTTATTACATTTGGAAGTACTAGAGCAAACTCCTTGGTAGTGACAGAACTCGAGCTTGAACCTTTATTTGTAACATTGGTTGAAATGGTTGTTTCAGAAAATTGTCTTGTATCAGTTTTATTAGAATTTTCTGCAGTTGTATCTAATGAAAAAGGAGCTGATAGATTAGAGGATATTGCTTCCGAAGTTTGTGAAAACGGTATTGCTACTGAATGAGGTTGATTGAAAGTGTTGTTATGAGTAGGAGCGTTAGTAATTTCTTTGTCATGGAGATTTGTAGGTGTAGGTGATATGCTTGGATTTGATGATGGATAACTTGATGACTGCTGGGTGTTTGGTACCTTGTGTAGTATACTTGTTGAAGCTGTTTGATTTGGTACTTCATTGTTTGACTCAATATGAGTTGATTCCGTTACCGAACTGTTTTTGCATTGGGATGATATGTGCCCTGTATTTTTGCAAATAAAGCAGGTGAGTGTACCTTGTGACAAAAATATGCGGTAAGGTGTTTGGTCGAAATTTATTAGAATAGAATCTGGAATTGGTGATGTTATAGGGCTTATATAAACTTGCCTCCGAAAGCTCAATATGTGACTATATTCGGGAAGAGTCGAGCTAATTTTCAGTAATGTTATTGGAGAAATAAGCTTTAAACCAATATTCTCTAATTCTTCAACTAATACTTGATGAGGAATTGACGGGCAGACTCCAGACAAGACTAGTCTTTCTGCTGGAGAGACAAGTCTTCTTGCTGTTACTGCTTCGCCGAGTATTTCTATAGAGCCATATTGTGTCATGAAGTTATCTACTACGGTCTTGTTCGCCAAATACATGCAGATTCTATTATGAGATAATCTAGATGAAAAAATAATATTTTTTGGGTTGATGATTGTGCCCAAAGGAATGAGATAATCCTGCAGTTTAGCATTATTGATACAACTAAATACAATTGCTTGGTTCTTACTCGGAAAAGAATATGAAGCGGCTGAAGCATAACTGTTTGTTATATGTGAACGTTGATTTACTGGACTGGTTAGATCGGAAGGTGTGTTTACATTGTGTGAAGTCATTTTGAATTGCGGTAGCGAAGGCCTTACTCCGACTCTGGTAAGTGAAAAACCAGTCGCATGCTACTATAAGCTACTTATAGCAGCTAACCTCACAAAATGATTGTATGGTAGTTTACATTTATTATTTGACTTTTTCTTTTCACAATAATAAAATAATAATTACGTATAGATGACTTACGTAGTAGTATCTAGTAGATAAACACTTTAATTTTACAAAACTGTTTACTAAAACCACTTGTTTTTATTAAAAACTAGGAGTACGATATCAATACAACTTAACCGTACCTTGTCAGGGCCGGTCCTCACGCGCATTTATTGATATAATATGTACATATTATATATACAGAGCTCAGCAAAGCACTAGTGAAGTGAATATTGATCAGTGTAGTAGTGTCTGGGGCTCAGAAGACTGAGACCTCAGAAGTCCTGAAGAATACATCAGAAAGGAAATCGAAAGCTCGGCCCAATAAAAATTAACGCGGTTCAACTCAGAAGTCCAGTGAGTTACTCCTTTTCTCCGTTTCCAAACTTGTATGTCAGTTCGCCACTGACATTGATTTCGTTTTTTGCACCTAACTTAAATTACTATTACCTTTCATGTCAACACATTCAATGTGCATTCAACACGTGAATTTATTTCGTTTTGTGAATTTAAATCTTTGTTTGCTTTGATTATACGTTCTTTTTTTAGTATTGTTCTGAATTTATTTTCTTGTGGCATTTTAAAGTAATTACTATTTAAATGCTATTTTTGTAAGATCTCCTTATGTCTATCAGTTCTAGGACTTCTTCTGTCATCCATGTATTCTTTGTTTTTCTGATGTTGTCTTGTAGTTGTTTTCTTTGTATAGTTGTGATTGTTGTTTTGAAGGTGTGCCAAATACTTTCTATTGTTTCTTCTGCTTCCGCGGGTGCTTCACAGATATTTTCTTTGAGTGTATTATTGAGTGTTTTCTCTATTTCTGCCTGTGCTATTGTATCTTAAAGTTTTTGAAGACTACGTTTTATCTTCTCTCTGTATTTGATTTTCTTTAGTTTAATTTAAATTTTACCAACAACAGGATTGTGGTCGGAACCGATGTCCGACTAATCTACTAGAATAAATAAGGAAGTATTTAATTTATTATTACTGTCATCACTTTTATCAGCGATTTGAATACTTTCGTCAACCAATCCGTTTTCAATAATAATTAAAAAAACAATATAACAAATCTTTTCTCTACATACATATATAAACGCAGAATATCGATTTGTTTCTCAAGTTTGTCATATTTTAACATGTTTAGTATGTGTTAACAAATGTTTTCAATAAGCAAATATTAACTTTGATGTTATATCATTCAGTAACAACTTACAAAATACCTTTGGGAATATTCCAAAAATTCCGGTTTGTTTGCTATATGTCCAGATGACAATTAGTTTTCTGTGTGTTTATACCAGGAGAGTCAATTAAGATAAATATTAATACACATAAAGATTAGTTGTCAGTACTAATTAAAACTGATGGCACTCGTGGTAGTTAATCATTAACATGAAGAAATATTTTACATTTTTTACACAGTTTTAAATATAAATATACAGTTGTTGTAACAAACTTTCCAACATATCTAAATAAAAACTCTAGATAATAACAATTTAGACCCAAGAGAGTACCTAATAGTAGATTTTTATTAATTTAATTTATAAGTTAATAATCCCACAAATACTGTTAGGTACAAAGGGTTCTTATTTAAAGGGTTATGAGTATGTTAATATATATATTAGTTCTTCAGAATCTTACATCGAAACGTGCTAGGAGCGTTTTCTTAAGAGGTTAACTGTTATGACGTGTCATTTTACAATGTTGCCACGTCTATAAAAATATTGACAGAACATTCCTCTTTTTTCAAAATTTTACAATCTTACTCTAGAATATGGTCTTTAGTTTTAAATACCATTGAAACCACTAATATTTTCACGTGAAATTTCGCGAAGACCCCGCAATTATTTATAGATAGGGTGTTGAAAAACATTTCCTTACACACTTCTTTTCGTTCATTATTTACTTTTTTTTTGTTAGGTGATAATGAAAACTGTTCTCTCGTCTATCTTCAGACGTTGTAACGGGTAGCTCTTTCGGGACATCAGACTCAGTAAAACACAGGTTGAAATAAAAATATATCTATTAATTTAACGTATGTACAATAAAAATAATAATAAAATGAATTCTCCGCCGTATAAAATAAAAATAAAACGAATTCTACGTCCCCGTCTGAATCCCGCGATGAAGGAATTCCCGGCGAACGTCTATAAAAGAAAGAAAAAGTTATTTTTAATAACAAACAAATAAAATATGTGAATTCGATCGCACGCAGACTTATACTCGCTTCCGCTTCAATACAGCGGAAGCTCCAATCACACTCGCAAACAAAAATATTCGGCTGTGCAGGCCAACGGCAATGTTCAGTACACAGTACACATGAGTTCTGCTTAGTTAAGGACAGAGTATGATCCTCAATGCGGAAATCTTTCTGTCCGAGGTGTCTCGCAGGTTCAATACACTTGCGAGTCGGGGAACCTAGAGCGCTAGCTGCAAGACTGACTAATTCCGCTACTCACATGCCTTAAATAGCCGCTCCGAATACCACTTACTTCGATATCTCACTGAGGAAGTGGATGCGCAACCATTGACACTCCCACGGTTCAAACTGTTAAACGATGAAAACATCATTACACCCCCTTCTCTTTGGAAAAAAGTAACATACCTCTTTTTTTTGTATATGGCGTCTACAGCCTTGTGATTCCATCTATCCCTCTCGGTATCTTTATCACAATCTTCCTCCCGTTGTTACAGCATAATCTGTACCTTTTGGTCCCCCTCTTGATTAGGTGTTGTGGGACGATCTCTACAAGATTGGCATGTTTCCCGGGTTCAGGTTTGCCTGGAGTAAACGCGGATTGGGCTTCAGGTCCTGTTTTAGTATCGGGTACGCTCTTCTTCTTTGGTGGGGTTGGTGGTGTCCCGAAAAGTTCGGGTCTCTCTGGCGTTCCCAGAGGGGTCATCTCTTCCGGTATTTCTAATATGTCTTCCATATTTGATGTGGATGAACTGAATTTTGCTTGCTAGCAAGGCCCTTTAAATACCGTTTGGTTGTGGTGGGGATTCGATTTCTGTACGTTTTTCCCCCACCCATGGTTTTAAATCTTTTACATGCGCCGTCATCTGCTTGCGGCTAGATAGATGGTGTTCCTTTTTCATGACTCGATCTCCTGGAGTTAAACTGTTAAACGATGAGAACATCGTTACAACGTTGGTCTTCGTTTTTAGACAGGTTTTTAGCAGTCTACTTAGGACGAAACAAAGGTTTTTCGTTCATACTAAGACAGAACTTCCTGAAAGTGTTCAAACATTTGGTTTCTAATAGATGATGCTAAATAGAGTATGTAAGTATAACTGGCAACTGATTTGGAATGAAGATCAATAGAAAGAAAACTAAATTTATGGTGATCAGTAAGAAGAACATTCAACATATCGACCTGAATATTGAAGCCGAACGTATTGAAAGAGTACACTGATTTAAATATCTGGGATATACAGTAAATAATAAGAGAACCAGACGTAGAGATTAAGATCCGAATTGAAATAGCAAGATCCAAATTCATCAAAATGAGAAAGCTCTTAAGCAATGGCAACCTAAGCGTTAACCTTCGATGGCGCGCCACGAAATGCTACGTACTCTCTACGCTACTTTACGGAGTAGAAGGGTAGACGTTAACAGCAGCAACTATAAAGAACTTAGCCGCTGTAGAAATGTGGCTGTATAGACGCATACTGAGAATACCTTGGACAGACAGAGTGACCAACGCAGAGATACTAAAATGAATGGGTAAAGAGGTGGAATTGGTAAGAACTGTTAAAAGGAGGAAAGCGTCATACCTGGGCCATGTGTTCAGTAATGATAAGTACAGTCTGCTACAGCTTATCGTGGAAGGCAAGATTGAAGGTAGAAGAGATTTGGGCAGAAATGCGATATCCTGGCTGATAAACTTAAGAGAATGGTTTCAAATACCGGAAGCTGCGAACATAACACATGCGGCATAAAACAGAGGAACCTATCATTTGATGGTCGCCAACCTTCGGTAGAAGATGGCACATAAACAAGAAGAAGTTACTTTCCATCTCCTGTACCACCTGTCGACCAGATTAAGGTGATTTTGAGCACACCCAAGTACTGTGAATACGTTTCGTGATGTTGTTACGAGAACAATATCGTCTGTGTAGATCAAAGTGATTTTTTTGGTTAGCGAAAGTAGTATTGTAGATTGGGAAAGTCACTGTTGTAAATTGTGGGTAAAATATGGGTGCCAAAACTGAACCTTGTGGTACTCCTGCTGTGTCTTGATTCTTTAAAAGTGTTTATTTAAAATGGCAAATTTGCCAAAACGTTTAAGTAAAAATTAAATAGTTTTATGTCAGACTGACAAACTTATATTAGAGTAAATCAATAAACTTTTAAATTTTAATATTAATTGTAAATTTGATCTTCTCCTAATAACTCATTAAACTGCAAATTTTAGTACCAGCATAATCAACTACCTCATTACGGAAATAATTTTTTTTGTGACTGTACCATTGGCATGGTACATTCAGGTACCTAGTGTAGTGTGTGTGTGTGTGCGGTGTATGTGTGTGTATGCGTGTGCGTAGGTGTAGGGTAATTGTCTTGATACTTAGCAAAGTCGACGTCATTGTCTTTGCTAAGAGACGCTAATTGTATCCGAACGTCTGCGGTCCCTCCGGTGAGTACCGATCGCACATGGATAGAAATTATTTTCATTCATTAATTTTAACGAAAATAAACGAAAATTTCTCCACCCAGATGGGATTCGAACTCACGACCTTTAGGTTTAAAGGTAGGCGCTCTAACCACTGAGCCACAGAGGGGGTTAGGAAATTAATTAATTATAATACGAACTTATATTGCCTAGATGATATGAATTTAATTAATGAACAATTATTTGTAACTTACATAACGGTTTAAGAATGACTTTATTTACATTATTAACATGAAAATTAATAGTATTATCACTACCAGTGATGATGTACCAGCTTGTTGTTAGATCTCCTGCTACGTTTATTTGCATAGTTGTATTGGTGTATATGTATTTTAGGAGGATTCTACATCTGGAATCAATTGTTGCGTTATTCATTCCTTCTAATACGGGCCATAGTTATATACAACCGAATCCATAATTGAAATCCACAAAGATAAACGAAGAATTTTATTGTATTCGTGACACTCTAATAAATTATTTATTTAAATAAAATCATTTAGAATTTTACTATCAAAATAAATTAATAAAGTATACCCACAGTTGTTATACTAGGTTAATTTCATTTCCATAAGAATTCTGGAAACATTTAAGGCTCCAAACATGTCAGCTAGAATTATTTTGTGTTAAAGTTTTTATTATGGTGAAGATCTTCGTAACGTGACGGAAAGAATTATTTAATCCACTTCTAAAAATCCACAAAACGCTAAAAATAAAAGCATAAACATCCGGAATAAATGAATAAGAGATTTTGACCTGTCACTTTATACAAAAATGTATGTGGCATCTGGACGTGTTCCATCGGAAAGTGATAGTGACATTTATTGGTACTATATTTTTTAATAAATAGTTATGCGAATACAAATATAGAAAGTGGAAAGGAAATATTTTGACAAAAGTAAGACACGTTTTAATAGTAAATCAAGTGTGTTTATTGGTGTGATATCTTAATTTTTTTATTGTGCATGGGATTATTATCACAAAATAAGAAAAACAACAGCTTTTCAGATTAAAGCTTGTTTTAGTCCAGTCGTCAGACACGAAAACAATGGAATTCTAAAAATCATACGAATAAGATAATTTTTGCTGAAAATGTCAATTTTGAGACCCCAAAAAGATGCAAAAAAAATTTTCCATCTACTCCCGGGCTTCCCAAACCTCCCCTAAAATCTGTATGCGGTAGAAAAAAATTTAAACAAGAAATATAACCGAGATTTTGAAAATTGTGGTAGCTACATAAAAATTGAATATCTTTTGATTAGAGTGTGCTATCAGCAAAAATCAAAATGCGGTTTAAAGGTGAAAGCTGTTGACACTATTGAAGTGCGTTTCTATTGGGACCGTGCAAGTTCGGAACAGCGACACCTGGTGTCGTAAATCAGCAAAATTTACTGCGCTTTCATGTTAGATCGAGGTTACCGCATAACTGTCAAGGACGTGGTCCCAAAAAAGAGTAAGAAGAAAAAGTAAGATTGAGTTTATGTCGGTATGTTATTAAAAGGTAAACGTTGATGTAGCGTAAATACAAATAAATATATTATTGAATTACAGCATTACTGTTGGATTTGAGAAAGTAAATCACCAAATAACTTTTCAACCAAGCACTGAGTCAAAGGAAAAAGCTTTAGTAGTGGCAAATGTCAAAAAAGAATGGAAGAATTAAGAAAAATAAATTACCATAAATAATGCTAATGCATAATTGCATAAATTATCATATCATAAATTATCATAAATCATCATATTCGTTTGAACAATTAATTCTTTCCCTGTAAACTTTTGGACAGCGAATATATCTTAATGCATCTTTAGAAAAACTTGAACTTGATGCATTTTTGTAAACTTCAAAAAAATAAAATTCAAACATTAAACTTGATTTTTGGGTTAAAATGAACACTAAGTGAGTGTTATGAAACTAAAATTTACACTTAAAAGTGAACTTTTATTTATTATTTATTTCAAACTGACTTTAAAATCGGGCCCAAGAATAATGCATAATTTAGGTTATGTTACTTATGCTTTTTTATGATATAAATCCACTTTTCTCTTTGTAGTAGCTTTGTGCTTCGAAGTTGGAAACGAATAAAACTTAAATTGACAATTTTTTGTTGTATTTTTACAATTTATAACACAGCATTTCCTAAATCCCATTTTCTTCAGTGACAGAAGGTGTAAATAAACAAAACGAATATGAAATATGACAATTGACAATATGAATTTATGAAATCTATGATATGTGCAGTAAAAAATGCAAGATTTCTCCACTACTCGCGCACGATCGTTTCTCGTATCCCCTCCAAGTACTTGCACGTCGCCAATAAAGCATTTAAATAAATAAACGTTGCGCGATTTTTGCCAATTTTACGATTATCGTGTATTTTGTGTACAAATTAAGGTAGCTGTTTAAATGATTAGAATATTGACAGAAAATGCAATATTTTGATTATGACTAAATTGCCAATTACTTTAAATCTTAAAATCTAAAAAACGAAAAATACCTCTCTTAACTCATTGCTGTTATCTGAACAAGGAAAAAACACCTACATTTGAAATATAGCGTGTTAATTGTAGCAAGCGGAATAGAGTAGCTGACCCCTTGGTGACGACCGGCACCCAGGCACGAAAGGACGTCACCAATAAACTGGAAATGTTCACAGTATCATGACTCGATTTAAAGTGTTTTTTCTTGGTATAAAATAATCAAAAACTCTCTGACCACCCTTCTGAGGTGGTGTGTAGGTTAGTGGGCCAAATACACTCCCATAAATCAACGGTATTGTATTGCGCTATTAAAAGACCATAATTTAAATAAATGTGTTCAGTGGTTGTGTGTCTGCGTGTGTGATAAACTTATTTACCATGGAAGCAGAAATAAAAAATAATAAAATCGAATTAAACGTAAAAAAACTGTTAATAATATTTATTTTTGTAAAGCGTAATTAATTCTCGAAGGGAATGTATTTTTTGTATATGTATCGCGCACCGATGCAAATTGCCATTCGGAGTGGTTTCGGTACAAATGGTCTGGCTGTAGATATTGCTATGTCACAGAACAAACTAACGTTTTGTTCCGGAAACCGTATTTTCTTTAATTGCAACGACGATTTTTCTTTAAAGTACGTTTTTAGTTCTAAAACTGTTTCTAGTGTGAGAGCCAAGTCCATGATGTCGATATCTTTCTTGATGCTATCGACTCGAGATGCTACAATATTTGTTAATCCAGAGAATGTTGGTACAAAACTGTGCTATGAAATCTAAATATCGAAATTGTCTAGGACTACATTTGTCTAGCTTCTGTGTAAAGGTAAAGGTGATTGATTTATGATCCGTGTATATGGTTATGTATACACTACACACAAACTAAAAAACAATAAAGCACCAGGAACGGACGGAATTTCGGCAAAACTATTAAAGCATGGAGGATCCGAACTCTGGGAAAGAATCAATTACCTAATAATATTAATATAGACGAAGGAGCAAATGCCAGAGGAATGGACAGTTGGCCTCATACAGCCAATATAAAAAAAGGAAATAAGAAGGAATGCCAGAAATATAGGCCATCTACATTGCTAAATACAATATACAAAATTCTTTCTGGTATAATCTACAATAGAATATTAGAATACTCTGAAAATATAATTGGTGATTATCAAAATGGATTCAGACTAAATAGAGCCACTACAGGTAAATTATTCATACTAAGAACGATACAAGAAAAAGCTTATGAATACGACATAGACCTATATAATATGTATATAGACTTTAAACAAGCTTTTGATAGTGTGAAAAGAGACAGAATGCTGGAAGACCTTTGTAATCTAGGTATACCTAAGAAATACATCAGCCTCATAAAAAATGACGTTGCAGGGTTCTAAAGCCGCAGTCAGAGTAGATGGAGAACTAACTCCCCTGTTTAACATCAACATGGGAGTAAGACAGGGAGATGCCCTATCAACTATGCTATTCAACCTAGTTCTTAAGGCAGTCATCAGAAAAACCAATATAAGCGGCCATATAAACACCAAATCAGTACAAATTACTGCATATGCAGACGATGTAGCCATCATTAGTGGGAATAAGCCAAGGCTGATGGAAGTGTTCAAACAAATTGATCCTGAAACAAAAAAAAGAGGTCTCAAAATAAACAAAGCAAAAACGAAGTATATGACAGTCAAAAGAATAACTGACAATGAAAATAATATCACAATAGACAACTATACTATCGAACGAGTGGATGCCCTTACATATCTCGGCACAGAAATCAATCAGAAGAACTCCGTAAGTAGCGAAATTAATGCACGTATTTCCAGCGAGAATCGTACATACTATGCTAATAAAAGATTGATGACATCGAAATTATTAGAACAAAGAACTAAAATTACTATCTACAGAACACTGATTAGACCCGTAGTAACCTATGGATGTGAAACTTGGGTAATGACGAAAAAAGATGAAGCCCAACTCAGGACATTCGAGAGAAAAACACTAAGGAAAGTATATGGCCCGGTACAAGAGGAAGATGGCACATGGAGAATCAGGAGAAACGACGAGGTTAATGAGTTAAATGAAGGTTATGACATTGTAAGATTTGTGAAAAGTCAAAGACTGTCATGGCGAAAAAAAGGAAGGCCCAGAACGAGATGGTTGGATGACGTGGAAGACGACCTGAAAACAATGAACATAAAACAATGGAGGAGAAGGGCACAAGAGAGATCTGAATGGAAGGACATAGCCATAAATGCAAAGACCCATCCAGGGTTATGATGCCAAAAGAAGAAGAAGTATATAGTTATGTCTTTGCCTTCGATCATAGGTCTTAAATGTTTTATAGCTAACTATATAGCCAATAATTCTCTGTCGTACGCACTATATTTCTTTTTACTAGGTGAGAATTTTTTGGAAAAGAAAGCCAAAGGTTTCATACCTGTATCCGTTTTTTGTTGTAATACAAATCCAGCACAAAAATCAAAAGCATCACAATTGATGGAGATATCAATATCGTTTATAGGGTGGCTCAGTAAAGTAGCGTTTGCTAAACTACTTTTGCAGTGCTCAAAGGCTTGGATCCGCTGTGGTGTCCATTCAATTGGTGTTTCGCCTTTGACATTTCCTTTTAGGGCATCATGTAGTGTCAAAGAGACTACTATAACTTTCAAAATAATTTAAGTGACCTACTTGTTTCTACAAACATGTACAGTGCCATAATTCGTTTCCTAAAAGACCGCCATATTTATTACTTAGTGTTATTATATTAAAATGTAGATAATATATTCCAACTTGTATGTAAACAGATTGCAATAAACTTTGTACCAGTGTCGATATCCAGTAGTTACCAAAAAACTTTAATTTAAATGAAAAAATTATTGCTTGTTTAAAAATGATCAATAATCCCAAAGAGGGAAGAAATACTTATTCCATAGCCTATCTTTATAACAATAAAACACTGAAAACTTTGTTTTCAAACTTCCACAAAATTTATTTTAAATATTATCACTACACCTGTTTCGGCTGATTGCCTTTCTCAAGTGATCTATTTTGGCTTGGGTTTACAAATTTATAGTCTCTAATGAAATAGGTTGAGGAGGGGAGAACTGTTTGTCTCAAGTTGGTCATTCAGAATTATATCTTTGTTTTTTAATTTGTTAATTTCCATAGATTCTAACAAAGATAGCTTAAGGCCTTTATTTTGAATGTGAAGAATTTTAAATTTGTCATTAAAAGAATAATTATGATCTAGAAGGTGAAGTGCATATGTCGAATCTGTTTTTCTATTCTTGAAAGCCCTTTTATGTTCTGCTATTCGTTTATCAAAGTTTCTACCAGTTTGACCGATGTAAGTTTTTGGGCAGTCGCCACATTCAAATTTGTACACACCACTATTTAAGTGTTTTTTATTTTGGCTCTTGTTATTTTTAATATATTTGCCTAGATTGTTATTTGTTCGGAAAGCTGGTGTTATTCCTTTCTTTTTTATGTGTTTGGCAATTTTTGTTGTTATTTTGCCTGTATATGTAATCGAGCAGAAGGTACTGGGTTTTTTCTCTGGTGGTGGAAATACTAATTTCAGGGCTTTCTTGTGTAGTTTTTGATTTAACATTTTATTAATTGTTTGTTCGTTGTATCCGTTGTTTACTGCTATTTGTTTAATTATATTTAATTCTGTCTCAAAGTTGTATTTTGACCTCGGAATTTCTGTTAATCTATGTAACATACTATGATAAGCTGCCAGTTTATGTTGTGTTGGATGGGATGACGAATTGTGTATAGTCGTGTCAGTATGGGTAGGTTTATGAAATATGGAGAAGTTATGTTTGTTTTGAAGTCTGCTAATTTTTAAATCTAAGAAATTTATGGATTGATTTTGTTCTGTTTCTATTGTAAATTCAATATGACTATGAAGTGAATTAATATATGATAAAAATTGGTCGAGTTGCCTGTTAGTTCCTGTGAAACATACCAGTACGTCGTCTACGTATCTCCCCCAATATAAAAACTGTTTGAATACGGGATGTTTTAAAATCTTTGTCTCTAGATGATCCATAAAAATATCTGATAACAATGGGCTTAGAGGATTTCCCATTATAAGTCCTGCACTGTTATTTGTATATATTTTATTATTAAATTCAAAGTAGTCCTGGTTTATGCAAACTTCAAGAAGATGTAAAATTTCAGATGTAATTATTGGATTTGTACTATTTTGTTCTAAAAGGTTTTTTACTAGAATAAAAGTTTCTGTAGGAGGGATACTAGGAAAAAGATTTTTTACGTCAAATGGAATTAATCTGGAGTTGTTAGGTAATTGAAAATGTTGTATTTTATTAACTAGTTCTATTGTATTTTTTATGGTAAATTTAGGTGAAAATTTAGTGTTTTCTAAAATAATCCCTAACAGTTTTTTTTAAATTTTATATGACGGAGCTGTACAAAAAGAAACTACAGGTCTTATTGAGTGATCCGGTTTGTGTAGTTTAATGAAAGAATATAATTTAGGAGGCTGTGGGTTTATAATATTGAGTTATTTCTGTGTGTACAAACTTCACTGTGGCGACTGCCCAAAAACTTACATCGGACAAACTGGTAGAAACTTTGATAAACGAATAGCAGAACATAAAAGGGCTTTCAAGAATAGAAAAACAGATTCGACATACGCACTTCACCTTCTAGATCATAATCATTCTTTTAATGACAAATTTAAAAATTCTTCACATTCAAAATAAAGGCCTTAAGCTATCTTTGTTAGAATCTATGGAAATTAACAAATTAGAAAACACAGATATAATTCTGAATGACCAACTTGAGACAAACAGTTCTCCCCTCTTCAACCTATTTCATTAGAGACTATAAATTTGTAAACCCAAGCCAAAATAGATCACTTGAGAAAGGTAATCAGCCGAAACAGCTGTAGTGATAATATTTAAAATAAATTTTGTGGAAGTTTGAAAACAAAGTTTTCAGTGTTTTATTGTTACATAAAATGAATTTCCATCAAGTAACGGTCGAATCCATCAATTATCTTTATAACGACTTTTTTCAATAATTATAATCTGATCACTAATGCATGAGTATATCTACTGCAATTAGTATTTATGAAACCTAGTACTAGAGCTTTCTTCTGTATCTTTGCTTTTAGTGTAATTTGTATTTATATTCTTTATTTAATTACCTTTGTAAACATTTTCATGCTTTCGATAGTTTTGTGCAGTAAGCAGCAAAACTTTATTGCAGCATCCATCTTCATAACTTTCCAATATTTTACGTAGACCATTATTTCCGACATATGAATATGGAATGTGGAAAATATTCAATATTTGCATCAAATCTCAACATCCCGGCGCATAAAGCTGCGAAAATTCAGCGTCTTTCAGCTTCTTTTCCTTGTTGATGTTCAGCCTTTAATAACGTCCTCCTCTGACGTCTTTGACTCGAGTCCAAAGCAAACGTACTTTTAAGAGAAATCCGCACATGGCACAATCCGAATAATATTCCACCTATTGTTAATTTAAAGTGAGAGTTATCAAAGACTTAAGAGCGAAAAGTAAGTTATTTTTATAATTAAATTAAAGTAATACCAAGTTTTCGAATGATTTTCACACAGATTTTCAAATTAAAATTATTTTCGCACAGATTTGAAGTTATTTTTGCGGACATATCGGCTTGATGACACAATAAGAGTCTGCTCTCTTGATTTCTGCAACTACCATTGACTACTATAATGCTTTTATTAGTCCTAATTTATTGCCTTTATTCTAATTTATTGTCTTTATTCTAATTTATTGTCTTTATTCTAATTTATTAAAACTCAAGATAATTTATCAAAAGTCTTTATTTTATACTAATTTATTTTACACTTAATAATTACAAATAATTTATTTGCGTTCGTTATAATTTAACGCGAGATCGCGATCTTCTTTTTGACTGCCCGCTCAATGAAAGTCTTCCGTTGTTTATATGAAATCATGTGTTAAAATGGAACATCGTCGAAGGTTTGATGGCATTCTCGACTAGACAGAGCAGCGACTGGTCTCAAAACTGGTATGTTTTTCATCAGCTCGTCCCCAGAAAGTTCGATTGTTGTTTTTTTTAGCGAAGGGAAACCAAAGGATGTCAGGTAGATTTTTGACCTAGAAATTGACGAGAATCAATAAAAAAGAATTATAAAGTCATAAAATATTTACAGTTCTATACGCCATAACATTTAAAATCGTAACACTACTCTAACTTGATCCAAGGTTATATTACGCCTATCAGTGTTTGAAAAATTTTTGTATGTCTTTTACAAATAAACTTACCAACATCTGTTGTCGTAAAAACCGTCTTGTTCAACAGGATTAGCAGGTGAAGTACGGTGATAGATTAGTGTGATAAACCTCAGTAGATTCCCTATAATAATCGATAGTTGCCTAATCAATGTTTCAGGGATCAATAGAAACAATCGCCAAAAGTGGTCATATCCTGATCTGCCTTCAGCCAGACGCCCAGTACCCCACTCAGAGGAATTACCGATCCCAGTATTCCAAAAGTTACCTAACATTTGTGAGGATGAAGGTGAAAGTTTTAAACATATTTTTGACTGCAATAACGACAGTGATAGTGATTACGACGGGGCAACAGCAAGCCCACAACAATTTAGTTAAGAAGAAATAAACGATCTCGTTAGTGATTTAGCCTTATCGAAGGAAGCGTCGGAATTTCTGGCCTCGAGATTACTTTTTATAGAACAATAGAAAAGGAACTGCTACCGTTCGTTAACTAAGAAGAAAACCTTACTTTTTGTTTGGACGTTAAGGGGCTCTTGGAGAAAATGGGACTTCCACACTACGAAGCAAATGAATGACGTTTGTTTACTGATAGCACCAAGCGCAGTTTAAAATGTGTTTTGCTTCACAATGTAAACAAGTTTGACTCAAAACCAATTGCTCAGTTAACCGTGATGAAAGAGAGATATGCTACAATACCTTTAGTTTTACAAAATATAAAATATCACAAACATTGCTGGGTGATTTGTGTAGACTTGAAAATGGTAAACTTTCTTCTTGGGCATCAAAACTAACTTGGGACTAAGAAAAAAACTTGGTAATTGGGCCTCCATATTAAGCTAGGTCTACTCAAGCAATTCGTTAAGGCACTTGATTCTAATGGACCATGCTTCGCCTACATAGGAAAAAAGCTTCTCCAGATAAGTACGGAAAAACTTAAAGACCACAGATCAGAGTTCTTACAAAGGATCCGGCTTTTTAGGGGGTCAATGAATGAGGTAGAGAAAAAAGCTTGGCTTTCATTTGTGGATATAATGAAAAATTTTCTAGAAAATCACAAAAGTGAAAACTGTGCGGAGCTGGTAAACCGTTTGCTGAATAACTTTCAATCACTTGGGTGTACTATGAGCATCAAAGTCCACTATCTTCACAGCCACCTGGACTGTTGTCATGAAGAATTAGGTGACACAAGTGAGGAGCAAGGTGAGAGATTTCACCAAGACATAAAAACCATGGAGGAATGTTACCAAGGAAGATGGGACACCCATATGATGACAGATTTTTGCTTGAGTTTGAAGAGACACTTTTTAAAAGTTCATTCAAAGCTTCCGTTGCGTCAAGTAAAGTTTCTTTTTCTAAAGTGAAAAGACAGCAAATATTTGATTTCACGCAAACAGCGCCTTTGTATCTGTTGATACGTATTTTGACCTAATAGGTCTTATCAGAACAGTTATTCAAAGGTGTTCTCAACGTGAAAGATCAACATTTTCTGTCTTTTAAGAAGCAACATTAAAGTGGCTTCAATACAGACGCAATAGTGACATCTGGCCATAAAATCGTAAAATACTTTCGAAACACAATTCAGATTTCCGCTTTAATCTGTGCTTTCTAAAAATTGCAAAGCAAAACAGACGTTGATAAAGGTGTTAAAAGAAAAGTGGGGAATCTAAAATTTGCATTCCACGACATGTCTTTTCAACTAAGCAGAAATCCTTAGCGAATTGGTTTCTAGTACTCGTACAGAGTAGATCCGAATAAAGTAAAAAGACATCTTTTAACACCTTTATCAACGTCTGTTCTGCTTTGCAATTTTTAGAAAGCACAGATTAAAGCGGAAATCTGAATTGTGTTTCGAAACTACTTTACGGTTTTATTATCAGATGTCGCTATTGCGTCCGTATCAAAGCCATTTTAGTGTTGCTTCTTAAAAAACAGAAAATATTGTTCTTTCACGTTGAGAACACCTTTGAATAACTATTCTGATCAGACCTATTAGGTCGAAATACGTATCAACAGATACAAAGGCGCTGTTTGCGTGAAATCAAATATTTGCTGTCTTTTCACTTTATTCGGATCTACTCTGTACGAGTACTAGAAACCAATTCGCTCAGAATTTCTGCTTAGTTGAAAAGACGTGTCGTGGAATGCAAATTTTAGATTTCCCACGTCTCTTTTAATACCTTTATCAACGTCTGTTTTGCTTTGCAATTTTTAGAAAGCACAGATTAAAGCGGAAATCTGAAATGTGTTTCGAAACTATTTTACGGTTTTTTTTATTTTGTTAGTTTGTTTTTTTCTTAAAACTAATTGTGTGTCTTTTTTTACTGTACAAATGGTTTTATTGTAGTTAAATGGCTTAAAATGTAGGTATTTTCTAATTGTGCGATTTTTATTTCAATTTAGTATATCCATATCAGCAACTTCGTATTACATAAAAGCTAGCATTACCTACGTTATCTTAAAAACTAGAGCTAGACAAAACTAAAGCCATATTCGGAATCAGCAACCCAAATATACCTAAAATCAGCTCTAAACACTTTAGCACCAAAAACTCTGTGGGCCTGTGAATCGGACAAGGTACTGAAAGAAGAAGATAGGTTTTTCATAAACTTATTGTGAGTCAATTTTTGTATACTAACTTCATACTTTCATCGTTGAAACTTTGAAGGCAAAAAATTAAAATTTTAAATTCAAATTCAAATAAAAGAATAAACTGGGAGCTCCCTGATCAAGACGAAATGGAGATTAGCCTTGTAACTCCAAAAGAAGTATATTTGGAAATAAAAGAAAATTTAAATCCAAAGAAAGCTCCTAGATTTGATCTAATTACTGAGGAAATGTTAAAGCAACTTCCAAGGAAAGCTATTGTAAAATTAACATATCTTATAAACGCTTCCTTTAGGTTGAGGTACGTACCAAAGATATGGAAGGTGGCAGAAATTATAATGACATTAAAACCAGAAAAACCTCCACAAGAAGCTTCTTCATATAGGCCTATTTCAATGTTACCTGTCATGTCTAAATTATACGAAAAATTACTCTTAAAGAGACTAAAAACCGATTATAAAGGAAAAATATCTAATTCCTAATTATCAGTTTGGGTTTAGAGCAAGCCACTCAACGATAGATCAGGTGCATAGAATAACAGATATCATAGAAAAAGCTCTAGAAGAAGGAAAAGTTTGTTCCGCAATTTTCCTTGATGTAGCGCAGGCTTTTGACAAGGTATGGCACGTGTGGCATGACGAACTATATCATAAAATGAGATGCTACTTACCAAAACAATATTCTGAAATAATAGAATCATATATATCCGACAGATACTTTCGAGTTAAATATGAGGAAGCATATTTAGAATTAAGAGAAGTTAAAGCTGGAGTTCCACAAGGAAGTGTCCTGGGGCCAGTGCTATACCTGCTCTATACCAGGGATATTCCATCATTAGAACCTAACACAATTGCGACATTTGCAGACGACACATGCATTCTAGCAGTCGGACAAAACCAAGAGGATGCAGCTACCATGCTAACTCTGTTGAACAAATTAACATCTGGACCAGCCGATGGCGTGTCAAATTGAATGAAACAAAATCTGTTCATATCAATTTTACTAACAAAAGAGAACAACATATCCCAGTACATATAAATAGAAACCAAATATCTTATGCGAATACGGCAAAATATTTGGGTATGACGTTAGATTCCAAGCTACGTTGGAAAGCACATGTTAAGAAAAAAAAGAAGGAATTAGAAATTAAGTTCAGAAAGATGTACTGGCCGATGGGAAAAAATCCACTCTGTCTATTTACAACAAATTGCTATTATCTAAGCAAGTCCTTAAAACGATATGAACATACGGAATACAGCTATGGAGCTGTACAAAAGAAAGCAACATCCAACATATACATTGATATCAGAATAAAGTATTAAGGAACATCGTTAATGCTCCATGGTACTTTAGAAACTGTGATCTTCATCGAGACCTCCAGATTGATACAGTTATCCAGACAATAAGTAAGTTTGCCGAGAGTCATGAACAAAGGCTCTCCAACCACGTGAACGTCGAGGCCATCAAACTCCTAGACAACGCCAACCAGATAAGAAGACTAAAGAGAACGAAGCCGTTTGCGGCAGAGTAAAGTGCGGCTAAAGTGTACACGTTAGCTAGTAGTACTATAATGTATTAGAGCCTAAGGAATATTGCTGAATATAACCTTAGATAAGTTTCTTGTAATATTTATATATAGAACTAACTTGCTTATTGATCATAGTGAATGATCAGATAGCAATAGTCATAAGATTCCGGTTGGAGTTTTATTAAACAAAAAAAAAATTCAAATAAAACTTTTGAACATTTGGTGGAATGTTTTCGTGTATATTCGTAAAACCCCGTTTCTGATTGTGTAAGAAAAGTTGGTGCGCTTAGAAAAAGAAAATCGTATTATAATAATAAATGAGCTCTCGCTGAGAATCAGCTAAATGATAAGAACATGTTTGATGTAAACGAAGTTCGGAGTTTATCTTTATATTTCGTTCTGTTCACATCAGGCGGACAAAAATTTCAGGAAACTTGAACGCATTAGAATGATGTATCGGGAGAAAGTAACAGAGTTATCAAATTTGCCTGTTCCGTTGTGTATTATTCATGGACTATTATGAATGGAGTAATGTTTGTACTGTTTTAATAAAACGCTGAATTTATCAAAGTTTACTCGTATGAAGGAAAACACTGGCAGGTAATGATGAAGAAGATGTTTATTTTATAGGTTAGTGCAACGTATAATAAGTAAGTTTCTGAATATATTTCGACGTATAGTAGACTGGTTGTTATAAGGAAAGACCATTACCGTTTTGATAAAAGTGTATCTAAGTAAATCACAAAAATAAGAAACGAATAGTTACGGGAAGTACTGACAAATGGGCTATAAAAACATTTTCTAATATGTATATTGTAACATAAATATGAAGGTTTTTGGAAATCTGTTTTTACACACTTTTTTACACATAAATATATCGGATCAGTGAAGTGTGTTTTTAAAACGAGCCTTCTATTCTTGCGTTATATTACTATTTTCTCTATAGTAAAATGATGGGGTAAGCGTCACGGAACTAGCTCCACGAGAAGGAGTCACGGATATCGTCACGAAATAGCGGTCATTCACATTGATTAACTACTCTCGTCAATTCGTTTATAGACATCAGATATTTATTCTTAGCAGATCAAAATACAGACATTAAATGACAAGTGAAAAATTAAAAGAATATCTCTCAATAAAATACGTGGTACTTGGAACAAACAGAAAAATAAAACATGGATACTAGAATTCGATTCTTAACGATTCTCTTTTTCTTCTGCTTTCTTCTTGTATGTAGGCTTTAAATATCAGCCTCCTAAATTGTTTAAATTATCGACCATCTTTTTCTTGGTCTGTCAATACTTTTTCGTCCATTTAGTGACTTATCTCGTGCTATTCGTACTATACTATCTTCTGTCATTCTACTAATATGTTCGTTCTACTCATGTTTCTAAGTTAACATCAAGCAAAGAAGAAAGAACTGAGGAAAACTGGACGAGAATTAAAGATATCTTAAAAACTGTTCAAGAAACAAAATTGAGTGCGCTAAAAGCAAGAAAAAAACAAGGGTGGATGACAGAAGAAATACTGAGACTAATGGATCAAAGAAGAGAAGTCAGAAATAAAGATAAAAACGAATACAAGAGGATCCACGCAATAATCAGGCAGAAGATAAGACACGCGAAAACACAATTTCATAGTAAAGAATGTAATGAAATTGAACAATATGAAAAGAAACACGATACATTTCATCTGCACAAGAAATTAAAAGAGGTCGCTGGAAACAAACGGAAACAAGTATCTTAAAGTTTAGAAGACAGAAACGGACACAGAATATTAGACATCAATGAAGAAAAGTTAAAAAAATGGAAAAACTACATTTCTGAATTATTTGAAGATGAGAGAGTAGAACACTATACACCTATTGCTATATCAGGTCCATCTATAACAGAAAGTGAGGTAAGACGTTCAATACAAACGGCAAAAAATATAAAAGCACTTGGCTCCGATGAAGTAAGTGCTGAAATACTAAAGTTTTTTGGGAGAAAATGGAATTAAAGCTCTGTGTAATCTCTTTAACAGAATTTATGACACTGGGATATTACCAACTGATTGGTTAAAGTCTACATTTGTCACAATACCTAAGAAATATTGTCCAAAGACATGCGGTGATTATCGGACAATAAGTCTGATGAGTCACGTTTTGAAGATCTTCCTGCTAGTAATACACAGCAGAATTTACACTCTGTTAGAGGACAGAATTAGCAATATTCAATTTGGGTTTAGGAGTGACTTGGGTACAAGAGAAGCCTTGTTTAGTATACAGGTGCTGGTACAGAGATGCAGAGATATAAATCAAAATGTGTACATTTGTGCAATCGATTTTGAAACAGCTTTTGACAAAGTCCGACATAACAAAATGCTATAAATATTGGAAACAGTTGGATTGGAGGATAAAGATCTACAAATAATTACAAATCTATACTGGCATCAAGTGGCAAGAATAAAGGTTGAACATGAACTGTCGAATGAAATAAATATCAAAAGAGGAGTGAGACAAGGCTGTATATTGTCGCCTTTACGTTTTAACTTATATTCGGAGGAAATATTTAAGGAAGCCTTAATGGAGACAACCGAAGGTATTATTGTGAATGGAGTAACCGTCAACAATATTAGATATGCCGACGATACCTTAGTCCTTGCCAATTGCGGAGAAGACCTTCAAAATCTAATGAACAAAATAAAACAGACTTGCGATCAGTATGGATCAAAACTCAACGTTAAAAAAACTAAATATATGATAGTTAGCAAACAAAATTATATACGGGATGACGGTATAAAAGTCGGAGATGCCACACTGGACAGAGTAGAGAAACTCGTGTATCTCGGCAGTAATATGAATGAGAGCTGGGATACAACCGCAGAAATTAAAAGCCGAATAGAACAAGCCCGAGCTGCCTTTGTAAAAATGAGACAGATACTTTGCAGTCACGATCTTAGCATTGACCTTAGAGTTCGTATGAAATCTTGCTACAAATTTCCTGTCCTGCTGTATGGAGTGGAAGCATGAACTCTAACTGAGGATATGCTTAAACGCTTGACAGCCTTTGAGATGTGGGTATACAGACAACTACTGAAAATAAGCTGGGTCGACAGAGTTAGAAATGATGAGGTCCTTAGACGGGGCGGACAAACTGCTGAAAGGTTAAATTTTAGTATATTACTTTATGAGGCGGAGAAGCATGACTTTTCTTGACGCGCCCTATATTACGCGCCGAACGAAGTGAGGCGCGTAATAGAGGGCAAGTCAAGAAAAGTCGCTTCTTTGCCAAATAAAGTATACTATTTTTTCTTCAAACGTAGCAATTTTCAACCATAAATAGTACAATTCCTACGCTATTTTTACTCGAAATTAACTGTGACAACTATCAAAGTCGTCTAGATGTTAGAAATTAAAATAATTAAGTCGTCGGTGGGATTTGCGTCTCCCTGGTTACAGTTGTTTGCAATTATTAAAGACAGCTTATTGTTGTTGCAAGCGCAAGTGCAAATTTAGTGCGAAAATGGAAAACCTAAACGAAATTGAGTCCGCGGCTAATAATGCAGTAGCACGTTTGGGCCCCTCCAAGTCCGAAATAAAGTATCGGTTAGCGTACAAGCACTTCCAAGAGTGGTGCGATACAAGAGGAGTACGGCAAGTTACCGAAGACGTTTTACTGGCATATTTTAATATAATGGAAAATGAAAATAAATGGAAGTCTTCTACAATGTGGTCACGATACTCTATGATAAAATCCGAGTTAGTTATTAGAAAAAATGTGGATATACGCAAATTTTTAAAGTTGCGTGCTTTTCTGAAAAAAACAAGCGAATGATATACTGCAAAGAAGTCTGAAGTTTTCACTAAAGACGAGTTTGATAAATTTTTGTTTGAAGCGCCAGATAAGTTCTATTTAGGATTAAAGGTAAAAAAAATTATATTGCAAAGCATGTAGTATACTCCACTAAATAATAAAAATATTTCAGATTGTTTTTTTAATTGGGGTTACCGGCGCCTGTCGATGCGACGAAATGGTAAAAATGAAGACTGTGGACATTGAGGATAAAGAAAATGTAATAATTATCAAATCCCAGACAGTAAAACACAACAAATTAGATTTTTTACGATAATTGGTCAAAACTACAATAAACTGTATAAAAAGTATGCATCACTGCGGCCTGAAAATTTCACAGAAAACCGATTTTTAATCAAGTACCAAAATGGAAAGTGTTACCGAAGCGTCATAGGAATACATTCGATCAGCGCAGTAGCCCAAAAAGTAGCTAGTTATTTAAATTTAAACGATGCAAGCGCATATACGGGTCACTCTTTACGACGAACTTCAGCAACACTTTTAATTGATGGAGGCGGAAATCTAGAATGACTCAAACGACATGGGGGCTGGAAATCAAGCATGGTTGCCGAAGGATATATAGAGGATTCAATAAGAAATAAGAACGATAATGCTCAAAAAATTTTAAATCCTCATGATTTGCCAACATCGGGAATGATTGCTGAAAGTTGTTCTCGATCATCAGTATCATCAACAATTACCAATTCGTATCAAGAGTCGGGAACATTTTTGCACGGTTTCAATTTTGATAATGCCTCATTAACTAATGTACTTTTAGTATTACTATAAATCAAAATGATGTTTAATTGTTGTTAATGACATTTGTATTGTTGCTTTGTGACATGTTTCATATTGTTGCCATGACAACATTTTTCCCTCCGCCGTAAAGTAATGGGAAAAATCTGCTGCCGGCGGAGACATCAAACTTTGACTAGATCAAGTTAGATAAGTAATGTCATCATTATTTGACGTTTGAAGAAAAAATTTTTCAAGTGTTCTACATTTCATTTCCTAATTTTTTTTATTTTTCTTGCTTGATCTCTTGCCAGTATCACATAACCAACATATATAAACATCATCTAATACTCTACTTAAAATTTGTCGTTATCCAATTTAATACTAATGGAATATATAAGATCTGAGCATTTGCTGAAAGATATTTAAATACAATAATAAAGTTTAATTTACAAATCTCTTTGGCAATATAAGTAAGTCAGTGTAAGGTTTCTTAAATAAATAATCGAGGATGCAACAAGAAAGCTATTTGCTAGCACGCTGTAACATGCAATTAATATTCCCCAAGACATATCATGCTTCTAACAAGATTTCAGCACGTGTTTTAGGTAACTCGTTAGCTTTAGAGCCTTAAAGTATTAATAAAATCACTGCTTAACCGAAACACATGCTCTGAGTAATTTAAATCCAGTGTATCTGTAACTAAAGCTGACTTCACAGCCACCGAATTACATAATGTTAGAAACCGTATTAACCCACTTTCAGATATATAAATATCAGCGTCTATACATTTGAAAATTATTAATTCAGAGTTTGACACGGCATTTATTCTTATTTTATTGTAATTGGCACCACTGCTGTAGATTATTTATACTTCGATCGGGTCAATTTAATGTCTTTAGGGGAGAGTCGAAATAAAAAATGTACTATTATTACTCGATAGAATTCTAAATCCCACTATAACATTATACGAACTCTTCTTAATTCCAGTAGTTATCTTTATATTAACCTTTTTCTCAACCTTTCATTATTTGGTATCCGACATTTTGCATCTCAGTGTCCCAATAAAAATTATCAGACTCCTTCAAACAACACCCAAATTGGAGTTCATCTAAACTCTTTACAGGAAGTAGACCAATCAGTTGCCCTTTCGACAATTTCTTCTGCACAGTCCTCTTCTACTGAGACTGAAACTAGAGTACAAAATCAGCTCCTTTATCAATAAATTTCTTTGCCCAATCATCTCTTATTGAGGCTGAAACATCTAGAAAAATTATTACCGCTCAACCAAATAAGCATAGGGTAGGGTGGGGTACATTGGTACGTGGGGCACCATGGAACAATTCGAATTTACCGCCTTAATACAATCGAATATTTCTAGTATTTCAGTTATAGGCGCTCTGTCAGTCGATAAGAAGCTATCATAGCTGTTGTATGTGTAGAAGTGCATTTAAACATTTTGTGGCCAGTTGAAATTTTTTAGGCGTCAAAAGTAAGTTTTTTAACATTTCATCATATGGTAATTTAACCCTCAAAACAAAGTGTGTTGCTATTCGTGATTTAATGTAATAATCTAAGATGTTTATAGGCTAAATTCCATATTTAGTTACAAGGTTAGAGTGCATTGTAAACTGACGACGTAATTTTTTCGACGCCAGGGTCGGTTGGGGCAGATTGGACCAAATAGACGGGGGCAGATTGGTACAGTGTACCAAACTGCCCCACGTGTGGTACATTGTACCAATCTGTTCCATTTATTAAGTTAAAACTCTAGTAAAAATGTTGGTACAGGTTTTGTTTTTTTTTTACAGATGGTAAGAAATTACAAACGAAAAACAAATCGTGCAGATATAAATGCTGGACATATAAAGAAAGTCGTATGGGAAGTAATTAAAAATAAAACAACAATTAGAAATGCCGCTTCAACGTTCAACATATCTAAAACCACTCTTCATAGACATAATATGAAAGAATTAAGGTCTAAAACACAACATTTACAAATTGATGATTCAGCAAATGAATCACTTAGTGAAGTGATTCCTCACATACGTCAAATATGCATCCAGACAAGTCTTCACAGCAAAAGAAGAAGCTGAATTGGAAAAGTCTTTTTCAAAGTCGTCAGCAATGCATTTTGGCTTAAAGTATTCTAACGCCAGGTCACTGACCTATCAGTATGCTGTAGCCCTAAAAACCAACTTTCCTCCTAACTGGTCTGAACATCAGCAAGCAGGCAAGGAATGGATGAGAGGATTTATGAAACGTCATCCTAACTTATCTTACAGGAAACCCGAAAACGTTAGTATTTCTAGGATATCTGCCTTTAATCCAGCAAATGTAAGAGTATTTTTTGAAAATTATACTGTGGTTCAAGCAAAATATAAATTTTCTCCAGATCGAATAGTAAACCTGGACGAAACAGCAATAACAACAGTATTGCAGACACCAAAAATTATTTGTCAGAGTGGACTAAAGCAAATTGGCCAATGCGTATGTTCTAAAAAAGGAAACTGAGTAACGTTATGTGGTATTATTACAGCGTTTGGTTCAACTGTCCCTCCTGTGTATATATTTCCGAGGGTGCATAGGAATGCGTTTATGTTTGGATCGGTACCTGGTTCAGTGGGGTTTGCATTTAAAAGTGGGTGGATGACGGCGGACATATTTGTAAAGGTGCTGGAACACATACCAAAACATATGAATTGCTCCATTGATAACAAAGTACTGTTAATTGCCAATAATAATGAAACTCATGTTTCTTTGGCTGCTATAAGTTATTGCAGAGCCAATGGACTAGTTATGTTATCATTCCCGCCACACTGCACCCATAGAATGCAGTCCCTAGACGTGGGAGTATATGGACCCTTTAAAAGTCGATGCAAGGTGGCTTTTAACAACTACATTCTGAGCCACCCTGGCAAAGGAATCACAATATACGATATTGCTCATTTAACCGCCAATCCATCATTGCTATCATTTAATCCGGTCAATATAATTAATGCTTTCCGTAAGTTTGGTATCTGGCCCATTAATTCACAAATTTTTAATGATTCGAATTTTATTGGTGTTTTGCACGAAGAGCAAAATCCTTTGGACGAGAAAAAAGAAAATTCCACTTCAGAAGTAAAGTCTTCTAATTCCATAGAAGATAGCACAATCACAGAAGCTTCAACTTTTCTTAACACAACTCCTAAAAGTTCACTGAAAATTAATATTATAAGCAATGTTCGTTTAGTTCCTGCCAGCAATACAAACGAGAATGTTAAGGAGTTTGTGACTTCACTCATTACTGATATTGTGAATACTGTACTACATAATGTTACAAGTTTCACTAAAACGAAAAAAGTCAAATCGCAAACAAGGTCGATCCAAAATATATACCAGTACACCTGAAAAGAATGAAATTGAAATAGAAACAGAAAGAAGAGAAGAAAAGAAATTAAAAGTAGTAAAACGAAAAATACCAGGTAATAAGGTGAAAGATGATTTTAAAAGTGTAGAAGTAGAACACAAAATCCGAGGACGCAATTCAATTTCATTCAACTCAATCTCAAGAGAAGAAAAGAAATTAAAAGTAGTGAAACGAAAAATACCGGGTAATGTGGTGAACGATGATTTTAAAAGTGTAAAAGTAGAATACAAAAACCGAGGAGGCAACTCAATTTCATTTGGTCAAGGTATTAGTGATAGTAAAAAAAGAGGTCTATTGTAAGACCTAAAACTCCAAAAAGGAAACTTAGTTTTTCATCAAGTGATTCAGATGCCTCATTTTAATTGAAAAATTCATTTGATTCAGATATAGACATAACGGAAGATGATGAAATGGATGGTTTACTTGATGATACGAACATTTCTGTAGGGGATTGGAATATCCGACCCAGCTGAACCAGTGGTCAAATTTACGAGGATAGGACAAGCTATCGAATGGTTTTATCCCGTTTCTGGCTTGTGGTTAGTTAGCTCTATGCGTTTTTTTCGCGTGTATTGTTGCGTAATTCTGCCATACTACCCAAGGAATGAGTGCCATGGGTGTTCACTGTATGGCGGGCTGACGGTGTGGTATCCAGGGCAGGGGGGATGGCGTGGTTCCTGGGGGTTGGTCATTAGGGGCGGTATGGGGGGGGGGGGGGGGGGTGGTTTATAGGTACTTGTGTCTGTGGATGGTTGTTTTCTGGAAATTACAAATAAGTGAGGGGTAAGGTAGGCAATCGTTCGGTATTAGTCCTAGGGGGGCTCGTAGTGACCTTTGGTGCACTATGAGACTATGTCGTGTCCAAGTACCCCTCGACGGTGACAAAACTTTAGGCCAACATCCTTGGGGCACTCGGGAAAAGGTGTATGGAATGGGTGGGTTGGTGGTGGGGTGGGGGGATGTTTTGGTGGGTCGTAAATTGGGTGTTATGGGATCTTTTTCATGAGGTCACGAGGGTTGTATCGCTGAATCGTCCGTGGATAACGCGTGCCCGGGTCGGCTCGGACTTGCTAATCCAAACATGGTACCAAAATATTGTGCTTCCGCAACATTCGTTTTAGGGGGCTCAACTTACTCGCACCACAGTACGCCGACTCGGTCGAATCTGGTTGATCTACCAACATAGTCAAAAGCCAAAAAACCTAACCATATATAAAAACTCATCATGTAGATCAACCTGGAAACCTAGCAGAGGATCTTACCAAATGCACCAGTAAATTATTCAAAAAAAAACTCCAACAATAGATACCTAACACAGAAAGAACTTACTGACTTCTTTGAAAATGCGCCTAGTTCTTCAGATGCTCTCAGTGTCGTCAGAACTTACTCGGAGGATATCGAGGGATTGATAGGCTTTCTAAAGAAAATACAACCTATATTAAGTCCAAGATATCTTAAATCCCGTTGTCCTATAATTAAAAACAAAATTACAAAACAAATTTTACGTAATATTTTTACGATCCTAGTGATTCCTCTCCGGAGACTTAATTAAACTATTTTCAATTCTATTACTCAATGGAACCTAAATGGGTACCATACTCATTTAGAAGATAATAAAATTCTTATAAATAAATTTCATCCATCCATCTACAATCCAATACATCCAATCTAACAGTACATTACTTATTAGTGGAGTAATGTACACATTTGAAACACAACATGAACAGTTAGCTACAACAATAAAAGACATTCTAAGTGAACATAGTACACCACAATTATACCATGCATTTTTTGGTTTCCTTAGAACTAATTAACAAAGCTTAAGTATGAATAGTGCTGAGATGGGAATTACTATAAACGCTAAAAAACTAAGTATAATGCTAGTTAAAGCATTAAAAAACTAAGTATTATGCTAGTTAAAAGGAAATAAACTTTACTGTAACAACTATCGAGGCATATCAATCACGAGTACACTGAGCAGACTATACAGTAGAATATTGCGAGATCTAATTAAAGAAGACTATAAAGAGAAAAAAGAAGAAGATCAAAGCGGCTTTAGAGCAGGTAGATCGTGTACCGACAACGTATTTTGTCTAAAACAAGTCATAGAGAAGAGATCTGCTAGACATCTGGAAACCCATCTTACATTTGTGGACCTACAAAAAACATATGATACAGTCCCAGTATCGAGACTGTGGAAGGTATTAGAACAAACGAACATCAATCACAACTATATAGCTGCACTTAAAGAACTGTATGAAAATTCACAATCAAACTTTCCAGCTCAAAATCTAAATTACTAAGATTTACCAAAAAACAAAGCGTTCCAAATCCGGAAATATATCTAGACGATGTTCCTTTACCTACAGTAAACAATCATAAAATCTTGGGGCTAATATTCGATCAGAAGTTAAATTGGAAAATACATTTAAAAAATCTAAAGGACAACTGTGCTGGTAAACTAAACATATTGAAAACACTTGCAAATCATCAATGGGGAGCTGAAGAAAATATATTACTGAGAATCTATAGAGCTCTTATTCGCTCTAGATTAGATTATGGATGAATGCTTTACATGACCGCCTGTAAAACTTATCTTAAATCCCTAAATTCAATACAAACGACCTCCTTACGTATATGCCTAGGTGAATTTCGATCTAGCCCCGCCGAAAACATGTGCATTAAAGCTTTGGAACCTCCTCTTTTCATACGACGTCAGCTATTCTCTTCCTATTTCACTAGAGTTTCAGCTAACCCAAAAACCCAGTATTTAAGCTCGTCAACACCCACCACGCTCCTGAAAATAGAGACAGATGTATTTACCCCCTACCACAATTAGTAAATCCTTTGCTAGCAGCTATAGACCTGAATATAACTACCCCCATCAGTACTTCCAATAATCCTCCATGGACCAATAAGCTACCTGCTTTCAATACTAGTCTAACTCGATATAAAAAAGAAGACACTCCTAACCACCTCCTTAGACAATTATTTCAAGAAGCAATAAATGCAAAACAGTACAATCAAGTTCTCTATACCGACGCATCAAAAAATGAAAAGAATACTGGCTGTGCGGTCTGTACTGAAAACATAACCTTAGCTCTACACCGACTACCAACCACTTGTAGTATTCACATTGCAGAATTATATGGTATCCTTAAAGCTCTTGAAATGACTTCTCCTAATACAAAATCTCTAGCTATATGCACTGATTCTCTTTCTTCAATTCAGTCCATTGCCAACATATACTCGTTAAATCCGATAGTCCAAAAAATTCAACATATCTGTCATCAAAACCACAGCAGGGAAACATCAATAACCATTCTTTGGACTCCATTTCATGTGGGCATACGTGGAAATGAGTCTGCAGACATCGCAGCAAGAAAAGCAAGTTGCTCTGACTTAAGCCTAGAAAAAATTCAACTTCATCAAGATGTAGCAGCAACCATACAAACAAAACACTTGCAAAACATGGCAAAATCATTGGAATGGACAAAACTCAAAACTTCTTTATAATCAATCCTACTGTTTACTCATTTAAGATGCCTACAATGACTAGGAGGGACAAACTTATAATTCGAAGACTTCGAATAGGACACACACGCATCACTCACGGATACCTGATGACTTCCGAAAACCCACCTGCTTGTGAAAATTGTGATTATCAGTGCCTTACAGTAGAACACTTACTCGTCGAGTGCAGTTATTATAGACTATATAGATTAGCTCATAATATAAACGGTAACCTGAAACAGATACTTAGTTCGCCAAATATGTACAGTGCTCTAATTGACTTTTTAAAAGATTGTAGATTATATTATCGTATATAACAATATTGTAACATTGTTCGTTCAAAAACAAAAAAAATAATACTGTATTTATCTTATGTAAAAAAAATACTGTACTTATCATGTAATGTAATCATCTTATATGTATAATGTAATATTCCAGATGTTTTTGTACCCGTGTCAATGGCCATAGATGTCAAGACACGTTAATTTCAATAAAAAAAAAAAAAATTTGAATCATGAAACCAAAAGATTCTCCGCTCTACCCAACATATTTATACAGTTTATTGAATAGCAACAAAAATGAATATTTTTTGGAAAAACTTCAAGTGGGCTTGGACAGTTATTGCCGCCATTAATCTAGTTGTTTGTGGAAAATAACGAAAAGAGCTTATAACTTTTAATAACCGAAAAAATATGACATTCGACTGCGGTAACATTTCTTTTTGATGTGTATCATTTTCGATTGGCTTTATAAAAATATTATCCAACATTAATTTTTATTATTTATTAACTATTTCGTATTATTGACACCACAAGTAGGTAGATATAGAGATATAGATCTTTCATCTTTTTTATTGGCTCGTTACTGTATCAGCAGATTATTATATCAGTCATCAAGTACATTAAATAGTCGTTTTATTGCTCTTTAGGTTTCTTAACAAACAAACGAGTAGGTACACCTCAAGAGATATAACATCTGCAACTTTCTGTGATCTAAACTAGCTGAATGCGTTTAATTTTAAGTTAAAATTCAAAAGGAACTGGAGCATCAAAGTTACAAATTATTTTCATTAAAACATTTTCAACACTTGGTAATTAAATTACATATACTTTCAGCTTGTTGATCTATTTTAAATATTTTGTTTCTAACAAGACTAATTTAGATTTTCTTACTGCCATATTTGTTTCTTATTCGAAAGTTTATAATTTTTTTTATTAAATTCTTATCTTCATTAGAAGGGGAGGCACATGTGGACAGAGGGGACAGAGGCACAGGTAGACAGTTATTTTTTTCTGTCTAGATTTCGTTTCGAATGGTTCTAACTCACTCTCCTAGGTGGCACTGGTGATATAGTTTTATGCCAAGAAATAAATTCGATGTCAGATGTCATTTTTTTGTGTCACAAGGTTGTGTTACTTTTGCCGCGGAAAAGTAAATAAACACAGGTTTTTAGAAATTGTAATATTATTTAGGGGCATTACATGTTTCCTTGTAAAGTGCATCGTATTTTGAATATTGTCATGTTTGGTATCAGGTAAGTTTCTACAGTTTTGTTGTAGTCATAACCTAAAAAGAGATATCCGGTACTTTTGAAAAACTATGCATACGGGACAGATGTGAACACCATACAGGAAAACAAGTGGACAGTATCCACTTGTACCCTATAGGTTTCTTTAAAACAAAACAACCTAAAATATTTTTTTTACCTTACAGTCCAAAATAATGGTGAGAACCTACATAAAAAAGACTGATATAAGTAATCAAAACGTAGTAACTCGGAATATTTGCGATATAAAAAATGGTAACGTATCACGCAATAATGGTAACGTAATCAATCAGTAACGTAGCAGAGAGATATGAATTAAAGAAGTCCATGTTCCATAAAAGATTAAAAAAACCTAATCTAAAAAATATAAATGATACATAAATATTCAAAATAAAGTTTTCATCAAAATATATAACAGAGCATAGTTTTTTAAATGAAGAATAGAAAAGACTAGTAAATTATATTCTTCAATCTTCGAAGTCACGGTATGGATTAACGAACTTTCAAATTGAAACATTTTCATATGAGTATGCTCTGAAGCTTGAAAAAAATATGCCAAAGTCATGGTCTGAAAATCAGTTTTAATTAAGTTAAAGTACACAGAACACTGGTTAAACAGAACACTGAAAGTGAGAGAAATAATACTACACAGTACAAAACGAAGAGATATAAATTCCATCCACCATCTTCCACAATTTTGATGAGGAGACGTCAGAAAGCGAAATTGAGAATTATTGCGAAGAATCAGATGATAGTCTTCTATAAGTTGAGATTGAAGATGGTAAAGATTTTGGATTGTATCTAACAGAATTATTAGTAAATTTTTTAAAAATGACGCCGCGACAAGCGTTTGTATTTCCAGATCAGAAGAATAAGATTCATACTTCTGCAAAAGATATTATGAAAAAACTGCCAGCTCCCGAAAAAAAATGGGACAGCAAGATCCAGCTCATTTTAAGGTTTATAGTTAATTTCCATGGGTATAATATGGGATAATTCAATGTCCCCTCCCTTAGGGGACATTGAAGAATCCAATACTTTGCAATAAATCTTATTTTGCGGTATAAAATTTTTTTGTAAATTTATCCACATGTTCCCCCCTCTTCACTACTATTGTTTCGATTTCAGTTATTCATTATTCAAGCATCAATTTTGGATCTGTTTTTATCAGTTATCAAAATTGTATCATCAGTATTTTGCAGATTATTCAAGTACTCTATATTTATTTTAACTTTGTAGAACCTTTCTACCTCGTTTTTCTCAGCAGGGTCGGAACTAGGAGATCTGTCAGGGTGACAAAGATTAGTTCAACGGCTTCTTTTCTGATTTACCTCTCACTCTCGAAGCAGCATCACTAAGATATTATAATCTTATGTAAGCTACTTTTCAGATGCGGTAGTTGTAATTACACACCATAATGTAAACTGCTGCTACTAAAAAGTTTTATTTGTGAACAATACATATTACTACAATTATACATAACAATATATACTTCTGCCTCTTCATCCCTAGTTTTTCCCCTTAAATGGGTCGCTGTTTCTTTACAACGGACAACAAAAACAATAAGATTATTTCGACAAAAATAAAGCAAATTGATGAAAACATAAATACCAACCTACTAATTTAAACACCTAAGTTTACTTTTAATAAGAAAAAGGGCTGTAGGTATTATGAAACTTTGTGTAACAATAAAGTGTACTTTAGGCTCAAGTGAATATTAATTTGGGTTCGGTTTAGGTCATTATGAAATCGAACTTTAATTTTTATTTTATATACTTCTTAATTTAATATACTTTCATATAAATATCATGTCGATTCTTACAATTATCAGTTCAAAAATTGTTTTAAAATGTGACAAAAAGAGTTATTAGTCAAATATTTTAAGTTGAACTTTCATATTTACACTTTGGGCGAGATTTTTTAATTAGAACATATTATATCTTGCTTTTTACTAAATAATAATCACAGTAAACAATTGAAAGAGTCCATTTACGGGACGAGGGTAGACCGTTATACAACATGTAACTTAAGCTTTGCCCTAGTCTACAATACCGCCTACTGTACCACTTGTATTCGACTACTAATTATTTTAAAAATCACCAAATGTTTTTGTAAATAAATGAAAAATTGTACATATATTCAAATATTTGCTATTTTATAAATGTTATATTGTATAATTAGCTTCTAAATTGCTAATGTTAATTCAAATTACACTTTTGGATCCGAAAAAGTCAAATATGATCTTTAGTTCAACTCATTATTTTTTACAGCCTCTGGCCAGTCTCCAAAAATGTTTTGTAAAGTAATTGTTACTGTTTTTATTTTCGTCATGTGTATGACCTATTTATAAACAGTTTAAAAACAAAAAGATATATAAAGAACTGTAGCTAATTTCCCAACTTGTTTGTGTGTATATTAAAGTTCGAAGTAACTCTTCCTGCTTAATTTTATGATGATTGCAGCGGCCTACATACTTTTTTTAAACTCTACTTTTTTAAACAGTTTAGTGTTGTTCACATTAAATATTTAATCTACATGATGGGTTGATCAACCGAAATATTACGCTAGGCTTACTTTTAAATATAGGGTAAATCCGAGGGAGACGGCCTACAAAAAACAATGTATTGATTTTTTTTCAGAATTTTTTATTTGTTTCTCTCTTTTTTGGTGCCTATTCGTTTCGAATATTGGCGATTATACTTGATATAATTATTTTATTAACTGTTGCTTGAAATTACTACAATTATCCCTTTAAACAATACTACAAACAGAACACTGAAAGTGAGAGAAATAATACTACACAGTACAAAACGGAGAGATATAAATTCCATCCACCATCTTCCACAATTTTCGTTGTACACCATATAAATCACGTTCCATTTCTTTTCTGAATTCAGACCAGTATTAACCTTTAGATTTATTATTTGTAAGTTAACATTATTCCATGTGGTTACGTAGTGCTAGTAATTGGGTGTATCTGGATCTGTATCTTTAAAGTAGGGAGGATGAGTTACGTTCCACAGCACTATGGCCACAATTGACCCATTGTGCATCTTCGCAGGGAGCTGTCTCCCTTAGCGTGTTGTCCATCCTGCCATTTTTAGGAAGGTCACCAAGAGACATCTCCCTTATGTGGGCAGGAGTGAGCCAGGACTCGCCGAACGCGTACTCTCGTATTAACGATAACTCCGGGCATGCACATAGGACATGCTCTACAGTTTCGTCTTCTCGTTCACACTTACTACATAGAGGTGTGTCTGCTAGCTCCAGTGTGTGGAGGTGTTAGGTTAGTTGACAATGACCAGTTATAAAACTATCTGTCAAGCGTAGGTTTTCCTGGTCATTTGCTGACTCTTCAAGGTTACTTAGTATTACCCTGGCAAGTTTACATCCTTACCCTTCTTCCCATCTTTTTTACGGTTTGCGTATTGGACTAATATTTGACAATTTCTGTGATTGGAGTAGTTGACCAACCAAAAAGATCCCCAGGTCCTAAGAGTCCTGGGCCTGCAACCTTCCTAGCCAATTGGTCAGTAATGCGGCCTTTATTCCTATTGTGTCTTTTAACCCACCTCAGGATAATGGTATTACCATCCTAAGCTTGAGATAGTGACTCGTAACACTCCATTACTAACCCTAATGTGACAAGTAGTCTATTTAAGGTTAGTAGCGCTTGTCTGCTATCTGTGCAAATTATTATAGTTTTTTCTTCTTCTTCATTGTGCCTTGTCCGTTCCGAACGTTGGCAATCAACATGGCTATTCTGACTTTGTTTACGACAGATCTGAATAGTTCAGCAGATGACAATCCGAAACATTGCCGCAAGCTTTGGAGCCACGAGTGTCTTCTCCTCCCTGGACCCCTTCTGCTGTCTATTTTCCCTTAAACGATCAGCTGTAGTACTCTATATTTATTATCTCTCATAACGTGATCCAAGTATTCCAACTTTCTTTTCTTTATACTTATTCCTACCTCTCTCTCTTTACCTATCCGGCGTAGTATCTCTTCGTTGGTCACGTGCTTAGTCCAGGATATACGTCGGTAAGCGTACATTTCGAAGACCTCTACTTTTTTCATCAATGTTGCGGTCATTGTCCACGCCTCCATTCCATATAACAAAACCGGGAATACATAACATTTCAGAAGTCGAATTTTGAGAAGTAGGGTGAGGATTTTAGAGGTGAAAATTTGCTTCATGCTAGTGAACGATGCTCTTTTCTTTTCTACTCATATACGTATTTCCTTCGCGAGATCAAAATTTGTGTTAACTGTTGTTCCCAAGTAGATGTACGAATCCACGTGTTTTTCCTGCTATACCTTTTTGGGTTATCTCTTTTGCGGCTATGAAAATACCAGCCAGTTCTGTCTAACCTACGCTGGCATTTTTGTCCATACCCCATTGTCTTGTAGACAGTGGATATCATGAAATTTATAATAAGGCCACCTTTACCGGACTGCATATGCCTATATCTACTTATTTCTTTATGAGAGATGACCATAAAGGAATATAAGTGAACCTCTTTGTATTACTTATAATTTTGACGTTAGAATGCAATAAATTAACATAACCTTACCTTATATAATAAATCTTAAGAACTACAAGTTTCCATGGCGTCATCTAGCTATTAGTTCAAAATAATTAAGGTAGCCTTCTCTTCCGTACGGTCATCCCCCTCAGACTTACTCTAATTCACGCTACGAAAAAATAACATCAATCAGAACAAATAGGGAAGATATATTTCCATATATCTGCCCTATTTATAGTTTTCTGTTGCCTTTGTTGTCTGTGGGTTGAGGTCCACATTTTGTTTAGATGTAGATCCTCTTCTTATCGAATAAAGTTAAATTGTAGATAATACTGTACTATTTTACAAACTTTATGTGTTTCTTTAAATAAAATTTGGTAGTTGTCTTTAGTTATGGTTTTTTTTTGTAACTGTAACAGAATATTATGTAAATAATTTATTAAAAAAACGGTATGATTTAGTCAGGTGTATAAAAGTAACGATTCAAAATGTTTTTTTATATCGATAAATGTTCATCGATGCCTCAGATATTACGTAAATAATCTTTTTAGAATATATATGAAAGGAACTGTGATTTATCAGATAATAAAAAGACATTTAACGAAAACAAACTCAACATTACGGTAAAGTAAATTTAGTACAGGGCTGGAGTATGTTTGTCATCACATTACTATCGATTTTCACTTAAATTTTTATTATTTTTCATATCTTTGGTACTTTTAATATTTCTGTAAATTGTGTGTGCTCGTATCTGTGAAACCAAAGGCTATATTTAAATTGATTGATCTATTTTCTGTATTTTATTGATCCTTTATTCAATAGATAAAATTAGATAAATAATAATAATAATACCTTCAAAAAGTTAACTTAATTTTATCGGTTCTCACTATAATAACAATTTGATATCAATTTGTATTTTACCATTAAAAACTTGCATGAGTTCATTGAGTAATACCTTCAAAACTAACGACTCAAAAACTTTGAGAAAAACAAATTTGTGGAATACGAAATTGCCTTCCTCGCCATATCTGCTCCTGTACTGTAATAAAGTTATGCAAATCCTAGCCCTTAAGCCCTTTCTCCCAAAATTAACTAGGTGATAAGCATTTCGGGGTTCGCCCTGCTTAATAGTAAGGACGCTTATTTCCTTGGGTATTGTAAAAGCAAAAGTTGTTTAACCCCTGGAATTAGAAATGAGCTTGTTTGGATCCGGAATACTTATATTTATTTATTTGTTTGTGCAACAAAGGATATTTTAGTTAATTACTTGAGATTTTTTTAAATAATGTAAAGAAAAATTTTAGTTTTTTAAAAAGTGTCAGGAACTAAAGTAACTTTGTTACAGTTTGTATTTTTTTATTGTTTATTTATTTTATTATTTTAAGATCTAGTTGTTTTTATTTAGTTTTAATGTGCGAATGGGAGTATTAATAATAGAAACTTATGGACATGTAGATTTTCTTGTTATGATAGTAATTTGTACTGATGTGCTGGCATTAACATTGATCTTACATCGTTTTAGCAAGTTTTTTAATTGGTCTAAATGATTTTGTACTTTTTGTGATGCTACATTTGGGTCGATATCCACTGTCAAAATTTCCGTGTCATCGGTAAAAGTAGCTAGAAAGGCATTATTGCTGACTGGAACGGTCTGCTGAGGTACGCCAGATTGTATGATGTGGTAATTCGAGTAGCTGTCTTTAATTTTGACTTCGAAGTAACGGTCAGTAAGATACTATATGAGTATAAAGTATAGTTGGTCTGTTATTTCATTTAGCGTTTATTTGCTGTCCAACTTCTATCGGAGTAAATATTTTCAGAGAAAGATATAGTTGACATGTAGTTTCGGGATACATTCTTATATCATCATCTTCATAGGTATTAATATCTGCTGCTGCGAATACACTTGCAACTTGCTCTGCGAATACTGTTGTTTTTTCTGCTCTTGTCACAGAGTAATAAACAATCAGAAGGGCCACTCTCAGATGCCGCCTTTGAAGTTTTTCAGCACGCGCGCCATGTTTTAGAAGGAAACACATAACACAGACATCTGATTTGTGTGGTTATGTAATTGTTTATATTTATATTTAATTATAATATATTTATGTTATTATATTTAACAATGTTAATATAATTTTATAGTATGTCTATGATTCTTCTTCTTCTCGTGCCACTCCTAGCGGAGATTGGAAATCATCATGGCCACTACGACTTTGTTAGCAGCGCGCCTAAAAAGTTCAATCGAACTACACCCGAACCATTCACGTAGATTACAAAGCCACGATATTTTTCTACTTCCTACACTTCTTTTGCCCTTAATTTTGCCCTGCATGATGTTTTTTAAAAGTTCGTGCTTTTCACCTCTCACAATGTGCCCCAAGTATTCCTTTTTTCTAGTTTTTTATCTCATTTAGAATTTCGCATCTTTTGTCTAAAGTTTGGAGTACTTGCGTGTTAGTGACGCGATCCATCCATGATATTCTGAGGATGCGCCTATAGCACCACATCTCGAAAGCTTCAATGTTTTTTATGGTCAACTGTTTTAGTGTCCAAGCCTCAATTCCATATAACAGGGTAGAAAAGACATAACACCGCAGCATTCGTATTCGTAACTTTATATTAATATCACGATTGCAAAAGAGTTTGCGCATTCTATTAAAGACTGATCTAGCAATTTCTATTCTACATCTAATCTCTTTTGTTTGATCAGTATCGTTTGTGATTCAAGCACCTAGATATTTATAACAGGGCACACGCTCAATCGTTGTATTGTCTATTACAAGATTAGCTCTGATGTTCTTTGATTTCGTGATTACCATAAATTTAGTTTTTTTCAAATTAATTTTCAAGCCGTAACTGTTACAGTATATATTGAGACTTTGAACGAGATGTTGTAGTTCTACTAGCGTTCCCGTTAGGAGAACTGTATCGTCAGCATACCTTATATTGTTGATCGTCTCACCATTTATTATCAGACCAAGATCTTCTTCCTCGAGTGCTTGTTCACAGATAGCTTCACAATACAGATTAAATAAAAGTGGCGATAAGATACATCCCTGCCGGACTCCTCAACGGATTTGAATTTCTTCTGTTAGTCTGCCCTCAACCTTGACATTTGCTGTTTGATTCCAATATAGATTGCATATAATTCGAATATCTCGGCTGTCTATATTTTTCTTTATTAGAATTTGTCTTAGTGGTTCATGTTGTACTTTGTCAAAGGCCTTTTCGAAATCAATAAAGCAGGCGTAAATTTCTTGGTTCATGTCTAAGCATCTCTGTGAGAGAACGTTCATTGTAAACAGAGCCTCCCTTGTACCCAGCCCTTTTCTGAATCCCATCTGAGTGTTACTGATGTCTACGTCTAATTTCCTATAGATCCTATTATGGATTATTTTTAAGAACAGTTTTAGAGCATGACTCATCAAAGCTATCGTACGATATTCGTTGCATTCCTTTGTATTTGCCTTTTTTGGCAGTAGTATAAAGGTCGAACGGAGCCATTCCCTAGGTATTATTCCAGTTCTATATACTTAGTAGAGGTATAAGTAGATCTAGGAGTATTTTAATAGATTCATCATCCATAAGTTTGAGCAGTTCTACGGGAATTTCATCAGGACCGGAGGCCTTACCACTTTTTGCTTGTTTGATTGCATATTCTATTTCTTCTCTGATTATATCAGGCCCTGTATCATCTGTATATTCGTTTGAGATTTCTTGTCTATCTTTGTCATCAAACAGTTGTGATATGTATTCTGTCCATCGGTTCATTTTTTGTTGTAAATCTGTTATAATTATACCATCTGTATCTTTGATCTGTCCTATCTGTGTTGTTCTTCTTCTTCCTGTCATTTCTTTAATCTTTTTGTGTACATTAAAAAAGTCATATTTTCGCTCCAATTGTTCCAACTCCTGGCATTGCTCACTTAGCCATCTTTCTCTAGCTTCTCTTATTTTCTTTTTTATCAGTTTATCTGTTTCTTTGTACCTTATCGGATTATTTGTTTTGTGTACCCTTCTTTCACGCATCAACTGTAGTATTTCCTCATTCATTCATTCTTTATGTTTCCTTTCTTTCGGTGTTAAATTTTCTCTCCCTGCCAACATTCCTCCTCCTCAATCCTTTAGCCCTTGTCAGGGCGTAGTGACACCCTAAATATTGTTAGTCTGCTGTCTCCATTGACTGCGATCTTGTGCCATATGGACGGCTTCATGTAGGGATTTTCCCACCAAACTCTTTGGTCTACCCATCGTATTGGAGATCTTCCTCTTGGTCTTCGGCTTTCTACCTTTCCTTCTACTACCAATAGTTCCATGGTGCCTGTTCTTCTAGCTATGTGGCCGAAGTAAGTTAGGTATGCTTGGTTTCCTTTTTTTAGTAGCCTGTCTTTTATATGAAGCTCTTCCAGAATTGACAGGTTGGTTCTATGTTCTGTCCAGGACACGCGTAGAATTCTTCTATATACCCACATTTCGAAGGCTTCGATCTTACTCCTATCGATCTTACTGCCAACATTACGGCATGTTTAATATTCTCCCATTTTTGGTCTATGTTATCAGTATTTCTATTCAGTTTCATTATATTTTGTAAATTTTCTTTGATGTTCACTATTGTTTTCTCTTTTATATGTTGTTCGTTCAGTCTTCTCACGACAATTTGTTTCTGTATGTGTTTTTTAATGATCTTTAGTTTTATTCTTAATGTGACTACTACAGGATTGTCATCCGAGCCTATATTTGCTCCTGGGTAGGTTTTAGCTGAGAGTATAGATTCTTATAGAGGTGCAAATGCAGAAATATATCTTCAGAAAAAAAAATTTGCATTAAATGTCCAAAAAATAAGGGTGATTTAAAAATTAGAAATATGTTGTAAACAATTAAATCATGTAAATACTGTTAATCGCATTTTAATATACTGTAAACGTTATGTCGCTAATATCCTTTAGAAGAATGCAGCTTTTTGTTTAATAAAAAAGAATATTCCATGCCATTTAATTTGCGACATTTCGGAAACGAGTTCGTACTTATTTGCAAATGCAATATAATTAAAATAAAAATAGTAAAAAGATAAGGTGTATAATATTTTATTACTAATGTAGAATATAATTGTAGTAATTATTACAAATCGTTTTTGAAGTAAATTTCCCGTGAATATTCTCCAGTAATATCGTTCTGTGGAAATTGTCTACCATCCTATTAACCGTGCCGTCTTACCGTTGTAATCGTTTCATTATTAGAATTTCTAATGTCTGTTAGATTGGAATGTAAGACACACATTTTGATAAGTGTTTTGTTTGAAATCCAACCCTTGCCAAGTTCTAACAGATGCGAGGATAAATCTTGACGGTCAACGGAATCCCAATAAGCTACCGACAGGGATCTTAAAATAGGATGTTTCCAAAACAAACGATTACAGTATGTTAGCAAAAAGAAAACACTAATTTAAAAAAAGTCATATTGCTCTTCACTGACACGTAACTTAAGTTTTGACGTTACGATTCTTATTTTTGAGTTAATAAGTTAAACAATTATTGATCTTCGTCTTGAAATCTTGAAAACGATTGGAAGTTTATCAATATTTTTCAAATTAAACCTAACCTATCCTTTAACCACTGATGTCCTGTCCAAGATGCCAAATTCCAGATATACCTTACATAGCTTAATAGATGGAACAAAAAAATCGATATCATTAATGACACATAGAATTATTTTAGAATCATCAATCAGCCCTAAGTTGTCCATTGTTGAACATAGGCCTCCTCTAGCTTTTTCCATCTCCTTCTGTTCTGTGCCTCTGCTATCCAATTGGTTACGATTCTTTTGAGGTCATCGGTCCATCGCGTTGGGGGTCCTCCTGGGCTTCGCTTGTCAGCCCGTGGTCTCCACTCAAGCAATTTTTTTGTCCACCCGTCGTCTTTCATTCTTGCAACATGTCCAGCCCATCTCCATTTTTGCCTTGTAATATGTTCGATAATGTCTGCCACTCCGGTTCGTCTACGGACTTTCTCGTTTCTTATTCTGTCTCTTAAGCTTATTGATCTCTCCATCTTTCGTTGTGTCCTTCTCAATTTTTCGGCTGATGTTTTTGTGAGAGTTAAGGTTTCTGCTCCGTATGTGAGGACTAGTAGAACGCACTGGTTAAAAGTTTTTCTTTTTAAATGGATCGGTATATTTGTTTTAAATACGTCTCTCATTTTTCCGAATGCAGCCCAACCCAGACTTATTCGTCTGAGAAGCTCGCATGTTTGGTTATCTTGCGTTAACCTTATTTCGTGACCCAAATACACATATTTTTCCACAAATTCTATGGGCGACTTTTCGATTTCTATTAGCTCAGTGGGAACGAGGTTGGTCATCATTTTTGTTTTTCCATAGTTTATTTTTAAACCGACTTTCTGGGATACTTGCTGTAGTTGTTGTAGCATAACTCTGGCTTTTCCTAAGTTGTCTGTCATGAGAACAATATCATCGGCATATCTGAGATGATTGAATATCTTTCCATTGATGACAATACCCTTTGATTCCCACTCTAGCCGTCTAAATGCGTACTCCATAACTGTTATAAATAGTTTTGGCGACAAGGTATCTCCCTGCCGCACCCCTCTGCCAATTGTTATCTTCTCATTCATGTAATGGAGGTTAACGGTTGTTGTCGCATTTTCATATATATTTCGAATAATATTTGCATACCTGTGATCTATTCTGCATTCTGATAGTGCTTTTAAGATAGCAACTGTTTCGACTGAGTCAAATGCTTTGTGCAAATCTACAAAGATAAGAGCAAGTGGTCTGTTATATTCGATAGACTTTTCAACTAAAGTTTTCAGGCATTGCAAATGGTCGTTTGTTCCGTGTCCCGCTCGAAATCCTGCCTGTTCTTCTGATTGATAGAAATCGAGTTTTGCTTCTAATCTGTTTGTCAGTATTCGAGTAAAGAGCTTGTCTAGGTGGTTAAGCAAACTGATTGGCCTATAGTTTTCGAGATCTTATTTATCCCCTTTTTTGTGAAGGAGGATCGTAACCGAATTCTTCCATTTACTTGGAATGTTTTCACTATGCAGACATAGATTAAAAAGTATTTGGATTTGGGACATCAAAAGTGGACCTCCTAGTTTAATTGTCTCAATGACTACACCATCTTCCCCCGGAGCTCTATTATTTTTCATATTTTTGAGGGCATGTTGATTTTCCTCTCGTGACATATCTGGTATATCCTTCGATCCTACATTATGTACCTTTTGTATTGGTTGTTCGATGAGCTCTGGAATAACTTGACTTTTATATAATGTTCCATAGAAACTTTCCACTATATGTAATATGCTTGGTCTATCTGAGATAATATTTTCATTTGTGTGTTTAAGTTGGAAGATTTCTTTTTTGCCATTATAAATTTTTCTCCTCAATGCTTTCATGCTTTTGTTGTCTTCTATAGTTTTAGAACTATAGAAGACATTTTAGAATATTCACTATAAATTGTCCAAAATAGTTGAAGGGAATATGGTAATTTCCAGAATCTCTGTGAGGAGAATTCCCTTTTATAATTGAAACGAAAATATATACATGAGCTGGCCACGTACCTAAGAGGTGGAGGCCATAAAACGAAAGAAGAAGAAGAAGATCTTCATCTTGTCGATGTTATGTTAGATTTGGATAGTTACAGTCATAATAATAAGAAGTTTTAATAAGAAAAAGGTTTCGGAACTCCATTAAATCAGCAAAAACATACCCTGGGGCTGATGCAGCCACAGACCACAATCCCGTTGTTGTATCATTCGATCTCCGATTTAAAAAACTAACTGCACGTTGCAATAAGAATCAAATACAACGTTCATTTTTGAAAAATTCATTTGTAAGAGATCAGCTATCCAAAAAAATTAACGAGGAAATAAAGATAAATATAATCGATCCAGACGAAGATTCGAACAGAAAATGGGAAACATTTAAAAACATAATGCTGAATCCAACGAAGGAGATTCTAAAAGGAAAGAAAAATAATAACACAACAAAGTCATGGATTAATGATGAGATACTGCAATTGATGGAAAAGAGAAGATTGTACAAGAACGTAGACATCGAAAAATATAAAGACATATATGGTGTAATTAGAAAGAAAATAAGAGAAGCCAAAGAAAAATGGTACTCAAACAAGTGTGAGGAAATAGAAGTACTATTGGAAAGGCATGATGACTTTAATCTACATAGGAAGGTAAAAGAACTGGCCGGCATCAGAAAAACAAACCACAGTAGTGTTCTATTAGATGAAAAAGGTAAAATTATCCTTGATAACAACAAGAAAATAGAAAGATGGAAACAATACATACAGGAATTATTTAAAGATGAGAGACAACCAGAAAACATAGAACTATACAACAGTAGAGAAACGGGGCCCAGTATAACAAAAGAAGAAGTCATGCATGCAGTAAAATTGGCAAAAGATAATAAAGCTACAGGTCCTGATGAGATACCAGCGGAAATTATAAAATTAATCGCAGAAGATCAAATAGATATACTAAAAGACTTGTACAACACCATATATGATACAGGCGTCATTCCAAAAGAATGGCTTAAGTCGACGTTCGTGACTCTACCGAAAAAAGCTAACGCTAGAGAATGCTGTGACCATCGAACCATCAGCTTAATGAGCCACACTCTAAAGATATTCTTGAAAATTATACATCAAAGAATTTTCAGAAAACTGGAGCAAGATATTAGTAACACGCAGTTTGGCTTCAGAAACGCAATGGGTACAAGAGAGGCCTTGTTTGCCCTGAATGTATTGGCCCAAAGATGTATGGATGTTAACCAACCTCTTTATGTCTGTTTCCTTGATTACAATAAGGCATTTGACAAAGTCAGACATAATCGCCTCCTACAGCTACTTCAAGATAAAAATCTGGATATGAAAGATATTAGAATAATATCAAACCTTTACTTTAATCAAGTTGCATCTGTAAAGGTTGGCAACGAACTATCAGAAGAAATAGAAATACAACGAGGGGTAAGGCAGGGATGCATATTGTCTCCGCTGCTTTTTAACCTCTATTCAGAAGAGGTAGTTCAGAAGGCACTAAAGGAAACATCAAGTGGAATTAAAGTCAACGGAGAACTTATAAATAACATCAGATACGCCGATGATACTTTAGTAATCGCAGAGTCAGTTGAAGAATTGCAGGTTCTGATAAATAAGATTGTAGACAGTAGCGAAGAGGCTGGACTTACTTTAAATATCAAAAAGACGAAATTCATGACCATCGCAAAGACACAACAACAGGACACGTTATGGATTAGGGACGAACTCGTTCAAAAGGTGAACAGATATACATACTTGGGAACAATCATAACCGAAAACAACGATTACACACAGGAAATCAAATCACGTATAGGAAAAGCCCGATCAACATTCAATACTATGAGAAAAGTACTTTGCAGCAATGATCTGAGTCTGCAACTTAAAGTACGAATGCTTAGATGTTATGTATTTTCTGTGTTATTATATGGAATGGAGGCTTGGACGCTTAAAAAAGATATAAGTAACAGAATAGAAGCGTTTGAGATGTGGGCTTATAGAAGAATTTTAAAAATAAGTTGGATCGATAAGGTTACGAACAACGACGTTTTAAAAAGAATGAACAAGGAAAAGGAGATATTAAATACAATTAAAATAAGAAATTGCAGTATCTGGGTCATGTCATGAGAGGTGAGAGATATGAGTTGCTGCAGATCATTATACAGGGAAAGATACTGGGCAGAAGAAGCATAGGCCGACGACGTGTATCCTGGCTAAACAATTTGAGGCAGTGGTACAATTGTAACTCTGTTGAGCTGTTTAGAGCAGCAGTGTCAAAGGTGAAGATAGCCGTGATGATAGCCAACCTTCTTAAAGGAGACGGCACTTAAAGAAGAAGAAGAAGTCATAATAAAAACTTCATTCTGTGCTCAAACGTTGTTGTGATAACATATTATTATATTGCATAAAAACTCAAGGTATTTATAGATAATAAGGCTATTAGTAACAATCCTTTGGTTCTAACCCGATCCTATCGCATACCTACTTAATAGTAACAAGTAATAAAGTATACGCTTCCTCCAGACGAAAATGGAATTGTTTTTAAAGATTTTAAATCAGCAAATCTATTTCTGAATGATAAAAGATGGGAAAGTTTACAATATGATGTCTTTATTCCAAATCACAATGTCACCTGTGACATTATACCTGTGTAAGGGTATAATAAGAGACTTCTTCTTCTGCGCGTGCCATATCAGAATTCTCCGACGTTGGCGATCAGAAACAAAAACGTTGGCGGAAGAAACATGCCGGGTCAAAATGGATGCAAATTGCCCAAGATAGCGAGGCATGGAAGAAGGAGGAGGAGGCCTATATCCAAGGATGGATGTTTAAGGGCTGTATAGATAGATAGATAGGCGATCACCATTGCGAAGGCTTCTCGATCTTCTGGTATATGGAATAATTGTCCTGCATTTGGTATCTGAGTCCATTCACGAATGTTTTTTAACCAAGAAACTTGTTTTCTTCCTACAACCCTACGGCCCTCTATTTTGCCTTTAAGGATCAGTTGTAATGCTTTATATCGACTTCCCCTTACTGTATGTCCCAGATAATGCATTTTTCGATGTTTAACAGTTTTTATCAATTCTCTGTCTTTGTTGACGCTCCTTGGTAATTCTTCATTAGTTTTCCTTGCTGTCCAAAGTATCTTCAGCATTCGTCTATGAACCCACATTTCCAATGCTTCAATTTTGTTCATGATCGACACTTTTAGCGTCCACACTTCTGCGCTATACAAAAATACGGATCAAACATAGCACTTAACCATTCTTTGCCTTAGTTCTAAATTGAGATAGTTATTGCAAAGAAATTACTTTATTTTCATTAAAGTAGTTTTAGTCGTTGCTATTCTACGTTTTTTTTATGTCTGGATCCAGTTGATCCATTATCACAGTTCCCAAATATGTCATTTTGTGAACTTTCTCAACTTGGACTCCGTTTAATTAAAGCTTTGCATCGGGATGTGAGTCACGACTAAACACTAAAACTTTGGTTTTGTTTGAGTTTATTTTAATGCTCATTTCCTCTCCTATCTCGTAAATACGATCAAGCGAAATTGGAAGACCTTCAATATTATCTGATAGAATTACTGTATCGTCTGTGTTGGAGAACAATAATCTCCAACCAAATAATTATATATCAAAACAGATAATTCTATTCATAAATAAATCCAGTCTGCATTACTTCTTAGAATGTTATTCTCCGCCCATTTGACCTTTTTAAACCGGCCGATATTAAAATGCATTGACAATGTTGTTATGTGTTTGGTATTTTCATTCATAAACTGTAAATTTCTAATTAGGTTCCTTACGTTTAAATATTCATTCACAATTTATAACTTTCTATTTCTTGTCCTTTTTCAATTACAGTTCTAGCTAAATAAGCAATTGTTTTATTTCACTATTTCAATCTATTTAACAGGCCAGATTGAAGCACCTTTAAAAGTTCATTTAAGTTTCTTTACTAATCAGTCGAAGGCTAGCGAAACAATTTTACTTACAGCAAGTACAAACCACTGAAAGAGAAACTGTTAGCATACAAGACTCTCTCCGGAAGGGATGTTGAAAACCGGCATCCCTCTAGTCTGCATTAATCACATTAAGTAGTTCCCCGTTGATTTAAATTCCATATGGTTGTCTCTCAAGTGCCTTTTTAAATAACTGGTCCGAGTAAACACTGAACAATGTTAGCGACAAAATGCAACCTTGTCTGACTCCTTGTTGTATGGAGATTTCATCGGTGTAGTTATCTCCAATGTTTACGATAGCAGTTTGATTCCAGTACAAATTTTTAATGACACGAATAGCCTTGTCATCTATTCCGATATATTTCAGTATTTGCATTAATTTTACATGCTGTACTTTATCGCATGACTTTTCGAAATCCACGAAACATGCAAATACATTTTTTTTTTGGTCACGGCATTTTTGTAATAGGATGCTAAACGCAAAAAGTGCCTCCCTGGTTCCCATAGCATTTCTAAAACCTTCGGTGTTATATATTGAACTAAAAAGTCTTTTGGTTTTGGTAAAATTCGGCAATATTATTCCTGTCATCTTCAAATAACTTTGATATATACAGCTGCCATTCTTTTCTTATTTCTTGCTCATTTACAATAATTTTGTTAGTATTTTTAAAGAGTACAGATGGAACTCGTTTTTTAAATATGTTACTCATTTCTTTTAGTTTGTTGTGCACATTAAATAAGTCGTTCTGAAGCTATTTTCTTGTGGCATTGTAAATTAATTACTGTTAAACTGGGAATAAGCCACTATTATTACACCATTAAATAATAAATTGTGGCTTATTCCCAGTTTAACAGTAATTAATTAAATAAGTCGTGTTTAGATATTACATCCTCCATTTCGTCGCACCTTTCTCTCATCCATTTCTCTTTGGCTAATTTGATCTCATTTTTTATTCTTCCCTGCAGCTGTCTATATTCTGTTACATTAGATTTTATCAGTCAACTTTGTTCCATTAATTTCAAGATGTCGTCTCTCATTCATTTATTTTTCTTGATTAAGTTTTTTCTATAATCATTGTTTGTGGAGATTTCGTTAACTTTATTTAGCTAAGACATATAAATTAAAAATGTGATGAATGTTTTTAAAACATTTTCTATCAATCTAAAAAGGTATTCCCGACAAAACTAATTTGAATGGAGAATAATGTATTTGTTGTAATTAAACTACCCGTCGGCCGGCACCACTGAGTAAAGATGGTCTGCGGTAAGCAGTGTTGAAAAGTAAGTGATACGCCCATTTCAAATCGCAGTGTGCTTGAACTGCTAAAACAGCCTTAAGTCCAAAAAAATACGCGATATTTGACAAATCCGTTTAACGTAAATATTTGCATAATTTTGTTTTGCTGGTTCATCCAACATCGTGGAAAATAAAGGCGTAATTACAAATTTCTAATTAGTTAATCTTCTATTTACTAGAACGCCAACGCTATTGTTTCCAGAGATAGAAAAGCGGGAATTGTCTACTGCATTTCTTAAAAGAGTATTAATTTATGATGCTCACGGCGTTTCCTGTTGATGCTCTGAAATCGTAGTTTTGAATTAAACTCGCCTTACAAACTTTAAAAGGTAGAGTTACATCGAAACTTTTAACTAATCAGTACGTCTAAAAAGAAAAGATTTTTCTTCGACATACTTCGATTACCCCAGGAAAGTTTTATAGGACGCCAACTTTGTTACGTGTAATCAAACTTGTATTGCATAGTTGAAAATTAGATTGAATATTTTTGATGTAATTTTGTCGACATAATGGTGAACCAAGTATTTCCATATAAATTTATAATGTAAATATCGATAAAACTTGGTTTAAAAAGGACTCTAGGGCTTTTCAGCTGGAGCTTGGTAATTGTACATTGTGTTTGTGATTTGAACACCTTAGAATATGCATATTAGAATAGAAATATGCTTTACTGACACTCACAATTGTACAATTTTATGGACAAAGCTTCCAAAAAGTCAAGGAAATAACAAGTTGCTGCATGTAGTACCCAAATATATATATATATATATATATATATATATATATATATATATATATACATATATATATATATATATATATATATATATATATATATATAATATATATATATATATAAATATATATATAAAATACTTTAGTTGCTTGTACCTAAACGTACTGTAATTTCTTAGTTATTCGTTAAGAAACTCTTCCACTGAATGATATGGTCCTTCAGATAGATAGGCTTTTATCAATTTATGAAACATAAGGAAAGAAGTGGTAGATTTAGGTTTATATCTAAAATTTAAACAAAGGTGCAGTGTAAAAGTGTGTAACGATGAGTCCAAGCCATCACCGTTAAACCAGCGTGCGCGCGAACCAACCCATGAAGTAGGAGTATATCGACAATAGAAAGGGCAAAACTAATTACCAAGCTCCGCTATATAAACCGCAACATTTCCTCATAGAGGAGGATCGACAGGTGTTGACTGAAGGTTCTCTTCTTCCCTACCTCGGCTTGTGGACGTTCACAAGTTGTTCCGTCCCATACCGCCGTTACCCGAAGAGCGTGTTGAGCTCTTCACTACCCATACTCTGAAGCAGTCGTGTTGAGACTGTCGAGGAGTGTCCTGTTAACCCGAATCACTTAAGGGACGTGTTGAGTTCCTTTCCTTTCTTTGTACCTATCGTCCGCTGTTATTAAATCGATACAACGTTCTCGTAAAAATTTCAAATGCACATTCGCTTACCGATAAAACTAATTTCATATGACAAGGTCAAACTTAATTTGAATAAATAGGCCAGGTACTGAGAAGACTAAACCAAATTGTAAATATGTACATAAGATTTTTGTCAATTTAATTTAAGGAAGACAATAAAGTTTTATTTTTGTTTTGAACTCTGTCTCTGGCTGTCTAAAAGCTACCCGGATAGTGACTCCTACGAGAGGACATCACAAGTGTTACTTCTTCTGGACTAAAAACTGTAAGTTTGATTTTCCTATTTCATCTGTAACGAATCAAGTGAAAACAACTATTTTGCCGATTTGGCGTGAGGTTAATTAACAGTCCTTTCGGTAATGATCCATTATAAGCACTAGAGCCGTATTCAGGTTATTTGTGTTAAACTTCCACCATGGAAAGTTCTCGCAATCTACTTGTAAACCAACCATCAAAATTGTATTTTACAGCTCTTAATCATTTTATACAGCTTAATCATTGATTCAGCGATGTCGGGATGTAAATGTTGATCTACACATGTGCTTCGTTGACTACGAAAAAGCTTTTGATAAAGTAAGACATGAAAAACTAATATCAATACTTATGAACAAGCGCATTGACAGTAAAATCATAAATATAGTGCAAACATATTGGAACCAAAGTGCCATAGTTTAAATTGATGGGCAACACTCAGAAGAAATGAGGATCTGTAGAGGAGTTAGACAGGGATGTGTTGTATCGCCACTTTTGTTTAACTTATATACTGAAGAAATTTTCCAAAACGCGCTCAATAATATCGAAACGGGCGTCACCGTTAATGGAAAATTAATTAACAACTTAAGATATGCAGACAACACTGTGATCATAGCAACGAGTATAGAGGATCTACAACATCTTATCGAAAGCTTGAGTATGAATAGTGCTGAATGGGAATTACTATAAACGCTAAAAAAACGAAGTACATGCTAATGAGAAAAAGACCACAAAATATACATCACCTATTGACAATCAATGCTAACATAATAGAACAAGAAGAAAAATATCAGTACTTTGGAACTTTGATCAATAAAACCAATGATCATACTGTAGAAATAAACAGGCGAATAGAGATTGCCAGATCAGCATTTATACGAATGAAGCCACTCCTAACATGCAAAAATCTAAATTTGGAGATCAGACTACGTACCATTTGCTGTTATATATTTTCAATATTATTATATGGAGCTGAGACTTGGACATTAAAAAAATGCTATTTAAAAAGAATCGAGGCTTTCAAACTCTGGTTATACCGCAGAGTATTAAAAATATTATGGAGTGATAGAATTACAAATAAAGAAGTAGTGGAGAGAGTTGGTAAAGAAAACAGAACTAATCACCACTATACAAACCAGAAAACTGGAATACATAGGCTACGTAATGGAGGAACCAAAATATGAAATTTTGAGACTAATACAGGGAAAGATTCAAGGAAGAAGATCTGTTGACCGAAGGCAGAACTCATGGTTAAAGAATCTACGTGGTTGGTACCAATGCAGATCGATTGATTTGTTTAGAGCAGCAAGTTTTTTTTTATTTTAGTTTGATGGCGTTGGCCGAGCCAATTAGCCAGACAAATTTAAAGACAAACAATTTTAACAATTAGAGGAATTTTTTACAGTTACAGGAATAAACATACAATCATCCGTACAATCTAACGTGCAATTGTTAATAAATTACAACTTATTTTTTTCATTTTTTTTTCCTGCGCTAAGACATAACCCGATTCAACATCTCCGAGGTTTATATCTTCCTTTTTATTTATTATTTATATAATATATAATATATATATATATATATATATATATATATATATATATATATATATAAAAGTAAGCCCATAACCTCTGCTCTTTACAGGACCTGAGACCTAGGAGTCCTTACCCCTATCCCGAAATCCCTTATCTTCTCGTAAATCCACGAAGACGAGCCAGCCCTCCAGACCAGTGTGACCAGTATTCCTTGCAGCCGCTCGCAGGGTTAGCATCCCTTGAGGATCTATTGTGTATTTCATTTGGTGACAGCGTTTTCCTTACCTTCACATAACGCTCTCATTCCCTATTATTTTACATTGGTGACAGCGGAGTCGCCTCTGATTATTACAAAACCATCTTGTTATGGGAATTTCAGGCTGCATTTGTTTGTAATTATTTCCAGTTCTCGTGTTTTGATAATATTTTTGCCATTTTTCTTTTTGATGTCGTTTACTAATTATATCAATGTCTGAAAAGGGGAGTAAGTTCAAGGGAGCTTCTCCGCCTATGTTTAGGGCAGATTTGGCTAGGCTATCTGCTATTGCATTGCTCTTAATGCCCGCGTGTCTCTTTATCTATGATATAATAATGTTTTTCCCTAAATTTGTAATTTTATTGTAAATAGTCATAATTCCTAGTTCTATATGATTTAGTTATTTGGACCTGTGTACGTTTGTTAGTCTGTTGACGACACTCTTACTGTCTAAATATAATGCACATCCTACTTTGTTTTGTACTTTAGATCCGGCTGTAAAATAAAACTGATAATTTGTCCATTTATGCCGTGTAAATGATTGAAAAGCGACTGGATCTAAATTACTCTCCATAAAAAAGGTATTAATATGTTTTGAGAAAAGCTCTTCTAATATATGCGAATACATAGGTGAATAGAAAGTATGTCGGTATTGAGATATCCTCAAGTAACTATTTACCAGAAGAGAACATGTTTTCTTTGTCCAATATTTATGAGTTAGATCTAAAATTGATAAAATATGAATATCCTGTAGATAGTTAGTATTTTTCCCTATGGCTCTAGTAATGAATTTATCACTTAAAAACTCCCGTCGAAATTTCAGAGGTGGTTCTGTCGCCTCAACTTCCATTATATTAACAGGTGTAGAATTCAAATATCCAAGACAAAGCCGAAGGCATTAATTTTTTTGTATTTCTAATTTATTTAAATGTGTGTTTGAGGCAGTTCCATACAAATGACAACTGTAATCGAAAATGGGACAAATCATAGTACGATAAAATAAAAGTGATACATTTGGATCAGCGCTCCAGTAAGTTCTACAAAAGGCTCTTAAAATGTTCATTGCATTTTTAGACTTTTTTATGACTTGATGAATTTGATCCTTCCATAGAAGTTTTCTGTCTTAATAAGTACCGAGATATTTTATACAATTTTTAATAGGGAATTGAATTTGACCTACTGCCAGATGACCTTGTGGAATTTGATTTTTCTAGAGAAATACAAATTTCTGTTTTAGATTCTGATATTTCTAAACCAATGTTTTTATAGTGATTAAGAACAGCTTTAATTGAGAGATCAAAATTATTTTTACACATACCCAATGATTTGTGGGCTGTGTAAACTACTACATCTTCAGCATATTGAATAATTTTTGTTGGGCTATTAATACAATTTTCTATATCCATATTATATAAAATAAATAGTATTGGGCTTAATATGCTACCCTGTGGAAGTTCTATATTTGTAAGACGTGGTGGAGAGATGGAATGGTTGATTTTTAAAAAAGTTGATCTATTAGTGTACAATGTCCTCAGAAAGAGCTATGGTGATGCGGAAGCCGATGTCTAATAGCTTTGTATGCATATTGTCCAAGTTAACGGTATCGAATGCAGAGGAGACATCAAGAAAAGCAGCCATAGTATACATATCAGTAAAGTTTATTAGTATGGATGAGACTAAGGCAGTTATGGCATCTTGGGTTGATTTTTATTTTCGAAATCCATACTGAGATTTTGGGAGGATATGTTCTTGCTCTAACTAATGTTCAATTCTATTTTTTATTAATCTTTCAAACGTCTTTAGGAAGCAAGAGGCTAGGGATATTAGTCTAAATGATCTACTGCAATTTTCTGGTTACCCAGGTTTTTTAATAGGTATTAGAATATATTCGTTCCAGCTGTCTGGTATTTGTGACGTATCATTCCAAATGTCATTAAAAATATTTAATAATGATATTTTATAGAGCAGCAAGTTCTAAAATAAAAATAGCCATTATGATTGCCAACCTCCGTAGGGAGACGGCACTCTAAGAAGAAGCATGTACCGATTAGAAGTTTTGAAGTTGTTTCTAATTTTTGCATTTTTAACTAATTTGAAACTAATTAATAATTGATTTATTGTGAAAGTAAATTATACGTATAAATTAGCCATTTATATTTATTTATCATTTAAATAATATTAGATAAACGATAAACGCATTAAAAATCTTAAATCTCCATCAAAAACAGACATATTTCACGCATCCCTCCAATGGGATATCTAAGCATATTCCTTACATCAAAAGGCCATGCTGCACCTGAATATCCCACTTCTGCCAACATCATGGCTTCCTGCAGCCATTAGATCTTTCGCACTCGGAATATAAATTCAACTGATTTGACTAAAACATTTGCCGATCCGGTCATCCCCTTCAAGTCCGACGCTGGTCGAAAGCAGGATCGGATCTATGATATATTATAATATTCTATATGATATTTTTTAAAAATTTAACAAACATAATAAAACAGAAGTTTTTGTTTTTCTATAGAGTCTCTACAAATTTTGCATAGATTAATAGAATTTTGTTTGTTTCTAGTTATTAAACTCCTCTTCACGAACACTTGTGGAAATTCAAACTTAAATAATATAATAAAAAATAAAATAAAATAAAAATAAAAACATTTATTATCCTAATAATATTTACATTTCATACTTTAATATAACAACTTTCTATATTTTAGCCTTCTTTCTTCTTGGCGTCCCGCTGTTGCACCGCCTAATGTTGGTTTTCATCCTCACGGACCTTGAATTTTTCTGTCATGGACTCCTTGGCTTCTTCTTATGTAGATATTTGTTTTTGGAATCGTACATACTTCCCTGATTGGTTGTCTTCGGCAATCACCCGGCTAGACCCTGATCAGATGGTCGATCAGTCTATAAGTTGTTCTAAACATCCTCTGGGTCCGATTTATCGCGAGGATGTCTGGTCTTAAGGAACCTTCTTGTGGCTTGGTGGAAGAAGTACTTTATCCCAACTATCTCCCTCAGTGGTGTATACTAGAGCCTTTCTTTTGGTTGCGTTTGTTATTTCTCCTTCCCATGTTGATCCATAGATGATTCTATTACATGATGGTTCTGTTGCTTCGAGTTTCTTCTAGTGGGACTTAGCGATGGAACTGCAAACTGGGACAACTAACCGATCTAACGTAGACCTGGTATAATTAAATCTTCTTGGCCTTCGATAGTGGATTGGACCTAAAAATATAAGGATGTAGTAGTTTTTTAGCAGCGTTTGCTTTACATTGGTTTTTTGGGTGTATAACTTCTTAAAGTTTAGTCTTCCGTTGGGGTGGAATACTAGGTACTTGACTGATACTCCTGATTGGATCCTGTTTCCTCCTGCTGATATTTTTAACACTGGTGGACTCGTCTCCTGGGTGAACATGATGAATTGTGTCTTCTCTGCGTTGATTTGATCTTCCATTTTTCGGTGTATTTCGTGATTTTTTCGAGGTGATTTTCTATGTTTTGGACTATTCTTAAATTATCCTATCCTGTTGCATATATCGCCGTATCATCTGCGTTAAGGGCTGTAGCTGTTCTTGGATCTGTTGGTAAATCTGAAACAAAAATGTTATATAAAATGGGCGAGAAAATAATGCCCGGAGGAGTACCTTTTTTGAATTTGTATATTTGTATACTTGTATGTTAGTTCTTTCTTCCAGATCGTGCCTTCTCGATGTCTAGGATGGCCATTCCTGTTTTATTTTTTCGGTTAAATCTCATCTTCATGTCGCTGATGACTCTTGCTAGCTGAAGTTTGCAGTTTCTTCCTCTTCTGAATCCGAATTGCTTCTCTACTTTCTCTACACACTACTATCACAATAGTGATACTGGCCTGTAGCATTCCGGTCTTCTTTCATCTTTTCTTGGTTTTAGTAGAGGGATGATCTTGGCGTGTTTTCTGTTACTTGAAAAGTGTCCTTTTTCCAAGCAGTACTTGAAGATGTAGTAGAGCTGTACTATGATCTTTGGCAGTTCCTTCAAGGCGATGTTGTGTATTCCTTCTAATCCTGAAGCTCTGCTTTTTTTTAATCTTCTTATGATTTTGGCGAGTTCTGTTGGGTTAGTGTAGTCTTCTTCCTTTACTAAAAACTCTCAATTCTTCTTACGGTCCTTTCGTATTCTGTGTTAACTTCCTCTATGGCTTTTGCATCCGACATGTTTTCGTTTTGCCTGTATGTTGCTGCCATTCTTCTAGCGGTTACATCCACTTTTTCTTGTGTGTTCCCTCGTCGTCTATTATGTGGGGTGTTCTTTCGTTGTTCCATTTGTTTTCTATAAGATTTCTGAGTCTTACTCTTATTTCTTCGGAAAGTTCGTCTCCGTAGTCCTTGAATTCATGTCTTCTTGTCCTCTGAAAAGCACTTCTGGCTCTATTTCTGTCCTTGCTGATGATGATATTCTGCAGTTTGTTTGAAATAATAAGACCTCAATTATTCTTCAATCCCTTGGGTATGTTGTCCTCCATAGCTTGTTGAATTTTTCTTGTTATTTCTTCTTCTGTTGATTGGAATTCTTTCTTTATTTCCGTTTAGTTGAGTTGTCTTTTGTAGTTTGGCCAATTTGCTTCTTTCCATCTCTATATTTTTACTGGTTCATTTGTTAGAAGGTCCACTATTGATGTCATTTTTCCTGTTACCGTAAACTGCATTTAAAATGCGCCCTTACATCTTCTATTATGACGTCTTTTGTGATGAATAGTTTTAAAGTTCAATTGTTTTGTCCTCGAATGGGGTTAATTCTTGTAGGTTCATCTGGTGCGAATACCATCTTATTTCTGTCCTCACATTATCTTAGAAGAATTGTTCCGTCTCTCGTGGTGTTGTTACATCCCCAAATTGTATGTGGTGCGTTGAAATCTCCGGCTTGAACTGCAGAGTTCAGCATGGCATGTAATTCTTCCAGAGTTGGATCGGTTTCTCTTCTCCTGTAAATAGAAAAAATGTTAGTTCTACCTATTTTTATATCTACATTTTTAAATGGATTTATGTTTAATACCACCTTGTTCCATTCGATGTTATTTTTGATAAACATGGCTACTTTTCTTTTATTTGGTTGGTCTTTTTTGCGATATCCATTGATGTTTGTTATCCTTGGGAGCTATGTTATCGTCGTGTAGAGGGTTTTGGAGAGGCAGATAACGTTTGGATTGTGCCTTATCATTATCTCCCGTAGTTCGTGAATCCTTAGCCTCATTGATACTATGTTAAATTGAAGTATCTTCAGGTGCTTAATTGGCATTGTAGATCTCTTCGTATTTTATAAAAATCATCGCATATTCTCTAAATGATTTCGCTGACTGTAATTCTTTCTTCAGTTCTTGTAGTAGTGACATCATTTTTTCGACATTGACAATTTGGTTAATTTCTACCCATGTGTTTTTGATACTTCCCGTATTTTTGTTGCTTGTTGGTTGCTGTTGTCCTTTTGTGGTTTGTGTATATGATAGACCTAGCTAGCTGTCGTCCTAAAAGTTAAAGGATGAGGTGATGCTACTACCTTCTGTTGTGGTCTGTTTCTTGCATTTTCTGGGTGTGGCGGTCCAGATATTCTGTGTAAACTGCACATTGAGTAATTTGCTGCATGCTCCTCCCCGCAATTAGAGCATTTAACTTTGTTGATAACTCCCTTAGGTAAAGGGCAGTTCCTGGTAAGATAGCTTAGTTCACACTTCATGTCCCTTGAAGTTCTAAAATAGTTCCTAGCGGAATGTCCAAAAGCCGAGTAGTTGTAACACTGTGTGGCTCTGCTTGGTTTTTTAGAGTCAGTGTCCCATTTTATTCTTATTCAAACTTAAATGAAATTCATTCTAGTATTTCCCCATTATAATTAAAAGCACAGCCTGGTACGCTAGCAGCGACATCTATACGTAGTAATATGTTGAGGAAATGAAGAAGAAGTCGGGACTCTACCTCTCTAGCGGAAGCTACTTCTCTTTGGTAGCAAATTAATTTAATCGCAAATTCAAAGCCTCTTACTGGAGGCTGTTAAACGACGCGAACCTTTTACACCCGCATGCATCTATGGTTCATCCCTAAAAAACATCTTTTTTGCTCTTTACGTAGAGAAAGGAAATTAAAATTAAAGTAAAAGATTGCATTTAATTTCAATAAGAAAATTACCAAAGGAACACTTAATTTGCTACTAATTTAGGTACAGACAAAGGAATATTTTTGTTTGTTGTTGGATATAATAGGAATAATAATAATTATTATTATTATTAATTAATTAATAATATTATTATTGGATCCCCGTTGGATTGGTCCGTTAACACAGTTCACAAATATTAATATTATTAATATTAATATTTACCTATCAACAAGTAATTCGTTTTCCCTGTTTCATATTATTAATTAATTAATAATATTATTATTGGATCCCCGTTGGATTGGTCCGTTAACACAGTCCCCAAATATTAATATTATTAATATTAATATTTACCTATCAACAAGTAATTAGTTTTCCCTTTTTCATACCACTCTTAAAATTTGTATTTGGTGAACAATTTCCGAAGTGTATATCGAAATGTTAAATCATATTATTTAGTTGATTCAAAGATAGCTGTAGTTAGTTTCAACTCCCATACAATAAAAATATATCAACGTGTTCGGTGTCAATTATTTCTGAGCTAAATACATCTCTGTAGTGGACCAAGATCCTATCGAAAGCCTCCGAAAACCCACTTTTCACGTACAGGATTATCGGCGAGCGTGTCTCGACCGAAAGAGAATTCAATAACTGGTCGGAGGGAAAGCGCCGGATGTCTTTTGCTAAAGGAATTGTGAATAATGGAACGATTCAGGTACCGCCGGGATAGTGAGGTATATAAAAGAGAAAAAGGGATTTCCCTTTCGTTTTGTCACTTTTCTAGAATATGAGACATAGAAAAGATGTGCTCCAGTATTAAAACTTATATTAGAACAACTTCAATCTTTTTCGAACCTCCTCATTTGTCTAAAGAATTTGAAGCTTAACTTTACCGATAATTATGATATGAAGTTAGAAATTTCTATAAGGTCTGATGATTTTATATGACAATGAATTATACATCGTGCATCTCTAAAGTATGTCTCTACTCCCAACATGACTTTTTCAAACGATAAAATTTTTTAACTAACATTCAGTTAATTTCTACAAAAGAATTTGAAGTAAATTTGTTCCGGACCCTAGCTGAATGGGAAATATCTAAGTCATATTTTGCTTTAAATGTGTCTTTCATTGTTTTAGCAAATTTTGTGTTCGGGAATGACAAGAAGAACTCGTTAGAGTGACGAAAGATAACTATATTATACTGGTATAGATTCCAAGTCTTCGGGAAATACATTTCAATGAAAGAGCTGATGAACTTGCTCCAGAAGGATTAGCAATAGTAGCATTAATAGGCAAGCCACTTACCTCTTGCCTAGAATCCGATGTAAGTGAAATTTCCTCCTCGAGACTAAATCTCTAAGAAAATTCCAAAAAAAAACAGCAACTTTTATGAAAAAGATTACTTGAATAGGTTACAAAACCGTCCCAAATGGCTCACCTCAAATAAAGAGATTAAAGTGGATGATCTTGTCTTGTTGAAGAAAGATAATACACTTCCCTTATTTTGACTACTTGCCAGAGTGATTGAGATCTTCCAAGGCAGTAATGGCTAGGTTAACATCAAAATGAAGGATGGAACTTTTACACGTCCTATCACAAAATTGGGTCCATTGCTACAAGAGTATTGTCTGTATTAGGCAAATGTTACTGGAGGGTGCCGGTTTACAACATCCCTTTCATGGAGAGGCCTATATGCAACAGTGTCTCTTTCAGCGGCTTTGTTCTTGCTGTAAGCCCAATTAGTCCGCTAGCCTTCGACAGCTCAGTAGAGAAACTAAAATGGACTTTCAAAGTTGCTTTTATATGGCCTGTTGAATTGATATAGTGAAATAAAACAATCACTTGTTTAGAAAGAAACTGTAATTGAAAAAAGAAAGAAAGGGCAAGAAATAGAGCTTATAAAATTTGAGTGTGTAACTTATCGTAGGAACTTAATTTGAATATTACAATTTTCGAACGAAAGCGAAAACACCATAACACTTATTCACATATTACGGCTTCCCGGTCAATTGCGTAAACTGCAACGTGGAGAATCCTCTCCGAACTTTTGAAATACAGATGTTAGCCCTACGAAAGTCGCTAAATCACTAGCCCCGCTGGAATATTTTTTTGTTTATGCATTTTGAAAAGCCGGTCTGTCGTCAAGTAGGCGCTGTGGGCGGGGATTAACATTCTCAGAAACAAGGTCTAGGTAGACTGGATTTATTTAGGTAACCGACGCGAAACTAGAATTATTCGATACAAAATAGAATTATTGGTTTGGAGATATAGTTCTCCAACAGTTACTAAAGGAAAATCTTCTTCTTGATGTTCCTTTCCGTTACGAATGTCTTTATCTTATCTGCAGCATGCGGAAAAGCTCCAAAGACGTTGTATTGAACCAGATTCTGAGGTTCTTTAGCCAAGATGTTCTTCTTCTTCCTGGACCTCGCTTTCCACATATTTTTCCTTGTAGGATGGCTTAAAGTAGAGCGTATCTGGATTCATTTCGCATAATATGTCCGAAAAATTGTAACTTTCGATATTTAATGGTGGTCAGTACCTCTCGGTTCTTATTCATTCTTCTGAGGATCTCCTCATTTGTGGCTCGGTCAGTCCACGGAATCTTAAGTATTCTCCGATATAGCCACAACTCAAATGCTTTCAGTTTTTTGCACATATTTTCGTTCAAGGTTCACGATTCAACACCATAAAAAAGAACAGAGATGACTAGCATCACAGCATTCTTACTTTTGCATCAAGAGAGAGGTTGTGGCTCTTGAAGAAGGCCCCCATCCGATTGAAGGTAGATCTAGCTTTTGCAATGCGTGCTCTAATCTTCTGGTTGGCTGTACTCGATCAAACGCTATCTTGTAATCAACTCAACATACGTATACGTCGCAAATGACGTCTCTGCATCTCTGGAATAGAACTTGTACTGAGAACAAAGCCTCTCTAGTACCAACAGCATTTGTGAACCCAAACTGGTTGGGGGAAATATTGTGAAAAAGCTACGCATTCTAGATAAAAATGTTCAAGAGACGACTTAATTGAAAATACTTTTTCTTTAAAATGAGAGTCCCACAAATGTACCACATGGAGAGGAGGTACTAGAGAGAGACACTTAAAAATGGAAAACGATTTGAGTCCGATGAAAATATATTAAATTGTACTGCTGTAATTTAATACTAAGGTAGTAGTGCTAGCCAGTGGCGCACCCAGGGGGTTTTGGGGTTAAAACCCCCTTCAGGGCATATAAAGTAAAAAATATGTAAAGAATATCCACTATTATATTTGACGGTATGGTCAACTTGGCTCCTCAGTACATGCGCTTAGCCACTAAAAGATGCACTTTGAAGCTGGATATTTGGTTCATCTCCCAATGTATAAATAACTAGGTCTTTCCTACTTTTTGTACGATAAAAACTCTAGGACATGTTCCAGTCAACTTAAAGAACACCTTGCAACTGAAAATTTTGAAAAAGGAGATTTGTAACCATTATGGAAAGCTAAACTACATAGAATGTAAACTTAAGGTAACATATGACTCTTTACTTGATTTCATGGGCTTTGACAACTTAAATAACTTTTTGAATGATGTTTAGGACAGATTGGACAATGTAACTTTCACCAAATTTAATAAACTTAAATCTCAATTAAACAATCTTATCAAAAATAAATCTAATTCATTTAATAGTAACAGTAAATTCTCTAATTTTTCTTTTCAACCAATATTAAAAAATCTCTCTTCAGTTACCTCCGACAATAATTAACTTCATCTACTAAATTTAGGTCTCAAATACTCCATTCCCCGTAAGGACTCCGAAAAAGACCTTCAGAGTCTCTCCATTGAGCTAGATATTATTATCCAAAACCTATCAATCCCGTTAGATCAAAAAACTTTAATCAGAAACTCTTGCTCAATTCTATAAACAAATTCAAAAACAAAAATTTGTCTAATTCCTCAACAGTACTTAATACCAACACACCCTCATCTTTTAACCAAAATATTCATTTCACACCTAATTTTCATAAGCTCTCTCAAAACAAACGTAATTAACATCTTAGACCCTCAAATCTGTTAAGAATAAAATCAAATCCAACAACTTAATCATCAGCAAAGCTGACAAAGGTAACTGTCTAGTGATCTTAGATCAAACATCATATAATAATAAAGTTTCAACTTTCCTCAATAATGATAACTTCACTTCACTTACAACAGACCCCTCTAAAAAGTTTATAAATAAATTAAAAGAAATCATCAAACATTTTACAGACTTCTTCTCAGAACATTTTGCACCATATTTCAAAATCCCAAGCAACCCTTTGACACCCAGACTGTATGGTTTACCTAAGATACACAAGGAGGGCATTCCCATTCGTCCAATTGTTAGTTTCATTTATAAACACTCCAGTTAAATTTCCTTTCTGCCTTCGTCTTAGCCCCCCTGTGAGTTCTTTAACTTTTCTATGTACACTGTGACTATCGTACTTTGACTGAAGAGTCTCAATTTCTCCGCATCTTTCCCTTGCTTCTTTTTCTTTCGCTTCTCTGATTTTCGTTCTTATTAATATATTTATAGTTTTTTATTTGTCTGGGTCATTTTTGGCTTCTCTTCTCTCGTCCATTAGTTTTAGGATCTCATCTGCCATCCATCTGTCATCCATAAAGGAAAATAAGTATGTTATTTCTACCAATTTTCCGTAGAGCACCAAACCCTTGTGATGACCTATCCAATTTGTATTACAGGATTTTGTGTGGAAGCTGATTCCGTTTGTTTTGTCTCTTATGGGGGTGAAATTATACACAACACTTGTTTACCGGTTTATTTTAATTCCACGATATATATATTTTACTTATACACGAAAAAAAAAATAAATTACACCTTTTAATACTAAATTACTTTGCTCTTGTGTCTAACGGGAGAGAGAGGAAGAGAGAGAACGATGTTTTGAGCGACTTGACCACTTTAATGACTAGAGGTGATTGATTAGTACCTACAAAGGGGTGTGACGGCTAGAGAGGTGTCAAATTTGCCGAGACCCTCTGGTCTTTTATAACTTATAACAGATAATATTTGATATGCAAACCACAGTGGCGGCGTTAAATTAAATTGGAGTAATGGCAAAATATAGTTGTTTTTCCAACATAAGATCTTTAGAAAAGTTGCCATCAAAAATACGTACAACTTTCCTCAATTGAAGTCCTCATTTTTTTCTAATATATTTTTTAATTTATTTCTAATATTCCTGTATTTTCATGTATGTGTGTGTGTGTGTGTGTGTGTGTTTATGAATGTAAAAAAATAAATATAAATAAAATATTGTACTTACATAAAAATATAATTGAGATAAGTTAAGAATGTTTTGTGAATTTAATAATTTAATGGTTTAACCTCATGTTGTAAGTTTTTATACTAGTTTTATACAATGTTTTTTAATTCTAGTTTCATTGTATTTACCATAACATATTTTAGCATATCCTGATGAAGCAAATAAATTTTGCGAAAGCTTGATTTAAGAACAAAGAGTTTGACTTATCCTGCCCTACTTAAATGACTGCATTCTCAAAATAAAACTTTATTTTACATAACGTGTCAGTCAATAATACCTAACTACTTTATATATATATATATATATATATATATATATATATATATATATATATATATATATATATATATATAAGAAATACTGGATATTAGTGACTGTCGATATAAACAAACAACACAGTTTATTAGGGTTGCAGTCAGAATATTTTGGCAAAGGAAAAGAACCATTCAAAACGTGTTTTTTGGAAATGTGTTTCATAAAATCTTGCATCAATAAAAAGTTTAACATAGATAAACTAAGCAACATTTATTGTTATTTCCTAGAAAAACACCAAAAATAAAATAAATATTTACCTGTACATAAATTACATCTGTATGTATAATTATGTTGCATACCATAAAACAGGTTTAAAAAGTATAATCACCCAAGATGGGCCTCTAGTATTTCTTGAAAACAAAGATAATATTAAGTACACCTAATTACATGTTAATTACAGGGTTTTTACTTTCTGTTCTCTATGCATATGAGTTAAAACACACCAGTAAAATATGCCATTAACTAAGTTTTACTATCTTTCCATAAATTTTAAAAATTTTAGAATGTATTTTGTCCATGATTTTATATTTTAATGTGTGTTATCAATGTTGAGTGTCAATACTTTTATAATTATTCTCAACGACTAGTAAGTTACACTGACGAATTGTGATATTTTTATAAATATTTACATATTTGTCTTGTTACAGTGTCTTGAAAAGGGAATAAAACCATTCCGAAAGCTAGACAAAAAGTCAAGTTTTTTGTTAACATCCCGGCCAGTATTCTGACTGCAACCTAATAAACTGTGTTGTTTGTATATATATATATATATATATATATATATATATATATATATATATATATATATATACAAACAACACAGTTTATTAGGTACATATATATATTATATATATATATATATATGTATATATATATATGTATATACATATATATAGTATATATATATATGTATATACATATATATATATACATATATATATATATATATATATATATATATATATATATATATATATATATATATATATATATGTAGTATGTATTTCACCGAGTTTTATTATATTGTAAAATCCCTTTAGCTACGTTTAATAGTTTATGAAATTGTTACAGATTTACTAAGACAATGTTATCGTTATGATCGGAGCCAGGTGCAACAATTCCAATACCTAAGTAATTAGACGTTCGGCAATATTCCAAACATGTAGTTTAATATTAATCCTTATCTTTAGCCTTAAGTGAACACTAGATGTATTTGCTACCGGTATTATTTTGCTGGAGAATATTATGCAACGCCTAATTTTAGGTATTAACAAACAGTAACAACGAGGAATCTCAATGTATTAATATAAGATGTGTAGTTAAACATAATGGAGGATATATCCTGAAAAGTTTCGATTTTTGTTTGGAAGAAAAAACGATAAATGAATATAGTAACGAATTTTTATGAAATTGTGTATTAACTATTATTTTCTTTTTAATATAACAATTAAGGAGCAGTGAATTTTTAAATAATGCGTTACTCTTTTCTGATAAAATCAATTTATTTCAAGATAGCGTTTTGCTATTATAGCTGTCCTTCAAATTGCATGTTTGTTTCTTTGTTTTTGATGTCTGGTATAATAACAGCATCACTGTGAATTGTCCTATACGTCCATTTTCATAATTTTGCAAAAGAGCAGTTTTAAACTTTTCTCACTAAAAAATGTTATTGCTGCAGCTATTTATTAAGAAATTGAAATAATATTTTAATGTACATTTTATCTATTGTTATTTACATAATGCATTTGTTATAATTGAAAAACAAATTTTTTTCTGTGTTTTTTAACCGTTTTAATGGCCATGATGTAATTGCAGTGTAAGACTTAGTTTAGGGTATTCAATAACAACTACAATACCTACTATTTGACTTATAAAATTTATTTACCCGTACAATTCACCTTTACAAATACAAATAATACATCTATGTATCTAACCAAAATGGTATTTTACGTATAAACCACTCAGTCATCCTCAAGTAAGTCCCTATCCGGATAGTCACGATTAGTATTACTGGTATGCTTTTATTTTTTTTTTAAACTCATGGCAAAATTTAGGAACAGATAGCAGTAATGACAATAGATCATTATACTTTTGTATGTCACTTTGTGATACCAGTTGCAAATCTTTTGGCAAGGTAAGGTGTCGCCTTCGTAACATAACAAGGTCAATTTCCTGATTTTCATTATGAGAATTAATTTTCAAAAACAGAGTATGCTGTTATGTTTTACTTGAAGTTAAACACAATTTGACAGAAGAACTCGTTGTTTGTTTATGTTTTTTTTTTTATATTAATCATATGCCGATTTTGAGATGTTTTAACATCATAAAAAAAAGTTTAAATCTTCTAGTTCCATATTATGTACATTATATTTTATTGAAGTTCGTCTGACTAACTGCTATCAGCGCATGGATAGTGTCCGCCTCCATGTGGGTGTGATCCTTTAGTAGAAACTTCTGAGTGAATAATGACTCATTAAATGATCCACCTATTTCATTTAAATGAGTTAATATACAGCAGGTAATTGGTTATTTACTTGACCAATTACTTATCGTCTATAATGCTTTCTATATATTTTGTTGTCACAAGCGATTGTTTCAAAGGATATTTAAAGGTTGGACCTCTAAAATTACTGCTTTTTGTGATTAGTCGATAACGAACCTGTCTTTAAAATGTATAAACTAGGTAAAAAAGGAAAATAGAAACAGTTGTTTTATGATTTGCATATTAATTATAATAATTTTTGTATTGTTTGGTTGTATTTTATATAGTTTATAATTTTAATATAATTTATTATAATATGAGGTTCATTAATAGGAATTTCCATTCTGTTGTATATAATTTTGTTTTTATTAATTTCGATACAGATATTTATTAGAGATTTATTTTGGTAGTTATACATAGAAGTTTGTAGTTTGTTTTTCGTTGATATTTAGAATAGATTAGAAAAGTTGTGAATATTAGTATAACCAAATCAAACATTAATAACATTGGATTGTAAGTACTTGTGTGTACTTTGCTAGGATAGTTATATGGCAACTCTATTTTATTGGATTATTTTTATCATAAACATTTTTGTTTACTGATGTTTATTTAAAATAACCATAAATCATGAAGATATTATTGATATCTGATATTGATATTGATAACTGATATTCTACCGAGGCTCATACAAGGATAGAATAAACTTCTGAATGATGATTTTTACTTGAGGATATTTATTGAGTATCCAAAAGAAACACATAATAATGCTAACATTTTTATTTTGGCCGTACAGACCATAATATAATTTCTTCTATCTCACTGCCAAGAATGACGGCATCTGCCCATTTCAGTAATGCAGATCCGATTTCATTTCAACCACGAGCAGTTCATCATAATTCTAGGTATCTTCTTCATCAAAACTTAAGGTATCTCTAATAATATGCTCTTCATTTAAAACAAAATTGCTTGGTGTATTATTTGACTCTGAAATAAAACTAGGCTTATAATATTGGTTGAAGAATACTTAATAATATTGCTAGTTTAAGGTTGGTATCAAATCACTACATTAACTTTTTAAGGTTTTGTTTTTTAATCATTTAAAAATAATGAGCAACAAAAATAAATGCAGTAGAAGAATTCGTAGAACTTTTCATTAGATCAAGAATATTTCTTCCACGAGAATTATGGTACATTATTCTTATTATTAGTAACAAACAACTGTAAACACACCATAAATTGAAAAAGTACTATATTAGATTACTGACAGTCTACCTGTCATCATAGAGATATGTAATATACTATCTGCAGCGGTAATTCACGTGCGTAGAGGGATAAAACATTAAGTTGACAAAGTGTTCTATCCCTTTAAGTGAAAATGGACTTGGTATTTTTTTAAAGGTCACTATTTCAATTAGCAAATGGATTAGGATCTAGTGCTCTATTCCTTTAAATAAAGTAATAAAAGTTTATTATTAGTGTTTCAAAATGTCAAAATTGGTGAGAGTTGGCGAGAACATTTCTGACAGTAAAATTTTGTTTAACCGGTGAATCTGACGATATTTTTTATGAGAGTTTCTCTTCTTCAGTGCCTTATCTACTCCGGATGTTGGCGATCATTAAGGCTATCATGGTTTTGTTGACTGCTCTGTCAAACAGCTCCGTGGAGATCATCCCAAACCATTGCCGGATGTTTTTTAAACCACGAGATACGACAGCGTCGCTGTTCTCTCCTGTAAAATACTTTACCCTGCATAACAAGTTGAAGCATTTAATATTTTTCTTCTTTCCGCATCACGTGTTCGAGGTACTCAAGCTTACATGGTTTCTAGACGCCATTTGATAGTGTTTTTAATATATCAAATCTTGTTTTGCATCAAGTGTCATATATGACAACTATGCGGAACTTGACAGATCTTTTTAGAAAAGTAAGAAAGTAGACATAATTTTTAGTATTAACACACATCTTTATAATTATAGTATTGAGTTATTTTGGGAAAAATACATTAGAGCAGGCTGTTCAATTATCAGAAATAAAACAAAAAATATAACATTTATTATATACTTTATTTGGTTGATATTTATTCATCTTCATTTTCATCATCAGAGTCGCTTTTTATAATACCTAAACTTTTGGCAACACTTTTAACATTAGAAATAACCTCCTCTTGTACTAAGTTAAAACTCATAGCCAATAAAGAAATGCCAAACAATAAATACAACGAACAGAGAGCTATACTTATAGCAGCTCTGTCATTATCACGGCTAACTTCTTTAGCTGGAACCAAATCGCCAAATCCAATGGTAGTTAAGGTTATAAAACAAAAGTATGCAGAATCCAGATACTCCCAGCCCTCCCACGTCATGAACAAATACGCTCCAGCGAGAATGTAGCTGACTACTAGAAAAACACAAAGCCAAATGGGTACTGGACGTATTCTTGGCTTTCCTGTGTCATATGGATCGTCGCTATAATAGAAGTCTATGTCGGAATCGTCATCTACGTATCGTTGAGTTCGTAGACCATAACCTAAGGGTGTCATCATTCTTGGACTTGGACTCATTGGTGCTAAAAAATTACACAAGGAATGATTATTCTTATAATAAATATTCAAAATCTAATTTTTATAATTATTATTAAACAAAGCTACAAACTGCATTCTCTATTATTTTTAAAAAATCCACAATAATATTGTATCTATATGTGTGTGAAAGATATGGCACGGAAACAAGTCCATCAGCCACAGAATGTTTTATTTATGTTTAAGGATATTTTTTATTCTTGTTTGTTACTTTTTTTAGGTATATGTATAAATCACTTGTATAACACATATGTATAAATACACCTGGTATCAACACACAAAAGGTCTAAAATCGATAATAGATTATTTAATAACAAGACAACAAACTAAGTTTTCGTAGACCACCATTCGTAGACAGGAACCACACAGACATCAACAAAGAACATAGAGATAAAATAGAAAGAACTGCGTTCACCTTAAACAATCTAGATAACGAGAGCACATACTTACTCCAGTTACTTTACTCCTGGAGACCAATACAAAAACTACAGGAATCACAAAGATCAACGACAGATGAATACGAACATATAAAAAACTGCATGAAGGACGCTAGAAAGAGGCTAGAAGTCTTATGGTCACAGGTACGGAGAGTAGATAAACCATATTGGTGGGATAAAGAAGTGGAAAGAAAAGATAAATAGAAAGAAGGAAGTATGTCAAAAATTATTACAACAGGGAGAGGAACAAACAAAACAACAATATAAAAACTTGAATAAAGAAGTCAAACGAGAAGTGGTTAAAAAGAAAAATAGTGCATGGAAACAAAAATGCCAATACCTAGACAACCACATAGAAGGGACAAAGGGCTCTGAAGTCTGGAGAAGTATAAAAACGATGAGAACCGAGTCATAATAAACAGAATACCAGAGAACACATGGGTAGATCATTTTGAGAACTTATTAATAGAGAGAAGAGGAAGATTTAAACAGACAAATAAACAAGTGAAAGTAGAAGGAAGAATAGAAATATCAATAGAACAAGTGAAAGGTAGTTAAGGGAATGAAATTAAGAAAATCTACAGGCCCAGGCGGAATAAATCCAGAGTTGATTAGGTATGCATCATCAAAAGTGTTTGAAATGATCCGAAAATTATTCGAAAGCTCAAACGGAGAAGAAGTTCCAGAAGAATGGAGACAATCGTATATCTCTCCAATACACAAGAAAGGCAAAAGGCGGATCCTAAAAACTATAGAGGGATCGCAGTGATTGCTACTATAGGCCGACTTTACTCAAAAGTATTACGAAACCTGATAGAAAATGATATTAAAGACAAACAACCCGAAGAACAAGCGTAATTTAGGGCCGGACGCTCCACTATGGATAATATTTTCATATTAAAAATTGCAATGGAAAAACGAGTGCAGAGAAATAGAGAAACACAGATAGCTTTAATAGATTTGGAAAAAGAATATGACAGTGTGCCGATCTCCCAACTATGGATAGAAATGGGTAACTTGAAAATAAACCCAATTCTTATTAACGCCACTCAAAAATACTACGAACAAAACATTTCAAGAATTAAAATGGGACAAGAAATCACCTCTCCTTTTCAAACAACAAAAGGACTAAGATAAGGCTGCTGTCTATTACCCACCATATTTAAAATCTATTTGGACAGATCCTTAGTAAAATGGGTAAAAACACGCTATATACACATTTCTTTGCAAATGACCAGGTAGTAATTGCCAATTAATCTGATTCGGACATCTTAAAAGAATGCCAGAGTACAGATGGCCTAGAAGAGTACTGGCATTTCAAAGGCATCTATTTGGTGTGGCTTTTTTCTATCCAGAGTCATTGTCCAACTTTCACAGCCATACAGTAAGACAAAAAAAACGTAACGTCTAATGGTATGATATTAGTGGGAGTATAACAGGTATGATATTAGTGGGAGTGTATTCTCGAGATAGTGTGATATGAATAGGAGAATGATTAAAACCAAGGATGTCGTTAATAGGATTTAATTCTAAAAGGCTAACTTGGAGAAACTAAAGTGAGATCAATAATAAGGTTTTCATTCATTGAAGTGTATCTATATGTCATATTTTTTACTTCATTTTAGATCATTTATTTTTTATAGAAATGCACAATAAATGGTTGTTAGAGTTGTGATCTTGCGAACCAGATTGTTTCTTCTTCTTCTTCACGAGCTATATCAGAATTATCTGAATAATAAAACCTAATTTATTTTTCAATATGATTATAAGTTTGAAAAATGTAAAGAAATAGAAGAATTAGAACATAGACATGATTACTTTAATATGTACAAGAAGGTGAAAGAATTTTCATTCATCCACAAAAAACAACATTGCCCACTGGTAAATAACAACGGAGAGTTAATTCATAACACCAAAGATAAAATAGAAGAATGGGAAAAATTTATACAACAGCTGTTCCGAGATGAAAGAATAGACATTACAATAAATAATGTTACTGAAAGCCCACCAATTCTAAAAGTCGAAGTGGAATATGCCATTAAACAATTAAAGACCAACAAAAGCCTTGGACCTGACGAAGTTTATCCTGAAATACTTAAATTGATCGAAAGTAATAACATTGATTTGTTAGTAATTTTGTTTAATACAATCTACGATACTGGGGAAATACCAGAGGAATGGTTAGAATCTATTTTTATTCCCATTCCAAAACAAGCTAACTCCAGGCGATGCGCAGATTTTAGATTAATAAGTCTTATGAGCCAAGTGCATAAAATTCTATTAAAAATACTTCACAATAGGGTATACAAAAGGTGTGAAAAAGAAGTTAGATACGATCAATTTGGATTCAGAGCCGGAATGGGGACCAGAGAGGCCTTGTTTTCACTACAAGTACTGCTGCAGAAGTGTTACGACCAACAAAAGGATTTCTTTCTATGTTTTGTAGACTTTGAAAAGGCATTTGATCGCGTAAACCATAATAAAATGTTAAATTCCTTGCAGAGCATCAACTTGGATAGTAAAGATCTCCGATTAATTAAGAACTTATATTGGAGGCAGAGTGCCAAGATTAGGATCAACGATCATACATCTAGAAATATTAGTATAAATAAAGGAGTAAGGCAAGGATGCATACTATCCCCTATGCTGTTCAATCTTTACTCGGAACTACTATTCAAGCAAGCCTGGGAAAACCTTTCCACAGGAATAAAAATTAATGGAGAACCAATATCTAGCATAAGATATGCAGATGACACTGTCCTACTGGCTGATACAGACACAAACTTACAGGGGGTTATAGACCACCTTAAGGATGCTTGTCGAGAGTTTGTAATGAAGATCAACGAAAAAAAAAAACAAAAGTAATGGTGATCCAAAGAAAACAGAATATCCCCTTACCTATAAAAATAAATGGGAATATTTTAGAACAGGTAAACCAATACAAATACCTTGGCTGTTGGATTAATTGCAAGCTGGACCCAGAACAAGAAATTAAAGTTAGAATTGCTCAAGCTAGGGATAGTTTCTTTAAGATGCGCGTTCTATTCTGCGATACACATATAAATATTAAATTAAGATTAAAACTTGTAAAATGTTTTATCTGGTCTGTTCTTCTCTACGGAGCCGAAACGTGGACTTTAAAAATAAAGAGCCTGAATAGAATCGAGGCATTTGAAATGTGGGTGTACCGTAGAATTTTAAAAATTCCTTGGACAGCACGAAAAACAAATGAAGAAGTACTAGCTAGACTCAATTTAGAAAAAGAACTATTGAGAACAGTTAAAAGAAAAAAAACCAGTTATTTAGGGCATTTATTGCGCAACGAGAAAGACTACATCCCTCAGTTGATAATAAAAGGCAAAATAGAAGGAAAGCGAGGAATTGGAAGAAAAAAATTGTCCTGGTTACGTAATATCAGAAACTGGACAGGACTTGGATTTGAGGAACTCTTAAGAGCAGCTGAAGATAGACAAACGTTTGCCACCATAACCGCTAACCTCCATTGATGGAGACGGCACTTGATGAAGAAGAATAAGTTTGACTGAGAAAAACTGGTTAAAACTTAGGCTTTTCAGCTGTTTAAAACGTGAGTAATCAAAGATAAAGAATAATGGAGTTAGTGCGTAACGACACGGGTTTGACAAGTGATAATATGTATATTATTATTACTATCTATAGAGGCATTGATCAAAGCATGCTTTAAAAACACAAATGACACTAGTCATATCAAACCAGTGGCGTTGTGCGAGCTCTCTTTTTTGGGACAATATTGCTAATTTTCCTGATCTAATTTTTTCAACACTACGTTAAGAAGGCATTAAAATCAAATATAAATTGTGTCTATTAAATACATACGGTTTGGTGAACGTGACCGTCCAGCTCGACCACTACGATTAGGAGACCCGGTTCTTCTTAAAGGCGTGGCTTTTCTTGGTCTTGATCGTGGTGACGCTCGTTCGTCCTTAAGAGAGTCTAAATCTTCTTCCTCACTTGACGAGACTCCTGGAGGTTCTAAATATTTTCGTGTCCTAGTCATACTTCTAGACCGTCTTGCCGGTGGCATAGAAAGAGCTCTTTTTCCTGATTCCATTTGACGTGGTGTTATACCTGTAGGTGAGAAAACTGGTTAGTTGATAATTTAAACTTAAATAACTAGATTTGATTGTTTTTATTTTCACTTGTAGTGGAGTTAAAATGATAATTAATATATTTGTTTAAATTTTGTTATTGTATAAAACCTTAAATCACCCTGTATATACAGTATTGTGCGAATTAATGGAATCACTGTGAATTTTTTTTTTTCATTTTTTCAATATCCACAGTTGGCAACACTACCTACACAGTTGACAGCTGACCAAGCATTGAAAACATAACCTTACTGTGTGTTGGTGTGTTTGAGTGTGTTTTAGGTCATTTCTTACCAAGCTTGTGTTGTTTTGGGGGTTTTTGTACTATTTTGTGTTGTTTTTGGATTTATTCTAACATGGATATTATCCCTAGGAAGCGTGAAAAGATTGTCACGTTGAGTGAACATACTAGTATGTCACAAAGAAGGATTGCTAGAACGTGTGGAGTGAGTCAGGGGGTAGTAAGCAAAATTTTAAAGCGTAAACGAGAAACGGGATCAGTGGATGTGAAAAGGTTAGGAAAATCTGAAAGAAAGAGAAAAACAACACCAGCAGATGATAGATTTCTTCGAAAGAGTAAATTGGACCCAAGAAAATCAAGCCAAGACCTACAACAAGATCTAGCAGCATCAGCTATAGTGATTCATGACCTCAACTGTTCGCAGAAGACTTTTGGAGAATGGTAGAAGGGCAATTCGTCCACAGAAAAAATAGCTTCTAACTGAACGAATGAAGAAACAAAGGCTACTGTGGGCCAAAAAATACTCTAATTGGACTGTAGGCGACTGGAAAAAAGTCCTATTTACAGATGAAATCCACTTTATAGTTCAGGGACAGCGGTCTAAATTCGTCAGGAAGTCTGACAATGAAAAGCTTACACCATCTCATATTGATCAAACCGTAAAACATCCAGTAAAGAAAATGTTTTGGGGATGTTTTTCATACATGGGGGTTGGATCTTTGGTGCCAATTGAAGGCATGATGAATAGCCAAAAATACAAATCCATGTTGAGAAAGTATTTGGACAAACAACTCCAAAAATGTCAACCCCAAGGAGGAGCGATTCTTCAACAGGACTCTGCTCCCTGTCACAAATCAAAGGAAATGATGGCATTTTCAAAAATAAGAAGATTAATGTTTTAGATTGGCCCGGTAATTTGCCCGACCTCAACCCCATTGAACATTTATGGGTCATTTGCAAAGCTAGACTGCGAAAAATCGATTGTACCACTAAAACAAACATGATAGAAGCGGCCATTCAGGTTTGGTATCGAGATGAAAGGATATCTGACAACTGCCAGAAACTCATAGAATCTATGCCAAAACGGGTAAAAGCATTAATTGCTGCCAAAGGGGGACATATTCTCTACTGAATGATGTAAGTTTACCTTTATAGTTTTGTCAAAATATAATTTTTTATTAAATAAACTGTTTTTTCATTAAAACAGCCTATGATTCCATTAATTCGCACAATACGGTACACTTTAATTTTTATAAATATTTTACCATAACATATAATAATACGCATTCAATTTGACTTACAGTATGGGCGATAATAAAAACCTTATTAAAGAATATCGCTTAGCGAAATAATATTATTTTATAATTCTTTAGAATTCTTAATAAAAATATGAATTACTTCAAGTTATACTGGAAGGAAAAGTACAGGGCAAAAGATCAGTAGGAAGACGCCAGATGTGTTTATTATCTCGCATTCTTTGCTTATTTCTCGCAATACTTCGTTGTTAGTTATCTTCGGTGTCCATGCTATTCTAAGCATCCTCTTGTAACAAAACATTTCAAAGGACTGTAACTTATTTATGTGTTCTTTCTTCAATATCCAACTTTCCAATGAGTGTACTGAGAAGACTTACAGGAAATACGCTGAGAAATCGAAAGAGAAGTGAAGATAGTAGAAGAAAATGTAACTTACATGTATAAATAACTTACTGTATAAATAAATGGACACAAAATAGAAAAAAAGAATGGAATAACCACATAAGCAGAATGGAGGAGACCCGTGTCGTTAAAATAGCAAGAGATAAGTTACCAATCGGCAGAAGAAGTATCGGAGTACAACGCAAAATATGGAGTGACAATCTTCCATAGAGGTATTAATCCGCCAATGAACAAGCAGAATTGCTTATAAAGAGGAAGAAGAAGAAAAAAAATTTATTATTTATTTGTGTGTGTGTGTGTATGTGAATATAGGTGTATGTGTGTGTGCTATCTTACAATGTTATTCACTGTCCCACTTACTACATCTCTACAAAAAAAAGGTCGAAATTATACAGTGCTTTTCAGATAAAACTATCCACCTTAAATAACTTTGAACCTCTAATTTTTTGGAAAAACGCAAAAACACGTCAATACTTCCCCCTTTTTTTATTTTATATTTGGATTCTCCTTTTTGTACTGATTTCAAAAATGTATAACACCTTTGGCTTGAAGTGATTAGTTTATCCGATAGACAATTTTCTATCTCCCTCACCTTAATTGACTCTAACAAAATAGGTTGTAGCATAATTTAAACTCTTTAAATATTTAACCGTACTATTTGTAGTACCTTTAAAAACCAAGCAATAAAAAAATTCACTTTTTATTCAAGTTTTATCAAAGGTTTTCGATATCATTTTTACATTTGTTTTAATCGGTTAATAGCGACAATTTGTTATAACTTGTATGTAACAGCTTATTTTGATACGTGTGCAATTTGATCGCTGAAATGGTGTACACTTTGCAAGAAAGAATCGAAATTGTAGGTTTATACTACAAAAATAATAATTGTGCAAGAGCTGCTGCTAGAATTTTTAATGAAACACACCACAATACACATGCAGCTCATAAGTGTGTCATTGAACTGATGCAGAAAAAATTAGAGCAAGAGGGTCAGTTTGCAATAAAAAACATAACCGACAGGAACTTGTAAATTAAAACAGCAATCCAAGTAGCTGTTTTAGGGCACGTTAACTTAACAATCTTAGACTCTCTTAGACTCTTAACAATCAGTCACTGTCAACAATAAGCAGAGCAATCGGTGTTTCATCTTCTACAGCCTTTCCGAGTCCTCCATAAATTTAAGTTTTATCCATATAAAATTAAATTAGTACAAGAGTTAAATGAAGAAGATTTTGATCGTCGTCCCGAATGTTGCGAATTAATAATACAATGCATCATTAACAATGCACAATCGTTAAACAATATTTGCTTCTCGGATGAATGCTCATTCTATTAAACGGTTTGGTGAACAGATATAATTGCCGATACTGGGCTGAGAGTGATCCACATATTGTACGCGAATTTCACACACAGCATCTTCAAAGGTTAAACGTATGGTGTGGTATCCTACGTAATCATATTATCAGACCCTTCTTTATCACTGGAAACTTAAATGGTGCATCGTATCTTGAATTATATAGGCAAGTGGTTGATCGTTAGAACAATAGTAGAAAATGATGATAACCTTTCCGATGATTTGGTTGTATTTCAACATGATGGAGCTTCTCCACACTTTGCTTTACCTGTGCGATAATTTTTAAACGAAACGTTTCCCGGTCCTTGGATAGGTAAAAGACGACAGATGATCGATTGGCCACCTAGGTCACCGGATTGTACACCCCTAGACTTCTTCTTATGAGAGTATTTAAAAACAAAAATTATGCTACTCAACCAGAATATCTAGTTGATTTACAACAAAGAATAGAGGATGAATGTCGACAATTAAATGCAGACGTGTTAAGCAATGTCAGAGAAGAATTTCAAAATAGATTGTACTATTGTATGGAAGTGAAAGGCAGTAATTTTGAACAATTTATGTAAAAACTTTTAGTAGTGAAATGTTTGTTCTAAATGTGTGTAATAAAATTGTTAAAAAATAATTTTTTTTCAATCCAATTTTCTTGCTTTTGTATTTACTTTTCTCATAAAGTAATCACTTCAAGTATCATGTATTATACATTTCTGAAATCAGTACAAAAAGGAGAATCCAAATATGAAATAAAAAAAGGGGAAGTAATTTAAAAAAAATAAAGGGTAGATACAGGGGGTGTGGGGGTGCATTTTCCAGCAACCTTAAATATGATATTATGCCTCCCCCTTCAGATATTAATTGAAGTGTTTTTTGCGTTTTTCCAAAAAATTAGAGGTTCAAAAGTTATTTAAGGTGGATGGTTTTATCTGAAAAGCACTGTATACATGCTACGTTCATGAAAACTAAAACATTCAGATAAATGACAGTTATAGTTTATTCTGGATGTTATCATTTGGGTTATTCACGTTAGGGAAGTTTGAAATATTTCACAACAATGTTAGATGGTAGAAATGCATTAACTGGTACCAGATGTTTTTATCTATGTGGAAAATAAAAATAGCTTAAAAGTTCGCAGCTAGTAAATTATTCGAATGCGGTATGATGAAAAATAAATATTTTTTACATTTTTGAACACACATGCAAAATAGTTTAAATGACGTAATACTAGTAAAAACGGCATTCACATGCACTATAATTATTTTTAATTCATTATGTGTAACACATATGTCAATTAGTCGACAGCTGCATCATCTAACATTTAATATGGAGAAAATATGGGGAAACATGTTTTTGCAAATACAGTGTTAAACAAAAAATGGTATCTTTAAATTAAAAACTAGTATTTTTACTGGTTACATTAGTAAAAGGGCTGTGAGAGTTCTAACCCAAAATCGGTCATTTTCCCATGTACATCTCCATAAGAAAATCTAAGGTTCATTCTGGTCATTTTTGGCTCATTTTGTGGTAGAGTTAAATAACAAAAAAACAATATTTTATAGGCTTTATCTGTAACTCAAAGTTAAACTGTATTAACTCAGAAAATTGAAATTTTAAAAGAGAGGAGTTTAAAAGAAATATAGACAGTAAATTTTAAATAGAATTTTTATTTCTTTTTCTTTAAATATGTGATGGACACTATTTGATAGTTACAAATGATATTATATATTACTGTATTTATCATTTTTTTGCCTCTTAAATTTTTTGAACAAACATGGAGTTAATACTGTTTGGCATAAAAACAATTATTACGTTCGAGAGATAATACAATAGTAACTTGACAGATATGAATAAACAATCTTGAGATAATACCGTCAATGAAACAAAATTTAGTCAAGAACATTTCTTTGTATTAAATTAAATAAAATGAACAAGTCATATCTATAAAATAAAGAATAAACAAAACCAACGTGATTGCCAACATTCACAGAGGATAGGCAACAACAGAAAAAGAGACCCAAAACGAAACTCAAAGGATCATGTATGTTGTTCACTTAAAATCATTTTGGACAAATTTTCTAAATCCTCACCTACTTTATGTGAGTGAAATAATTATGAAATTCACTTGGTTGAGCAAACTTTGCAGATATGTGTATTTTTTGGTCGACATTTTTTTGGTTTATCGCGAATCACAGGCAGGGGCGCAGGAAACTCAACATGTCTAGTATTTATGTTAAGATCAACAGATTGGAATGTTTCCGAAGAAAAAAAGTAATTCCCAATTATTGCTGCGTACTTGGAAGTAGACAACATCTGACATATAAAGGTCTGTATTCTGTTGAGTTGTTTCCTTATAATAAAAGGTTAACAGCTGTTGTAAAGAGTTTTAAAATCTTTGGAAGTCATTGTGTTCCATATTAATAACATTAAATTGTTTAGAATGACAGCAAAGTCGTGCTAGCTGCTACCAGTCCCAAAGAGTCATGATTTTTAAAAAGGATGTTTTTTTTATTATCTTTCGATAAGAAAATGATCACTTCTTCTTTTGGTGCCTATTTAGTGCACATGAAAAGATCTTCAATATATTTCGTCCATAGTTGTTTTATTTCAATTGGGTTACCATCCTTGTGGACTATCACGGGTTATGTTCCTCTGCATGTGTTAGCAGTGGAAAGGAAACATCTCTATGAGAAAAGAGAATATTTGAGAGCCGCCATAAAAAAGGAGAAAAAGAAAGATCAATAGCAAGATGACAAGAAGAGTGAAACAACAGGAAAGATGTTGCCCAGTGGACCAAGATGCTGAACCCGAACCTAAAGGACGGGGTGGATTACTTCCTGACGCAAGTGCTCGCAAAACGTGGGTGTTTTAGGACATAACTTCATAGATTCCCAAAGATAGATACAGATAAATGCCTACACTGTGAATACTCTGACACTATTACCCACACAATGCTGGCAGGATGTAAGCAGGATAACAGGAATGCATCTGTTTGCAGGACCTAATTCTTCTAAGGGGAAATGAACTCGAATGTACTCCTCTATCTTGAATCCAACACACGCCAGCCATTCTTAGAGATGGCTTAACCTGGCACGGTTTTTAGAAATTTCCACCCTCGGAAAAAAAACGATTACGACAACCCACGGTTTTATCATTCCTAGCTAGTTAAATAATATGTAAACTTAAAAAACTTAAGAAGCTTTTAGCTTTGATAATTTTTTTGTAGGAGTAACATCTCTCTAGTTATAGACGAAAATATTGGAGCAAAAAGCAAAAATTTTCGAATTTTTTCAAATTTTCTTAAATAAAAAATTAAGCACTGTGTTTGCGACTGGCGCATATGGTCTGCTTTTCGATAGATTTCGCCTGGACTACATGGTCTAAAACTAAATCCCAAAAGAAAATCTAAATTACCGATATTCACAAAAAAAATTAATTTAATAAAAAAAAATATTTGGGAAATTTGAGCAGTGTTTCAAATGCTAGCAGTATAACAATATGACATATAGCGCAAGTCACCACAAATTGACATACGTGAAGCTTAGTAACACTGAATTAAAAATGCCCTTGAAGATAATACTGTTCTATGAGCAGATCTTATAATTTTATACATTTTTAGTTTAATAAATTAAAGATTAAAGGTTTTAACCATCCACTAATATAATTATATTAAAATTGTAAGTATTTAAGTTATTCCAGATTTGACAGTTAAATAAATTTCGGCACCTTGGTCCTGCAAGGTACAAAAACTGTTAGTGGAAGAAAATAACAAGGGTGTTTTACCTTTACCTGGTATCATCCTGGTAAACCCACCGTCTTTACCTACAACATACTTATTGAATAAAATTGGAGTGTTGTCAAGTAGCATAGGATCCATTTCAATAACTACGTCTCTCGCAGGTCTCTTTCTGTCTAAAGAATACCCACGGGTAGAAGGAGGAGCGTGATTTTGTGGATTGGGACTAGATACTGTAGATGTTCTGCTGACTTTTCTCTCCTTGTCATCATTTCTCTGGAATCTGCTTGTTCGAGTACGAGGTAAGGTCAGGTTTCTAGGTGAAACTGCATCTAAATATCTTTTAAAATAGTTTTGATTACCACATGAATGTATGAGTTTAATAATAATATTGTACTAAGATTAAAATCACAAAGAAGGCAATAATACTGACTTTATCATCAGTAACTCTACTAAAAAATCCTTTTTGGTGCCATTTCAAATTGGTTAAATATTAATGCAATACAATATTTACTTTTATGGAGAAAAAATTCCAAATTTGCCATTTTTTTATAAATCAACTTAAACTTGGCTTAAACTATTAAAGCACAATGTGATTACATAACAAGGTATTTGCGATATTATTCTTAATAGTACTTAGTAATAAATGAAAAAAATCATTACTTTTAAATTTGTTTGTATTTCTACACATTTCATTCACAGGTAGTCTCAATTTAAAAGCTACTTTTTCTATACTCCTTCTAATAGATCTTTGTAGCATTTATAATGAGGAGACCACATATTGCTAACATATTCCAAAACCGATGTATTAAGGGAACAGTAGATATTTAGTAGATATTTTTGAGACAATAAATATTATCAAATTCAGAGAGGCTACGTTTCATGAAACCTAAAATTTCATGGATCTATCAGAAACGTAAGAAAAGTGGTCCCTGAAGCTTACTGTTGGGTCAAAAATTACGCCTTTTTAAATGTTATGATGTCTTTTAAATTTAAATGTTGTGATTACCTCTAAAATATTCGGTCCAATATGGTATTCAAATGAAATCGTATGTTTGCTTCTAAAAAATCGCATTACCTTACATTTATTTATGTTCAAATTCAAAGCATTTGAGTTACACCAATCCAATAATCTATTTAAATCATTCTGTAATAAACTACAGTCATTGGAATTTTGTATGACTTTATAAATTTTTATTAATCATTAGCATAGAGAAGAATATTACTATGATAATTGATGATTTGAAATGGTGACTGGACGTAGAAGCTGGAAAGATAGGCCTTAATATGAATTACAGCAAGACCAAAACTATAACAAATACAGATGAAGACATCACAATGAGAATCGGACAAGATGAAATAGAACAAGTTGAGGATTATATATATATCTTGGTCAAACTATAAAACTTAACAAAGAGAACCAAACAGCAGAGATCAGGAGACGAGTTAGACTGGCATGGGCGGCATTTGGCAAACTAAGCTACATTCTTAAAAACAAAAGATATCCACAGCATCTTAAGACCAAAGTATATAATCAATGCGTACTCCCTGTTCTTACTTATGGTTCCCAAACGTGGACATCTACAAAAGCAAACATGGACAAAATCATAAAAACTTAAAGAGCAATGGAAAGACAAATGTTGCACATAAGACTAGTGGATAAGAAGAGAAACGAGTGGATAAGAGAGAAAACAAAAGTGAGCGATGTTAGACAAGAAGTTGCAAAATTGAAATGGAGATTTGCCGGACACAATATAAGACAAAAAGAAGACCGATGGAACAAAATTCTTCTAAGTTGGAGACCGTGGGAATATAAACGAAGCAGAGGAAGGCCCCAAATGAGATGGGCAGATGATATCAAGAAGCACGTGGGCTCTAGATGGATGACTGTAGCGACAGACAGAGAAGAATGGAAAAGGATTGGGGAGGTCTATGTCCAAAGATGGACCGAAGAAGGCTAATTAGATAGAGATAGAATTGATGATTATTTACAAAAAATGTATAAAGCAGAGGACATAAATCACCCTGTGGAACACCAGAGGTTACATTGATAGTAGATGACAAAAATTGGTTAATTTTTACAACTTAAGTTCTACCTGTGAGATAGCCCTCCATCCAGCCTAATAATCTTTCATGTAAACCAGCATTATAAAGTTTAGAGATTAGGACAGTATGATAAATTCTATCGAATGCCTTCGAAAAGTCGAATGGATTCTTTAGCCACTTACACATAGTTAAATAGTTATAACTTCACCTATATTTGCTATGTTGATATTACTTGTTGTGATTTGAATACTACTGATGGAACTACTACATAGGGCCCACATTGACCAGAAGGAGATCAGAATTATTCAGAATCTATACTGGAACCAAATGGCAAAGGTGAGGATTGATCAAGACCAATATACGGATGAATTTGAAATCCGGAAAGGTGTCCGCCAAGGCTGCATACTCTCTCCGATGCTTTTTAATTTATATGTTGAAAATATATTTGCGGAAGCATTAGAAGATACGGAATTAGGCATTAAGGTGAACGGCATACCAATTAGCAACCTACGCTATGCGGACGACACAGTGATTATAACTGATAATTTGGAAGATCAGCAGTTATTACTTGATAGGGTGAATAGCATAGGTAAAAAATATGGCCTCAAAATCAACATTTTGAAAACGAAATATATGGTCATTAGCAGAAACCCTCCAGAAAACCCGATATTATGCATAGGTGACAATCGTATAAATCGCGTGAAAACTTTTAAATACCTTGGCACCACAATCAATGACCAATCGGATCCACAACACGAGATAAAAACCCGAATACAAATGGCAAGACAAGCTTTTGTGAAATTCAGACCGCTCCTATGTAATCAACACCTAAACTTCGAAATACGCTACAGAATGGTCAAGTGCTACATATGGTCCATCTTGCTTTATGGCATGGAAACGTGGACTTTGAAAAAAACATCTATCAACAAACTTGAAGCATTTGAAATGTGGTCATTGAGAAGAATGATGCGCATACCTTGGGTGGATAGAGTTCGAAACGATGACGTCCTTAATAGAGCCGGCGTGGAAAGAGAACTCTTTGAATTAATTAAAAAACGCAAGATTGGTTACCTTGGGCACATATTGAGAGGAGCAAAATATGAAATACCACAGTTAATCCTACAAGGGAAGATTGAAGGTAGGAGAGGAGCCGGCCGCAAACAATTGTCCTGGTTAAGGAATATTAAAGAATGGACAGGAATACACAATACAGGTGAGCTGTGTCACGCCGCCAAGAACAGAATTCTAGTAATGAGATAGTCGCCTACGCACTTTGGTGTATGGCATGTTAAGAAGAAGAAGATTTGAATACAACAAACTGGCATATCTATCTTTCGTAAACCATAAGAAGATATTTGATCCGGTTAAATTTAAGGGCTACTTTGTACGCAAGAGAGATACCTTTAGGAAAATCAAAATGATTGAAAATATCTCATAAAAACCACACAATAAGAGTAAAAGTAGCAGAAGAACTAACCGACCCTATTGAAGCTGGCAATGGGGTAAGACAGGGAGATTAGCTGAGTCCTCAGTTGTTCAAAAGTAAGATCTAAAAAAGGATACCAAATGGGAGAAAAACAACTTAAAATAATCTGCTATGCAGACAAGGCAATACTACTCTTTCAAGGTGAAGATGAATTACAATGTATGCTGCACCAATTTATTATAACCGCCAGAAAACTCCCCAAAAAAGACAAAATTCATGGTTATAACAGCAAATTTACTAAGATGTAAATTGTAGCTGGAAGTTTAGATAATAGAACAAGTAGATAATAATCAGAAAAATTTATGGTAAGACACTATTTAACAGAGCTAGAAGTACAGATATATGACGTAAATGCAAGGTGGAGAACATCAAGAGCTGGGTAAAAGATAGAAGAGTAGAATGAAGCGATCATATAAGGCGAATATTTTCTCTTCAACTCTTCAATACTCTTCCAGTTTAAATCATGTTTTTCTATAATTTTCTAACATCAACGGTTTTTTCTTGTTTTACTTGTAAACTATACTTTGGTACTATACCAGCACAAATTTGGTTCATATTTCTATTGCTTTTTGTGACTGCCCACACACCTCGGGAAAAAGGAAAGATTCGGAAGATCGTGGAAACAAGAGATAAATGGTGCAATAGAAGATATGGGTCTACATACAGATGACTAAAACTATCGCAAGCGTTGAACGATAGAAACCGAGTTACTATCTAGAGCACATATGGACACTACGTCTCAGGATCAGCAACCACCAATTGGAGTTTTGCGTTGCCATGCAGTATATCTGTTTAAAACTTTAACATCATACAAATATATATATATATATATATATATATATATATATATATATATCTGTGGCTATTTGCCAAAAGTTGATATGTCAAAAATCATGGTTTTCAGCTTTGCGAACCATGATATGTGTTTAAACTTATATTTTTATTTGCCAAAACTTGATATGTCTAAGGACAATATTATTAAAGATATAAGTTAAAGACTAAACATGGTATATTAAATTACCTCATTTTAATATTTGCCAAAAGTTGATAAGTCGACATATCAAGTTTTGTCACCATCAGATTTAAAATGTGGACCGATGTTTTATAGACATATCAAGTTTTGGTTACCAGCTGACCACAACATAACCTAATTTTATTGTTGTGCATTTTACTAAATTAAGGTGGTACTTTGGTTGTCTTAAGAAAACTATTAGTAAAAGTATGTCGCGTGGAAAGCTGTTAGTTGATATGGTTATTAGCCAACATGAAGATTCGGTTTTAGTAAATTTCGAAGAAACAGTATTACAGACTGAAAGTGAGGACTTTAAAAAATCAGTGGGAAGTGATATAAGAGGATTGAAAAGGTGTTTAGTTGATGACGAAATTAAAGAAATAAGTTCAACTTCTGCATCCACTGGCCATTCTGAAGAATTAGTGTCATATTTGAATAGTGATAATTCAGATGTAGATGAAGATTATATTCCTTCGGACACTTCATCTGACACAAGTGACAATGAGAGGCCAGGTAAATATCAAGCAGTGCCATCTAAAAAGTGTGAAACAACAGCCACTTCCAGTAATAATACAGATGATATACTAAGTAATGATACTTTTACAAATAAAAGTGACGATGGCAAAGACCAAATAAATGGCTCTAATGTTCAACCTAAAAAACCTAAATATAACAGAGTAGAAATGAAATAAAAGAATATGTTAGGAGAAAAACATATTACAAGAAAAGGTATACAAAAACCTGCAAAAGTATTTCAAGCGCTTACTAGTTGCTGTCGCAATAAATGTCACGAGAAACTCTCCATAGATGAACAAAACTTCTCCATAGATGAAATTGTTTATGATTTTCTTAAAAAAGTGCAAGACAAAGACCAAGTAATTTCTAAAAGAGTGAAGATTGAGTCAAAGAAGACAGAAAGAAAAGATAAGGGAGAACGAGGAAATAATAAAAACAGACAAATTGTGGTTTCCTATTATATTACATATAACGACAAAACGTCAAAATTTGCAAATACATGTTCCAGAATCTACATGGTATCACAAGAGGAAAAATTGATATTTTGATAAAAAAAAAACAAATATCACCCACGGGTTTTATAGAACCTAATGGATCTGGAAAACGCCAACCACATAACGCTCGACCAGACGAAAAAGCTGAAGCTATAAAACACATAGAGTCTTTTCCAAAATATGAGAGCCACTATTCTCGAAGACACACAAGTCGACTCTATTTAGCTCTCAATTTAAATATTAAACTTATGTCTGATCTTTATGTTTCAAACAGAACAATCCCTGTATCATATTCATTTTAGGCTAAGATTTTTTAAAGAACTTGGATATAAATTTAAAAATCCTAGTATCGATACATGTAAGACTTGTGATTATCTAGAAAACAAGAAAAAATCCTCTAATAGTGAAGAAATACGTGCAGCCGTAGATGAAGAGAAAAATAAACACCTTCAGCTAGCAGAGATTGCCTATGGTGAAAAAAAGCAGATATAGAGTTCTCCAGAAATAGTAGCGGTAAAATGGTTGTTTTAGTATTTGACTTCCAACAGAACCTACCAACACCCAATTTAAGCACAAATGTAGTCTACTATAAAAGAGTGCTCTGGACATATAACCTCACCATCAGAAATTGCACTGAAAATACCACTTCATGTTTTATGTGGCATGAGGGGTTGTCAGACCGTGGATCAGATCAAGTTGCTTCTTTTCTTTTAAAATACATTTACAGCTTAGTTGATACAGTTGAAAAAGTTGTTCTATATTCGGATTCTTGTCGCGGACAAAACATAAATAACATTGTTGCAGGAGCACTGTCTTTATTTGTTTATAGATCAACAACCATAAATGAAAAACAACACAAGTTCCTAGAAGTGGGTCATACTAGAATGGAATGTGATGCCGACCATGTAAGAATTGAGCGTGCCAAAAAATCGTCACAAATTGAAATAAGGATACTTCATGACTGGTACCAGTTTGTTAGAACTGTCCCCGGTAAGAAGAAGTTTTAGGTTATCGAAATGCAGAGGAAATATTTTCTAGCGTATTCAAAACTTTTCCATAATATCTATGTAAAGCGTGATAAAGGTGTGGATAATGAAAACGTGAAATGGCATGATATAAAAGTTCTACGTTTTGGTAAAGAGTTGGGTGTTATAGACATTAAATATGCACATAAAGGTATTGACGTTTCTACCCTTAATATTAAACGTAGAGGGCAGCAGATGGATCCTACATTAGAACCTGTTTATAGTAGAACTAAACCCATAAAACATCAAAAAAAGGAAGACTTGCTTTTCCTGCTGCAATACCTTGATCCAGTGTACCATCCATTTTACCACGGACTCAAGACTAGTGAGAATGTAAATTGTTGATGGAATTTAATGTTTTATTTTTAAATGATAAACATTGCTTTTTATGTAGATTGATAACAGTGAACAATAAAAATAATTTTGCTAATTGTTATTATTCATTTCAAAGAGATATATACTGGAGTTTAAATTTAGATATTCAATAAATTGGTGAATTTTACATTATTTTATAAATTGATTAAAAGTAACCATCTTTATTTAATATTAAGTTTTAATTTCAGTATAATTTCTTCACTTTCTACTTTGTAATTATGATATTTACGTATTTTATATACTTCACTTTGACATGATATGTCTATATATGCCATCTAAGATATTTTTCCAAAACATGATATGTTAGTAAAATCATTTTTCACAATAGAATTTCCAAAATTATTGTACACTTTTAGTTTAAGCAGCATTTTATTTATTTATATACGAAATTTCATAAAAATCTAATAAAATTTGAGCGAGTAAAAAATAAAAACAAATGGTCATGAGGTTATATATTTTTAATTTCGCTCTACTGAAAACTTGTTCTATTTGACATATCAAGTTTTGGCAAATAGCCACAGATTTATATATATATATATATATATATATATATATATATATATATATATATGCGAATTTGTATAAAATAACAAATTTATTATTATTTGGGCTCCAGCCTCTCAACATTTTTAATATTACTGAGTCCGGCCCTGATCCCACCGCCATATTGGTATGATCGTTAACCACACCTTCTGAAGTCGTTTTTAATATAAACGTTAATTTGCTAATAGCTTCTCTATAAATTCTAACTCGATGATATACATGTAATTAATTAAAAAAAAATTAAACTCTACAGCGTACAACAGTTTACTGATAAACATATGCAAATCTTACAGCTTGCATCACAAAATTGATGTATAAACAAACTACTATTATACATTTAGGATTAAATATTATTCGGAAGCTGCCATAAACTCAAATAACATCTTAATAAAATATTTATAAAAAAAATCATCATATTACGTGATATGTCGACATGAAAATTTTTCACGCGAAGATTACATTATCCTTATTAACTCTGTATTATGTTATGACAGTTTGTTTATTCTGTCTTTCAGTACTTACTTAGCCTATTATTAGAATATGAATTATTTGAAAATCTGAAGTTGATATTTTAATTTTGCTAATATAAAGATCAAAAGAGAGAAAAATACACACTTGTCAAACAAATAAATTGTGGTTACTACGAGAACGTGTAAACTTGATATTAATAATGTCTAGTATTATTACAGAAAAAAAATATTATTTACATTTGAACTTTTTTTATTCTAATAACGCATCAACCACGCAGGGTCATTAGCGTATTTAGATTTATGTGACAGTTGATACAATTAGCGTATATACATTAGTTTACAATAATAATAATATGTATGTGTATTACAATGCATGTTTTAGATCCTTTGAAGAAGTTCTTCAGTCTGAAGACAGTCTTTGAGATAAGAAAATATTTTTTGGGTATCTGTATTTTCTTCTAGGGAATCTCTTAAGGAGCTGGGTATATTATATTTGTGTCGTTTACTGTTATATTTGGAACACTGTATTAAATAATGTTTTACCGTTAGAAGACTGTTGCACACTTCACACACTGGTTTATTTTTGCGCTGTAATAAATAGTCATGAGTAGACTTCGGCAAATATGCATATTGCATATTTTGCATATTGTGCATATTTTATCCAAATATTTCATATTTTGGCATATTTGTATAAAAGTTTGCATAAAGTGCATAAAAGTTCAGATTTTTATACTGTATTTGAAAATTTTTAAACATACCAATTTATTTCAATTCTTGTATAAAATTTTGTAGTCATTTTAATCAAGAAATGATCTAAGTACGTAATCTCTACAGGTACAAAATATTTACAATTTCAAAGAAGATCAATTTAAGTAGCCCTCAACATTCTTAGAAAGTCTCGGTCACTGAGGCATTCAGTTATTGGATAATCACTAAGGGTTCGCTCATTTGCATTTTTATGATCTAATCCCCAAATCTATCTACAATTTATTGTATCTTAACAGCAGGTAAACGGCTAATAGTTTTGTTCCTAATTTAGGGATTTTCCAAAATCTCCCAGTTTATTGAATTAGGTACCTAAACATTTCTAATTTGATGCTCAGATTTGTAAATCATTTTTGTTTTGATATTCAAAGCGTAAACACTCGTTGTGCGTAACAAAAAGGAAGATTGTGATTTTATTATTTCCTAAAACAACCAGTGCTTCAACTTGGATTAAACCTTATAAAGAGCTGTCTATGGATATGGAAAAAATCTACTGTTCAGTCTGTGGCAAAATTGTAAGTATCTAATATTTTCTATTAAATATCTAATATTTCATACATACAGGGTGTTTCCAAATGACACTTACAACGTTTGACTGTAGATACTTCTCGAAAAATTGAACAAAACGATATAGTTAATGAGGGGGCAAACTTATTTACTTTTCGAGATACAGGGTGTTAAAATTAAAAAAAATTAAATTCTTTTAGTTAATAACAACAATAACTTTAAAACCAATAAACGTATTTACTTGAAATTTAGTACTCGTAGGTTGTTTTTAAATGAAAAATAGCTTCCTTTAGTGAGAAAAAATTGTCCATGGTACAATACAATGGTGTGTATTTAGAAAAATTTTTCACCTTTACTTTTTTTTATGAAGTCAGCTATTCTAAAACACAATTATTTTTATTGTAATTGAATTAACAAAAAAAAACTTTTGTTGAATTTTAAAGTAAGTTATATGATGTACTAATGGTTAGTAACAAAAACTAATTTGTGGATTAATACTGCATTTAAAACACTTAGCGAGTGTTTTTTTTTCCAAACCAGTTATTTGATTAACCAAAAACACCTTGTATATTTTTATATTTTAAAGGTTGGGTTAAAATAAAGGTTTTTATTTTTATTTATAGATAGCATGTGAGAAGAAATTTCAGATAGACCAACATGTGAGAACTGCTTCACACATTGCAAAAAAAAGGAAAAATAGGAGGAAAACATCAAACTTCAATGGCTAAATGTTTCCAATCTACTTCAAAAAAATTAGATGAGCAAGAAACTTTTAATGAAGACTTGTGTTGCGCATTAGTGTCTGCAAACATACCGCTTTCAAAATTAGCAAATGTAAATTTTAGTTCGTTTCTAAAAAAATATTGCAAACTTAATGTTCCAAGTGATCGGTCTCTAAGAAGAAATAATGTGAACGGGCTATACTCGTCGGTGTTAATTAATATTAAGGAAGAAATTGCAGATAATTATTTTTACATATCTGTAGATGAAACCACTGATTCCTCAGGAAAGTATATTGCTCATTTATTGATTGGTGTTCTTAAAGAAGATACCTTACCAAAATCTCATCTTGCAACTTGAGAAAACAAATGCTTTAACAATTTCGCGTTTTATACAAGGAACATTAGCAACTTTTTTTCTTTCGACAACTATTCCTTCTAATAAATTACTGCTTATTTTATCGGATGCTGCTCCTACAAAATTTAAAAATATTTTTCGCAGATTTAATACATGTTACTTGTGTAGCGCATGGATTAAACAGAGTTGCAGAGGAAATACGAAAAAAGTTTCCTCTTGTAAATACCATGATATCCAGTGTCAAAAAATATTTTAACGCGATGGGGAACATGGTTAGAAGCAGCTAATTTTTATGCAGATCATTTTGTTAAAATAAAGAACATAATTGATACGTTAACAGATGAAAGTTCCCAATCTCTTTTGGATTCTAAACAAACTTTTCAGAGTAACTTGCTTCAACAAGAACTTTCATTTATAAAATCAAATTTTAGTTTTGTTCAAAAAACAATTACTCAGTTAGAATCACCAAAACTGTCATTGTTCGAAAGTACAGCATTAATAAAAGAATTTGCGTCATGTTGTCGGAACGTTAGAGGTAATATTGGAAAACATATTTTAAAAAAATTTGAAGCTACTATGGAAAAAAATAAAGGTTACCATATTCTTTCTGAAGTAGTCAGTGTTCTAGCTGGAAATATCTTGGAAACAATTAATTTAGAACCAAATGTTTTGGTTAGTTTGAAAAATGCTCCCGTTACATCAGTTGATGTTGAACGAAGTTTTTCCATATATAAATATATGTACTCAGACAGAAGCCACAAGTTTTTGTTAGAAAATTTTGAACACCACTTGGTCATTTATTGTTATCATAATTCTAAATAAGTTTATTCATACTTAAAAATGATGTAGTTATTTAAAATAAATCTAAATCTTAATGAATAGTAGGAAATATTTAGTTATGTACACTTTTTTTTTAAATAAAATTGTTACTATTTTACGATTTTTTTATTTATTTGTATGCATATTTTGTAAAATATTTGCATATTTTCGGGTAAACACGTGCATATTTATGCGCATATTTTCTACATTTTTATTTGCATATTTGCCGAAGTCTAGTCATGAGTAAGTCGTGTGTGGCCGATACGGAGACGGCTAAGTATCAGTTGCTCTCTTCTCTTCTGTTTTTTATTTTTGGTTTCCAACGATGAGGATTTTTGTTGACTTCGTATAGCCTTGATGGAGTGTTGTTCCAAGTTTGTTGCCATTTTTGAATTATTTTTTGTTTTAAGTATGGTTTTAAATCGTTTTATACCAATATGTTACTTTCTTCGGACATCGGGTTAGTTGGTTCCCACATAAGTAGGCACCCATAAAAAGTGAATTTGGATGTTCTTATTTGAAAGGTTTTTAAGTTCTTTTTTAATAAGAAGTAGAAAGTAGAAGGGGGTTGCCACAGTACAATTGAGTCAGTGAGGATAATAAACGTAGAGAATCTGTAATTATTATACATCTTTCTTTGTTTTTGTTTTGTATTAACGATAGTGCTTTTAGGATTGCGAATAATTCAGCTGAAAAGATGGTTGTAATTGATGACTATTTAAAACTAACTGAGGAGTCTTCTGAATAAATTGCTGCTCCAACTCTGTCTTCATTTTTTGCCGCATCGGTGTATACGTTGTAGGTATTGCCATATATGTTTAATAGTGTATGAAACTTTTGTTTAATGACGGTTGATGATATCTCTGTTTTTCTTAAGTTTGTAAGACTGATGTCGATAGCAGGAATAGATATTGTCCATGGTGCAGGATTGTGGATCGAAGAGATATCATAGGTTTTTGATATTATTTTGATTATCATAGATATTGTCTTCTGAAAGAAAGAGGAAGTTCTCCACTTTCCCAATAGACATTTGAACTTTAACCAATTATTCAATGCGACTTTTTTTTAACACACTTGTATACCTATTTAGTCCAAAAAATATATATTTTTACATATCTACGGGAAACTAAAAAGCTTCTATAAAATACAAATGTACCGGGTGGTCCAATAAGCCGATCTCTCGGCTATATATCAGAAACTATTTATGTTATAACTTTAGGAAAAAAAATTCCTTAGTAAAAGTGGCCAAGAGAAATCGCTGGAAATAACTTTCAAGATTCTGGATTAACCGCTAGGGGGCGTAACCTGCGAAGAAAATTTTGAAAACCAGTTTTTTGGGAAATATGTCCAATTATACCAAGCGTTAAATAAGTAAACTAGAAAGGGGCATAAATTCTGCACAAAGTGGTTCAAGTACTTTTTTTTTATTTTTTCAAATAAAGGGTGGGGGAGAGTGGGAAAGTATTTGTGGATAAATACCTATAACTTTGGTTTGATCCAACCGATTTTATTGAAATTAGTGTCATTGGAAAGAGTGTGGAGAAATTAATTCACATCTACTATAAAATACTTACATTCAGTTTTCATAGTCGTAGGTAGAGGGGACTTTCAAATAAAAAAAAATGTGTTTTACTTCAAAATTTTTAATGGAAACACCTATTTATTGTAAATTATAATGGAACTGGAACAAATTCGTAACAAAATGGAGCAAACCGCATGTTAATAGCTTTTGTTGAACTCGATGATATGAATACTTGATATGAATAAAAACTCATAAACATAAGTAAGTATAGTATTGACACACCCTGTATTATAAATTACATTAAAAAATAAGTCAGTAGGTATTTTCAACTTGTTTTATAGCAGAAGAATCTTAATGTTGATACCTATTTTGTAAAAAATAGTTTTTTCGAAACTAAGTAGGCTACGACAATGAATTTGACGGGGAGTTCATATTGTTTATTTATTGACAGCAGTCAAAACGTTGTTAAGAAGTGCTATATTATAATTCGAATTAAAGATTGCACTTTTTTCAATAGATATTAATATTGCTAATATGAGTAATTAATTATCAGTACAAATAATTCATGATGAGTATATCAAATTGTATGATATGATTGGAGTTTATTTCGAATGTCACCAAAATGCCGCTATTGCCTCACGTATATATTTTGTAAGATATCGTGTCAGGAGACATTATGGCAAAGAAGTATTTGAAAGAAAGGCAAAAAGATTAAGAGAAACTGGTAGTTTTTCTCGTCCTTGTTTTAAACGACGTAGTAGAGTTATGACCGAATATAATTCAATCAATGTTCTTGCTTTAATTCAACTGAATCCTCATATGAGTAGTCCGAAATCTCTACTTCTTTGCCACAATATCTCCTGCCAGGATATCTTACAGAATATATACGTGAGGCAATAGCGCCATTTTGGTGATATTCGAAATAAACTCCAATCATATACAATTTGATATACTCATCACGAATTATTAGTACTGATAATTAATTACTAATATTACCAATATTAATATCCAATGAAAAAAATGCAATTTTCAATTCGAATTATAATACATATAACACTTCTTAACAACATTTTGACTGCTGTCAATAAATAAACAATATGAACTCCCTGTCAAATTCATTGTGGTAGCCTACTTAGTTTCGAAAAAACAATTTTTAATCATATGAAATAACAATGGTCAGAATAGGTATCAACATTAAGAGTTTTCTACTATAAAAATTTTTGAAAGTACCTACTGACTTATTTTTTAATTTATTTTATAATACAGGGTGTGTGTCAATACTATACTTACTTATGTTTATGCGTTTTTGTTAATATCTCGAGTTCGATAAAAGCTATTAACATGCGGTTTGCACCATTTTGTTACGAATTGAATCCAGTTCTATTATTAATTTACAATAAATAGGTGTTTCCATTAAAAATTTTGAAAAAAAACAAATTTTAATTTTTTCTATTCGAAAGTACCCTCTACCTTCGACAATTAAAACTAAATGCAATTATTTTATAGTAAGTGTAAATTAATTCATCCGTACTCTTTCTAATGACACTAATTTTGTTAAAATCGGTTGATCCAAACCAAAGTTATAGGTATTTATCCACAAATACTTTCCCACTCTCCCCCACCCTTTATTTGAAAAATAAAAAAAAAGTACTTGAACCACTTTGTGCAGAATTTATGCCCCTTTCTAGTTTACTTATTTAACGCTTGGTATAATTGGACATATTTCCCAAAAAACTGGTTTTCAAAATTTTCTTCGCAGGTTACGCCCCCTAGCGGTTAATCCAGAATCTTGAAAGTTATTTCCAGCGATTTCTCTTGGCCACCTTTACTAAGAATTTTTTTTTCCTAAAGTTATAACATGAATAATTTCTGATATATAGCCGAGAGATCGGCTTATTGGACCACCCGGTACAATTCAATTTTCGTGATCTTTATCAAAAACACACCCACTTGGTGGTTGTTTAGAGATTTGTAGCGACCGGTAAAATGGGTGTTATTGCATAGGTATTATCATTTTTCTCCTTCTTCCTTCTTGTATGTAGGCTTAAAAGCCTGTTTCTTTTTTAATATTAGCCTCCTAAATTGTTTAAATTATCGAACCATCTTTTTCTTGCACTGTCAATACTTCTTTTGTCTATTTGGTGACTTATATCTTCAATATTGCATGCTCTTCTTATGTTTTCGCTTCTCTCCCTATGCAACATACCTTTCACTAATATTCGTCGAAGTATTTTCATCTCTGTTGTTTCTAGTAGTCGTCCCGTTTTAGATGTATGACGTCTTCTTATAGATTCTTGTTTTTGTGTCTTGTCTTAGGTGTTTGTTCTTCCAGATTATGTCATTAAGAGATCCCGCCGCTTTACTTGCGTTTAAGCTTTGTTATCGTACTTCTTCTTCAACATCTCCATAACTAGTTATATCTATTCTTAAATATCTAAACCTTGCTTCCTGCTTTATTATTTTCTCATCAATTTCGTTTTTACATCGTAGTGGGTATTTTAAATGTTGTCATACATTTAGTTTTTTCTGCTGATATTATGATATTGTATTTCTTGGCTATTGAATTGAAGATGTGTGTTAATCTTTAAGCTCGTCTTCTGTCTTGGCGATTAATGCAGCATCGTCTGCATAAATACTATTTGGTATTATCCTACTGTCACAAAACTATAGCAAGTCATTCAATTTTTCTTTGGCTACAGGCAACATCCTTTCAGTCTGCCGATATGTTAGTTAATGCAAAATTTTTTGGGAGCTTGGCCGTGTTCCTCAACTTATGGTTTGAAATTTGCGAAACTTGTTTTCACTTTTATGCAATTTAGTTTTCTTTAAAGATGTTTCGACTGCATATGATAAGCAATACAGCGAAAATATTAACATTTCTCTTTTGTCCACCGTGAGAGACACTCAGAGAGAGATAAATAATTTGCCACTTATTACTGTTTTTGTTATAAACTGTGGAATTATAAACAGTCAACTTTTTTTATAAAACACAGCTTACATTTGGGCAATACTTTACTGTCTCTAAATCGAATTCAATAAAATTCCACTCTTATCAGCCCTTTTGCTGATTTATTATCATCAAGATTGTTAGCTGCTTTTTTGTAATGTGTTTTTCATAACTCTCCTGCAGTTTAAGCTTTTCCGCAGATGATTCAGATTTGTACTTAAAGCAAGTGACACATTTCTTTATGAGGTACAGGAAATTTTAAATTAAACTCATCAATAACGATTTACCTATACAACCAATCGTTTTTAGACTCTATGCCATTCTTGAGGTAGTTACCTATGTACAATTCATACATTATTGAAACATTTAGCTCAGAAGCTAAATACTCATAGCTGCTGTCTTTCTTGTAGTGTGGGCACTTAAGAGAGTTTTGCATAAAAAATAACTCGATAATAAATAAGAATTTGAACTTACAAGTCACTTAATTTTTGATTTGCCAATACCAAATACTTTATATATCCATATGAGTATGGTTTCAGTGACGGTATGGCAAAACTAAATTTAGAGATCTGCACTAGATTTGACAATATCCTTAACTTAGATAAAGGCGCATAGTTTTTTGCACTTTATTGATTGTTACGACTTACCTTAACTCAGTATCCGAATGAGAATGAGGTCCTCCTAGTTCTCCAAATCGTTTTTCAAACGGCCTTGGTCCTTTGGTGTACCTTCTATCTCTAAAAGAGCCATATCTTGGTCTTGGCGGTCCCCTACTTCTAAAAATTATATTAAGAATTATAATTTAAATCAAATAAAATGAAAAGACTGATATATTTTTTGTACACACTTATTACAAATCAAATAATTTTTTGAATAAACTTAGTTTTCTATGTTTGACACATGTCACTTGTCAATTTCTTTGAGAAACCATTTAAAATGACAGTATTCGATTCCCCTCATCTATATGTGTCTGACACTTCCACTTCAACCAAATGGTCGTGTTCTTACACCCGTACATAAAAAATTTGTTTAATGTGTTTTTTGTGGAGTCTAATGTTCCGTCTTTTATGTGTTTATTACGTTTTTAACATAATTATATTTTTATAACTTAACTTTTATAAAGGAATGGGAAAATAGAGTTTTTCCAACAAATGGGAACTCTCTTGAGTAGTGATGCTTTTTAAAACTTAACGTATGTTAAAAATTGTAAATTTTAAATTCGTTACTTTAATTATTGTTCTATTGAGCATATCTCTGAAGATGACTTTGTAAATCGAAAGCGCTTAGCTAGAAAAAACTTTTTAACACACTTCAAAAATACTTTTCTTTTTCATTCTTTGATTAAATCAGACAACCTTGAGGAGTTGTAAAATTATTTAGGTAACGAATGTTTAAATTTTGATTAGGAGTACGTAATGACTATGAGCAAAAAAAATCCAGATTCTAAACAGAACAGATTTTAAATTGTTACTATTTGAAATTCGGTATTGTACTATTTTGCATTTTATATTTTCGCTGAATTATTGACTTGTTAATATGTTTTCCTGCTATTCTGTGAATTTTCTTTTTAAGTTAATCAAATACTGATAATAGTTCCAAAGTTTCATTCATTACCTGTCTTTCCAAAAAGACATAATCCATACACATAACCAAGCCTTTATGGAATCACCATGCATTTCAAACTACTATCTACTTCTTTTGAAAAAACTTTTGTTATTGTTGCGAATAATAAAGGTTTACCAATAAAAAAATCAGATAACTAGCCCTTTACGGAGAAGATTATTTGTTTTAGTTGAAACTTAAATGAAAATAAATAAACTAACTGTCTCTTTCAAAAACGAAAATATAGAGGAAAGCTTATTGGTCTTGTGGAGCAAGGAATATCTCAGGGGTACATAGCTGCAGTGGTACACGTAACACAGCGCGTTGTGTCAAAAACCGATGCTAGGTATCTATAGTTAAGCACGCTTAAGAATAGACCAAGATAAAGTCACCAAAAGTAACAACGGCTTGCCACGATGTTTTTATTATCCAAGTAGCTAGATGGTACCCAATAATTTCTTACCCGCAACTCCAAAAGCAGCTTTTGGAAGTTACAAGTGTTAGGCCGTCCGCACATGGGTCGACGCTCGATGTGCTCAACTCGATTTTCAATCACGTAGGTCTCTCCTCACCGCCAAAGTTCCTTCGCTGTTGCATTGAGCTCCGCAGACGGGGGACGGGGCGATTAGTGGTCGTCCAGATTGCAAATCTCCTCGTCTTGTACTACTCTCGTCACATGCAATTGGTAGCACACGAAAAAGTTCGAGTGAACGCACGATTTCAGGCATAGGGATAAGATTATTGTATTTGATTTCTTCGTTTTTTATTGTTTTTTTGCCCTAAAATAATTTTTTTTAAGATCGGCGAATATTATGCTCATTGTTTGTAGTACTACTAGCTTTGTAGAAATATATTGTTTGTAATATAAAATTCGGAAAACATTTAATTTCTGTTTCTAGGTGTTTAATATAAAATTCGTTGGGGAAGTGTAAAAATACCCTCAATTGTATAATTATATATACAAATTATATCCAATATGGATATATAAAAAATGTGTTCTTTCTGCTTTCCAGATGTGAGCAAACAGCAAACTGAATCGATTAGTGTGCGGTGAACAATCGCTCATGCCGCAGGGTTCGTATAAAGGTGGCGTTACAGACTAGCACACGCATGCGGTTAGAAGCCTCGCATATGCGTGCGTACTCTATCCATTCGCGCTCAGAGCATTCGTTGGAAATTAAAAATCACGCATATATATGCGTGCTCAAGGCGCTCCATCCATTCGTGAAAAAATGTCTGAGGAGCTGCTTATGGTTGGTGCCGCGTTTGTGGTTATTAGTTCATTAAAAAAGAAAAAACAAAGGAAAAATAAGCGATGGTGGACGACGCATTTATTTAAAAGAAGAACCCTACAAATAAAGTCCAATTTACTAGTAGATTTGGCGTTAGAACCTAATACTGAACAGTTTCAAAATTTTACACGTATGTCAGTAAAAGACTTTGAACGCCTTTTAAATGATATATGCCCCGTAATAAAGAAAAACGGCACAGTCTTAGAAATAGCCATATCTGTTAAAGAACGTTTACTGATAAATGCAACAAATCCCCACGCTATCCGTCTAAAACTGAGCGCGAACGCACACGTTGTTTCTTTGATGTGTGCTAAAAAACCGACACCACTCTGGCTCGCAGCATGTGTGCTCAAGTCATTCGCGAGAAGCAACGCATGCGGCGAGAGGTTAGGAAAACGCCGTCCACATTTGCACACGTATGTGTATTCATGGCTGCTCATCGCATGCGTTTGTAGGTCTGTACGCCCCTTAAGACAAGCACAAACGCATGAACTTAGATGCGTGGCTTCGATCGACCAATGTACGTACGGTCGTGTTTCAGTTAAAACAATAAGAAAACTCGAGCTCAAGGACTATACAGTTACGGGTTCCCGAGTTAAAGGCTGCAGAATATTGATCGTCTAAATTGGTGTTTTTTAATACCAAAACTGGATCATTGGAAATTGGCAAAATGTGCTATTTTCAGACGAAAGCAGGATTTGTGTTAAATCATATAGCTGATAAATTTGTGTACTTAGAGGGTAAGAAAGACAATCAAGAATGAAAACAGCCAGATCTGTTCACAGACATAAGGCAGGAAGTATTATGTTCTGGGGAAGTAATATGGTCGATAAAAAACTCCTTTAATTTCTACTCAACCAACTTAAATAGCTCGCAGGTATATTTATTTGGTTCTAGAACCTGTAGTTAGACTCCCTTACATGATAATGCACGTCCACATATCATCAGAGTCACCACAGACTTCCTTGAAGCAGAAGATATCACTATTCTGTAGTGGCCTGCTTGCTCACCCGACCTTAACCCTATAAAGCATATTAGACCTCGCCGGCTAATCCACAAAACACCGTACAGGTAGTACAAGCTGTAGTACAAGCTTGTACATTCAAATTTTTATTTGCTATGGACTTTACAACAAATTATTTAAATTTATTATTTAAGAATTTATGGATTTCTTTAATTTTCATGTAATGATAAGTAAATTGCTTTAAAATTAAATTGTCTTTGACTTTTTGTGTGTGTGTTTGTGTGTGTGTGTTTATTTTTTCTACAAAAAATATATTCCTATACATAAATTTCACACCCTTACTCTGAACGGACGGATTTCCCTCTCTTCAATCTTTTCGGTTTTTTCTGACACATATAACAGCACACTCTCCAATACAGAAACCTAAAAGAGCTGGCCATGACATCACCGATATTGGATAAACAGAGAAGCATCAATGGAATTCCCAAGATGGCGTTGATATATGGTAACGACCTTTCCCCACGACGTTTTCGGCGAGATGTGTCCATAGCCTGCAACAAAATAATGCCAGTTTGTACTTTATATAGTTCTGATTGTGTACAAAATGAAAAAATTATCAATATAGTAGTGCAGTTGGTTAAAAAGATATTTTCAGATATGTATCAATTACAGAACTCTCATTTATATCTTTATTATTAGGTAGAAATAGTAATTTAAATGGATCTTTTTTAACTAGAAACGTTTTCATTTACAGATATTTATGGAGTTATTAGAAAATAACAAGAATATTTCATTTTGTAACTTACGTTTGCAATACAACAACAACGACTGGCGAATAACTAAAAACTGTTATACAAAAGGTAAAAATAGCTTTTCCTTTATAATTCCTTTTACCAACAATTATAAAATCAATAACTTACTAAACACTATCGCAATTAATAATTAATAACAACAATATTCCCATCAATACACATTAGAACTTTATATCATTGGCAAAAATTACATGTTTTTGTGAAAAAAAATGTCAAAAATGCTGTCTAGGTGTAACATAAATGTTCGACATAAATCAACAAAAACATCCAACAAATATTTTTCACAACTTAAACTTATTGTTGATAAATACAGTCAATCATATGTAATTTATCAACTAAAGTGTATCGATTGCGATTGTACCTCATCATATATTGGACAATCACTTTAACATTTACATAGATTAATTAGTGTACATAAAAATAGTATAAGAAACAAACGAACAAACAATTCTTGTCATATTAACTCAGCTAAAAGTAGTGTACTCTTCTACTTGTTTTGAATTTCAGAAACACAATTTGACATAAACTTAGTTCAGCGTTATGGTGTAACTTGTAATCAATTTAATTCTTGAATCAATCCGTCCACAAATTAATTGAGAAAATCTAATATAAAAAAAGCTTTTAGCCTCTGATTCTTCTTCTTGGTATGCCTATTCGTGACAAAAGTTGGCAATCAACATGCCAACATCTTTATCTTGTCTGCAGCAGCGTGGAAAAGCGTCTACACAGATGTTGTATTGAACCAAGTGCTAAGGTCTTTCAACCATGATATTCTTATTTTTCCTAGACCTCGTTTTTAAAATATTTTTGGGGCCAACGTACTGTAACTTTCAAAATTTCATATACCTCTCCATTCTTCACCATTCTGCTGAAGACCCCCCTTATGATGTGAGGTGACTCGGTCATTCCACGGGATTTTAAGATCTTAACTAGAAGATACAAAAATCCTTCTAAATAACATGAATTCCGTTTAAAACGGACGTTATATGATTCGAATTTTTTCACAATATTACTTAATCTTCACTTTTTGACGGACTATCACTTACATACTTTTTGGATTTTCACACTATCATATAATTTACTCACTACACATTAACATCATTCTCATCTTCTCTATCATCTCTACTACTGTCATTGCTAGGTATTGCTGGTATCGCTATCACTGCCATCGCTATCACTGTCAACCGTCACATTTATTACCACAGGATCAATATTGTCCATCAACCCATCAATAACCAAAATATTTGCTCTTTTGCAATTACTGCTTTTACCCGTTTTGGCATAGATTCTATGAGTTTCTGGCAGTTGTCAGATATCCTTTCATCTCGATACCAAACCTAAATGGCCGCTTCTATCATTTTTGTTTTAGTGGTACAGTCGATTTTTTCGCAGTCTAGCTTTGCAAATGGCCCATAAATTTTCAATGGGGTTGAGGTCGGGCGAATTAGCGGGCCAATCTAAAACATTAATCTTCTTATTTTTGAAAAATGCCATCATTTCCTTTGATTTGTGACAGGGAGCAGAGTCCTGTTGGAGAATCGCTCCTCCTTGGTGTTGACATTGTTGGAGTTGTTTGTCCAAATACTTTTCCAACATGGATTTGTATTTTTGGCTATTCATCATGCCTTCAATTGGCACCAAAGATCCAACCCCCATGTATGAAAAACATACCCAAAACATTTTCTTGTGAATATTGAAAAACTGAAAAAAAATTCACAGTGATTCCATTAATTCGCACAATACTGTATGTAAAAATTATATTTTATTCTTTCTGAGAATGTTTTCACTGTTTGGTTTCCTTCTTTCTTACAAGTGTATGTGTCCTATGAGGACCATCTTATACTTTTTTATATTCTTTCCTTGTTCCTTTTAGGATCTCAAAAATTTGGTACATTTATGAGGAATGAAATTTGCTGTGTCCTCTAAACTCGAATTCAATTATTTTGAAAGGCTGTTTAACTATTTAAGTATGCGAGACCACTAGATTTTGAAACCCTTTTCTTACTTAATTAGTTGAAGCCGATGACTCTCAAGCGAATTTTCTTCTATTTAAAACATTTCCAGAGTGCCAGAAGAATATTTATTATCTTTTTTATTACAAAATTATTTATACCAAGAGTTAATTTCCAAAAATACCAAAGTTTATTCGAAAAAAGTGTTAATTTCAATATAAAAATATTCATAATATATTCATCATTAGCTATACTTGTTTTCTATACGGTCATATCATATAAGTAGTGAATTTACTCCAGCTTTCCTACGTATTTTAACTAATTACGAGCAAATATAGTTCAAGTTTAATACACCCAATTAATATTATAAACTATGATTTAGAATCTTAAGACCCAGTCGCCAAGACCCTCGGAATTTCCCGAAACTGACCATGGCATTAATGTCATCGGCAATTAGAAACATGATGCCCAAACTTAATAATATGTAATCTGAGATCCAATTATTATTATTTGCAATGGACTTTACGATACAACCTACAAAGTAACACTAAATTAGTTACAGCTGAAAGTTCCGAAATATCTTTGCATTTCCGGACAGTGGCGGTGCTTGTGAGAATAAAGGTAAATAAAATATGTTCACACCAAGGAAAGAACACAATTTGGATTTAGAGACGCAATAAGTACGAGAGAAGTCTTTTTTGTGCACAGGATCTTTTAATGGATTCAAAGAAATAAATGTTGATATTCATCTATGTTTCATAGGATATCATAAATCATTTAAAAAAAGTGTTATTAGACTAGCGCGATGCTTTATACTATGTTTCCTGTATTTTTATAATTAAGATAATATTTTTAAAATTGAATAAAGTAATTTTATTATTTTAATTAGACGTGTAATTTTGGTAAACACATGGTGAATCTATCCATCCATCCAATGGCACAATGGCACTACAGCCCAAATTGGGCCTTGGCTTCCTTCAACAAGCTTCTCCAGTCATTTCAAATTTACCGCTGTTCTTTTCCATGAACGCGTTCCTAAGCAGTTCCTGGCATCCTCATCGATTTCGTCTTCCCATCTCTTTTTAGGTCTTCCAACAGGTCTTTTTCCCTGCATTCTTGCATTTAGTAATTTTTCTGGGACTATATTTCTATGCATGCACACCACGTGCCTTGCCTACCGTAATCTCTGTAGTTTATTGTATTGTGCTAGAGTTGGTTCGCTATATTGCTCGTATATAAATGCATTGGCAGATTTCTGGTGTCACCACCCATGTTTCACAACCATAACTTACTATGGGCCTGATTATTGTTTTATAGACCAGGGGCTTTGTTTTCCCGTGTACGTCTCGCGATTTGAATATGTGGCCCATCGCGAAATAGTCTTCATTTGCCTGCATACGCCTTCTATTTATTTCCGGTTCTTCTTCATTGCTTGCGACCAGATCCATTCCTAGGTATGTGAATATATTCATGTTCTATATCGGCAATAAAGTGTTGGTCGGTCTATTTGATCTGGTTTTGTATGAGTAGTTTTGTTTTATTTGTATTTATTGCTAACCCTACTGCTTCTGCACTCTGTTTCAACTCAACGTAGGTTTCTTCCGGTACATTCACTTTTCTGCTCATTATGTTTATATCATCTGCGTATGCTGCTAATTGGGTAGATTTGTTTGTAAGTATGTTATTTCCGCTCACCGTCAACCGTTTAATTACATATTGAAGAACAAGATTAAACAGCATTGGAGCCAGTCCGTCGCCTTGTTTCAGTCCTTGCATTATCGTAAACGCATCAGTAATCTGTCCTTGAATACATACCTGTGCTTATGTCTCTGTTATTGTCATTTGCAATAGTTGTATTAATTTTGAGGTATGCCAAATTCTTGCAATATATTTAGGTAAAATTGTTCTATCTATTGAATCATAGACTTGTTTAAAATCTACAAAGAGATTGTAAACGTCCATGCCATATTCCCATGCTTTGGCTAGTATTTATTTAACTGTAAATAGTTGGTCAATGGTAGATCTATTTTGCTTGATATTCCCGATAATTTTTTCAGTGAGAGAAGTCTTTGATTAATGATGTTTGTGAGTATTTTGTATCTCGAACAAAGTAAAGAGATGCCTCTATAATTCTGAAACAACACTTTGTTTCCTCTTTTATGAATAAGGCAGATTATACTTTTTTCCATTGTTGGGGGATTTCTTCTTCTATCTATATCTCTCATAACAGCTGAAACATACATCTGTTGTGTCAAATTCCTTCCTCCTTGCTTGAGTAGTTCTGCCAGTATTTTATCTATTCTCAGTACTTTATGGCTTTTTTGTATGTGGATTGCCGTTTGGACCTCCTCTAGCGTTGAAGATCTAGTTAATTCATTTTCTTCTCCATCTTCCCCCAGCTCTTGTTGTTGTACCTCCTGTCGTGCCTGCTGCTGCCTCTGTTGTTGTAATGGTGGTTGTGTCCCTTTGTTTAGTAATTCCTTAAAATATGACATCCAGGTTCTCTTAATTTCGTCCATATTTCTAATGATTTCACCCTTCTTATTTTTGCAGAGGCTACTCTTCAATTTGTATCCATGTCTTAAATGTTTGATAAATTGGTATGCACTACGGGTTTCGTCTTTCGTTCTCAAATTCTGTTTTTTTATCTCTAGTACGTCTGAGTATGAAATTCTTATGTGCTTTATTTCTTTCTTGTACAGCTTGTTTGCATTCTTCATCGAACCATGTTCCTTCTCTCCGTTGTGTCTTTGTTCCTAGGACTTCTTTAGCTGTGTTGAGTTTGATATTGCTTATGGTGTTCCATTGGTTTTCTAATGTGGAGTCTGCTCTGTTTTCTTCTAGTAATTTTTGTAACTAACATCTAGTAATTAACTGATTTTGCATCTAAACCGTGTCTGTACTAGTAGATGGTCTGAGTCACAGCTTACGCCTGATTGCTTTTTACATCTAATATTCTCGTCGCCATTCTTTTTTTAGCCAGTATGTGGTATATTTGATTGATTTTATTTCCGTGGGGTAATACCCAGGTGCCCTTATGTATGTTCCGATGTGGGAAGCATGTCAAACTAATAATCATATTCTTTTCAGCTGCGAAATCTATCAGAAACTGACCATTCTCATTTGTGTCTCTATGCAAACTATATTTCTCTTTTACCGCTATGTACTCTTCTTCTTTTCTGATCTTGGCGTTTGTGTCGCCCATCACAATTTTTATGTCGTTTCTTGCTATTGAGTTATAGATTCGTCCTAGCCCTTGATAAAAGGCTACCTTAGTAAGAACCTAGCCCACATAGCTTTCTTTAGATTCCACCGTGGGCAGGGATGGGTGTGATTATATAAATTTGGGTTCCTGCTTCTATAATAACTGGGCGGTGTTGGCTGTGTGGAAAGTCGTCAATAACTTTTCGAGGGACTGCTAGAGATTGCACGTTTTTATTAGTAGAGATAAAAAATAGATCAGGATTGTACTCCTTTTTCCATGCTGCTGACATGAATGTAGGTCAGTCTTAAGCATCAAACTTAAGTGATAAATGTTCGTCCTCCCTCCATTTTACTAGTGCATTCCCATTTCTGTTGCATTGTTTATATTTTCATTATTCATGGTGACTGTTGTAGTCCCCATGTGTATTGATGGGTGTAGATGTGTGTGGATGACTTGAGCTTGTTAGTATGTAAACTGGTGGTTTTTAAGTGTTAGTTTAAGGTTGAAATTTTATTTAAGAGTCATTAAGTATAAAGAGTTAATAAGTAATGCGTTTCGTGTAAAAGTATGAGAAAAAGTTTGAAGTATGCGCAATAGGAAACTGTAAAAAAAATATAAAACATTAAAAATGTATGTATATAGAAAAATCCTTCCTAATCAAACTTCCTAATCTTCCTAAACTTTTTAAATATTTTCTTTTCTTTAAATTGTGTGTGTTTGCTTTTTACCCTTTGTAACGCCAATGGTTTAAAGAGCTACCAGACCTTGTGGCTGAGGTTTCACAGGGTCGTAAATGGGACAATGGCTATTTGATAGATATGTGTTGATAATTGCGTTTATCTTTTAATGAACAATTTGGAATTCAAATCTTGTTTGGTAAGGTTAAAATTGCGAAATCTCCAGTAAACTGTGGGAAATTTTGTTGAACAGATAAAAGATATTAGAAACATAAGGTGTAAAGACAATATTTAAATATCGAGCAAAATTTGATTTTATAGGGATATTTTGAATTTCTTTCAAACAGAGAATCTGTAAAATAAGAAAAGTATGATTTTTAAAAGACATTTAAATTTATTACCGTTCTGAAAACTATTGTCTTGAGAAAATCATGTTCTGGTATCAAAATATAGTAGTAGTCCAGGCGGAATATGTCGAAGAAAAGACCATAATGGACTATTTTCCATAGGAATTTATATCTTCTTCATAGGAGACTTGTTTATTATAAATGTCATACAACAGACTAAAATATTATTTTGTTTACGTGCTTGTATTAAATAGGAGCATTTTTGGGGACATTTATGACTTTTCAATTTTGACAATCGAATGTTATTAATCGAATCTTTTATTGAATCTTCTCATTTATTGCTTGTATTTTATTAGTTGTTTTTTATGAAGTTTTTAGTTTAAACCTATATATTCAGGGGTTCTACAGTATTCACTGCCTTCCCTCGCTCAACCGTTTCATCTCTCTCTCTGTTGTCCCATTTCTCCATTCGAATGGTTGGCGATGATTCTTTGCAAAGTCTTCCCTATTTTGGGTTTTCCTTATTAAACTTTGAAAGTCTAATTCTGTCTAATCTTTGATGTTGCGCAGCCTGGTCATTTGTCGTCTACCCGGGCCGCGTCTGCCTTCTATTTTCCCTTCTACCAGATTTTAATAAAGCAAAATCAAAATACTCGTCTGTATTTTGTGAGAAAAGACAAAAAGTCGTGGAATAAATTTCCGTAGCTGTTACAAAAAAAACCCGGAGCAGAAACATAATAACTCAATCTTCTGGAGTAATTGGAAAAGCAAGAAAAGCAAAAACCATTATTGATGCTTGTCAATTGTTTTTTCGAGATTCCGTCGTCAGCGAAATAGTTGAACACACAAACATTTATATTCTAAAACTAAGGACAATTTACAGTGTGAGAAAAAGATGCTACACGTACAAATATAGAAGAAATTAAAGCACTTATTGTCTTCAATATTTTGCTGGAGTCTTGCGATCATCACACCTACATTTGAGAGATCTGTGGGCACCTGTGAGCGTAGAGATTTTTCGTCTTACAATTGAAATTAATCGATTTCAATGTTTGTTACGAGCTCTTCGCTTTGATGACCTTGATGATAGAGAGGAACGGAAACAGTACGATAAGCTTCCTCCTATAAGAGAATTTTTTTATGGATTTGTTGAGCGATGCCAAGCCAATTATGCTCTAAGTGATTTTGTGTTAATTGATGAAATGCTTGACTCATTTCGCGGCAAATGTAGATTTCCGAAATATATACCGAATTAACCTGCAACGCATTTAATCAAAATATCAGCGTTTTTTTTTTCACGTCATATTACACCCATTATCTAGAGGTGTTATATTAGGACTCAATCACATGGGCCCTATAAATTTGACAATAGCGCCTCTTCAGTCGTACAAATATTAATTAAAGCAATTCCTGGAACTGGGAAAAATGTAACCCTGAATAAATCATTTTTAATTTTGCTACTTTCTCCTGAACTGAATACATTTTTTTAATCAACTATATTGTTTTTTTTTAAATAAATAACAAAATAAAAATTTTTACCAAATATTGTGAAATATCCGAAACATCAATATTACCAAACGCAACATGTCATACACATTCTTGCACTGCGTGTGGCCTGACTTTAAGAGGTGGCCCGAATAATGTATTTTATTTTTGCAAAATTTTGGAGTTCGCTTAATTCGTAGAACAATTTTGACATTTATTTCTAATACAGATTTCAGTCCTCTACAAATAGTTTCCTATGACTTTTGATGTAAAATAATTAGGGAAGCAGAAATTCAACAATTTAAAATTTCCCATTGTGATTTTCCATGTAGATAACTAGTATTACAGCAGTCCAGAATGTCAAAGAAAATAACAAACAAGTTTTCCACTTTACAGGTTTTTTATTTTAAACCAACTCGTTTTATATTCACCGATAAATATAAACATTTCTGAATTCCTAGATCAGCATTCAATGCAACAGGTGCGGTACTTTTTATATGTACAATCTCCCAAAACATTTTCGTTTTCTTTTAAGGAAAACATTAAATGAATAGTTTATTTTTTACATGTGTATTCGTACAAAAACGAGCTGGACGTCCTACTATTACCATGATGAACATGTTTAAAAAAATCCTAATGCTTAGCCGATAAAAATCGAAATTGGAATGGAACAATATTCAAAAGCTTCTTGATTTGATTTCACCGGTTTACTACGAGTTCTACAACAGAACACATCCAATGAACACAAGAAAAAAACAAAACTAATACCGTTAACGAAGTGTCTGGAGAAGGATTTCAAGAAACAACTGAAACGTTGTAGTCGGCATCGCAGCAAACTAAGTTTGGCGACGACATGGAAAATACAGCAGTGCTGGACTCTGCTTATGAGTGAAACTTTTTCTACAAAGATCCTACGATTATATTTTAGTCCATATATAATTGGTTGACCGTTCAGAATAAGAAGAGTCCAAGTGCTTGTTTTAAAATAAAGCTGAATTGGTTATTTTATTGAAAATTTGTGTAGGTATAATAATTTTCTCATCCTTTAATAATATATAATAATATGTACGACCGCAGTTAATGTATTAATTATTCAAAAAATAGTTAACCCTAAATATGTATCTCAAAACAAGTAATATTGCACTTGGATCCTTTTTACTCTAAGCCCCTCATTTGGTTTCCACTAAATGGTATTACTATTAATGACAAAATTTGCCAAAAATTAATTCCTTACGCAATTAAAAGCGATCTGTTATGATAACTGGAGCAATTTATTCATAAACTGAATGAAATTTAAGTCCGAATTCTACAATCGTCATTCTTGAATCAAACCACGCGTCCATAACAATGAGCGAGTCGACATTGACCCCAATACGTCCATCGTCTTGTCTGATGTCGCTGGACAAAAACCAAATTAGTTTTTTAATGAGAGTCTCTGATTTGCTTCAACGATGAAACATAATACCTTTAGTTAACAAATTGTGTGTTTGTCTTGCATTTGTTAAATAAGAAGTTACTTAATTGTCGCAAAATTATCGTTTTGATCCATCAAGTCAATAAATTCATACTTAATATCATTTGTTATCACACTTACTATTGTTAACAGAAAGCGTATTTCATTTAAATTGGTATAAAAAGTACACATGTAAATAAAACTAAAACAGTTATTAAAAATTTATTACGTAAAGTTCCTCGTTAATGCAAAGATCCAACAGGCATTTTAATAGAAGAATTAACAAAAGCATAACTGCCGAATTTACAGGGATAAGCTAATCAACTATAATTAAAACTTTGTTTTAAATTAAATGCATTAAAGATCTACTGCATAATCGTTATAAATTTAAATAGGGATGTAATGATGTAAAAAAAATGTAAATATAAGACTCTGATTCCATTTAACCGACACGTTGAAAGCATCAACACTCCAAAAGTAACTGATATAAATCTGAGGAGATATAATGTCAGAAGCCTACAAGAATATAGCACTAAAATTTTATACCAAAATAGATTAAATGAAAAACTACTCGAGGAATACCTAACTGCTGAAACTAACCAGCTATACGAACATATGACTGACTGTATTCACCACGCAGCCCAAGAAGCTTAGGCGAAGAAGAAACCAGAACAGTCCACAGATCAGCGGCGGAAAAATCACTTGGAATACACAGCTTGAAGAACAAAGAAACAAGAAACAGGAAGCGTACAAAAGATAGCTGAACACTAAGAATCTTGAAGATAAAGAAATATACAATAGAACAGCAAAAAATATTTAAAGATTTGACAAGGAACAACAAAAATGAAACATGGGATGCAAAATGTAAAGAAGTTGACTGTTACATCGGAGGAGCGCGAGCATCAGCGGCGTGGAAATTAATAAAACCCTGAAAACCGACACATCAAATAAAAGTCGAATACAGTCCATCTAGATAGATACATAGAAAGATCATTACGCAAGGGAACTGAATGAAGACAGAGATATTTATAATACTGACTCACCTCAACGAATACGAGTACAAGGTGAATATATAAACGTGAAAGAAGAACAAATACAACAAGCGCTTAAATCGATGAAGAATAACAAAAGCATCCGAGCCGGAGAACACACCAACAGAACTTCTAAAAAACGGAACACCAAAACTAATAAGCTATCTTAAAGTGCTATTACAAGATACTTAAATGGGGAAGAATTCCCGAATAGTTGGAAAGAAGTATGGATTACTCCTATTCACAAAAAAGGTCCAAAAGATATTTGCGGGAACTACAGATGTATCTCTGTCACCAGTACCATTTAGCAGGCTGTTTGGTAAAATCTTAAAAAACATGATTGAGAAAGAATTCGAACCTCATGAAATTGAACAGCAAGCAGGATTTAGAGCTGGAAGATCTTGCGTAGACCACATATTTACCCTAACACAACTGAATGAAATGAAAGTTGCAAGAAACCAGGAAATACATCTTTTATTTGTGGATCTTACAATAAGCATATGACACGATTCCTGTGAGAAAGCTGTGGCAGTCTCTTGAACGATCTCCATTAAATAGTACGATCATCGCCGCAATCAAACAATTATACAATAAAGCATCATCAAAAATCAAACTAAACAACACCTTATCAGAAGAATTTCCAGTAACAAATAGGCTTACGACAGGGATGCTTGCTTCTCTCCAATACGATTTAAGATCTATTTAAATGAAGCACTAAAACACTGGAGAAGATCCTGTTCAGCAATGGGGATCACAACTTGACGACGATACATCATTATACACTCTACATTTTGCGGACAGACCAAGTAGTAGCGGCAGCAGACAAGGAAGATTTAAAATTCATGACGAGACTGTTGTTTAAAACATATGAAGAATGGGGCCCTCTCTGTAATAAACAAAACGCATACTTATGCATCGGCAATGAAGTAGAAGATCTAATGGTCAACGAGCATGAAACATTCGAGAACTGTGAGGAATATATATATTTGGGAACAACAATCAACAAGAGTGGGCGCCACCGAAAAAGAGATAGAGCAAAGAATCGTGAAAGGAAAAAGGGTGATAGGATGCCTAAACCCGATGCCTATGGTCAAAAGAAACTATCAAATCAAAGAAAAACATTTCCTCTTTAACTCCATCTTTAAAAGTATAGTGCTCTATGGATGCGAAACATGGCAACTTACTAAATCCTTTAGCGACGCCTACTTGCATTGGAAATGGACTTCTGGAGAAGATCAGCTAGAAAATCAAGCTTGATAGAATTACAAATTACCATATCAAAATCATTGACAAAATTCAAAGAAGACAAACTGATCTGGTATGGTCATGTGAAAAGAATGGACGACGACAGGCTGCCAAACAAAATTTTAAAATGGACGCCAAGGGAAAGAAGGAAGAGAGGAAGGCAAATGCAGTCCTGGCTGGGCGGCATTCAGAAGGCAATGTCGGAAAGAAACCTTCACCCTGGCGAATGGAATGACCGACGTAGCTGGAAACTGGGAACCGGAAGGCGGAGAACGCTATAAAAACCCGGATAATATATATATGATGTAAATATCCTTGTCCTTTTGTCCAGTACCTCCTTATTTATTTTGCTTTTCGGCTTCTCAGGTAGCGAATATTTCTCTAGTTTTGATATTTACACGTATTCGCAAATTTGTAAATATGACCCACATTGCCTAAAGAAGTAAACCCTGACAGAAAATCCTGGCCCTCCTAATGAGAGTTTGGCCGTAGGGCTTGCTTCTCTACACTTGTAAACAAACCCTTCTTCTTCTTTCTTCTTGTACCTAGACATTAAAGCCTGTTTCTTCTTCAATATTAGTCTCCTAAATTTTTTAAATCATCGCACTATCTTTTTCTTGGTCTGCCAATATTTCTATGTCTATTTGGTGACTTATCTCATACTATTCGTACTATCCTATTCTCTGCCATTCTTCTAATGTGTTCGTTTCACTCCTGTTTCCGTTTTGTCTCCAATCCATTTATGTCTCTATATTACACGCTCTTCCTAGAAGAATTATTTGAAAAGAAGAATTATTTGAAATGTTGAAATGATGAAAGAACTGGACGTAGAAGCTGGAAAGATAGGCCTTAATATGAATTACAGCAAGACCAAAACTATAACAAATACAGATTAAGACATCACAATGAGAATCGGACAAGATGAAATAGACAAGTTAAGGATTATATATATCTTGGTCAAACTATAAAACTTAACAAAGAGAACCAAACAGCAGAGATCAAGAGACGAGTTAGACTGGCATGGGCGGCATTTGGTAAACTAAGCTACATTTCTTAAAAACAAAAGATATCCACAGCATCTTAAGATCAAAGTATATAATCAATGCGTACTCCCTGTTTTACGTATGGCTCTCAAACGTGGACATTTACAAAAGCAAAACATGGACAAAATCATAAAACCCAAAGAGCAATGGAAAGACAAATGTTGCACATAAGACTAATGGATAAGAAGAGAAACGAGTGGATAATGAGAGAAAACAAAAGTGAGGGATGTTAGACAAGAAGTTGCAAAATTGAAATGGAGATTTGCCGGACACAATATAAGAACAAAAAGAAGACCGATGGAACAAAATTCTTATAAGTTGGAGACCGTAGGAATATAAAACGAAGCAGAGGAAGGCCCCAAATGAGATGGGCAGATGATATCAAGAAGCACATGGGCTCTAGATGGATGACTGTAGCGACAGACAGAGAAGAATGGAAAAGGATTGGGGAGGCCTATGTCTAAAGATGGACCGAAGAAGGCTAATTAGATAGAGATAGATTACACGCTCTTCCTACGTTTTTGCTTCTCTTCCTATCCAACAGACTTTTTCCTGATACTCGTCGAAGTATTTTCATCTCTGTTGTTTCTAGTGGTAGTCTCGTTTTAGATTTGTCAGGTCTTGTCTCTACCGTTTATGTTAATATAGGTCTAATTGTTGCTTTATAGATTCTTGTTTTTGTGTCTTGTCTTAGGTGTTTGTTGTTCAGGATTGTGTGATTAAGAGATCTCGCCGCTTTACTTGCTTTTAAGCTTTGTTGTTGTACTTCTTCTTTAACATCTCCGTAACTAGTTATAACTATTCTCAGATATCTAAATCTTGCTTCCTGCTTTATTATTTTCCCATTAATTTCGATTTTACCGTCTGATCCTGTTAACTTTCTATTTTTTTAGTGAATTTACCAAGCAATAAACAAACCCATGCAAAAAAGTCTAAAAAGCAGCCTCGGTACACGGATGGAAAAAACAGGGAGGACTTAGCAAATAAACAAGGACTTTGAATATATCCACACGAAATATCCAAGAGTGGAGAAACAAATCAGATGAAGGCATAATTGAAATAAAACAAATTAAATCAAATATCCAGTTTTTGCCCGAAAACAAAGAAAAAAAGCTTAAGACAAAGATAAAAAAGACTTGAAAGAAAACCTGAAAAGCTAATATTTATTTTTTGTATTTATTACGTAGAAAGGGTACATAGAGATTAATAAAAAATATGCACCATCAGAAAGTGCATCAAAACCAGAAAGTAAATATTCTTTGAAACTCTATCAGAACTTCTTGAAAAATAACTACCCGCAAAAGATTGCTATGCTGGACGATTTACCACTTGGATAGGGAAAAAGAGAAATGAAAATGTCGTAGGAAAATACGGACCCGACAAAACAAATACAAATTGGGATTATAACAAAACAAAAAACCCACATACAAGTAAAAGACGTAATAAGTATGACAACCAACCAGCACAATCAAAACCACTGAAAACGAATCCACCTAAATAAAATACTGACCCACTGCAAAATGACTCAACATCATTTATTCATGTTACAGCTTGGTCAAAAATTAACAAATCTCATCTAATCCCCAGTTCAGAATACCTACCAAGACATCATTTTTTTTAACCTATTCTCTATCCTTCCATTGTTGGATATAGGTCTCCCCCAGTTCTCTCCATCTTTCCCTATCTTGAGCTGTTCTTTGCCATGTGGGACCTCCTTGTTTCTTTATGTCATCTTTCCACCTCATCTGTGGCTGCCTCTTGATCTCTTTGCATTGTATGGACGCCACTTTCCGATGTCATTGGTCCATCGTCTGTCTTGAAGACGTTCATTGTATCCAGCCCATTTCCATTTCAGTTTTGCTGCTTGTTCTATCGCGTCTACTGTCTTTGTTCTGGTTTTGATCCACTGGTTACGTTTTCTATTTCTAAATGATACACCCAACATTTGTCTCTCCATCGCTCTTTGTGCCTTCCTTATCCTATCCAAATTGGCCTGTGTAAATGTCCATGTCTGTGCTCCGTAGGTGAGCACCGGTATTATACAGGACTTATATACTTTGCTTCGTAAATATAGAGGGATTGTTTAATTTTTTAGAACGTAAGAAAGTTTGCCGAACGCTGCCCATCCCATTCTTACTCGTCTCGATATTTCGGCTGTTTGATTTTCTCTGTTAGCTCTGATTGCTTGTCCTAGATTGTTCTATTTTTTCTGTTTTCATTTTTATTGCCTCTTGGTCTTCCGTGTTTGTCATTACTTTTGTTTTGTTGAAGGTAATTTTTAGGCCTTTTTGCAGTGATTTTTCATGAAGTTTATTCAGCATTAATTCCAGTTCTTGTCGTTACCAAGACATCATAAATATTTACCAAGACATCATAAATAAAATAAATGCAGCAAATTATGAAGAGCGCTGAACGTTCCCAAGAAACAAACAACATACTCCATTGTGGTGGACAGATGGGATCGGAAATTCAGTACAAAACAAGAAATGAGGATATCAAAATGACTGCAAACAAATTACCTAGATGATAGATGAACATATGCAAGATTAAACAGAGAAGTAAAAAATCTGGTAAGTAAAGCAAAAAATACCTCCTGGGAACAAGATGTTGACGTTGTGGTTGACCTCTAGGGTCAACAAGATCAACAGAAACCTAAGAAAGGGTCAAAAACTTTACAACAAATAAAGAAAAAACAAGTTTAATAGATTAGATAGAAGAAAGCTTTTGGATGAAACATTACTCACAACTTCTGAGTGAAACAAAACCGCAAAATAGAAGACAAATGGCTTTCGTGTAGGCAGATCATGTACAGACAATATCGATCTATCTAATTAGCCTTCTTCGGTCTTGGACATAGGCCTCCCCAATCCTTTTCCATTCTTCTCTGTCTGTCGCTACAGTCATCCATCTAGAGCCCACGTGCTTCTTGATATCATCTGCCCATCTCATTTGGGGCCTTCCTCTGCTTCGTTTATATTCCCACGGTCTCCAACTTATAAGAATTTTGTTCCATCGATCTTCTTTTTGTCTTATATTGTGTCCGGCAAATCTCCATTTCAATTTTGCAACTTCTTGTCTAACATCCCTCACTTCTGTTTTCTCTCTTATCCACTCGTTTCTCTTCTTATCCATTAGTCTTATTTGCAACATTTGTCTTTCATTGCTCTTTGGGTTTTTATGATTTTGTCCATGTTTGCTTTTGTAGATGTCCACGTTTGGGAACCATAAATACGAACAGGGAATACGCATTGATTATATACTTTGGTCTTAAGATGCTGTTGATATCTTTTGTTTTTAAGAATGTAGCTTAGTTTGCCAAATGCCGCCCATGCCAGTCTAACTCGTCTCTTGATCTCTGCTGTTTGGTTCTCTTTGTTAAGTTTTATAGTTTGACCAAGATATACATAATCCTTAACTTGTTCTATTTCATCTTGTCCGATTCTCATTGTGATGTCTTCATCTGTATTTGTTATTGTTTTGGTCTTGCTGTAATTCATATTAAGGCCTATCTTTCCAGCTTCTACGTCCAGTTCTTTCATCATTTCGAATAATTCTTCTTTTTTATCGGTTATCAATACGATGTCATCAGCGTACCTTAGATGGTTCAAGCGTGGTCCACAAATTTTTATATCTTTTTTTTCCCATTCTAATCTTTTAAAAGTATCTTCAAGAGCCTGATTGAAAAGTTTCGGTGATATTGTATCACCCTGTCTGACGCCTCTACTTATTTGTAATGATTTTGTTCCTTCATATACTTTAATTGTTGTTTTGGCTTCCTTATATATATATATTGGTTATTAGTTCAGTATATCTGTGGTCAATTCGGCTGTTAATCAAAGAACTTTTCACTGCCCAATGTTCGTCACTGTCGAAAGCCTTTTCGAAATCTATGAACGCCACATATAGAGGAATGTGGTATTCATTTGCTCGTTTTATAAGTATTTTCATACTTAGTAAATGGTCACTTGTACTGAATCCCTTTCTAAAACCAGTTTGTTCTTTCGACTGGTATCCATCGAATTTTGTCGTCAATCTATTGATTAAAATTTTTGTTAGGAGTTTATACATTACATTGAGGAGTGTTATAGGACGGTAGTCTTTTATATCTGCTTTATCCCCTTTCTTGTATAGGATAATGGTTACTGATTCCTTCCAGTTGTTTGGGATTCTTTTTTCTTTTAAAAACTTGTTAAAAAGGACAATATATTTCCTCTAAATAATGTTATTGAGAAAGTATTGGGCCACAACTGTTCACTTATAGTCCTTATACATCTGACAAAAGCACACGACGTTTAATGCTTTGTGTAGCAATTTAAAAACGAGGAATAAACAAAACATATTTAAAAGTAGTGCAATGGCTTTACAAAAATATAAGGCCATATATGTAGAGACAAGGAAAAACGACCTATTGATTAAGAAGGTCACCAGATGTATAGAGAATATAACAAATATCAAAATAAAATTAAATTGAGGACGAAACTCTAAAAAAATACCTAAATATAACCAAATAAAGAACTTATTTTAGACAGTTCATTAATAGTGTTCACAAAAATAATAACTTTATAAATGCTTCGCGCTTTTCTCGTCTTGTCAGTAATTCTCATCTTGTCAATCAATTACTTACTCTTGATATTAGCTAGCTCTGATATAGTTAAATTAATGTAAGATTTCCATTACGTTATTATTCCCGGCAGTAATCAAAGCTAGAAACTTATTGAGTAGTCTCTGTCTTTCGGGATTTAAAATCTATACATAATCTATGGCATCTGGTATCTGGATGGTCCCTATAATCCTTACTATTTCGAGTAATGTATCGAAAACAGATGTAGCAATTTATTGATTTTGTTAGCTTTAATAAAGAAATTAATATTTTATTTTCTTAGAAAATATTTTCATAATATGTAATATAAAATGGGTAAAATAAATTTATGAATTTAAATGAAAGAATCTTTTTAGCTAAAACTCATAAAAAAATAAAAGCTCAACTTTCTGCCATAACTGTACTTCCCGAAGATAATTATTTTGGCAAAACCCCATCGTTCACCTGAATAGGTATTTTGAATTTGGTTGGCGCAAAATATCTGTTTTGGGCCTTTGTGTCAATATTTTGTGTATCGGCTGCAAAAACACTTTTTAATTACGGAAACAAATTGACTGCATTTGATTTGTTTCTCGAGTCAAGTGTGCTGCTGCCAAAATGTCAGTTACAACATTACTACATTCAACCAGGTATCACTTTATATTTAAAACGGGGTTTATTTTTAGGAATGTGTGTCAGAGTATCTAACTTTGAACATATTAATTAATATACAGTACTTGGCATTTTGTTTCGATGGATTTAAGTTTTAGAATGCGGTAAACAAAAGGAGGAAACATAATCTGGGGATGATAGGATCGTAAAAATATGAAATTTTTTGTATTTATTTTTTTAGTTTTTAAGTATACCTCTATTTCAAACAAATTTAGGAAATAGGTGTAAGAAGGTAATTTAACTAAAAAGTTATAGATATAAATCTTGTTTAATGATATATTCTAACTACTTATTTACTTTAAAAGATTACATTATATTTTTTTTTATTTATTCTATTACATTTAATCTATTTTTAAGTGCAAAGAAATACACTTCTCTTTGATATTTGAAAAATTATCCTCATTTAGAAACGCATTACAATAGTGCTGATTTAACGGTGGTTCACTTGCCTCACTAACGTACAGACCACCTAAGAAGTGTGGTCAGAGTATTTTATACCAATAAAACACACTTTCTATCGAGACAGCGTACTGTAATCACCTTGAGTTTATCGGGACGTCCCTTTTTAGTTCCTGGGCCAGTACCGCGATGCGCAGATACAACTCTACTCCACTGGCTACAATAATTAATACACCAAATTTCAAAGCCAATTTCTCACTGAAGTCCGGCCACCACTTCAGTGCCTACAGATCTAAGAGTCAACACAACATCTCTAAATGCTGGGTAAATATAAGTACTGGGTGTTGACAAATCTTTTGCCAGGACCATGTCTTCACGTCTCTGTCTATGGACTACCAGGAGCAACTAGAGAGTGTTAAGGGAATATATCCCAAGATGCTGTACTCAGCCAATACAGTTCTCTTCAGGCAGACCCGTTACGTAGAGTAGAGTAGAGTAGAATATTTACATAACATATACAAATATTGTTTGTAGCAAGTCAAAAAAAACATACATAGTATTAAATAATAAAACATTAAATAATACAAACATGAAAACATATTAAACAGAAAAATATTTATGGCATAGTTACGGTAAGCAGTTCAGTGGATGTTCTGCAATGAGTCATATATTCTTCTCAGCAGTAAAAACAATGTTTTAAAAGATATTTTTTATAACTTTATCGAAACTATTACAGCTTAGCTCTTTTATACTTTTTGGTAAAATATTGTAATAGTTATAATTAAGACTATTTATTTCTGAAAGACTTAATCTACAGCGATTTGTTCGCAGGTAGTGACAGTTTCGCGTATTGTGAACATGGACATCAGACTGCTTTATTAAATGGGCACGTTTTCTGTGAATTTGAGTTAAAACTTGAAATATCAACAGACTAGTAGCGGCATAATTTTGAATTTGATAAAGAAAGGTCGGCAGTGTTCTAGATAACTAACCCCTGCTAAAATCCTGACAGCTTTCTTTTGTAAAAATTTGAAGTGCATTTGTTGAATTGCCCCATATAATTAAACCATAGTTTAGGTGAGAGTGGAATAAAGAAAAATATATCATTTTTAATGTTTCAAAGTTGACAACCCTTGCTAGTTGGCGAATAACAAATAATGAACTTGATAGCTGTTTCTTAAGGTGTGAGATATGAGCAGACCAGTTAAGTCGATTATCTATGGTTATTCCCAATAGTTTAATAGTCTCTTTGTTAACTAGATCATTGTGTAAATTACTTGCAGATATAACCATATTTTGCGTTTTATCAGAGTTAAGTTTTAGTTTGTTTGCAGCAAACCATGAGCTAGATTTAGTAGAAACGTCCTCATGAGACATTTTTAAATCATCATTATTTTTTCCTGATATAACGTATGTCGTATCATCTGCGAATTGTATGGTTTTGTACGGAGATATGAATTTAAGCAGATCGTTGACATAAATAATAAACAAAAGAGGTCCTAAGACCGAACCTTGTGGGACTCCATGTTTTACGGATAGAAAATCAGAGAGATGACCTTTACACTACCGCCTGGTGTCTGCCACATAGATAAGAAGTTATAAGCTTAAGAGGGATACCTCTGATTCCATAGTAATTTAATTTGTGGAGCAAAATGTCATGTGAAACGCAGTCAAAAGCCTTTGATAAGTCACAAAGAGAAATTGCTATGCGATTGCCGCGTTCAAGACCCTCAATCACCTCGCTCACAACATTAAATACCGCGTTCGTAGTAGAACGAGCACTTCTAAATCCATATTGTGAGTTGCTAAAGTAATTATTTGACTCAAAATAGGAATAAAGTTGTTGTTTGATAACCTTTTCAATCACTTTCCCAAAAGTAGAAACAATGCTTATGGGTCTGTAATTGTCAGTTTTTAAAGAATCACCTTTTTGTAGATTGGTCCTCTTCTTCCAGAACGGGCCGAAGAAAAAAATGACTTGCTCGGAGAAGGATAATTTCTATAATTGACGAGGACATCGACGCGACGTTAATAGTGGGAAGAGATGTAATTATATTCCCTGCAATTGTACTAAAAAATTGATTCATTTCGTCTGGAAGTAGATCAGGTTGTACCGAACTGGATTTAGTGTAGTTTCTTTCGAAATTTACTATTTTCCAGAAGTCTCTAGGTTTATCATTGGAATTAGTAATAAAATTACAGTAAGCTGACTTTTTAGCAATTTTTAATTGCCGATTATATTCAGCTTTTTGTTGTTTATATACTTTGAACAAATCGGATCCTTAGTGGCCTCTGCAATGTGTTTAATAAGAGAAATATTAGATCTGTTAGACCTTAATTCATTATTAAACCATTGCACAGGTGTTTTTTTCAGTCATTTGTCGTACTTTTTTTAGTGGAAAATACTGTAATATTAAATTGTTATAAGTTTCGGTAAGAAAGACTGTCAAAGAATCAGGATCATTATTAATATCGTAGAAAAAGTCCATGTTTGTAATAGCTAGCGCACGTTTAAGCTTCTGTAAACCAGAAGAAGTAATAAACCGTTGAAATGTTTGATTAGTGTCAATAACTTTATGCTCTGTGTCAATAAATAAAAATTGAGCTCGATGGTCAGAAAAACAAGGTTCAAATACGCCCACTCTATAGATATTTTCAGAAAAAATTGTCATAATGTTGTCAATGCAACTTCTGGACTGGGATGTGATTCTAGTATAATCGTTTATAGTTATTTTTAGACCAAAAGATGTAAATAGATTTTGAATATCAAAAAAATGGTCAGATTCAATTTTAAAATTTATATTAAAATCTCCAAGTATGATTAGTTTGTCTGCTTTACTAAGCAAGGATGTTATGACATTTTCAAAATTCACCAAAAATAAGTCAAAGTCACCCTTACCCGATCTGTATACAGTTAAAATACTGGTTTTTATTGAAGGTACATAAATTGCACAAAACTCAGAACTTTGCTCTACATTATATTCATTTAAATTAAGAGAAGAATACATAAGATTTTCTTTTACATAAATTGCAACTCGGCCTTGTTTCTTTTTTACCCTACAAAAGAAATTAGCTAATGAGAATCCGTAGATGTTAATTAATTTTAAATTTTCTTCACTTAGCCAGTGCTCCGAAAAACATATGACGTCATATAATTTTTGATCCGCAAGATAAGCATTGATCATATCGACTTTATTTGAAATACACTGCAAATTAACATGAAACATGCTTACCGTACCTTTTCGAATTAGTTTATTTTGATGAAAGTCTGTAGAAGCTTCTAGGTTTCTTCCTCCGTCTTCTTTTTGTGCTGAAAATTTCTGTTGAAGTTAAATCTTCTAACGGCAGCTCCATTGGGCCAAATATTAGGACTGTAGACTTCGTCAATTTTATCGAAAGGGAAAGATACCTTATATGTGGAATATTTGTCAGTTCTATGCCATTCGATGCAGTTAAAAGTAATATCGGGTACCGTCTCACCCAAAAATTTTAGAAGATCATCGGCTTTTGTACGTTTTTCTAGATGGAATGATAGTTTACTTACTGCTGCGAGTTCACTTTTTATTGTAGTAAGTTCCTTGTTGGTCTTTATACACTGTTCACACACAATAACGTCTAGGTTATGTTCGACATTGAAAGCTTTAATACCTTTTTGCACTGTTTGTGTTAATTTATTAACGTATTCTGATAACTGAGGATTAGAACCGGACAGTGGTAACTTTAAATTTACTAATATGTCAATTAATTCCTGCTTTTTTAGTTTATTTAGTTCCGCTGTTAAAACTGCGACTTGACTATCGAACGCCATCTTACGTATACAACAACATACTCAGATTCCAGTTAGCATTGCCATCTCACAACAGGATAACCTCGGATTATCTGCACGTGCAGTTCATCTTGAGAATTCTCACAATATATTTAGTCATTATACCAGTGAAAACTTGTCATCACAAACTGCTATTCACTTATCCAGAGGTACAAAGATTTCTCATTTACAACACCAAAGCCAACAATCTCAACAGGAATTCCACCAACAACGACTGCAGCAGCAACAACAACATCAGCAGCAACATCAAAATATTACATGTTTCTTCGTTATTATTCTAACTCAGTTAATCAGCAACCTCTAAGTTTTACCAAAAACATCAATCTTTTTTATAATGAGACTAAATGGATGTTGATACTTTAGACCACACGGTGATAAAATATATGTTAAAGCTATAGCCACTCTCAGATTTTTTCACTTTGTTGAATATTGCAGACATCAATGCATACTATAATTTTCCAAATTGGAATGAAATAAAAGCAATCGTCGTCGTTTATTTCTGTAAGAATTAGGACTTTGTCTTAACGCTACCTTTTAGTAAAAGAAGAACTGCAAATTTGAATAAAGTTTAACATTTTGTACTGCTTGCCATGGAAAATATACTTAAAGGCAAAATTTTAGTGCCTTCAACACCATCCCAGCATGAAAAGGAACGATGCATTCATGTTGCAAATTAGCAAAATCTAGAAGAGAGAAGACCAATAAGTTGGTAAAATCAATCAGAGATTGTTTAAAATGCCAGCAGTATGTATGCGGTAAGCACAACAAGAAGTCAAATTTTTGTGTATCCTGCGATGATGACAACTTCACTGAAGCAGAAGACTTTGTAAAAGTGTTATTTTTAAATTAGTTTTAATAAATACGCACATTTTTAATTAAAGGTTGGTCTTGCAAGGGTTAGTATTTTTGCATAATAATTTATTGAACGGCAGAAATTTAATTTTGATCTATGTAGTGCAATAATGGACTTTGATAACTCACTAAATAAATTGCAAAATGAAAGTTTTAAATTATTTTTGGAAAACTACTTTCAGAGACATGTGCCGAATGAAATTACTTTGCGAAAAGATTATGTTAATTGACTTTACAAGAAAACCTTAAAAAAAGTAAAAACTCTAGTAAGTAACAATTACAGCTCTAGCCTGCTCTATCCTAGATCTAATTTCGCCGTGATTTTCTGCGTTACAATTTAATTGCTGTCCAAGGTAAACTATTTTATCAAATTGCTCAAGTTTGGTATTGTTTACATATATAGACGGTTTTATATGCTGTTGTTTACTTAGTACGAGTATTTTGGTTTTCTGTATGTTCAGATCTAGACCTGCCTCCCTACAACCCTCAACGACACTATCAAGTAGTGTTTGCAGATCTTCTTGACAAAAGCTAGGAGCACTGTATCGTTCACATATCTCAAATTAATGATGACTTCACCGTTCACAAGTATTCCTTCTTGTTTTTTAGAAAGTGTTTTTGTGAAAATTCTTTCGGAGTAAACGTTGAGAAGCAAGGGTGACAAGAGGCATCCCTGCTGTACTCCTCTTTTATTATTGAGAGCCTGTGATTCCACACCATCTACTAAAACTGATACTATTTCATTCCAGTATAAATTTGCAATTATTCGAACATCTCTGGCGTCCAAGCCAATGTCTTTTAGAGCTTCGATCAATATAGAGTGCTTAACACGATCAAATGCCTTTTGGAAGTCAATAAAACAACATTATATGTCTACAGATATATCTCGACATCTTTGAGCAAGTACGTTTATTCCAAACAGTGCCTCTCTCGTTCCAAACCCGTTACGGAAACCAAACTGAGTGTCATCCAGGTATTCCTTGCATTTATTGCAGATACGACCATGTATTACGTTCAGAAAAATTTTCAATAAGTGATTTAGCAAACTGATGGTTCTATAATCAGCACAGGTTTTTGCTGTTGTCTTCTTAGGTAGAGCCATAAACAGTGAATTAGACCAACCATTAGGTAGTTGTCCGCTGGTATAAATGGTATTAAAACACGAAGTTATAGCCTCTAAAACATTGCTATAATTTATAAGCTTGTATATTTCAGTTGGAATTTCATCAGGACCAGTCTTTCTGTCATCTTTTGATGATTGTATGGCTTTTATAACCTTAGAGGGTGTTATTAAGGGTTTGTTCAGTTAGTAATCGGAGATGAACTACTCCTATTATCTACGAATAGGTCCGTGACGTAATTTTCTCATTCTTTAAGTTTGTCCTCTACTTTAAAAATTACTTTACCATGTTCATCCTGTATGAAACTGCATCCTGATTTTATGCAGTTTCTAAATCAGTTTTTTATTAGAATAAGGTCGATTTGGTTCCTAATAATTTTGTCCTCTGATTCTGCATTTGACTTCCAGGTGTAGAGTCTTCTCGGTGGTAGTTTAAAGTGAGTATTCGATATAATGAAATCGTGTTCTTGACAGAACTGGACTAGTCAATTTCCACGTACGTTTCTGTTTCCCAAGCCATAATCTCCCTCAATGTTCCAACAGCGTCCTTTGCCGACTTTAGCGTTAAAATCTCCGAGGACTATGGTATTTTCTGCTGCTTTAACAAGATGTAGAGTATCAGTAAGATCTTTGTAAAATGCTTTTAATTTATTTTCATCACTGGATGATGTTGGGGCATAAACCTGAATTACATTGGTAATGAACGGCTTCAAACTAAATTTCACTAGCATTACTCTGCCAGATATAGGGATATAAGTTATACTGATTGAGCTAATTGTTTTGCTTCTACGATTTCAACTCCATTATAGTGATTGGCATCGGTATTTCCGAATGATACACTTGATATCCTTCTACGTCACATACTCCTGATCCCGGTCATCGCATTTCGCTTATTCCGAAGATGCTGATTTGCATTCTTTTCATTTCTTTTTATTTTACCTGACTCAAACATGCTTCCGACGTTCCATGTGGCTATTTTGCAAGGATTTCGCATATTAACGACCTGAGAGGCCCTGCAGTTTGAGATTGTCCTAACTTGCCGGATGTTGGGTTCCGAGATCCATGATCATTTATAGTTTTATAGTTCTTTCGCCTTCGGAATCAATTTCTCAATTCCAGGAGAAAAGAGTGCCCTACCGCTTACCAACTCGTTTGTCCAAAGCCGTTGGTCAGTAAGTGGGTAATTGCTTATACCGGCAATCCAGTCGACTACCTCATTATATTGATTTAAAATGGAATTAATTTCACTTTTTGTGACATTATTATCCATTTAAATATGAATAAGCCACAATTAAAGATTAAAGTACGTTTATTGATGTTTTAATTTCCATTTGTAAATTGATTAAAATTTAATAATAATAACAACAATATTTAATTGTGGCTTATTTCCCATTTAATTAGTAATTACTTTAAAATGTCACAAGAAATGAGCCTACTTGGGTGTTGCCTTTGACAATACAGGAACTGATACACGGGAAATAGAAAAACGAATCACACGAACAAAGAAAGTCTCAATGGTATACTGTGGAGTAAAGAGATAACGAAAGGAAGAAAATTTAATATATAATGAGACCATGATTAAACTACTACTTTCTTTATAGGCGCTGAAACATGGAGAATTAGTGAAAAGAACAAAAAGCGAATAGAAACAGTAGAGATGGATGCAATGAGAAGACCTTTAGGTATTTCCAGACGAGACCGAATCAGAAATGATGTAATAAAACAACGTATGGCAATAGAAGGAAATATAACTCAAGATATAGAGAAGAAACAATTAAAGGTGTGTATGGGCATGTTTCAACGGATGCCAGCAACAAGACTCCCCAAAAAAGTATTAGAATGGCAACCGATAAGTCGACGAAAACAGGAAGACCCAGATAAAATGGCAACACGGCGTAAACAAGTCCATGAGCGAAAGAAATTTAACAACAAACGACTGCGAAGATAGGAAAGATGGTGTTTAGGTATCGGACAACGTCGAAAGACGTTCTAAACCGATGTATAAAGAAAAGAGCTTCAGAACAATATTATTACCCAATTTTTTATTAGTATTCTACAGACTTTTAGAACTATTTTTAAATGGTGTAATTTCCGTGTGAAAATAATTTTTGTTATCTAAACAATTAGCTTATTTAGTTTATTTTTGTAAAAATGGTGTATTCTTTTTTAAAGCTCTTCTGAGTTGTTCATAAACGTTCTGTAAGGTTCATTTTTTTTATTAACTGATTTTACTGAGCCGTCTGTCATCCAGATATGTCGCTTAACTTCACATCTTTTTTTCTTTATTTCTTTAGTATTTTACTTAATCATGAAATGAGGGTGGCGGTAAAATTATTTAAGAAATCATTAGGGCTATTCATATCAGAACAGTGATCCCAATTTTGAAAATTAAGATATCGTTTTAAATCATAATAATTAATTATTTTCCTAAACTTAGTTTTTCATTCTATTTTATTTTTTCAGAAGAAAAACTTACGAATGTTGCTTTATGATCAGTCACGGAGAGATCCAGAACAGTTGATAAAGCATTATGATTGATACAAAACTTACTTTTTTACAAAAATGTGTCTATACAGCTACGACAATGGCACTGAACTCTAGTATTTTTATTTATTATTGATAAAAAATTATGTTCACTTCAATAGACTAAATAGTCAGAAGACTCTAGTGCCATATGTTTGATATTAATATTATATTAATATCATCCAATAAAACATTGTAATTTACAAATAGAATTTTTAGTGATGTCTAAATATTTATCTAGACTAATACAAAAATGCCTGTCGGTGGTCAGTAAATTAATGTTAGTGTATTGTGATTATATATACCTAATATAGTTACCTTTTAATACCTTACATATACTAGGGTATTAAAGATACCTATATTATTATATATACCTATATATAATACCTATATATAATAATAAATCGGTAGTTTTTTGAATTAGCTAAATCTGTGCTTATTTTTTTTTACTTCAGCTCGTGCCAGACTTTTCTTTCAATTTTAATTATTAATGAAATATTAATGAATGGAGCATTACTTCAAAACAGTATAGATCTGTTATCTGTAGCTTGTAACATAAACACAATCACTTGTACTTTCACGGTGAACCAACTTTATTTCACATTCAAATCAAGTCCAAACAACGACATCCCATACTCTACCTATCACTCTCTAACCTTCAAAGATTTGAATACGCTTTCATGACAGATGATTCGTAGATGAATTGGATCCCCCCTAATTTCGCGAGGTAATATATAAGACAATACCTGAATGTTTTTATTTAATTATGTAATTGAAACTTGAGGCTGTTACTAACTAGTGGTGATACAGTTAATTTGTTATCTAATACAATTCGTACTGGTTATTTTGTGATTGTGAAAAAATGGCTAAATTACTAGGTAAGTAAATTGGTGTCAGTTATTAATTTGTTTTTAAGGTATAAATTTATCAAGTAATATTATATATGTAAATTTTATTGACTTTTTCTGTAATAGTTTTATTAATCTACTGATTTGTTACTAAAATTATATTTAGCCAAATGCTTGTAATTTATTTACACAACATTATTCCAACATTACAACATACATAATAAAATTAAAAAATTGTTCTATTTTTATACCATGCATTGACAAGGATTCTTCGTTATATTTCTTTCTAACCCCGTTCTATTTTCTTATGTTCCATAATGTTCTTTCATATTGTTTATCCAATCTGCCAGCTTTATAGAATTTTTAAGTATTCTTCAATAAGTGAAATTCAATACGAAATGTTGGAGACTATCATGGCTATTATTACTTTATTGACAACAAAGCGGAAAAGCAATGCAGTAATTTTTAGAGACCATGTCTTCAAGTTCTTTAGTTAGGAGATGATTTAAATATTTCCCGTTTATACAAATCCCTTTATTTTCCAGTCTCTAGATTTAAAAATGTCTTCCGACGCCAGAGTAAATAGTTTGGGTGAGATTGTATCCCCTAGTCTGACACCTCTACAAATTCTAATTAATGGAGTTTGCAAATCTCTGTCTATCTGAATTCTCATAGTGGGTTTTGATATATATTTGATTAACATTCTGTACCGTAAATCTATTCGGCGATTAACTAGCGCTTCTTCCACTGCCCATAGTTCTATGCTGTCAAACGCTTTTTCATAGTCAACAAACGCTAGGTATATTGGAAGGTTGTATCCGTTGGTCTTTTCTATCAATATTTTAAGAGTGTGAAGGTGGTCGGTTGTGCTGTACCCCTTTCTAAATCCTGCCTGCTCAACTGGTGTATGCATCTAATTTGTTGTTTATTCTAGTTGTGATCACCTTAGTGAGAGTTTTATAGATTTGTGATAAGAGGGATATTGGTCTATAGTTAGCTAATTTTGATCTATTTCCTTTCTTATACAGAGTGGCCCAAAAGTCTGGAAACGGCTAATTGTCTCGTAAAATGCTAATCATAATTGTACAAAATTTAAGGTTCACCTATTTTGGGATACGGAGATTCTATATTTGATATTTACAATGTTGCCAGATTTGCCAGTTTTTCTTATATTATTAGTAACTGTGGTTTTTTAAATACATCACCCTGTATATTCAGTCATTATTGGAATCTCCTATTCAATACGAGTTCAACCATATGTAACACTTATGATTTTATGTAATCTGGAAGGTCATAAATACATAAAACCAAAGTCTGGCAAGGCCTAAATTATTTCAATAAATTTTTTAATACTAACCATTTTCAAATACATTAAAACGTAACAATTGATAGTTTAGAACATTTCTTAACATAGTAGTTACGTTATTAAGTGTTCAAAATGTGCTCAATTTGTGAGTTGACAGCACCCTAATCGATGGTAGAAGGCGTCTACCTCATTTCTCCATGATTGTCTAGAAATTATTCGAGATTCATTGATAATTCGTTGCCTTAGCTCTGCAAGACTTGCTGGTTAAGTTTTATAAACTGAATTTTTCAAGTATCCCTAATAAAAATAATCTTTAGGATTGAAATCGGGTGAACGTGGAGGCCATTCAATTCTACCTTGTCTACCAATTTATCGTCCAGAAAATATCTTATCTAAATATCGCCGAACATTTACACCAACTATCTGACGTTAAATTTCTTTCGACAAAAAATGACCCAATTGAATAAGTAACTACTATATCTGACAATACATTTAATTTTTGTGGTCTTTGAGTATGGTTTTTACGCATTCAGTCTTCAGTGTGAATTTACGTCACACAATTACCTTAAATTGTGTCGATTTACACTTCCACACAGTGTAAAAGTTGCTTCATCGGAAAAACATATTCCGTTAACGAAATTTTAATAATTTTCAATTTTATCCATCATTACCTCAGTAAACTCTAATCTACGACCAAAGTCATCTTCACTTAATTCTTGCAATAGGTTAATTTTGTATGATTTAAATTTATTTTTACGTAATAAACGTAAAGACTGAAGAAATGACCTACATCATGTACTTATGCAACCCTGCCTGGGGATGTATGTGGATCTTCAACAAAACTTTGCTTATATCTGAAGTTTTGTTGTCATTGACAACTCGTTTCGGTCAACCTGATCGGTATCTATCTTTTACTTCTCCAGATTCCTCAAATCCGCCTTACAGTTTTTTGTACCGTCGTCTTATGAATAGGAGAACGGTTTAGAGAACGGCATTTTAGAGAAGCAATTTAAATTGCAGATCTTTTTGAACCACAACTACTGTCAATTTTAGTTCATAATTTAAATGGTGAACAAATGTCAAAATCACAGCACTCTCCATTTAAATATTTAAATTTATTAAAATCTACATTTTGCACTGTTTTATGTATTTAAGATCTTTCAGACTACATAAAATCAAGTGAACATATGGTTGAACTCGTATTGAATAGCTGAACTCGTGTGAAATTCACACTGAATGCGTGAAAACCATACTCAAAGACCACAAAAATTAAATGTATGGTCAGTTATAGTAAGTACCTATTTAATTGGGCCATTTTTTAATCGAAAGAAATTATCGTCAGAAAAGTATCTTATAGTAGTCTTGTTATCTTTCCCCTCCTTTCTTTTAACATTTCATTAGAATTCATCGTCTTTCGGAGCCTTATTCTTTCCATATGTCTAATTGCTTTTTCTATTTCTCCTCGGTTATGGAAGGTAATATTTCAGAGTTTACATTCATTATTTTCTTTTCAGGTTTGTTGAGTTGTATCAGGTGGACTGTTTTTAGAGCTGTAGAGGTCACTATAATATTCCTTGTTATCTTAGAGATTTGGGTTCTGGTATTTTTCTATTATACCTTGTTTATTTTCCATCTCTATGATTTTATTTCTCCTAGGTGGGACTTGATAGATCTTAAGTTCTGTTTTCTCTATAATCTTCTCGATTCGTTCTTCTTGATGCAGTTTGAGATCCTTGTTTTGTATGTCTTCTTATTTCTTGTATTAAGGTTTTGTATACAGTTTGTAGTGCTGAGATGGAATTACTATAAACGCAACAAAACGAAGTACATGCTGATTACAAAAAGGCACAAAATAACATCACCTATATGACAATAAATGGTACGTGATAGAACAAGAAAAATATCAGTATTTGGGAACTTTGATCAATGAACCAACGATTATACTGTAGAAATAAACAGACGAATAGAGATTGCCAGATCAGCATTTCTACGAATGAAGCCACTCCTAACGTGCAAAAATCTAAATTTGGAGATCAGATTACGTACACATTCGCTGTTATATATTTTCAATATTATTATATGGAGCTGAGACTTGGACATTAAAAAAATGTAATTTAAACAGAACGAGCCTTCGAACTCTTGTTTATACCGCAGAGTATTGAAAATATCATGGACTATAGAATTACAAATAAAGAAGTACTGGAGAGGGTTGGTAAAGAAACAGAACTAAATCACCACTATACAAACCAGAAAACTGGAAACCTAGGCCACGTGATGAGGGGACCAAAATATGAAATTTTGAGACTGATAATACAGGGAAAGATTCAAGGAAGAAGATCTGTTGGCCGAAGGCAGAACTCATGGTTAAAGAATCTACGTGATTGGTACCAATGCAGATCGATTGATTTGTTTAGAGCACAAGTTCTAAAATAAAAATAGCCATTATGATTGCCAACTCATCCGTAGGGAGACGCGCACTCTAAGAAGAAGAATACAGTTGTATTTCTTTTATTATTCTTGTAGTAGGCTTTTCCGTTGTTGTAGCATGTCTAAGGTATAGGCACTTAGTTTCGATTTTTTTGTCTGATTTTTGCTGGTTGCTACTTCTAAGCTAGTCTTTAGAAGTTTCTTCAGTGAGGGTTTTGTTTAGTTGATCTAGATTTAGGTCTGTTAGATTTAGTTCTTCAGCTGTTCTTAATTTGTTTTGGTATTATTCTTTATTTTCCTTTAATTTTTCTGGGTGAACTTTTTCTTAGAGTCCACATATTGTCTTCGATCATTTTTGTGTTTAATATTTATTTTAGCCGTATCATTATGTGATCACTACCAGTAGAAATTGAGTTTATTAGTGTGACGTTTTTCTTTTATCACATGGCGAATAATTTGTTGTTTTCTTGTTACGTTAAGTAGTTATTATAAAAGCTTAAATTCTGCGTTTTTAGGCATATGTCAAATGGTTCATTTTGTTGCTAACAACTCAAAATCGAAATGTTTATGTTTTTTTCTGACAATTTCTTGACGACTAGTCAATTAAGTAATAATTTTTAATTATCTCATGAAAAATAGTAAAATATCCCGCAACGTTAAATATTTTTTGAAGACATTCTTGGAAACGGACTTGATTTGCGGCAAAATATAAAATTTTCATACGAAATCTGCACTTTTCATCTTTAAAACGCAGTTTAGTGTTCGTCGAGAAGACTCTTTGATCAAAAGATATCCAATTTTTACCGTCCAGCTGATACAAATTTTATTTATAGATAGAGAACGGTTTTTTCTACAAAAAAACTGCTAATAAATATTTTTGTTCAAAATTATATTTTTTGTACGTGCAGATTCTTGTTTTTTGAAGGCTGGAGGTAGAAGTGGTAAACTTTTTGCATCTTTTTAGGGTCCTTAAATTGACATTTTCAGCAAAATTTAGCTTGTTCGTATGATTCTTGGTGGTCAAATTTTTTAAACTGGACTAACTGTGAAAATCAAGCAAAACCCATAAGAAACAAGTGTTTCAAAATAAATATTCTTTCGAATATTGGTTCTGGAGAAAATATATCATTAATACTGAAGGTATACGTATTAATACCAGAGATAATAAAAACAAATAAAGTTTGATTAAAGACAGGTAAATTTTCATGGGTTCAAACCGAACGATGATTGACATTATCCCCAATAAATTGAGTTGTTTGATGTGATTTTATATTTCACGACAAATCCAATTGGAATCCAGTTGCTAATCTCCTCCACTGAACTCAATTAATCGGTAAAAAACCGCAGTTTGACAAAACATCCCTTTTTGATTCCATAATCCTTGATACAAATTGAAATTTGATCATTTGAAACGCTCACTTCAAAATTAAAATTAATCAACCCCATTGGATAGCAATTTAAATACAATTGAATTCATTAAAATTTATACAATTCGAATGGCTTGATGTCAAGTTTGATTATACTAGAAATCTACGGCGAATATAGTCTGATTTTATAATCAGATATCGACAACGGTTTTAGTTATCATATAACTGTAATATAAATACAAATTATTTTGCATATTATTTGTATTATGGAGGTCAAACCTGTATTTAAAAAAATAGCAAATCTTGATATGACATTGATCTGAATAGAGTAAGTGATGATTTGCTAAAACATACTTAAATAAGTAAGTATTCCTATATGAACTCAACTATCACAAAATAATGAGTAAATTGGGTATTCCGTCATTTCTTTGTATCATTTTTTCAATGATGCGACTTAAGATCGACATATTGGGAATAAGTGACACAGGATGGCTCAACTCCGGCCAACTGAGTACAACCAATGGTCGACTTTTCTACTCTAGTAGCACCGACAGACAACATCGGTATGGAGTAGCAATTAATGTCGGTAAAAAAGTTGCAAAATCGGTTGTAGGCTTTATACCATTATCGGAAGAATTATGCTAATACAAATGATGACAACACTTCTTCTCTCTTTAAGTTCCATCTTCTATCGAAGGTTGGAAATCATCATGACATGCGGACTCGTTGACTGCCGCACTAAAAAGTTCTGCACTACTGCATTCACACCATTCCCTTAAGTTCTTAAGCCCAGGATATTCTTCGTCTCCCACATTTCGCTTTCCTCGGATTTTGCCATGCATAATAAGTTGTAATAATGCGTATTTTTGCCCTCTCATCACATGTCCCAAGTACTGAAGTTTTCGTCTTTTAATAGTTAATATTCTTAAGGTCAAGCTCCAGACATAAAGAAGAGTTAGAGAACACGTAACATCGAAGCATTCTCAGGCGTAGTTCTAACCTTATATCCCGACAACAAAGAAACTTTTAAAGTTTAATAAATGATGTAGACGTGCTATTATCAATACGTGTCTTAATTTCTTTGGTTTGTCTACATCTGATGTTATCCATGTTCCTAAATATTTATAGTTATTAACATTCTCAATTGCAGTATCTCAATAGTCAATTGGATATTTTGCATGTGCAGATTTAGTCATGATCATGCATTTAGTTTTCTTTAAATATTATCTTCAGTCCGTACTCATGACAGCGTTCATTAAGGCGTTGCATTAGGTTCTGTAAATCATTGTTGTTATCCGTAAATTATACTGTATCGTCTGCAAAACGTAAGATGACAACACATGGGAACTTAAACATTGTTCAGATTTATGCGCTAACCGCCGATAAAACAGAGAAAGAAATTAAAAAATTTTACGATGACCTTTGAAAAACCTTCCAAAAGATAACATCTAGAGATATAACAGTGGCATGGGTGATTTTAACGCCAAAATTAGGAAGGAAGGACTCGGTGAAAATGAGACAGGACAACGCCTTATAGAATTCTGCCTAAAACATAATCTTACGGTAATGAATACTTTCTTTAAACTGCCTAAGCGACTTTACACTTGGAAATCGCCAGCAGAAAAAGGTAAACACAGCCTACACAATATATCCAACAACAATGGCTTAAACAACCTGGGTCTTAAACGACCATATTACGCGCAACCAAATTGACCACATCATTGTAGATGGCCGTCATGGGAACAATATTACAGACGTAAGAAGCCTAAGAGGAATAGACGGAGAACAGATAATAATACTAGTCAGAGCAAAAGTCGAATCCAGAATATCTAGCCTCAAATATAATAAAACAACAATAAACTCCTTGAACTCTGAAATAGAATACAATGATATAGAACAGCTATGGGAAATAACTGCCGAAATAATAACCAAGACAGCGACAAGATCTTTGCAAGGAGTAGGCAGAAGAGGCAAAAAACGTGGTATTACGAGGAATGTTGTAAACAGCTGTAAAAAAGACAAACAGTAAGAAGACTTGGATACAACTGAGAATTCTATAAAGCAATTTCCTCTGAGAAAAGAGGACATTCAACCATACACTCAGAGACAATCAAGGCCGTATGATAATTGACGTTAAAGAAGTAACTGAAGAATGGAAAAGAATTAAACATCATACAAGAAGAACAGCATACAGAGGAGATCTATATCACAGCAGACATGCCCGTCAAAAATCCCTCCTTTGAAGAAACCCAAAAGGCCTTAAATGAAGCTGAAAAATCACAATGCGCCGTTATGGACGAGATACCAGCAGAAGTCTAACCCAGCTAATAACGCACATATGGTTAGAAGAAAGAATAACGCAGCACGATGAAAGGAAAACATAATAGTGCCCATCCACAAAAAAGGGGACAAAACAAAATGCGCGAATTATAGAGGAATCTCACTCCAAAACACGGCATATAAAACACTCTCAAACATCATTCTTAGTTAGACTAATCCCTTATATCAAGCTGGTTTTAGGGCAAACAGATCAACAATAAATCAACTATTCACGCTGAGACAACTTCTAGAAAAAGGATGGAGTATAACAGACCCATACACAATCTTTTATAGACTTTTCGACAGGCATATGATAGCGTAGAAAGAAGCCATTTAGGAATGCAATGGCGGTGTTCTCAATACCAAAGAATCATTCGGATAACCAAAGTCTGTATGGTAGGGTGGAATATCTAAAGTACATGTAAAAACTAAATTGTTTGGCAGCTTTAAAATCAACAGTGGACTCAACAGGTGATGCGTAATCTCTACTACTTTTTAACCTTGTATTAGAGAAAGCCATGAGATCGGCCGAAAAAAACACAATTGCTATCGGTTCAAGGTCCCAAGCTGTTTACTCGCATATGCAGATGACATAGATCTCGTTGGAGACTCCAGCTTATATTACGAAAGAACATTTTCAACAAGGCGGAAGGAGCAGCAAGTGAAGTAGGGCTAAATATTAATGAAGAGAAGATGAAATTTATGTGTATAAATAGAACGACACGAAGTCCATCGTCAGACCTGTAATAACATACGGATGCGAAACGTGGACCATGACCAAAGCAAACGAAGAAGAGCTCAGACGCTTTGAACGAAAAATACTTGGAAACATTTTCGGACCTCACCATGAGATCACCACAAACTAGTATATAGATCAGAACCAATTTCGAAGCCAGTACACCGAAAATACCAAAATACAGAGAGGAGTCCGCCAGGTTGCGTGCTGTCCCCACTACTTTTCAATATTTACAGTGAAGCGGTATTTCAAAAAGCGCTCTCAGACCATAGAAGGTATAATCTATCAATGGAGAAGTTTTGAATAACTTACGTTTTGCAGACGATACAGTAATAATTACGGATAACAACAAATGATTTACAGACTATAATGCAACGCCATTAATGAACGCTGTCATGAGTACGGATGAAGATAAATTTGAAGAAAACTAAATGCATGACCATGACTAAATCTGCACATGCAAATATCCAATTGACTATTGAAGATACTGCAATTGAGAGTGTTAATAAACTATAAATACTTAGGAACATGGATAACATCAGATGTAGACCAAACCAAAGAAATTAAGAGTATTATTGAAATAGCACTACACACCATTATTAAACTTAAATAGTTTCTTTGTTGTCGGGATATAAGGTAGAACTACTCTGATGAATGCTTCCGATGTTACGTGTTCTCTACTCTATCTTTATGGTTTGGAAGCTTGGGCACTAAAAACAAGTTCATCTGAATAAGTTGGCCGCCTTTTGAATTTTGGTGTTACAGAAGAATCCTATGAATATTCAGACTTAAAGAATGTCAAACATGGAAGTAACTAGAAAGATAGGAAATGAGCGGAAATAATATTAACCATTAAAAGACGAAAACTTGAGTAATTGGGACATGTGATAAGAGGGCAAAAGTACGCATTATTACAACTTATTATGCAGGGCAAAATCCGAGGAAAGCGAAATGTGGGAAGACGAAGAAATATCCTGGCTTAAGAACTTAAGGAATGGTTTGAATGCAGTAGTGCAGGAACTTTTTAGAGCGGCAGTCAACAGAGTCCGCATAGCCATGATGATTTCCAACCTTCGATAAAAGATGGAACTTCCAAACTTCGATAGAAGAGAAGAATATCGAACCAAAAAGCACTCTACAATGGACGCCGATATTGTCCAAGAAATTAAATTCACAGCGACTAAGATGGCAGGCCAAGTGCACAGACTGCATAACGAGAGACTTGTAAAAACTGGCATGGGAGGAGATTTCCGACAGGCAAAAGACCATTGGATGTCCCAGAAGGAGATTGAAAGATAACATCCAAGCAGATCTCCGGAAAATGAACATTCCATTTGATCCTAGGTTGGTAACAAATTGGAAAAAAGTTGTACAGTAAGCCAAGACCCACCCAGGGTTGTAGCGCTACGTGATGATGATGAGCTGATAAGGTCGATAAAATCGTAAGAAACCAAATTGACTATATTTTAATAAACTACAGATACCGAAACGCAATACAATCGATAAAAGCCTACCTAAGTGCAGACGTGGCGTCGGACCACAATCCTCTTGTAGCAAAATTCCAATTTCACTTCACAAGAAAAATTTTCAAAATACTTTTTAATATTAGATATATATGATTTTGATAAATAGGTAAACAATATTAAACAAAATGAATAAAACAAAATTTTTATTTAAAAACATGCTATTTTTATACAATAATTTCCAATTTTAATTTTATTACACTACCATCTACCATTTCTGTTCTATTACAGAAAATTGGGCGTCACCGACATTTAGAAGTCCGCCCACGGTTTATTTAACCATGGCCCTATTTTGAGAATGAAAATAAAGTTCATTGAAAAGATATTTAACAGTATAAAAATTCGCAAGGTTAACGACTCTTCTATTCAGATCAATATCAATATTTGCACTTGAATATTTTATGCAAATTAATCTTTAATTCTGATTATATCGGGTGATTCATAGTAGAAAGTTATCTTAAAACTCTAGTAAAAAATTCGCGAAATGAATGTATATAAGTGTACATTAGCAAAAATGAAGAGAATTATATTTTAGGCATTTTTTCATGGAAAACATTTAAATAGCTCTAAATAGTATAGTAAAGTAATTTGGCTCTGTAAACATCTATTAAAACGGGCACCTGCCTCGCTTTTATCGTCATTATCGTGTATCAAGTCGATGTACTATTTATAAACTATTAAAAAATTAAAATATACAGTTTTAAGAATTAAAATGACTGCTCCACCATATTTATCAGTAAGTGTTCCTTTTTATACTGTTACTGTTAATGGTCAACCTATAAATAATATAATCAGCAACAGCAAATTCAACCAGAATGCCCAAAATATCCTTTTTCTACAAAATTACAACCAAATTCAGCACAAATTTTTAAACAAACCACGAACAACAGTATATTATGTTCCCAACCAAGTACTACCACAATCTTCCTCAAACGGTCAATACAATCCTAAAATAAATCTATGTGCAACTATGGGAGGCTGTGCAAAACCTTCTAATACCAAAATCATTCAGAGAATCCAATCCAAAATACTCAGAATGATTTTCAACGCGCCGTGGTACGTTATTAACAAAACACTACATGAAATTATCAGAGTAACAAGAAATTATTTAGAACATCTGCCAGCCCACCCTAACGAGGAAGCAAGACAACTACACCTCCAACCAGAAGTCAGACGAAGATTGAAGAGACAGTGGGCAACAGACTTTATTCACTAATTTCAATTTTAATTTTAATTTTGATTTCAATTTTAGTTTCAAATTATAATCCTACATTAATTTACAATACTCACATTTACTAATAGCTTGTAATAGCAGATTGTAAATTTGCAAATTAAAAAAAAAATTCAATAGTAATAATCAATCAAATAGGAAACAAAATGGTGGTGTATTTACAAAAATATAATAATCTAAACGCTGATATGATCTGGTAAACATCAGACAATTCTTCGTATTTAAAAATGCAAAAATGTTATAAACCAATAAAATAATTAATTTTCCCCATGTTTCAATGGTCGACTGCTATTGATAACCATCATTAACGTTAATTTTACCTTTTGTATAATAAATATCTGTTATGACAAAGATTTGATAGGTTCTTGCATTGATACATTTAGATTAATTTAAGAAGCTAATTCCAGATAAACTGATTGGCAGTTGCATTGTTAAATAAATCATTGTTCTAAAACTGATACGAAACAGTTAAGTTTATTTAGTGATTACCTAATTTGCGCAATATCCTTTGCTTTTCTCTGCCGCTCGTTAAATTTTCAAGAAACAAATAGCACTGCAGTGTATTTTCAGGTAACTCAAGCAGAACGTAAGACGTTTCCTGATCGAGATAGGTTTTGTGTTGGAAATACAATACCTGGAATTGTAAAACCGATTATTTAGACTACAAATTGGTTGTACTTTAGATTGAACAAGATATATTTTAGAGTAAGAATATTAGTAGAGATAAAGCTTCAATTTTGTAGGGATTGTGTAAAGCTACAAAATGTTGGAAATGTTTAAAACATATTTAATACAAACAGTGTTTACGATGGTAAGTTTTAATAAAAAACTAAAATATAACAAATTTTAGTGCTCTAAACTTAATTAACGATGGAAAGGAGAAGGAAATTTTAATAAGAAAAACTACACAATATACTACTCGTGAGAAAATAAGCAAGGGAATAACGGTACAGCATTTATGGTTAACAATAAGATTAGGGACACAGTTATAGAATTTAAAGTGATACATGGACGAATTATAAAAAAAGCCAATATCACAATCATAAACATATATGCACCTATAGAAAATGCACCAAAAAATGATAAAATTTATGAACAGTTGGAATTATATGAAAGGTTACACAAAAATGATATAGTACTAATGATTTCAATACAAAAGTAGGTAAAGAAAACCAGTATAAGGAAGTAGCAGGGAAAGAAACCATTCATGACGAGACAAATGATAACGGAAGAAAATTATGCCAACTAGCAGCAATAACAAACTGTTACATTGTAAAGCACAAACTTCATGCACAGAAGAGAAAACATAATAAAGTAACATGGTTGATACCTGGCACAACAGATGGCAATCAGATAGATCACATACTAATATTTAAAAAAATGGAAAGCAATAATGCACGATGTCAGATCACATAGAGGAGCAACGCGGACACAGACCATTTTCTAGTAGTAGGAGAAATCAAAATGAAGATAATTAAAGCATAGAGAACAAGACAAAACAAAAGTACATGGAACCTGGAGAAGTTGAAAGTACAGGAACTAAGAGAACAATACAGAACAGACAAACCCAAAGGAAAAACTAACAGAAGCAAATAACACAGAGGACATATGGAAAAATATAAAAGAATCCATTTTTGCTCAGCTGAAGAGATGCTAGGACAGAGGGAATAAAAAGAAGGAAAGAGAAGTTTGATGCAGAATGCGAACTAAAAATCAAACAGAAAAACCAAGCAAGAGACAAATGAATATCAACTAAAGATCATCACGAAACGAATATAAAGAAAAAAGAAAGCAGCGGATAATTTTTGCAAGAACATATAAAAAACTGTGGATGGAAGAGCTGGCTGATGGAAGAAATGGCAGACCAGTAGTTAAAATTGATAATATATCATGGGAAATAACAGAACTAAATAGATGCAAAGAAAGCCCGATGAGCAAGTAGGCGCAATGGAAGACATTAGATGAATGAAATAGGGATACCCAACATTTGATGAATATTTAGACATCATTTAAAAAATGAAACAGAAAAAGATCACCTGCTCAGATAGAATTCCCAATGAGCTAATTTAAAACCGGAAAGGAAACGTTATTAAAAAGCATCTATAACCTAATAGTTAGAATATAGGAAGCAGAAAAATGCCCGAGGATTGGAGAGAAAGCATAATTATACCAATATTTAGAAATGAAAGTAACAAACTGTTAAAAACTATAGAGCAATATTTCTACTAAGCTCACACATAAAAATTCTAACACCCTTCTTCTCTTCAAGTGCCCTGTCCGTTGCGAACGTTTGGCTATTAACATGGCAATTTTGATCTTGTTTGCGGCGCCTTCTGAATAGGTCGACCGATGTGAGCCCGAACCACTTCCGCAGATTTGGAGCCACGAGTGTCTTCTCCTCCTGTCTAACATCCCTTATCAAACAAAAACTCGCTCAATTCACAAAGAAAAAAATTGAGGACTTCCAGCAAGGATTCAGAGAAGGCATATCCACTACAGATGCGATCTACATAGCTATACAAACAATCGAAAAATGCCACGAACACAATATAAAACTCCATATCCTATTCGTAGCCTTCAGACAAGCCTTTGACTGTATTGGAAGAAATAAATTATTTATTGAAATGAAAATCAAGATATACCAGCAAAATTAATCAGATTAAACAAAAATGTAGAAACATGGGAATATAACGGTGGAAGAAAACACGCTATATAAACTTTTCTTTGCGGATTGACCAGGTATAATTGCCGAAGATAGCTACGATCTTAGCTATATGATAAGAAAACTGCAAGAAGATTATGAGGTGGCAGATCTAAACATGAATATGACAAAATGTGAATATCTATCAGTGGGAACAGATGAAATATGTTGACCTAGTCTTGGAAGACGATAAAATCAAAAGTCGTACAATGCTGCAAATATTTGGTGGTCATTTTCAATAAGAAGGTGAAATAGCGCAGCTGAAATTCAGGAAAGAATAAACAAGGGTAGAGCAGCGACCCGTGCTTAAACTCTCTTCTCTGTAAAAAAACATTCGACGAGAAACCAAAAAACCACATTTACGGTAGTATAGTCCAAAGTATTACACTTTACGGTTCGGAAGTATGGGACGTCACCAAAGCTAATAAAAACTAACTTATGACGACAGAAATGGATTATCTGAGACAAGCGGCGGTAGATCGAAACTAGAAAGAGTTAGGAACGAACAAATAAGAAACGAAAATGAAAATGGAGCGAAATGGATCAATGATGACATAGAAAGGAAACAATTAATCTGGTTCGTAACAAGTTAAAAGAATACCAGAGTACAGATGGCCTAAAAGAGTACTGGAATGGATCCCTCCTGAAAGAAGAAAGAGAACGACCACGGAGAAACTTGGCGCAACGATATTGATGAAGCCAATCGCGGCAAGAGACTTAGAATAGGCAATTGCGTATGACAGAAAAAGATGGAAATTGGGGCGGAGAAGCGGCGACAGCCGTAATCAATTCGTTATTATATATAACAAAAACGACCATAGATGGAGCTGGAGCGAAAGTAACAACAGAAGAAGGTAGCACAAAATCAATTGAAATAGAAACAGGAGTGCGACCAAGGCGATTCCTTGTCAACCACATTATTCAACATAGCAGATAAAAAACAGCCAAGGCAGCAAAGTTAACGGAACTATAGCCCACTCCTTAACACAAATACTGCATATGCAGGTGATTTAGTTCTTATGGGAAGAGAGAAGGAAAGATTAAAAGAGGCAGTAACAATCCTGGCAAAAGAAGCACTTAAAAGAGGTCTAGAAATTAACGAAGGAATAGCAAAATATCACCTCTGCTCTAGTAGAAGTGAAGATAACAGGACAAGAGAAATCAAAATAGAAAACTACACTTTTAAAAGAGTCCAACAATTAAAATAATTTTGGGATGTGATAGTGAATGGTTAGAACAAGAGAAGTGAAGAAGGCAGGCAACAAAACATACTGGAGATATCATAGGCTCATGAAGGACAAGAAAATTTTCACTTTTTTGTAATTTTGAAGTGCTTGAGCAACTTTCTCGTTTTTTTACGTCTTTATGCTAGGCCAATTATTCTTATATTATATAAATAACATCTCGCTGTCTACGTTTGCATTTAAAATGTGATTCACCTTGTTTTTGTTGTGAGTTCAGCTGTTCGTAAGTTTCTGTTTATTCTGAGTGTAAAAACCATTATTGACTTATTTGTGTTATGCAAAATTATCAATGCACATCAATATTTACTTAAGTAAATGTTCATAAACATTTACTTTAGTAAATATTTAGTCAATGAAAAGGTCACTTAATGGATCACGGTCAAAAACGTTAAAAAAAGTGAAAAATTTTATAATATAATAATTAAATATTTGTTTTCAGCATTATCATTTGGTGTTATATTGCAAATCATAATTATTTAATGGAGAAGACGACAAAAAATGGGTTTGGGGTGAAGGTTCTAAAGAAAGCGGTAGAAGTTTCGGTTTAAGGTAAACAAAAAAAATTTACTAATTATATCTACTAAAAGTTTATTATTTTGGCAAGGTTTCGGCCAGCCGCACTTGTCATTGTCAAGTCAGATAGTGACATTGTCTTGATTTTGCTTAAATTAAACTGTTTTAATTTATTTTTAAATTTTATATAGAAAAAGACCTATTAGGTTAAAAAGGATCTGAAACTGTTTTCTTGTCTCATGTTGTATATTGTGTTATATTGTATGTCTGTGTGAGTGTATTTCTATGATTATGATTATTATTAAACTACAATTGATCGTAATGAAAACTATGTTTTACGTATTTGTTTTTGACTTTTGACGTTTCTTTTATTAGTTTGTAATCAAAGTAGACTAATGGTTCAAGATCCGGCCAAAAAACAAAATTTCCAAACGTCTTATTGTCTGAAGTTTGGTCTGCACTTCGGTAACCTACTTCCTTTACTTCTACAAAATGTAAACCCAAAAAATATATATTATTTACTATTTTTACTGGGAGTAAGCCACAATTTTACTTCAGAAGCAAATTAGAACATTCAAACATTCAAATAAGTAGTGCGCAAGAAATTTCTCGTACCAGAATCCTACCGTATTTCTGCTGTTTGTTTTTGGTATTTATTTTATTCTTTATGTAGCAGCAGCAATTTGATTAAACCCAACCTGAGAGACTTGTACATCCCGTTCAATGACATTCAGGTGTTACAATTCATTGGAGCGAGGTGTACTAATTCGTGAAACCAGGAACCACTTGACCGCTCTCCAATACTCCAGACCATCCCTTTTCATCCTATGGCAGTCTGATTCGCGATATATTGGCTTTTCTTATCAGCCAAGTGCTTATCGTGTGAAGGTTCTGGATACAAGAACTTCAACATGATATTCTAACCTAAAAACGTGAAGCGCTTTTTTCCTGATTTCTCTTTTAACGTGCCTTCGTATTGAAATTCCTACTCGGGTCTCGAGTCTTCGCTATGGGCTACATCCAGTTCGGCGACTGCTAGAGGATATGGGACCTTCGTGCCCAGTGAGGGTTATAGTTTTGTTAATTTTTTGGGTGGCTTTCGCCTTTTGTTAGTGTTTTGTATTTTTTTTGGGCTGGAGCCATTTTTAAACTTTTTTTATGATTATTTTTTGAAAGTTGTCTGAAAAATAAAATCTGTACACAGTGTCATGACATCTTTGTTGATAGAGCTACGAACTTATCTAGTATTTATATGGTTGCCAGGATTTGTTGCTTAGGACCTTTGTGCTTGCATCGATGGAACGCATTCTACCTAATTATCTTTCACCATATCGGCCTTGGGTGGTTTTCCAGCTCAGCAAACTTAACTCTGACTTTATTAACCGTTTATCGTTAAACCATCTTACTTGTTGAAGTTATGGTGAACACGTTGTTATTATGAGCCGCTTGTATTCTTTTTTTGTTTATGTTGCAGATATGTCTCTATTCTAGAGATGCGTGTGTTTCTTCTTCTTGATGTGCCTATCCGTTACGAATGTTGGCGATCATTACGGCAATATTTATCTTATCTGCAACACGCGCGGAAAAGCTGCACAGATGTTGTATTAAACCAGATTCTGAGATTTTTAACCAATGTTCTTCTTCCTGACTTTATTTTCCAAATATTTTCCTTGCAGAATAGCTTGAAGGAGATGCATATTTGGATTCATTTCGCATATGTTCCAAAGAACTGTCGAGACTTGATGGTGGTCATATTCTTTGGTTGGTTCTTATGCATCTTCTGAGGACCTCCTCATTTGTGACTCGGTCAGTCCACGGCATCTTAAGTATTCTCCGATATAGACACATTTTAAATGCTTCCAGTTTCTGCACGTATCTTCGTTCAATGTCCAGATTCAACGACATAAAAAATGCAGAAAGACGTAACATCGCAGCATTCTTACTTTTGTATCAAGAGAGAGATTGTGACTCTTGAAGAAGGCTCCCATCAGATTAAAGTGTATCTAAGCTTTTCCGATGCTGTGATCTAATCTCTGGTTGTTGGTCCATTCTTCATTTATTTGGTGACGAGGTAGTTGTAGTCCGTTACTCTTTCTACAAGGTATTGGTGGACGTAGAGTGACCTTCTTGTTTATGCGTGTGTTAATTTAATCAATATAATGCTTTTTAATCAATCTTTTTTTCATATTTATCAATTTTTATTTTAGTATATACGTAGTTTGATTTTTCTGCTTGCTAGTCATCTTATTGTAGCTTTAGGTATTGTTCCTTTTTGTAACTTTTGTCTACGTGTTTTTTGAACCTCAACCCTTGGGCCATTATAATTTCCAGGTATTTGGCATCACTTTTCTATTTGCTAGGATTGTGTTGGACCGTCAACTGTTCGTCTGGGTTCTCCCTTTTCTTTTTGAAGGGCACCGCTTGCGTTGTCTTGGAGTTGATGGGGCAATTTCTACTGGATACTTCATTTTTTAATACTGTTTAGTGCTGTTTGCAAGTTGTTGACTGCTATGCCAGTATTTTTGCGTTTGATCGCAATCGCTGTATTGTCTTCATAAAGACTAAAGTAGTATTGGAACATCGATGGTGTATATTGTATACAGTAAGGGTAACTGAACCACTTCCTGCGGCACTTCGAGTTTTGGACAAGACTTGTCCTATCTCGAACTCTAAAAATTCTGGTTGCCCAAGTAAAAAAAGTCAGTGTTGTTATAGCTCACTGTATAAATCTTCTTCTTCTTCTTCACTGGCTTTACAACTTGCGCTTCTATTTCCCATTGTTGTACCCCAATTCTAGATAAATCGTTCTAGATAAATCGTTCTAGATAAACGTTCTAGATGTTCCCAATTCTAGATTATCCTTCCATCTTTTTCTCGGTCGGCCTACTGATCTCTACATCTGGTCTTTTAAAAAACCTGTCTTTAACAACTCTGTCATCCTCTGATCGCACCACGTGACTGCCCATCTTATTCGGGTTGCCTTGATATGTCTAAACTATGTTTTTAGTTCCATACAGAGTCACCAATTCAGAATTGCGGCATCTTCTCCAATTCCCTGTGAATGTCATTTCTTTGAGGGCCTAAGAATATTATTCAAAAACCTTTCTTTCAAATACTAGTAGCTTATTGATTTTCCGTTGGTTGAGAGTCCATGTTTCACTACCATATGTAATAATTGGGCGAATAATCGACTTGTACAGTGTTAATTTAGATTTTATTTTTCACAGCTTCGATCTTAATAAGGTTGAAAGGGAGTACAAATGCTTTACTTCCCGCAGCTATCCTTGCTGAGACATCTTGTTCTACGTGGTTGTCAGCTATGATTATCGCCCCCAGCATTTTAAACTCCTTTACTACTTCAACGTATACATACCATTTCATTTTATGTGTCATTCCTTTATGCCAGACTACATCGAAGTAGGCTGCTCCTGTTTACTGCGTATCTTTGAATCTGTCTATTATGTACTTTATATGGTCTGTGACTTGTAGGACATGGAGTGGTTTGCTCTAAATTCTAACTTAGCTTCTGGGATTAATCCTATCTGGTCCGTTTCTGCTTGGAGTCTGCTGAATATGACTCTTTCCACAATCTTGCTGACTGCTGGAAGTAAGCTTATCAGCCTGTAGTTTTGTGGGAACATGGTACCATTTTCTTGGCTTTGGGATTATGATGATATGGGCTTCCTTCTATCAGTTTGGGAATAGTCTGTATCTAAGTATAGCGTTTGTTATATTTGTTAGAAATACTATTGCTTTTGCCAGTAGATACTTTAAAGCTCTGTTTGGAATTTCATCCCAAACGACGAGCTTTCATTGGAGAACTGTTTATAATTAGTTCATTTATTTTCTCTGGAGGTATTGGGCTGATGATCTCATTTCTATTTCATTAATATTTCTTTATGTTTGAGATGAATTGTGATATACCAGATGAATAACTTTTGTTAGAATGTTATCCAATTTTTCCAAAACTTAGGACATTCAATGTGTGCTGGAATTGACTTTCAACGTTAAAGGTTCAGTTTGAGTACTCTGTGAGGACTTTGGCAATGCAGTGGTTAGGGGATTTTCTTCGTCGTAATGTGGCGCTCTTTAATAGATCTTTCGATTAAATCACGTCTAACATGAGGAATGTACTCTTTCGTTTGTAAACTGATTTCGTAGGGATCCAAAACTTTCATGCATCTTTTCTATTTAAATTTTGACATTACTGTTTATTTTTGTTTATTTCACAGTCTCGATTGCAAATATGCACCTTGAGCTACACATGTTATGGTTCCCTTTTTATATCAATATGTTAAGTAAATAATTGCCTGATATTGCAATATTAAATATTTACTCGATCCTAAAAATGTACGTATTATAGAGATTTATATTGTCAGTCGAAGTTTAAAGAATGTCCGTTTACATGTTTAAATTTTTAGTGACGCGGCTTCCAGTAGATATGAGGTATATGAAGATGAGCGACCGTTTAATAACTATCCACCCAACGGATTTGTAAATGGACCTGTTCCTGGTCCGCTGCCAGGACCTGTTATAAATAAGTAAGTACAATCGCCATGAAATCTATAAATAATCGTAAAATTTATACAAAGAAAATAGGTGATTTATGAACCCTAATGTATATTTATTATTGATATAGGAAAAATGAGAAATTTCTTTACTTGAAAATAGTGATCACTAGTGATATATTGTATGGCTAGATGACAAAGATATTAAATTATTTAAAAATGACAGTAAACTAGACAAACTTTGACATGTTAATATACATATATTTTGAACGGTTATATTTAAAATAGTGAAATTTGGAGGAAGGTAATAAACAGACGTAGGCTTAATTAACATCGCTACAAAAAATAGGAACACAGGCAATGTAGAGAATAAATGGATGGAGATAGAAAAGGCCCTTATGACACCTGGTGAAGGCTCCTTAGCTCCAAGCAAAATTAAAAAACGAATGGATGACAAACGAAATTTTTGCATCTTATGGATGAAAGGCGAAGAAATAAAACCAACAGGACAAAACACAAATAATGAACCGTGAAATTAAGAGAAAAATTAGAGAAGCCAAAGAGAAATGGGTTCTGGACAACGCAAGGAAATAGAAGAATATGATAGAAAGTACGATAGCTTTAACATATATAAAAAGATCAAGGAAATAACAGATAAAAAAGTGAAACAAGCATCCATTGTAAAAGACAAAAAAGGTACAGTAATTACAGATTTAAACAAAAAAACTAGCAAGATGGACAGAATACATTAAAAAACTTTTTGCAGACGAAAGACCAGAAATGGCAGTGGCAGAACCTACAGACGACCAACAGGGCCTGAAATCTTAAAAAACAAGGTAGAATATGCTATAAGGAATACAAAAGGGGGTAAAAGCTGCAGGACCAGATGAAATTCCTGTAGAATTGTTGAAACTTATAGACGACGACGCGCTTGAAGTAATGGTGAACCTCTTAAAACACCATTTATAGAGAATAGGCATCATACCAAAGAAATGGCTCTCCTCTACTTTTTTCACAATCCCGAAGACGAATAACACCAGAGAGTGTTCAGACCACAGAACTATAATGCATTGATGAGCCACACACTAAACCTTTTTGAAAAATAATTCACAAAGAATATTTAATAAATTAGAAGAGGAATAAGCGCCACACAGTTGGATTCAGAGGTGGACTGGGAACACGGGAAGCTTTATTTTGGCCTGAGTGGTTAATGCAAAGATGTTTGGATGTAAACCAAGACCTTCACGTAGGTTTCATAGATTTTGAGAAGACCTTCGATAAAGTCAGACACCAAAAGCTGTATGAAATCCTAAGAAGCAAAAACATCGACAATATTGACATTTTAAAACAACGATTTGTTGAAGAATGTAGGGCAATTTGCCCCCGACGCATTTGAACGAGTACTGCAAGAGTTTAGAAATAGGATGCATTACTGTCAGGTAGTAGATGGAGCACATTTTGAACACTGAGTATAAGAACTGGTTGTTAAATATTTATTGATTAAATAAGAAGCTACAATTTTAGTATTAATTTATTATTTTATTCATCAAAAGGAGCTTAAATTCAAACAAAATTATTATGAGTGAATAGGTATTTTCAATACCTAGTTGAGAATCCTACGTATGTTTTTTACCTCTCTTCAAATTTCACTATTATAACAATAACCGTTCAAAAGATACGAAGCGGGCAAACGGACTTTTGACTAGCACTGTATGCAACTTTAAAATATTTTTTGTAAATATAATTTGTCAATTTTGAGCAAAGCATTTAGTTTTGATTTAAAGCAGAAACAAACAAAAATTACCCGTTTAAGAAACACTTTTGCTTAGCATAATATCGGAAAAGCGATAACACATTTTCTGTTTTTTTGTTTCATCTTATTTTGCTTAGCATAAATGTATATCATACCGTAAATTGGTAATTGTTTTTATTTACGTATCTTTGCGATGGGTTCTCGCTATGAAAAACAATATCGTTGAAGATATATTGCATTCCAGAAGATATATATTTTGGAAGTTAATGCCCTGAAGGATCATTTATTTTATTTGGAACGATACTGTCTTCGAAGCTTTCGATTTGATATAGTGTTTCGCAGAGCTTTGCCGAAATTGTGCTTTATTGAAAAAAGAAAATATTAAAAGGCGTTTTAAAGGTAAACATCTCGGTTTTTATCGAAAGATTTTACTTTTGCGGGCAACCAATAAATTCAGAAAAAAACTCACACCATATAAGGAGATTTCTGAATATATTTAATATTTTAAATAAGGCGTTGGGGAAAAATATTATTTGTCAAAATGTGCTTTCAATTAAAACGAGTAGAAATACTACAAATTATTTTAAATGTTTATTAATTACACAGGCCTGCAATTTTTTTTTATAAAAAAGTGTTTAAATTTAAAAGGTTGTCCTATAGTAAAAGAAAATGAGCTGATCACGAAGCTGTTACTTAGTTCTTTTCTAGCACGTCAGGTTTTCAGAAAAGTGTGTTTTTTTGAAATTTTTCATAGAAACTCCCAAAATTATTGAGAAAAATTTATTTGAAACTTTATTTAATACAAAATTATTCTGCAAAATTAAGTTTTCTTAAAAAAAAGAATTCAGTATAAACCTATCGTTAGACAATATTTGGTTATTTTTTTAATAAAACCGTTCTTTCCTTTGCATGAAAACTTTCGTTTTGTGGTCTTCTTTTTATGGGTTTTTGATCGAGTCTCTCTTCAAGGTCCAGCAGTAATCAGCTATCATTTACATCTACATCACTCTCCTTGGTAACGTCTCTCTATCGCCTTTATATCTTGATGGAATCTCTCTTCATGCTTTCGCTAATCCAAGCTAATCCAAGTCCAAGATTTTTGGGAAAATAGTCAACGTAAGAATCCAGAAAATGAAGTTTGACGCTCATATTGCATCCCAGTTTTTTATAATTTTCGACCATGTTGGCTACAATTTCTTTAAAGTTTGGGGACTTGTTTCCAAGTAAACCATCTATGACTTCTACGAAAGAACTTTATGCTTCAGATTCATCCTGGATCATTGTATTCTGGAACAATCTGTCCAATTTTAATGTTCGATTTTGAGGGTTTACAAAAATTCCTTCTTCAAGTTATAAGTTTAACTTCAGAAAGTGGAGGAAATTTGTTGCACAGATATTTAAAGAGTCACCTTGTTTTATCTAAAAGCTTTGACAAACTGCTTATCAATCCCAATTTTATTGTCAAGAAGAGGCAAGAGAACGAATTTTATGTCAACTCGTATATCACGGTGCACATTTTTTTGTCCCGGTACAAGTCTTTCTCTTAGTGGCCAATCTTTCTTAAGGTAATCTAAATTTCGTGCTCGACTGTCCCACTCGCACAAAACAGACTGGTGACCCAAAAGCATGGATATTTTTTTGAGATATCCACAGAGGTGCCAACAATATTCGCTATACTTTATTTGATTTAGCAACAGTTCCAGGTTCTCATATGTTTTTTGAGATGCACGGAGTGAGCAACAGGCACTGAGAGGTACAGGCACTGAGAGCAATACCTAAGAGACCTATTCGAATGTTGAAAATCAGTAAAAATAGCCCTCAATTTATCTTTCACAAAGATACTTATTCTGGGTTATTTGCAAGCTCGCTGTTTGAATGCAAAGTTAAACAAAACCCGAAAAGCAATTTAAGGAAAGCTCATAATATCACAACTCCGTAAGTTACTTGCCACAATCATCTCAAAGTTTTGTACAACCGCCCACTTTCGGTGAAAGCTGCTAAGTTACAAGATCTTCTCCACTTAACTAAATATTTGGAAAACGTGAACTCTAGAAAGTTCTGCACTGATTTACAAGGTACTGAACAGGAGAAAAGTTCGGGAGAAGAAGCATTTTGGTGACGCAGAAGCTTGAAGGTACTGGGGAGAGAACGTTCGTGGTCCATGCCGGTTGGCACACTCAATTTTTTTGTATAATGTTTCGCAAATAAAATATTTTCTTGTCTTCTCTTGATTTTTTCCTCGTTGTAAATATGTCGACGTACCACTGGAAAAATTTACCGATTTATACCGTTGAGTTAAAACATATTTGTTATAATTTGAAATATTAAATTTTTATTTCCCTGATAACTGTTTTTCTAGACTCAGATTGTTTTCCCCTGACTCCTTAAATACATTGTAAATGTCCATTTTAATGTATCCAAATAAAAATCCATTAATATTCACGCAAAATAAAAAATAAAAAAATCTTCAATGGATAAGTGGTATTTAAAAAAGTGCAGTGAAAATAATTTTTTTTTCAAAATATTGATTGTATACTGACGAGACGAAATTTACTAGGAAAGGAATTTTTAATTACATAAATAGTCACGGATAACCGAACTTTGTTCCTGAACGGGAATTTCAACATAAATTTTCACTTGTGTGTGGGTGAATACAGCTGGAGATTGATTCATCGAACTCTAAATATTACCAAATAAATTAGTCGAGCTGTTTGTGCACTATTTATGGGAGAAGGATTACATAAACTGCTGGAAAATACTCCATTAAATGTTAAATATTACATGTGGTTGTATTACGATAACGCATCTGTCCATTTTACTACAAAAACTAGAGATGTTTTTAGACCAGTCTATTATCAAATACATATTCTATTATCTATCAAAATTTGACGGTCCGCAAAAGATATATGAGGGCTAGCTGATGACATATTCGTTAAGACGTACAGCTGATTTTGCTTTTTTTATAATCTTAAAAAATTGAAAAAAATATGTTTACCTGTAAATCGTTTTTTTTAAGTGATGGATTCGACCGTTACTTGATAGAAATTTATTTTATATAATATTAAAACACTGAAAACTTTGTTTTCAAAACTTCCACAAAATTTATAATAATACCTTATCAGAGTAATTGCTATTTAAATGGGAATAAGCCACAATTAAAGGTTAAAATACGTTATCTGGCCGATTTAATTTCCACTTCGGAAAATCTTCTCAAAAATACAAACATTAGTCTGTTATTTTAAAAATTAATGTTTGTATTTTAAGAACGATTTCCGAAGTGGAAATTAAATCGTCAATCGTTTTAATTTGTTATTTTCCAGAGATTCTAAGAAAGATAGCTTAAAGCCTTTATTTTGGATGTGAAGAATTGGAAATTCGTCATTAAAAAGAATAATTATATGAAAGTGAAGCGCGTATGGTAGAATCTGTTTTCCTATTATTGAAAGCTCTTTTATGTTCTGCTGTGCGTTTGTTAAAAACTTTTACTAGTTTGACCGATGTAAGTTTTTGGACAGTCGCCACATTCCAGTTAGTATACACCACTGTGTAAGTGCTTTCTATATTGGCTCTTGTTGTTTTTAGTATATTGTTACAAGTTGTTGTTTCTTCTAAAAGCTGGTGTTATTCCTTTCTTTTTCTATGTGTTGTTATTTTTTGCTATTTATGTTGTTATTTTGCCTGTATATAATTGAGCAGAAGGTACTGGGGTTTTTCTCTGGTGGTGGAAATACTATTGCTTACTGCTATTTGCTTAATGATTTAATTATGTCTCAAAGTTGTATTTTTTCATCGAAATTTCTATTAATCTAAGTAACATTCTATGATAGGCTACCAGTTTATGTTGTGTAGGATAAGATGATGAATTGTGTATAGTTCTGTCAGTATGGGTAGGTTTATTAAATATGTAAAAGTCATGTTCGTTTTAAAGTCTGATAATTTTTAAATCTAAAAAATTATGGATTGATATTTGTTCTGTTTCTATTGTAAATTTAATATGACTATGGAGTGAATTAGTATACGATAAAAATTGGTCAAGTTGTCTGTTAGTTCCTGTAAAACATACCAGTACATTGTCTACCTATCTCACCAATACAAAAACTGATTAAATACGGGATGTTTTGAAATCTTTGGCTCTAGATGATCCATAAAAATATCTGATAGCAATGGGTTTTAGAGGATTACCCAGAGGGTTATATGTCTTGCACTGTTATTAGTATATATTTAATTATTAAATTCAAAGTAGTCCTGATTTATGCAAATTTCGAGAAGATGTAAAATTTCAGATATAATGATTGGATTTGTAATATTATGGTTCTAAAAGGTTTTTTACTAGAACAAAAGTTTCTGTAGGAGGAATATTAGAAAAGATTTTTTACGTCAAATGAAATTAATCTGTAGTTGTTAGATAATTGAAAATGTTGTATTTTATTAAGTAGTTCTATTGTATTTTTTACTGTAAATTTCAGTGAAAATTTATTGTGTTCTAAAACAATCTCTAACAGTTTTTTTTTTGAAAGTTTATATGACGGAGGTGTATAAAAAGAAACTACAGGTCTTATTGGGTGATCAGGTTTGTATAGTTTAATAAAATAGTACATTTAGGAGGCTGTAAATTCATGATGTTGAGGTATTTCTGTTCTATTAAATTTAATATTAATTTTGAATTTTGTAACGCTAGTTTAATTTGTTTTTGATAATTTCCTGTTGGATCGTTGTTTGCCGTTTCAATATTTTGATTATTTAAAAATTTTATTGTTTTGTTATTATATTCATTTTAATCTATAGCAATAGTAGTGTTACGTTTGTCTGCTTTTGTAAACACTATGTTGTTTTCTATTGATTTTTTTAATTGAAATGGCTGTTTGATTCTCTTTGTAACAGGGCTTTTTAGTTTCACGGCACACATCGGTAATAGATTTTTACAATACTTCTTCACATTCTAAATATTCCAAAGTTTTCTGATTATTTTGTTGAGGCAAGTTGTATTTAAATCCTTTCTCCAGAAGTTGTATCTCGCTATCACTTAATTTAGTATATGTTAACTATATAAATCTACTGAAAAAATTTATGGTTCGAAAAACTTTTTGTATAATGAACATTGGGTTTTTTTACTATTGCAAATTATATTTTTAGATTTTTTACACTATGTATGAATTTTTTATCGATTATATATCTATATTAATTCTTAAATTAGAATCTAGGATGTCAAATTTATATTATTTAATCTATAATTTAATTCTGAATGACATAAATTAAAATAAACAACTGTGTTATCTCGTTTTTTTGTATTAGTCTTTCTTCTGTCATCTTTCAGCCATTTGGTCTTGCCGTGATGTAGATTCTTCATTTTTAAATTGTATATATTTCGAGAACACTTTATTTTGCAAAAAGTGAAGGGCTTTCAGCCGAAACAACTGTAGTGATAAGATATTATAATAAATTTTGTGGAAGTTATGAACACAAAGTTGTTAGTCTTTCCTATAATTATTTTTAATTAGGTTGGCGAGGTGCTATGTTTTTTCGGACTTAATTTTATGGAATGGAATCTTGGACCTTAAATGCGACAATCAATGAAAAAACTGGAATTATTTAAGCTGTGGGTGTATAGAAGAATTCTGAAAATATCGTGGACAGAACACGTCACAAACAAAGAGGTTCTGAGAAGGATGAATGACGAAATAGAACTTTTAAATACAACTAAAACAAGAAAATTGGAATATCTCTTACACGTGGAGAGAAATACACCTTGTCCCAACTGATTATGCAGGGAAAGATCACAAGGAAAAGAAAGCATAGAGAGGCGTAGAATGTCATGGCTGCGCAACCTGAGAGAGTTGTACGGATGTACATCAAATGAAACTTTTCAGAGCCAGGCCGCTCAAAAGTCCCATAGCTGTGATGATTGACAACTTAAAATAAGTTCAATGACGTTTTAATCTCTACTTAGGAAATTGCTCTCAAAATTCAAATAAAAAACATAGAATGGTTTAAAAAATCAAAACGAAACTCGAAAGTTCTACAGAAATGTAAAAAAATAGCCCTTTGGGCTATACGAAATGTGCAAAAGATTAAATTAGTTTTATTGAATTAAATAGTTAAATATATGTCATACGAAGACAAATTCGGTAAACTCCGAGTTCTTTGGACTTTCCGATTTTGAATTTGTATCAGCCCGAGTGTCTAATGAAGTAAGGATGCTGAAATGACGTCATGACACTCTAATGATACCGACTACTACGTAAAAAAATATTACTTTTTTAAAAATTTTAAAATTAGTTTCTTTTTAAAGATTTTGAGTTTTCGCTTTGTATGTCGATCGAAAACAAAGACATACTTTATTTGCTAATGAAAACAAATAGTAAGAGTGTTTATATTTATTTTTTATATTTAGCGATTATCAGTGGATCCATGTGATACTACAATTTTTGTTAAAATGGTTAAAAAAGTAAGTAAAGCCAAAGAAAGAGGTGTAGGTAGATGACCAAAGACAGCAACTAGTGGTTTTGGAATTTCTAGTCTTTAGTGTATATGGTTTTTGCTTTATTTAGATGAATTTGTGTAGAATGAAATAACATTCAATTCCACACAAAAAATGTGTTCCTTCCTACCTTTTTTTTGTAGTATTGGATTGTTTTTTCCTAGAATGTTTATACGGGGCGTACAAAAAAAAATTATCGGGTCACATTAATTAACCAATGTTATAGTAGGTGGCGCCACCTAGTGTTCAATGGTAAAACTAATATCATTTTTCATATTAAAGCATACTAACTAAATAGCACATGTCCAAGATTTCACTTACAATCGGTATTGAATTGTTCTTCATATTATCCCTAAAAATAATATGAAAAAAATATTTATTGACTCACCCTGTAGACCGAAAACTAGTGAGGAACATTTTTGCCTAAGCCCATTTGAGCTCACAAATCGCTTTATTTTGAATGTCACAGCTATCACCCATTAGGTAATGTCCAATTAACTTATGCACACCCTGTAGATTGGGGGGCCGAATTTTGTGTTTACAATTTTAACAAGACTAAGATGTAAATACAAAATTTTTCTTTTTTTTTTAATATGAAGAAAATATATTCGGCAAATGTTTCTCTTTGTATTTGTTATTCCACCCTTATTTTTGTTTGTAGAATTGCGTTTATACAATGGAAGTTTAGATTTAATTAGTTTTAAATTTTATGTATTTGGTGTGTGATTTATCTTTTGGCGCTTCTGTGTTAACAATACTGAATACACATCCAATTGCCACTCTCATTGTTACAACGAATAAACACTATTGCAGAGTAATCATTTTCTATTTATTTTGTCGATGTGGAAATTCACTGTAACAGGTAAAACTGACAATCTTTGTCACTTTGGTTTAAATAAATGGCTTTGAGCTTTGAGGCTAGTTCCGTGCTTTGCCGGTAAAAAAAAATTGTTGTTTGTGGTGTATTTATTAACATACAGTGAGGACGTAAAAGGTTTGCTAACATTAAAATTTGTCCGATATGGATGTTGGAAAATGTTTATTTTATGAGTGAACTACAGTTCATCAAAATACATATACACATACAAAATGGGGCACAATTTTAAGGGTATCTTTAAATTTTCTGGGATTACCAAAATAACTAGACTAGAGGACACTATGAGCTATAAAAATTCTGTATCAAGCTTTAATTTTAATTACAGTAAAACCTCCCTTAGCCGAAATCCTTTTAACCGAAACATTGTTTAACCTAAACGGCTGAGAGTTTCAATAATTTTGTCAATAAAAAGTAAATTTTTATCGCAAAACGTAAACAATTCCATTAAATTCCCATACCGATTGATGCCTATGTGTGTTGAGAAATCAAAAAAACAAGAGCTCTACAAGATATTTCCGATAAGCACTTCCAGTTTTTTATAGAAAGCCAAAAAAGCTCATGGATGTCGACCACTTTATTATTCAAATGGTATGAAAATGAATTCATCCAAGTGTAAAATTCTTTGTTAAAATCAAAAAACCTTTCTATTTAAAGCATTGTTGCTTCTTGACAATGCGTCAATTCACCTCAAAAATCTACAAAATCGGTGACAATTGTCAGATTTTTGCCACCGAATATCACGAGCTTAATTCAGCCGTTAGACTACGGACTAATAGAGACATTCAAGAGACATTATAAAGGAGCATTCTTAAGACATCTGTTATTACAGGAGACGAATGAATCCAAAAGTGTTCCGAAATCTCAAATCTTTAACAATGACACTGTTGTTTACTGGTGTGCTGATAAAAATAGGAGTCAGGCAAGGTGATACATGTCACCAAAGCTGTTCATTACCGTTCTTGAGTATGCATTTAAAAACATAACATGGCAACAGAAAGGAATATCCATCGATGGAGAGACAGATTAAACCATCTACGTTTATGCGGACGATATCGTGCTTCTGTCAGATAATCTGGGAGAGATCAAAGACATGCTCCAAGAACTGAATGACATACTACAAGAAACTGGGCTGGAGATAAATTTCGAGAAAACCAAAATGATGACCAATATGGTTCCCAGCGAAAAGATACAGATCAATAACAACAAGGTAGAATTAATCGATAAATACACATACTTGGGTCATGAAATTAGAATAACCAGAGACAACCAAACCTGCGAGCTAAATAGACGAATCATATTGGGATGGGCGGCATATGGACGGATGAGAGACATTTTTAAAACAAATATTCCCAATTCACCTAAAAAGGAAGGCATTTAACCAATGCATCTTACCAGTCTTGACCTACGGAGCAGAGACCTTAACTTTAACGAAAGTTACTGCCGAAAAACTGAGGGTAACACAAAGGCGAATGGAGAGATCAATGCTGGGCCTGACCTTGAAAGATCGCGTAAGACATGAGGAGATACGCCGACGAACTTGCGTAGAGGATATTATACTGCGAATCAATAAACAAAAGTGGAGGTGGGCTGGACATGTTGCTAGAATGGAAGACGGAAGATGGACGAAGAGATTATTGGAGTGGAGACCAAGAGCCGACAAGCAAAGTCGAGGCAGACCACCCACCCGATGGACCGACGACCTAAGGAGGATAGAAACAAACTGGATTGCAGCAGCTAGAGATAGAGAGAACTGGATACGTTTGGACGAGGCCTATATCCACAATGGATGTGAAAAATTCGGCTGGATGATGATGATGATGATGTAAGTCGTGGACCAAGATTAAATCTTCAACTTTGGAAAAATCCTGGAAAACAAACTTTTTGATGGGATTTTTTGATTGACGATTCTAAAGAATAAAATGGTAAAGAAACAACAGAAGACATTGAACCTTTAATAAAACATTTGCCGGAATGTGACGAAATTAACCAAGAAGAGATATGTGAGTGGTTAGTAGCAGTTCGTTCTTCATCTAGACAACCTGATCTTATCAGACTACGAAGATGACTACACAACTGCCAGACAACAGGCAGCACGAGACCGCAAACGAGATTTCCAATACCTTAGAGATAAGTAATTTTTATACAGTAGGCCTAATTAGTTAGGGGCACGACTAGGTTCTTAATTTGTTTTCATTTCGTAAAGTTATGTCCTTTTCAGATTGCTGTACGTTTCGTCATACAATCAAACGAGGCAAACTCGTGCCGTTCTGCAAATGAACGATGGAGAGATATAGCTGCAAAATATCGTTGTCAAATGAAAACGCAAAAGAAAATAGAAGATTTCTTTAAAAAAGCCTGTTCACTTGTTTATTTTCTTTTATTATTTTATTCTGTATTTACTTATTAGAAAATCTTACGAAATCACCTCAGAGTATTTTTTAATACCAATACTTTGACCAAGAATACTATAAAAAACAATCTTAATTTTAACCGAAATTCTTGTTATCCGAAACGGCCCCTCCCCCCAATTTTTTAAGTTAACGGAGGTTTACTGTATTGAGGACCGTGCAAGTTCGGAACAAGCGACACCTGGTGTCGTAAATCAGCAAAATTTACTGCGCTTTCATGTTAGATCGAGTTACCGGATTACTGTCAAGGACGTAGCCCCAAAAAAGAATAAGAAGAAAAAGTAAGATTGAGTTATGTCGGTATGTTATTAAAAGGTAAACGTTGTAAGTAGTGTAAATACAAATAAATATATTATTAAATTACAGATTACTGTTAATATGGATCAATAAAAAACTGGATTTGAGAAAGTAAATCACCAAATAACTTTCAACCAAGTCTGAGTCAAAGGGAAAAGCTTTAGTAGTGGCAAATGTCAAAAAAGAATGGAAGAATTATGTGGAAGAATTAAGAAAAATAAATTACCATAAATAATGACTAATACATAAATGCATAAATTAGCAGGTTAAGCCCATAATATCATCATATTGGTTTGAACAATTAATTATTTTTCTGTAAACTTTTGACATCGAATATATCTTAATGCATCTTCAGAAAAACTTGAACTTGGCGCATTTTTGTAAACTTCAAAAAAATAAAATTTAAACATTAAACTTGATTTTTGGGTTAAAATGAACTCTAAGTGGAGTGTTATGAAACTAAAATTTACACTTAAAAGTGAACTTTTATTTATTATTTAATTTCAAACTGATTTTAAAATCGGGCCGCAAGAATAATGTATAATTTAGGTTATGTTACTTATGCTTTTTTATGATATAAATCCACTTTTCTCTTTGTAGTAGCTTTGTGCTTCGAAGTTGGAAACGAATAAAACTAAATTGACAATTTTTTTGTTGTATTTTTACAATTTATTACACAGCATTTTCTAAATCCCATTTTCTTCAGTGACAGAAGGTTGTAAATAAACAAACAAATATGAAATATGACAATTGACAATATGAATTTATGAAATCTATGAAATGTGCAGTAAAAAATGCAAGATTTCTCGCTACTCGCACACGTCGTTTCTCGTACCCCTCCAACTACTTGCACGTCGCCAATACTAAAATATCTACTTCTAGATCAAATTTAAAATGTTTATTTTAAGTTTTAGGTCATATTACAATACTTTTTCTTCTTATCTCTTACGGTGCTTATCAGTTCCAGAAGTTATCAAATAAATATAAACCTTTTCGTCCTTACTGTATACGAAAAAATCGTTTACAAATAAAGAAAAATTAAAATAGAGAGAATAGCTTTAATATTTAATGCTTTTTTGTTATTAGGCCCGGCGGTATATACGAAGGCAACAATCAATTATATGGTGGAGGACAGGGGGCTTTTTATCCAGGAGATGGACATGGTCCAGGTGTTCTTACTGGGCCTGTTGAAGATGGATCTTATAAAGAATACGATAGATGCAAGTGCACCGAAAGATTTAATTGTAACAGTCCTGGATATCTTACGTATGTACTTCTTCATTTCTAACTTTATGTATATAAATCGTAATTAATATTTTTTTAATATGTTTTTTTAATATTTAAAATTATTGACACACACGTCCAATCGAAAAGCTCCGCCGTACTGGACTTCATACCCCATTCGAACAAATAATCCAATCTTATCTCTCCAATCGGACAATCGGTATCAAAGGCGCTAACACGCTATTAACACCATTCACTTCATAAGCAAGCTGGAAACCCCCAGGGCTCAATTCTAGCCGCAATATTATACACAGTCTACAAGAGTAACATCGCTCATTGACTAGATCAGAGTCAATATTATTATTTCCTGACGATACTGTACTCCTCTCTGCAGGAATACATAGAGGGATGCTGAGGCAGCCATCTGTGTTCGACAAAGCACAGGACCAGTTGAACAGAATTGTCAGGTGGTGCAACAAATGGAGAGTCATAACTGATCCCACCAAAACGCAATTAATTTTATTTAAATTCTCAAACAGCCTCTCACAGACTGGGAGGAACTAGTCCTCAAAGGATTAATCGACTTGATTTTACAAACTTGGTGGCCTACTTTGGAGTTCATTTTAGTAGGACTTTCAACTGGGACATTTACATCAAAGACATTCTAGATAGGGTAAACAAAGAGCTAGACATCTGGGAGCGCTGTCTAGAAAATTAGCAAATACCTCCAATAAAACTATCTTGAACACCTACAAGACTTCTATCATACCTATCGTCTAATACAAGGCGTGTGTCTAAGCTTTAATAAATGTTCGTCAAACTTAAAGCTCCAATATTAGAGCTAGGACTCCTTTTAAGCAAGAGCAACTTTAAAGACTCCCTGTCACCGTTAAGGGCACATACTTACCAGGATCCCCATAACAAAATTTTTATTTCCTCTAGCCAAGCTTCTCCAGCAAATAAACTTCCTGATAAATAGCACGATACATTCGATACCAAAAACGATAATTCAGATCCGTTGCACATTTCATTTTTTTCTGCCCTTGTTATTTTTTTTACTGGTATTCTGGCCCTCAATGTTAAGATCACTAGGTAATGATTTAAGTCTCTATTTGTGCCTCTATAAATGTGTTACTTATTTGTCTAGTAAGTTCACCGAGTTGTAGATTGTGTTATGTAGAGTGTTATCGAAAAGATTCGTACTAAAACGATACTCCTATATACGTATATTACCTCTAAGACTGTAATGAAGCACGATCTCATTGCTCCCCTGATTCACACACAAGCGAGTATTTTCATTTTTTGCAAATCTGCTACTTACTTTTCGTTTATTATAACCTCCAGATATGCATTTATAGAAATAATAACAGAAGGAATACAAATATTGGCTTAGAAAAATAAACTGATTTAATTTTAATTCTAGTTAGTTATTGAGTGCATTATGTGTTTTTTTTTTGTACCTATGCAACTCGCATATCAATATTTACTGATTGTCGTATTTGTGACAACCCCTTAAAGGGTTTATGTACAGTAAAACAGTTTTGTTTTAAAAAAAATTTTATTTGTATTGTACTCTTTTAGGGCCATTGTGATGCTGGAAAACGGTATTGTTGTTATTCAACGAAGAAGGGACCCATTGGAGGACACGTACCTTCACGACCAATACATTCCCCCGAAAATGGTATTCTTGTAGGACCAGGAGGTCCAGTAGGTGGGAATTACTACCCAAGGCCGGTAGGCAATTTTGGAGGTCCGATTAGACCTGGGGGCTTTGGTTTAGGACCTAGACCAGTATCAGGATTTTCAGGCAAGTTATATTTTTAATCTTAGTTTTTATTATTAATAGACACCAAAATGCTTAAAGGGATAGAAGGACCAAATGTTTCGTATAAAACTTACGAGTTCGCTAGTAGAATGAATTTAGACATAAAAAGGAAGAAAAAATGCAATATTTTGACGTCGAAGTGTCGTCTTAAGACTTAAGATGGTCAGAAAGAACTATCTAACCGTTACGTGGTGATCCGTAGACCAAGAGTGTATACCAATAAATCACTCTATTGTATCGCGATTTTGAATGGCTCATAGTTTAAGTTAATTGTCATGGTAACATGATACTTTATATCAGTTTCTATATTCTGACGCAAAATACTAAAAAAGTCAAATTCTTCATACTTAAAACCAGACATGTTTTTATGCGAGTTTAACAATTTTACGAGATTTTACGAAATAACCGGAAACAATATATTTTAAAGCAAATAAGATGAGATCTGTGATAAGAGTACTGCGCTATGACAGTCGCTAGCACCCATTTTGAGCACAAGAATATACACAAGGTGACCAGACATCTCCTGATGGAAGAACAATGAGTCAGATTGGTCACATCTTAATAGTTTTAAGACGGAACAGAATAAGAAACTAGTAAACTGCAGAAGTTATAGAGGCGCAAACATACACTTTAATTATTGATTGATAGAGAGATATGAAATGTGGAAAAACTAAGAGATTCATTAATTGCAGAATGGTACTCGAAAAACATTACCAACAGGCTAAGGAGTCAAAATGTAATTGAAGAAAGCCAGAGAGATATAGACTTCTATTGGACCATAATAAAGGAATCCAACAGAAGAAGAGGAATACGCAGAACAAGGTTCCTTGATAACATCTATATAGACATGAGAAGAATGGGAATGCGTGCTTGGTGGAGGAAAGCAATGAATAGGGACTATTGGAGAGAAATTCTGGAAGAGGCAAAATGATAGAAATGAATGAAACTGATACAAGTTGATCCAGCTTGGATTCAAAAAATTTGTAGAGCCAAGGTTGTACTATGTATTTGCTCATGTCTACTTCTCTTCAACCAATGTTTATGTTATATATTTTGAATCCTGCCAACAATAACCGATTCTCAAATAATTTTAAAAAATGCTACAAAATATAAGTATGGTTGAGGGTCATATCTCTTCATTTTATTTTCTGTACCTTTCACTGTAATTAAACTTTATATTAAATCCTGCTGTATTAAAATTTTAATAGTGAAATTATTTTTCTAATACCAAGTCATTTTTGTAGGTCAAAATGTTTACGCCCCTGAAAATGGAATCCTTGTTGGACCTGGAGGACCTTCAAGACCCCACTTTGGATTAAACCCTGGTTTTAGTCCTAGATCCTCAATTGATAAAAAGGACTAAATTGTATTACTTCAAACCAAAGATTTGTATAAACTAGCATTAGGATCTAAATATTGATATATTTTATAGAAATTCAGTTTTATGCATATTGATTATACTAAATCCACATTTATTTGGAAAAACAACTTGAAATATTACTGAACATGATCCACTCTTCATAGGCCATATGTATATGCTAACGGGAACTATTTAAAAGTTTTTATAATTAATTAAAATAGAGGATACCTCCCGTTAAGAAGTCTTTACTTCCAGAAATAAGATTCCGCTATTTCAATCCTCCACTCTCCCCGCAAGCCTTACCGCCAAAAACGCTATTTCTTGGTTTTTTTTTTGATGGGATGCAATAAATTTAAAAAATTCACATACAGTGTCAAGGCTTTTATAAAACGTGTTTTATTCTTTTAGATTCATAGGTTTGAGTGTAAACAACCTAAAGATAAATTTTAAATCTTATAACTTTTTTTGGAGATGACTGCAGGTCTATACTATTTTAACTTTGTGTAGTTATTCAAAAACTATATTTTTGAATCTCTTTCTCTTTCTCCCTCCCTGTTTAGGTTTAATCAAGTTACGTATAACTCTAATTTTAATCAAATTACGTATATTCTTGATTGCTCCTGGGCACCCTACCTCCCTCTTTTTCTTTCTTACTGTTCCTTTTTTTCCACAAATTCTCTTTCTTTTCACATATCTCTGAACTGCTCTTTGCCGATCTAACGGCCTTTGCATCTCTTACACCAGTTCCGTGACTGATTCCACCCTATTTCTAGTTATCTCTCAGGCAAGCTTCGCTTGGCTTTCCATCTATCGCATACCAATAGATTGTGTAAGACAATATCAAGAATAAGATACTTTGTCCACTGTGCCACCCTCCTCTTTTCATCCCATTCCTCTTGCCACACCATATTGGATTACTTCTTTTCTTCTATTTTAAACGTTCCCTTGCTATGTATTTTCGTATACTCTTCCTCTCTCCTTCACTATCACGTGCATTGGAATTCATCCGATGATAATTCTCAGCGCCTTGGCAGACACTTTTCTTTAAGCACATTTCTTTCTCAAGAGACTTTTCCTTTTTTTAAGCACTTTTCTATTTGATTGGGTGAGCTGCCTTTTGTAGACCTCTGTTGAAATTGCCGTACCCCAGACAGGCGCTGCGTACAGTTCTTCTTCTCTTCTTAAGGTGCCGTGCATTTCTGCGTAGGCGTCCACCGTACATCGTCTTGTCAGGTGAGATGTTAAATATTCTGGATTAAATAATTCTGTTTTTAGCAGCATTGCGAAGCATTTCATAGCTGTGGATTCCTGTCCATTGTCGAATATTGCGCAGCCATGACATTTTTTTTCGTCCGAGACCTCTCCTACCCTCTATCTTCCCTTCGAGTATCAGTTGCTGAAAAGTGTATCGTTCTCCTCGTATAATGTGCCCCAAGTATGCAGTCTTCTTACTTTTTACATAATTAAAAAGTTCCCTATCCTGTAAGCCCGCTCTTCTGAGTACTTCCTCATTTCTGACCCAGTCCGTCCATGATATTCTGAGCATTCGACGCAGGCACCACATTTCAAACACTTCAAGTTTGTTAATGGAACTGGCCTCTAACGTCCATGCTTCCATTCCGTACAGGAGAACAGGCCACACGTAACACTTAAGCATCTTGTATCGGAGGTTAAAGTCCAATTTGCGATCAGTCAGAAACTTACGAAGCCTAAAAAAAGCATTTCTGGCTTGTTCAACTCTGCTCTTTATTTCATTCTCGGGGTCCCAACCCTCATTCAGCAAACATCCCAAGTATTTGAATTGCCTGACTTGTTTGATTTCTTCTCCAGAGACATATATCTTTGCGTTGGGGTAATCATTTCTACTTATAATCATTGATTTTGTCTTCTTGATATTTATTTTCAAACCCCGAGCTTCACTTGCAAGAGTTAGATCATTTAAAAGGCATTGAAGATCTTCGATGTTATCTGCCACTATGGCTGTATCATCGGCATACCTGATGTTATTAATAAATATGCCGTTAACTTTAATACCCTTATTAGAGTCTTCCACTGCTTTTGCGAAGGCTTTTTCTACGTATAAATTGAACAGCATTGGGGACAGATTCCAATACTGAATGGCGATGATTCTTATATCCTTTGCATCCAATCCCAACTCTTGTAGGTATTTTATCATCAATTCATGTTTTACATTATCGAATGCTTTCTCGTAATCGATGAAACAGATAAAAACATCCTTTCTTTGATCTAAACAATTCTGTATCAATGTTTGCATACTAAAGATCGCTTCTCTCGTGCAAAATCCATTTTTGAAACCAAACTGACTCCATCCACTGACCTCTTCACATTTCTTAAACAATCTAGTGTGAAGTATTCTTAGGATAAGTTTTAAAAAGTGACTCATTAGGCTTATTAGTCGATGGTCCTTGCAGAAGTTCGCACGTGGTGTTTTTGGTAGGGCGATAAATGTAGATCGAAGCCAATCTTTTGAAATCTGGCCCGTATCGTAGATGTCGTTAAAGAGCTTGACAATAATGTCTAGGTTTTCTTCATTAAGTAACTTGATTGTTTCTGCGTACATATCATCTGGTCCTGAGGTTTTGTTACGGTTTTGCGTACAGTTCACTTATACTAATTATATTATTTCTTAAAAATCTAATTATTAGGACCAAATTAATCATAGAGACTTTTAACCTTCCATGAACCTAATCTAATTGACCCTCAGAAATCGTTAGAGGTTCTGTTATATGTCTTATGTTGCAGTGATTTCATGTAATGAGGACTGGGAAAGGCCAATACTTTCTTCATCTCTTTGTTTTATGTTAATTTTACTAGGAAAATTTAATTGGGGTGCTGTCCCGTTTTTCTTCCCCAATTATTATTCTTTCACATTAGGTTTACTCCTGATACTTTGTAGGAAGCTTGGGTTAGGATATTATTTCTCCTAGCTAGGGGAATAGGAGATATCCATGGCTTGAGTGAGTCGCTTCTATGAGGGTTTAGGGGAATACTACGAACGATTTGTTTATCTGATGATACAGATACACAAACGGACATCATGTTTTACAAACCCATAAAGCCATGGACAAGTATGTCCATTATAATTACCTCCAATAAAACACTATTTGTCTACAGTAATCTCGAACATCTTACAATCAAGGGCACTCCAAAATTCTTCCTTTTCCTGTTCTTCGCACCCTACCTATAGGGCTTTGGCACATAGGATGTTCACGTTCACTGTCCCGTTTGTCTTCTCCAATTATTGTTCTTTCGCTTTAGGTTTACTCCTGATACTTTGTAGGAAGCTTGGGCTAGGATATTATTTCTCCTCCCTAGGGGAATAAGAGATATCCGCAACTTGCGTGGGTCGCTTGTATCAGGACTTAGGGGGAATATTACGGACGATTTGTGTATCTGATGATACAGATACACAAATAGACATCATGTTTTAAAAACTCAAAAAAACAACAAAGTCATTTGTTAGAAGTGTAGAAGATAATAAATAGTATAATTAGGAGAACAGTTTGGAAAAGGATACAAAGCATCAACTATAATAAACAATTTTAAATCAATTTTACAGATAAAATTATATCTCCAAAAGTTATCTAAGCAATATTCTTCTGTTTTATCTTATAAATGTTATTTTATTTGTAAATTTGTATTGTTTTATACTAAAAATAAATATAAATTTAGTACACATTACTATATTATAAATTGTAAGATATATATAAACACACAAAGACTGAAAATAAATAATTTAACAAATTTAAAGCGTCTCATTTTCAATTAATTTTAAAATAAATAATTAATAAAATTATAGTGCACCGTTGCAGATGAGGTAAAAGGGAAAAACGCCACCAAGTAAAGAGCAAACAAGCGAAAGATTTTAAATAGATTAGATTTTGACTTCTACGATTGAAGTCTACATTGCAAAAACGATGAAAGTCAATTTGTATGGTAAAAGGGAATATTGTACCAAAAAACTACTTGTAAAAAGTAGATTCGAATCGCTGGGCTGCTTGGCAGGCGTAAGATCTGACGACCTAGCTGGTCACTCAATAGTAGCTCTTCGTCCAATCTATTTATTAAAGAAGATTTTATTCAAGTAATTTCTCACCATTAAAGCATAATGGGATGTTGCACTGTCCTGCTGGAACCAGACAATTTCATGCGGTAGGGTCGCATCTATTGGATTGGAATATAAGTTAGCCAACTGAGGAAGAACATCGTCCTCTTAGCAGGCTTAAATATTTTTTCCGCTTTCAAATTACCATCTACAAATATAGACCCATAATATGATCTCCTACAATACCTGTCCAAATATTCAACTTTTGATGATACTGAGTGTGTATCTCACGCATCTAATGAGATTCTCTGCTGACCAATATCTACAGTTTTGTCGGTATACCTCTTCATTCAATGTAAATGTTGATTCATTAGAAAAAAGAATTGTTCCAACAGCTAATCTTTCGCAGAAATCCATTCTAAGATTTGGATCGTTTTCTGTTAGCTCCTGCACAAAAGTCAATTGATATGGATGAAGTTTTTCTTCATGGATACACTTTAGGACAGTTGTGTGACTCACATTATTTTGACGTGCAATGTGACGTGAACTTGACGTTGGATTCTCTGCGACAACAAAATATCCACTTTCACCTCATCTTCAATGAAGTTTGGTTTTTTTTTTAATAGTTTGACATGTCCAAGTTCTCTGAATTGTGGATAAATTTTAGACACCTTGTGAAATATTAGACAACTAAGGGTACCTCTGATTAAATAAATTTGCTACTTCAACTTGACTTCTACAATTCTCCCCGTAACCGATCATCATTAAAATCTCAATTCGGTGGGTCTCAGTTCAATGTCATTTTTATTTCTGAAAGAAATTAGCTTTTAATTAGGAAATTAGTATTTTTCCGCAAATCGCCAGGAAATTTTGACATTCCTGTCAAAATTTCTTAAAGAAAAAGTCAGAACTTCCTTACTGTAAGGAAATGGCATTTCCTTACTGTAAGGAAATGATATTTCCGTACAGTTGTTAGTGTTCTACATAAATGATAGAAAACACATTGCTTATAAGGAATTAATTTATATTTTGAAAACATCAAGTCATTGCTGAATACATTTTTAAGATCAATTTGTTATATTTACAGTAATTTGACAGTTAGTACAATAATTGAACATTGGAGGAACACTCTTAGAACTATGAGAAACATTTTGGACAACATGCAGGGTGGAAGTGTCATTTTGTTGAATATTTTGTACTGTGAAAATTTTATTTGCCACCTCAACCTTATTGTTAAGCGATTCTTCGATATATCCTTCAGCAACGTTTGATGACTTCCATCCGCCATGCCTCTTTAAACTTGTTATGTCGGCACCAGAGTCAACCAATATTGTTGCAGAAGACCGACGAAAGCAGTGACCAGTATATTCTGTCGGATTTACCAAGTTCAAATAAGTAGCAATTATTTTAAGCATTTTTCTAAATTGATGAATTCCTACCACTTGTCTACAACCCTTTCCGCTTTGATATTTAAAGAAAAATCGGTCACTGTTCATATTTTCTGGTCTTCACGAAACATACTTTCGATAAACATTCAAGTAGATCTGATTAATTACAGAATGATCTTAGTTTGTTGGTTTTCGAATCAGGTATGCTGATTAAAAGCTTAGATTCTAAGTCTTCTATATCGTGTACAGTCATTCGGACTAACTCATCCATTCTACAGGCCCCAGAAATACCAAATATTACAGCCACCTAAAAAATAAATAAAGCTATAATCTAAATAGAAATTAAAACCTTGTAAATTACCTTAATCATTAAATTTTCTTTATCTGGAGCTTCCTGGATAAATTTTTTAATTTCTTCCTTCGTTAAAATCTTAGATTTCTTTGCCCTATAACCTTGAGCTTGCCGTTTCAATAAAGAACGAAGTTTTGAGTATGTAGATATATCTACATTGTGTTTAAGTGCAAGGATTGACTTCAGCATTGAATAATTGGCCCATAATGTTGAAGATTTCATCTTTAAACAAAGGTCTAGGAAGTATGCCATTACAACATTTTTGAGAAAGAACTCGTATTTTTACTCATGCGATAATCCATAAAACGTCTGTATGCATTTTCGTACTTTTTCTTGATTTCTTTGGCAATAATTCTAATGAAGCAGTATTCACTGCCTCAACCAGCTCTGGAGGAGTCCCAGGAATGGAAATTTCATCATCACTTATCATTTTACTTTCGAGAACACCAGCAATTAAATTTATAAGCGTCAAGTTTGACAATTTAACCTCAATACGTTTCCATAGTAACCCAAGTAATTTTATTAGGAATTTCAAAGCACCATTTATTTGGGAATAAAATTATCGCGTTTTTTTTTAAATCAATCAATATCTGTCGAATTTTAAACGATTTGCGGAAAAATAGTATGTTTACCTCGTAGGAAAAGCCACATTCCTGGACTCCGTGTTGCTAAGTCTCGGCTTGCGCCTCGACTTAGCAATCTTCACAGTCGTCCAGGAATGTTAAGCTTTTCCTACCCGGTAAACAATATACCTACTATTAATGTAAAATGTTAATACACCAACAACTGGTTGATAACAATCCGCATTATTTACCGATTTAGTTTAATTAACAGACTATCTAGACAGTTTTTACCTATTCATGACAAAAAATGTTAACACGGTTATTAAACAGAAATGTTTCCCCAATATACTGACACTTAGAGTAGAAGTGTATTGTCTGTATTTATCTAATTCAAAATAATACCATAACAGGTGATAAATTATTAATTTCAAAATTTCACCTTGCATTATTTATTATAGACCTTACATGATACAGTTCGTTTGAAATCAAGTTGTTAGGAATCTTTTAAAAACATAAAAAATATACAGGGTGTTCCATTATTAATAAGGATTAATAATTTAAATTTAAAAGTTTTTGTCCCAGAGTTTTTTATTATTTTCTATAACAAGGACACAAACAATTTTATTCGATAAGAGGTTTCCACACTGTATGTAATTAATATAATTAGTGTATCTCTTTTAATTACATGATCATATAAATGTACTTATTAATGAAGATACCCTGTATATTTGGGAATGAATAACAATTTTCACTTTTTTATACGTTTTATATAGTTATTGTAGCATCTACTTTGCCAGACTCTGTATCTAATTTAGAGCTTCTCCCCTTTCCGTCTACCCAGTGTCAGGATACATTATTCGTAAATATTATATCCCAGCTTAATGCCATGTAGTAAAGTCGTCAAGAAACATTTTTCTTTGTAAATAGGTCGAACGGTGTATACAGCTCACTGCTCCGGAAAATTCCTCCGTGCATGATGTTCCTTTTCATCTTCTAGTCCCTATTTAATCAAATTTATACAACAGAACATTGTAGCGTTCTTGTGATGTACTTATCCTAATTGTATTTACTTATTATTACTATTGCGAAATTTCATATATTTTGCTTGTTGCTTCTAACAGTGGAACAGATTAAATTTTACCTTCGCATATAAGATCCTGTTGTTCTTGTTTCATTATTTCGGGAGGAATTTATATTAGTACAGGAACGGGTTCGACTTAATCTAGGATATGCAAAATAAAACTATCAGCGTGAGTTTGTTATTAGCTTAAATAAGAAATTAGAGTAAATTATTAGCCCAGTCTGGTTATCCAAAAATCATCGATTTTACGGCAAAATTTTTCGCAGATATCTGAAGCTTTGAGGACATAAGTGGGGGTTACTAAATGACGAATAAATGAAAAAATACAGGTATTTTTACCTTGCGTTTTTTTTAAACAATAATTAGTAAACAATTTGATTTTTTGTCCATAAGTTTTTCTTTGGGAAATTTGTTTTTTAAATTTTTTATTTTAAGGCCATGCCCATCACAGTATTCCCACTGCAACAAAACGAGATCCAAGGAAGCAGCAGTGCTAAGAACGACGATCGTCAACGACGACTGAACGCATACTAAGATAACGGAAGAATAACAGAGAGATCCAGTTGTACAGAAAATTCGAAAATGGAAAGAGGAAAACCGTCGACCACCTTGGCAAGAAATATCAAACTTATGCTCAGCAGTTAAGACGTATTGGGTCCAATGGGACTCTTTTATAATGGAAAAACACGACAGTGGCTTCAAAAATTCTTTAGCGACATTGTGAATACAACTGTGCTACCCCCAGAATTCAAAAGAACAAAAATTATCGCAATCCAGAAGCCTGGCAAAGACAACAAGCTGCCTGAAAGTTACCGGCCTATTGCCTTACTCAATTGCTGTTATAAAATTACTAGAACGACTTTTATATAACCAAATATGTAACACCATTGAGGATGCTGTACCAATTGAACAAGCTGAATTTAGAAGAGGACGAAGTTGCTGTGACCAAGTGCTGTCCTTAACTACATTTATTGAAGCTGGCTTTAAAAGACGCGAAAAATCTGTCATAACATTTATAGATCTCACGGCTGCCTATGACACGGTGTGGAGAGATTGCCTTATTTATAAGCTGATGAAAATCATACCTTGCCTCAAAACTTGTCAGCTGATAAACAATCTACTGACTAACAGACTTGTTTCAGGTATATATGAATGATGCACAGAGTAACGTTAGAAAACTTAACGACGGCTTACCTCAAGGCTCAGTGCTAGCTCCTTTATTATTTAACCTTTATACAGCAGATATACCTGAAACAAAATCGAGAAAATTTGCTTATGTTGACGACCTGGCCATTGGCTTCCAAGATAATAGTAAAGAAGCAGGAGAACGAGCTCTAAACGAGGACTTATCTACACTAAGTAACTATTTTAAGAACTGGCGCTTACGTCCTAACACAAGCAAAACTGAAACCTGTCTCTTTCACCTGTCGAATCAACTTGCGGGCGATACTCTCAATGTAACTCTAAATGACACAGCTATCAAACATAACAACAACCCCAAATATCTAGGCGTCACACTTGATAGAACACTCACCTTCAAAAGTCATCTTACAAACGCAGCCGGTAAATTAAGAACACGAAATAACTTAATATCAAAACTTGCTGGAACAACTTGGGGTGCTTCTGCAGATACTCTTCGGACCTCTGCTCTAGCTTTGGTTTTTTCAGTTGCAGAATATTGTGCACCAGTATGGCTAAATAGTGCACATACAAGCAAAATCGATGTCCAACTTAACCAAACCATGAGAATAATCACTGGAACAATAAAATCAACGCCAGTGAGATGGCTGCCTACTCTGAGCAATATTGCTCCACCAGATCTACGCCGTACAGCAGCATTAGTGAGAGAGTACCAGAAAATTGTAGCCAACGTACAATTACCAATACATCAAGATATCCCAGACATCTCAAAAGAGCACCAACGATTGAGATCTAGAAATCCTCCAATACGATCTGCCCGAAAAATTGGTAATTCCTATGATATACATAGGCAATGGACAACAAGATGGATGCCAACAGTAGAATCGGACTATATTAAGATATCCACCCCAACTCAGGGTTTCATCGGATCAAATCTGCCCCTGTCCATTTGGGCAAGGCTTAATCGTATACGTACCGGACATGGTAAATGTGCTGATTCGCTGTTCAGGTGGGGTCGTGCAGAAAGTCCACAGTGCGATTGCGGAGAATCTAGACAGACCATAAGCCATTGTGTTTCAGACTGCTTGAATCGTGCCTACCGTGGAAACCTCCAGGACTTTGCGGAATGTTCCCCAGAAGCAATTGAATGGCTATGTAAATTGGACATTAATATTTAGTGTCATTCATTCTATTCATTTTATTTTTACTATTTTTAGTGTTTGAATAATATATATAATATATATGTGTATATTATTGTAATTGTATTTGTATATTTATCGTACTGTGAAAGTCCATCTTCTTCTTCAGATGCAAATCCACTAATGGATGTGAGCGATCACATTTTCCATTAATTCTCTATTTCTTGCAATATGTATCAGAGATTGTATGTCGTTAATCCCTGTCCATTGCCTTATGTATCGGAGCCACGACATTTTCTTGCGTCCCATTCCTCTCATGCTTTCAATTTTTTCCCTCGATTATAAGTTGGAGGAACTGGTATTTTTCATTTCGCATGGTGAAAGTCCATACGCTAAATAAATAAAATTTATAATGGAAGATAGCTTACTCAAACGAGTCCTGGAAAATGATGACGGCTCAGAAAATAGAAGACAGTTGGTGATCCCAAAGAGCAGAATAGCCCAAGTACTTCGTCAGTTACACGACAGTCTATCATGAGGGCATTTGGGTGTGAAGAAAACCCTTCAGCAAATTCGGAAACGGTTTTATTGGATGAACAGTTCTGACTACGTAAAAGACTGGTGTAAGAAATGTACTATTTGTACTACGAGTAACGGGCCTTACCGAAAAAGGAGAGCTCCTATGAGACAATATAATGTTGTAAGCCCGTTCGAAAGAATAGCTTTGGACATTGCTGGACCATTTCCAGAAAGTGAAAATGGGGGCAAGTACATGTTGGTAGTAATGGATTACTTCACTAAGTAGGTCGAGATTTATGCACTTTCAGACCAGAAAGCCGCCACCATTGCAGATAACAAGATCAGAGAATATATCAGCCGGTTTAGAGTGTCTTTGGAGATCCATAGAGACCAAGGCAGGAACTTCAAAAGCGATCTATTCCAAGGAATATGTAATAGACTAGGCATGAAGAAAACAACAACTACAGCGTATCATCCGCAGTCGGATGGTATGGTAGAACGGATGAATAGGACAGTTGCAAATGTTTGACAAAGATGGTGTCCGATCATCAGCGAGACTGGAACCAATATCTCCCGTTCTTCACAATGGCCTACAGATCTGCTGTTATCGAATTAACAGGCCAGACACCAGCGAAGGTCACATTATTTACAAAACCATTAAGATTTTTTTGCTTTTTTACTTCATACTTTCATAAGTAACTTTTTATAAAACCTTTCAAGGTTCATAAACCTTATGTTTTCCCTACTTTTTATCAAAAGTAAGAAGGAACTCTAACACAAATGTTCTTTTAGCCTACTTTAGGGGTTAAGCAGAAGTCAAGGGAAGAGATCTTTATTTTGTTTTTTTATGGGTTTATTTTTTTTAAGAAGAAGGGTTAAGTTATTACCCGTCGGAGTTACACCTGGTTCCAGGGTTGATTATTTTCTGTCTTAGCTGTTCCCGCAGAGGTCCAGACCTTACTTTACTATTCCAACTTCAAGAAACCAGCCGGAAGTATCTACCTCATTTAGAGTTGGGAACATTGTAAATCTGTATTAATTTTATTCATTAATTTTAATTTTGTTTATAATAATTTTTTTAAACTTTAAATAGTACTATTTTTATTTAATAATACAAACTCGTTTTTTTTTTCTAAATAATCATCTTACGGTGCCTTATCCTTAAGGACGTTGGCCATTACATTTGCCCATTTAATCTTATTTGTAGCAGCCCTGAATAGTTCTATGGAGCTCATGTTCGTCCATTGCCGTAGGTTTTTAAGCCAAGAGTTCCGTTTTCTTCCTGGTCCTCTTTTCCTATTGACTTTGCCTTCGATTATAAGTTGGAGCAGTTCATACTTTTGATTTCTTATGATGTGACCAAAATATTGTGTTTTCCGTTCTTTTATTATAAGCATAAGCTCTCTTTCCTTATTTATCCTCCACAAGACTTCCGCATTTGTCGTATGGCTCATGTAGGATATTTTGAGCATTTTACGGTAACATCAGAGTTCAAATGCTTGGATTCTTTTTTGTGTTGCTTCTGTCATTGTCCAGGCTTCAACACCATAGAGCAAGGTGGAGAAAACATAGCACTTAAGTATTCTAGTTCTCAATGAGATGCCCAGCTGGCGGTTGCATAGAAATTTTTGCATTTTGTAAAACATTGTACGTGCCTTTTTCAGGCGTAATTCTTATCTCTAGTGAGTGGTCCCAAGTTTCATCAAGATTACTTCCAAGTACGTTGTTCTTGTTACTCTTTTCAGATCTGTTCCGTCGACATTGACCTTCACCCTTCTGTTTTAGTGCTTGCTGATGACCATCGTTTTTGTCTTCTTTGTATTCAATTTCATTCCAAATTCTCTACAGGCTGTCGTTACTCGGTCCATTAAGCGTTGCAGGGCTTCAGCATTATCTGCCAGTATGACAGTGTCATCAGCATATCGCAGGTTATTTATAGATTGCCCGTTTATAATTATACCATCCGTGGTGCCTTCCAAAGCTTTCTGAAATATCTTCTCAGAGTAAACATTGAACAGCAAAGGTGATAGGACACATCCCTGTCTTACTCCCTTCTCGATATTGATTTTTCCAGATGTTTCGCTTTTTATTCTGATTTTAACCTTTTGTTCTTGGTAGAGGTTTGAAATGATCCTTAAGTCTTTATCGTCGATATTACATGACCTTAAAATATTTATTAGTTTATCATTCTAAATAATACTAAATAATATTTAAGGACAAATGTCATCTACAGGTCGAGGTTTTAAATCTTCCCTTTCAACTCGGTTGTACGGTTTTCTGTGTACACATTTAATCAGAGAGTTCTTTATTGATATTTTATTATTATATATTTAAATTTTGGACATCTATCTCGTCAGGATAGTGTCCCAATTACTTTTTTAGGACATTTAATTAAAAGCCGACGTACAGAGTTACATCTTTAGTAGGCAAGTAAATTAGGTATAGTCATTAAATTTTTTTATATTTTATTATTTGTAAACTCAGATCATCAAGAATCAATTGTGTTTTTTTTGAACCTATTCTCTATCCTTCCATTGTTGGATATAGGTCTCCCCCAGTTCTCTCCATCTTTCCCTATCTTGAGCTATTCTCTGCCATGTGGGACCTCCTTGTTTCCTGACGTCATCTTTCCACCTCATCTGTGGTCTGCTCTTGATCTTTTTGCATTGAATGCCGTCTTGGAGACGTTCATTGTGTCCAGCCCATTTCCATTTCAGTTTTGCTGCTTGTTCTATCGCGTCTACTGTCTTTGTTCTGGTTCTGATCCACTGGTTACGTTTTATATCTCTAAGTGATACACCCAACATTTGTCTCTCCATCGCTCTTTGTGCCTTCCTTATCCTATCCAAATTGGCCTGTGTAAATGTCCATGTCTGTGCTCCGTAGGTGAGCACCGGTATTATACAGGAGTTATATACCTTGCTTCGTAAGTATAGAGGGATTGTTTGATTTTTTAGAACGTAAGAAAGTTTGCCGAACGCTGCCCATCCCATTCTTACTCGTCTCGATATTTCGGCTGTTTGATTTTCTCTGTTAGCTCTGATTGCTTGTCCTAGATAGATATACTCATTTACCTGTTCTATTTTTTCTGTTTTTATTTTTTATTGCCTCTTGGTCTTCCGTGTTTGTCATTACTTTTATTTTGTTGAAGTTAATTTTTAGGCCTTTTGCAGTGATTTTTCATGAAGTTCATTCAGCATTAATTCCATTTCTTGTTTTTCCGAGGAGATCAGGAGTATATTATCCGCATATCTAAGGTGATTTAGGTATTTTCCGTTAATACATATTCCTCTGTTTTCCCAATCTGTTGATTTTATTATGTCTTCGAGGGTCAAGGTAAACAGTTTAGGTGAAATTATATCGCCTTGTCGGACTCCTCGTTTAAGTTTTATATTATCCGTTATTAATTTGTCGTCCAGAATTACGGCCATGGTTGCGTTTTGGTAAATATCAATAATTGTCGGTATCTTGAATCTATTCTACTATTGATCAGAGCTTCTTCAACCGCCCAGTGTTCAATGCTGTCGAAAGCCTTTTCATAATCTACGAATGCTAAGTACAGCGGAAGGTTGTACTCATTGGTTTTTCTCAATGCACTCAAGATTTTAAGCGCATGTAGATGGTCGATTGTGCTGTATCCTTTCCTGAATCCGGCCTGTTCCACTGGTTGGTAGTTATCAAGTTTATAGGTTAGTCGGTTGTTTATTATTCTTGTGAAGGTTTTATATAGTTGCGACAAAAGGGAAATAGGACGGTAGTTGTTTAGGTCTGTTCGGTCTCCCCTCTTATGTATTAAGATTGTGTTGGCATTTCTCCATTGTTTAGGTATTTTACCTTCAAACAGACATTTGTTGAACAGTATTTTTAGCATTTTTTTTATCGTGTCTCCTCCTTCTTTTAGCAATTCCGCCAGTATTTTGTCCTCACCGGCCGCTTAATTTCTTTTCATGTCGTTTATGGATTTTTCGATTTCATCTTCAGTTATTTCTCGTAATACCTCTGAGCCAACATTTTGTTATTTTCCTCGAGAGATTCTGTTTAGATGGTGGTGGTGGGTCATTTTTAGAACTGTATAGGTCTGTGTAATATCTTTCTGTGATTTTTACTATTTCTTATTCTATTATTACTTCTTTCTTCATTGTTCTTAGCTTTAAGCATGATTAGTTTTCTTTTTCCTATATTTGTCTTCATTGTTTTTAAACTTTTGTTCTTCTCTATGATTTTCTTAATGCGGTCTTCTCGGTATTTCTTTAAATCTTCCTTTATCTGTTTTCTTATGGTTTTGTTCAGTTCGGTAAACTCCACTGTATTTCTTTTGTTATCATTGTGTATAACCACGAAATTTTATTTTGTACATAAGTAACTAGGTTAACTGTACATAAATGGTAGTGGATAGCTATAAGAAATTAGACTGTGTATATTTGGATAGGTATTAAATTTGTGGTGAAGACTAAATATTTCGATTAATAGCTGTTTTCCTTTTTATTTTAACAAACAGCTTTACAAGATATCTTGGAAAGTATATTTTAATACTGTCCTAACGCCCAATCACATCTTAGAGCAACTTTCCTAGTTTATCACTTTAATTTACATTATTTCTATATTTCTTTATTTTCATTCTTTTTCTCATTTTATGGTTTCTGTACGGCATGCAAATTGGCCGAATCCCCGTTTGAGTGTCAAGTAGTCATTTTCCAGCACCTTCTGCTGGCCATCTTTAATTTAATTTGTTTTTTGTCACATTGGCGCTCTATTGTAATTTGTTACATTAGTCCAAATACTTGTGTTACATTACACATACACATTTTTATTATATTGGCGTCCTAAGCCACCCATTCACACTTTTTTTGTTACAATTTGGAAAAATATTTTGTAGCTACTTTAAATTTGGCGCTTTTGCAATAATGGATATGTCCTCTATATTAAGAGGCCACTTTTATGAATTTTGGTCTCCTTTTCATAACGATTAGATTCTCTCTTTTGTCTTTTTGCTTGATGATTCTCCTACAGCCAACGTTGTTCAAGATACAATCCACAAATTAAAATAATTGATGATTGTTTTAAATGATCAATAAATTGAGGAAAAAATGGATTTATGCTAAAAATAAAGCATTTTTTATGTACCATTGCTTTTAATGGTGATTGTTTTATGTGTAATATTATTTTAATAGATTCTAACAATGTCTTAAATACAATATATCCACATCCACAGGGACACGAAAAAGGTATCTACCTCTACCCAGTCCTCCCCTGAAGGCGAATTTATATTTGAATCCTGTCTTGGTATAATCTCGAAAGTTAGTAGCCGGCTAATTGTTTAACTAACACTGTTAGACCCTAAAGTTTCGATATCTTTGTTGCAAGGCCAAGTTTGGGGACTTTTCCTCAACTCTCTGCGGATGATGGTCGGTAGTTTTACGAAAGAAAATCTTGAATTCTAATGATGGTGGGGTCGATACATAAATAAATAGTTCACATTCGAAACTTTGGGATTGTGTTTTGTTTTTCCTCGGGAGAGTTTAAAAAGTTTGTTCCAAGCGACTGTTTTAGCTTGATTAAGGCCCTAAATTATCTTTTAAAGGGCACCTTTGAACAAAAAAAGGATGTTTCTTTTAAATAAAAAATTATCTGAAAACTTTAGTTGTACAGTCGGGATAAGACATTTTAGGATTAGATAAGAGCACCTCTATTATATTTTAATACAAAATGAAAATATCTAAAACATTTTAGAATTGCCAAAAATAAACTGGATACCAAATTATATGAAATCAAAAATTAAATTTATATCCAATACCTTTCATTTAACAGCGTGAAATACTGAACAAAACAAAAAAATTATTAATTTAAAAGGTATAGAGGCGAGAGTGGTCCACAGTGACACATGTTACACAGTGGGACAATGCATTTTCTGAGAACATGTCAACAGCGCTTTGCATGCTATCTTCACTATAAGGTTGTCTCAAGACGTAGATTCTGCCCACGGTTCGTAGACTTACTACGGTTGCCTAATCCGACTGGGGTGGGGAGAGTTATATGCTTGACTAACGTCACCAGAGTACTCACGAATACAAACCCATTTATTATCAGTTTGTTCGTGATAATGATCTTTGAGTTTATTATTTGCTTCATTACTTATCGTTTCTTCAATATCTTAGTTAACTTTACTATATTTTTGGATTTGAAATTTTGGTGTTGTTTCCTGTAAATACTTATTTTGAGATATCAAAGTAAAGTTATTTATTGTAGTTGTATATCGTAGCTCTTGTAGAGTACCTTACATAAGAATATCTTTTTATAAGGTAGGTTAAAACTTTTATTGTGTATTAACGTTATAATAGTATTCATGAAATTTTAGAATGCCAGACAAAGGTTGTAGTTTGGTGACTTGTAAAAATATTTTTTATAAAAACAAGAAATCTGCTGATTCTGATTTCTAATTGGCGCGGGGGTTAGCGCGAACATTTCTGGTAGTAGGATTTTGATTGGCGGGTGGAGTGAATATTTATCTATTCTTTTTCTTAACATGCCATACACCAAAGTGCGTAGGCGACTATCTCATTACTAGAATTCTGTTCTTGGCGGCGTGACACAGCTCACCTGTATTGTGAATTCCTGTCCATTCTTTAATATTCCTTAACCAGGACAATTGTTTGCGGCCGGCTCCTCTCCTACCTTCGATCTTCCCTTGTAGGATTAACTGTGGTATTTCATATTTTGCTCCTCTCAATATGTGCCCAAGGTAACCAATCTTGCGTTTTGTAATTAATTCAAAAAGTTCTCTTTCCACGCCGGCTCTATTAAGGACGTCATCGTTTCGAACTCTATCCACCCAAGGTATGCGCATCATTCTTCTCAATGACCACATTTCAAATGCTTCAAGTTTGTTGATAGATGTTGATAGATGTTCGTTTTCAAAATGTTGATTTTGAGGCCATATTTTTTACCTATGCTATTCACCCTATCAAGTAATAACTGCTGATCTTCCAAATTATCAGTTATAATCACTGTGTCGTCCGCATAGCGTAGGTTGCTAATTGGTATGCCGTTCACCTTAATGCCTAATTCCGTATCTTCTAATGCTTCCGCAAATATATTTTCAACATATAAATTAAAAAGCATCGGAGAGAGTATGCAGCCTTGGCGGACATCTTTCCGGATTTCAAATTCATCCGTATATTGGTCTTGATCAATCCTCACCTTTGCCATTTGGTTCCAGTATAGATTCTGAATAATTCTGATCTCCTTCTGGTCAATGTTGGCCCTATGTAGTAGTTCCATCATGATTATCATGTTTAACATTGTCAAATGCCTTCTAGTAGTCGATGAAGGTGAGGTAGACATCTTTTCGTTGATCTAAGCAGTTTTGTATTAAGGTGTTCAAACATAAAATTGTCTCTCTTGTTCCTAGTCCTCCCTTAAAACCGAATTGTGTTGACCCGCTAAGTTCTTCTAGTATCTAGTATCTATAAATAAATAATATATTTTCTACTTACCAATTGTTGTAATAACTATGATGGAATAAAATAATGCTCCAGTACGCGTCCATTGAACTTTCTTCGGATCCTCTTCGCCGTTCCAGCCCTCCTTGTTCATTTTGTCTAGCAAGGAATTTTCAAAATCTTTCAAATATTGGATAGCTCCGATCGTGAAGTTTATTTGGTCTAGAGCTTTCATCTCCTGAGTGAAGTTCCACAGATGTCTGGTGACATTTTCTCGAATCAGTGGAATTCCTTCTTTAATCTTAAATTAATAAAAAAAATATAATGTAAATTTAATTTTTTTCCTCTGCTGATGAAAATTATTGTCCATGCAAAGTATTATTGACATTGGTGAAAGCAAAAAGTTATTTAAAACCAAATCAGAACTGTGCAGTGGATGACCCATTAATTCGGTTTGGTTTTCGGGAAAATCACTCCACTGCACAACAAGTCCATCGAATGATATTATAGAAAATGTCGAAAAGGCTTGAAGAAAAGAAATACTTTATCTTTTTATGCACAACAGGGCCGTTAAGACCTAGGGCAATTTTTTTACAACATAATCCTAATATTAACTAATTACAATTATTTTAAACAAAATTTTAACTTAAATATATATATACAACATTCTTCACTACTCCGAAGGACCTGGTGTACAATATTTCTCCATTTGCTTCTATTTTGTGCTTTTCTTTTCCAGTCCCTCACCTTCCCGTGTTTAAGGTCTTCATCCACTTTACTAATCCACCTCGTTCTGGGTCTACCTCTTCTTTTGGGGCCGATTAATTTTCTGGGTGTAACTAGTTTAGGCATTCTGTTTACTGCCATTCTTTCCACATGTCCCAACCATCCGATTGTTTGTGCCTTGACGAACTTGGTAATAGTAGGTTCTTTGTAAAAAGCCATTAATTTCATTGTTGGTTTTTCTCTCCCAACCATATTCTGACTTCCTTCCTCCGAATATGCATCTCAATATTTTCCTTTCCCATCTTTTCAGAGTATCTTCTTTCTTCTTATTTAATGTCCATATCTCACCGGCATATGTTACTGGCGGTCGAATTACTGTTTTATATATTTTGAGTTTACCTTGACTAGAAACGTATTTTTAGTTCAATAGGGCTCTTAAACTATCTCATTTTTTATTCCCTTTTGCTATTCTGGCTTTGAGATCCCATTTCTCTTTTCCATTTTCATCGAAAACTACACCCAGGTATTCAAATTTGTCTAGCCTTTTAAACTTAATAGTTCTAAGACAAAATTTATGGTTGTCAGCAAAACGGAGTTTTGCGTCCATCAGAGCGTATGGAATAGAGTTAGAAAGAGTCCACAATATTACCTACATGGGTGCAAACGTTAACGATAACTGGGATATAAATAAAGAAATAAGAATACGCATTGAAAACGCCAGAGCCGCCTTCTATAAATTAAAGAAAATTCTAATTAATAGAGATATTACGTTAAATCTTAAAATCAGATTAATACGCTGCTACATATTCTCCACATTGCTGTATGGTATGGAGAGCTGGACCCTTACAGAGACATTAATGAAAAGATTAGAGGCCTTTGAGATGTGGATTTATCGACGAGTATTGCGGATAAGTTGGATTGATTGAATAAGAAATGAAATAGTTTTACATCGAATGAAAAAGGGCACACAAATAACAAAAACGATAAAAATTCGGAAGTTACAATATTTCGGTCATGTAATGAGACATCCAGAGAGGTATAACCTTCTACACCTCATAATACAGAAACCACCTTTAATTTATTTAGAGCCGCCGTGAATAAGGATATTATTGCCAATATGATCGCCAATGTTCGATAAATTGGACAGGGCACTGAAAGAAGAAGAAGCCTTTTAAAACTATAGCTTTTTACCACTTACAGACCTCACACCAAAGTCTTCGTTTTTTTCCTTCCGTCCTTCCCATGATCATGTATTTGGTTTTTTCGTCATTTAGTTCCAATCCGAATTTCTGTGCTTCTTCGATGATTTTCTTCGCAACTCTTCTTAATTCTTTTTCGGTTTTTGCTAGGATCGTTAGATCGTCAGCAAATGTCAAGCACTGGTGCTCATTTTTAATGATTAGATTTTTCATATTTCTAGACATTTCGCACAAATCCTATATATCAAATAGGTATTTCTCTGAAAAATTCAATTATCAACAATCGAAACTCTGTCCTATTAACTCTGGAATCCCGTAGGCTGCTGCTTTTCTCACTCTACACAGCCTATATACCTGAGACTAATAATACTACAGTCGCTTCCTTTGATGATGGCGTAGCAATACTTACTGTAAATAAAGATCCCATACAAGTCTCACAAAACCTGGAACATCATCTGAACATACTCAGTGATTGGTACACAAAATAAAGAACAAAAATAAACAAAATTTACATTTACTAACCACCACCGCCATCACGGAACATGTAAGAATACCAACAGTACCAGACGCTAGATACCTTAGCCTCTATCTTGACCAACGTCTCACTTGGAAGAAACATATCCAGACCAAAAGAAGACAGTTCCACTTGAAATGCCGGCAAATGTATTGGCTCCTCGGGCGTTAATCAAAACTTAACATCCAAAACAAAATTCTTCTATACAGAGCCATACTCAAGCCTATCCGGTTCTATGGACTACACCTATGGGGCTGTGCAAAGCCAACGTCGCTGAATATCATCCAAAGATTTAGTCTAAAGTACTAAAATCGATAGTAGATGCACCATGGTACGTAAATAATCAAACACTTTACTACGACTTAAAGATTCCTTACATCAGAGAATAAATTCATTGAGCCATGGAGTCACAAAATGAAAGTACCATTCATCATGAAAATGAGCTAGTAAGGGAATTATTTAACAATGTTCCAGCCACAAGAATACTATATAGAACCTGACCCCACGACCTACTTCAAAACTAAACCAAAATAGAATAAGGTGAGACATCATTGGATGTCTCTTCTTCACGTCCAAAACTGTGATTGGTAGCAATGCAGATTGATTGATTTGTTTATAGCAGTATGTTTAAAAATAAGAATAAGAAGTTCCACCATGCTGTATATATGTTATGGACCATATGATTAATTGATCATTTTTCATAATGCCCGGGTTATATAAAAAATGCCCAATACTGTCGGTCAATATAATAAATACTATTAAATTCATCACATTGCCCGGGCATTATGTATAATGCTTGGCATCTACTAGACAGGATGATTAAAACTACTTTTATTTTTATTAAATATGAAATATATTTATTTTGATACAATCAAGTATGTAGTAAAAACTAAAATATTTCTTATATACTAATGAAAACAGTCTTGTAGTCTTCTGTGAAATGGCACATGAGTACATTTAATGAATAAGTATACATAAAAAATATAATACGTATTAACGGTAATTGAGGAAACCAAAAAAAGAATTCTGTGTTTTTATTTGCATTTTTTTCTAATGACCGAAATCGATGGTAACACACAAAGCGGCCAGTGAGAAATTAAATCGTTTTTCTTCTAAATCAAACTCAATTTTAAATAAAAATACACTTACCACCTTTGCGTGTTACATCATCGAAATTTATTTTGTATGAATGATTTACACCCACCTTTACAACCGCACCTACTGTATCCTTGTCCTCCACAGTTAAAAGATTTTCTTGCGCATTCTCTAAGAGATATCTCAGTGTCTGGAATCTCTTCTGTGGAGATAAACTTTTCTTTACAAACGGTAAACTGGTTTTCTTGAATATAACTGATTTAGTATGCCATATTTTGTGCCTAGTTTGTAGAGCTTTTTTTTCAGTTATGTCTGTCACGATAGCTAGTAGATTTCTTTGATCACTACGAGCTCGGTCCACATCTGGCACTCGTATCCTAACTGTGTTACCTAGTTTAGCCGATGGATATTTGGAATTGGAAAATTTTAACATCTTCTCGGCTTGTTGTTCTAGATTCGTCAAAGCCAATTTTCTGTTCTTCCTTACATCGTTTATTCTAATATCTATATTGGAATCCAGATTTTCATTATTTTCTAAATTAACTACAATAGCCGTTTCTACCGCATTTGTTAAAAATTCTGGAACTTGACTAGATTGACGAGATGAATTGTCATCAATTATAATTGCTTTAATTTTTTGAACGTCCAGGGTGTAGCCAGATGATATGGAACTTGATTCGGGCAACATTATTGAAGAGTCCACATTTATATTAATATTTCGTATTATATCCGGGTTTGTAGATAGCCCAGCCTCTTGATTTTTGAACAGGACCTCTAAGTCTTCCTCCGAATTAACATCAGTCAGAACTTCTTGGGGTAGAGAGCTTTTTAAACCAACTTTCAACTTTGTGCTGAGCATGGTTTCATATGGACTACAACCTATGCCAGTGTGATGAGCTCTATTTTTCATTAGTTAAACAAAACGTAAGCCTTCAGACCATTTGTTTGTATTGTTGTCTTCTAACCACGAACTAAGCATATTCCCTACGTCTTGATTGGCCCTTTCTATAGATCCTTGACTCTAAGAATGTCTGGGTTTGCCATGTACCATTTTTAACTCGGGCCACATGCTACACAGCTCTTTGATAATATGGTTAGCGAATTCTTTGCCATTATTACTATGAAGCACACTCGGGGCGCCCCAAATATTGTGAAAATATCCAAAAGTACATGCGATACTTCTTTTGCTTTTTTACTTGTAAGAGGTCGAAGTTGGACAAATTTGGTAAGATGGTCTTGATAAACAAGCACAAATTTATAGCAGCCATCGGCTTGTGACTGCACTGCATATCGATTAAATCGACTTGGCATCTTGAATTCATTTCCTTGCTCAATATTGGTTTCACCACCAAGCCTTTCTTTGGAACATTATGTTTTTTCTGACAGGTCATGCATAAATTTAAATAGATAACAATCATCTCTCTTGTAATATTTTTAAATTTAGAATGTACTTCCTTCTCCATTTGATTTCTACCACCATGCCTGATAGTAATATGAAGATCGCGCAATGTATCAAATATTTCTTCTGTATGGACGTAGTATTTAATTACGTTATCTTCTTTCACAGGAACAATCAATTTTTCTACTTCTCTAATCGTCATAACGTCGAATCTTCGTAAGCGCTGATAATCACTCGGCGTTTTATTTGTCTGTTTACTTTTAGAGTTTTTTACCTTCTGTATCATTTCCATGTAGGCTGTTTTTGTGAAAATTTATGAATTTTGACTTTTTGCTCAAATTAATTCAGTTAACCGATTGTTAAATCGATTTTTCATATCACTTATTGGTTCTTCTTTTTCCATAGTTCACTATGCAATACTTTATAAACAAAGAATTAACAAAGAAATGTCACAAACAAACCACTTGTCGTATATACTATTACTAACATTCAACTGCAATATGATTTATAAATAATGGCCGACGAGCTTCGGTGACTGTAACCTTGGATACAGCGCGTTGATTCGCTGCTGAAGATCGCATGATTTGCTAAAAACGCCGATTTATCACATTGCCCGGCCACAGTATAGCATTTTTCATAATGACCAGACAATATGATAAATTGTAAAAAGTTATCAAATTGCCCGCTGAAGTTAGTCATTATTAATAATGACCGGGCATTATACATAATGGCTAACATAATCACTTTGTCCATAACATATACATAGTTTTAACCATAAATTATTAACTAACAATATTTCTATTTTACTAACCTGTTTTTCATTTTTTACTTCCAACGCCTCAAAAGTAAACGCCCCCAAAACACAATATGACACTACCAGTGATATTAGAAACACGTGCGAAAATAAGCACGTTATTGTTTTCCAAGTGTAATGTAGAACTTTTGTGCAACACCTCGGGGACTCGTATTCCGATATATCCGGATCTGATTTATAACGAGACATTGTTCACTAAGAAAAATAATTTCACTTATTTTTATTTAGAGCAAGCACATTTTTATTATTAAATTTTTCTTATCAACGTTTGTTTTGGATCATAGGAGGGATTTTAATCCTGTAAACTAATAAATATGTTGAAAACTGTGTAAATGTGAGTTCATAATCAGTAGAATATAATATATTGTGGAATAATAATCCAAAACTCATAATTTGTTTAAGGCCAGGTTCCTCCAAACAAGCTAAAACTGAAATGGAAATGGGCTGGACATAATGAACGTCTTCTACGGATGGCCGATGGAATAAAGAAATCGGGAATTATCGGGACGATATTAAACGAACTGAAGGACAATGTGGAAACCTCTTACAAATAACAGAGATGAATGGAGAGAACTAGGAGAGGCCTATATTCGGCAATCCGAAGAGAAAAGGGCTTTAAAAAACTCTTAGAAATAAGGTAAAACTATTGAAATTCTTTTGTAAATACGTTTAGTTAAAACCATTGATTATAAATCACCACCTAGATAGCTCACTTCGTGGTAACCGAAAGACGTATCAAAAACTAGATGGCGTTACTCGAAAACCGTATCGAGATTCTCATTCTCTCTCTGACTTGCGAGGAGATAGTAGTAGTGTCAGGGCCGAACTTACCCAGTAAGTGTATTATCTGTGTCAAGTGTTGTGACAAGATATAGCGAAATTTTATAAAAAAAGGACTTACATTTTAGATAAAATGGCCTCTGTAACGCATCATTTGCCAGTATCATTTTGCAGTGGAACATATTTACCAAAGGGGCCAAAGAAAGTTATTATGGAAAAAGGCTATTCCTCTAAAATTTACACAGTTAGCAACTGATTTAGGTGAGTACTCAACTTTAGAAATATTTTTATAAAAATCGTAAAATAGTTTCGAAACATAATTCAGATTTCTGCTTATAATCTGAACCTTCTAAAAATTGCAAGGCAAACAGATGTTGATAAAAGATGTTAAAAGAGACATGGGGAATCAAAAATTTGCATTCCACGACATGTCTTTTACAACTAAGCAAAAATCCTTAGCGAATTGTGCTTCTAGTACTCACACAGAGTAAATCCGAATAAAATGAAAAAAGGCAGCAAATATTTGATTTCATGCAAACAAATCCTATGTATCTGTTGATACGTATTTCGACCTAATAGGTCTCGTCAGAACAGCTATTCATAGAAGTTCTCAACGTGAAAAATCAATATTTTCTGCCTTTTAAGAAGCAACAATAACATGGCTTCAATACGGACGCGCTAGCGACATCTAATTACAAAAATCGTAAAATAGTTTCGAAACACAATTCAGATTTCTGCTTATAATCTAAACCTTCTAAAAATTGCAAGGCAAACAGACGTTGATAAAAGATGTTAAAAGAGACATGGGGAATCTAAAATTTGCATTGCTGCCTTTTTTCATTTTATTCGGATTTACTCTGTGTGAGTACTAGAAGCACAATTCGCTAAGGATTTCTGCTTAGTTGTAAAAGACATGTCGTGGAATGCAAATTTTAGATTCCCCATATCTCTTTTAACATCTTTTATCAACGTCTGTTTGCCTTGCAATTTTTAGAAGGTTTAGATTATAAGCAGAAATCTGAATTGTGTTTCGAAACTATTTTACGATTTTTGTAATTAGATGTCGCTAGCGCGTCCGTATTGAAGCCATGATATTTTTGCTTCTTAAAAGGCAGAAAATATTGATTTTTCACGTTGACAACTCCTATGAATAGCTGTTCTGACGAGACCTATTAGGTCGAAATACGTATCAACAGTTATTTAACGTTATTTAAAATCTGAAGTATATTTTAATAGACCAAACAGTATTGCTGATTTAAAAGTTAGGTTAATGGAAGAAATTAACGGAAGAAAATAACCACCGAGGTCGTACAAAATGTACGAGAATTGCAAAATCGCCTGGGTTATTGTGAAGAAGTGAATCGTGGTCATTTTGAACATTAAATTACATTGAAAATTACATTCTAAATGTTATGTTATATTATCAAAATTTTACTTATTTCTTAAAAATCACTTTCCTCAGTTATGATTGCACCAAATTTAAAAAACTTTATATTGTTGAACAAATGACTAAAATCCCTTTTTAACAAGGTGTCACACGACCCCCTTTATTATTTAAAATTTTCAAGGGAGTCCTTATAATTCAAAGGGGGTGCTTGAGGGGGATAGTATTTTTATACTGTAAATTGTCAATTTAAGAATAAAACTTGACCTGTTTCAGGTTTTCTTCACATAGTACGTAATAACACTAAAAATGAATTTATTCCATACATACGGACCGCATGGTATGCATAAAGTAATATTGAATTTAAATCAACCAAGTCTCATGTACTATGTAGAAATGAAAAAATTACTCATTTACAACAAAATCACTATTCATTTATTAACACACGTATCACAATCAATCCACACGCGCACGATATTGCACAAAACTGTTGCTGAACATCATTTTTTAATTCTAAACCGACCGATACACCATTTTACAAAAACCGGTGTTTATTTTTCTTCGGCTGTATTCAGTTAGAATGAGGAAAAGTCAATTTTCATCATTGACTTGAAGTTTGGACTAACTCGTCTAATTTTAGAGTCGTTCATTTCAACGATTCTGTGGAAATACAAAAATAACCGCACAAGTGGTTTTATTCTCAGATTTTAAGCCAGTTCATGAGAAAAATTGGAAATAAGGATGTGGTAGAGAGATCGGATGAATATGTTAATTTAAATCTATAGAAAAACTAGTATACATGGTTTTTATAAACTCAAATGCAAAGGAAAACTGCAAATTTTACAAAATGTACTATCAATCTTGATCCCATTGTTATTGTCACTGTAAACAGTCAATTATCACTTCCGGCATCTCAGATTAGTTTATATCTTAACATTTCTACAGTTGGGATATATAAATCTCTTTCGAGTAGGGACTTCTGTATTTACTTACATTACATTCACATATTTACAAATCTTTATCATTTCTAAATAGAGTACAAAAAGAACAGAGGCAAAAATATTTTAGAAAATTATTTTCAAAATTGAGGTGTTTCTAAAAACTGGTTTTATACCGTTATTAACTGAATTTAAAAATATTTACATACATTACGTATACATAGAAAGTTTACCATTTATAAATACATTTCAAAATGTACTTACATTTAAAAAAAAATACGACAAGTCAGTTTCACTATCACTGTCGTTATCGAGATCTATAATAATTGTTTTCTTGAGCAACCTATCTGTATTTTTCCAGCTGTCATTGGATATTTTCTATATTTCTAATTCAATTAGATGAACCACAGATGAATTTAGGGTAAGCTAAACATTACTTTTCCTTACCGATGCTTTTAACTCATGCCATATGTGTTTAATAGGATTGACCATGCAATAGTAAGGAGGAAGTCTTAATACTTTATGACCCATTTCTTCCGCCAAACTGTCGCAATAATATTGTTTTCTATTTATAATGGAAAATGATTTTAAAGTTTCAATCAATTGTTTTTGCGTAAATGTGGTTAAATCGCGAATGCTTTCTAGATCTTATTTCTTGAGTGGATCAGTCTCTTTTGTTTATGTTATCTTCTTGGCAATATCTCTCCATTTTTTCGTGTCTCTAGTTTTTCCTCTCCATTCTTTGGCTCCCGCCCTTTAGAGGTCTTCTTCAACTTCTTGCAGTCACTTTTATCTTAGTCCTCCCCTTCTCTTTCTTCCTCCTGGATTCCACTCTATCATTGCGTATGTCACTGCCTCATCTCCTGCTCGCCAAATGTAACCTAACCATCTAACTCTGCATTGCTTTATTTTAGTTAGGATGTTTTCCGAAAGTACTTCCTTAATCTCTGCATTTTTCTATATTCATTTTGCTCTGTTCTGATTGGTGCATCATATGGTTCTTATAATCTTTCTCTCTGCTATTCTTAAGTTTTCTTCATTTTTTGTATTCATCGTCATTGTTTCTCCTGCATATAATAACATTGGCCTGATTATGGTGTTATAAATCTTAGTTTTCTTAGTCAATGTTTTGGTTTTAAGTACTCTTTTGTTTCCAAAATAAGCTTTATTCGCTGATATTATTTTTTCGTTTATTTCGGACTTTCTTTCTCTGGATTTGCTTATTGTAACTCCTAAGTATTTGAAGTTTTCTACTTCTTCAAAATCAGAACTTCTGATTTTGATTTTTTCTTTCATTGGCTTTTTCCCTAATCTTAAAATTTTTGTGTTTTCTTAATTTAATCTTAGTCCCATTACCTCCCATTTCTCTTTTATTTTTTCTAGCATTTCTTTCATTATTTTCCTGTTCTTTGCAATAATAGCAATATCGTCTGCATATGCAATTATTTTACCACCTCTTGTTCTGAGATTTCCTTTATTTATATTTCATAGTACATATTTTAATGCTAGATTAAATAGCGTTTCTTCGACCCTATCATAAAAGATTTCTTTCTTGTCTGCATTGGTTTAAATGATTAAATGGTTTGTTGTTGACTCTAACATAAGCCATCTTTTCGCATATTGACTTGAAATTGATAATTTTCTCTCTTAGGTGCCTTAGTATCATGAATTTCACTCCTTTTTAAACTTAATTCTTTCCTCCTGAATATAACATTGTAAAGTCTTGTTTATCAATCTGTCCTTGTCCCTCCCAGCGTAATTCTTGCAGTGCTGCAATATCTATTTTATACTTTTTGAGTTCTTTTCCTATTTCAGCTCTCGTGCTATAGCTTGAAGTAAACTGAGTTTACTTTAACTTCTTCAAACTGAGTTTAAACAGAACTCATATGAGTACTTTGATCAGCGAAAGAGATATTTTAAAAATAACTCGTCTACGAATCTACCAGTTTTGCGTACAAAGACCGGCCTAAATAGTAATAGGAAGATCTGAAATAATGCTCGTATACAATTTTTCCATTTGCTCTGATTGTTTGTTTGAAGAAATATTTATTTGTGTAGGTGGGTTTATAGGTAATTATATTAAGAGTGTTTTTGGCATCTTGAAAACTGTATGAAAACTTAAATGCAATTTGTGTGAAGGAATGTATAAGTAGTTAAATATTTGTTATTACTTTTATGAAGAATTAAATTAACTTTCAGCGTTGAATGTTAGATACTTAATAAAATAACAATGCAAACCATTTATTTTTACACACAACAGGCCGTTAAGGCCTAGGGCATTTTTTTACAACATAATCCTAATATTAACTAATTACAATTATTTTAAACAAAACTTTAACTTAAATATGTATATATAACATTCTTAACTACTCTGAAGGACCTGGTGTACAATATTTCTCCATTCGCTTCTATTTTGTGCTTTTATTTTCCAGTCCCTCACCTTCACATGTTTAAGGTCTTTCTCCACTTTACTAATCCACCTCGTTTTGGGTCTACCTCTTCTTTTGGTGCCGATTAATTTTCTGGTTATTACTAATTTAGGCATTCTGTTTGCTGCCATTCTTTCTACATGTCCCAACCACCTGATTCTTTGTGCCTTGACGAACTTGGTAATGGTAGGTTCTTTGTATAAAGCCATTAATTTATTTAATTCATTATTGGTTCTTCTCTCCCAACCATCTTCTGTCTTCCGTCCTCCGAATATGCGTCTCAGTATTTTCCGTTCCCATCTTTCCAGAGTATCCTCTTCCGTCTTATTTAATGTCCATGTCCCACCGGCATATGTTACTGTGGGTCGAATTACTGTTTTATATATTCTGAGTTTACCTTGTCTAGAAACGTATTTTGAGTTCAGTAGGGCTCTTAAAGTACCTAATTTTTTATTCCCTTTTGCTATTGTGGCTTCGAGCTCCCATTTCTCTTTTCCATTTTCATCGAAAACTACACCCAGGTATTCAAATTTATCCACCCTTTTAAAACTATAGCTTTTACCACTTACTGACTTCACACTAAAGTCTTCTTTTTTCCCTTCTGTTCCTCCCATGATCATATATTTGGTTTTGTCTTTATTTAGTTCCAATCCGAATTTCTGTGCTTCTTCGACGATTTTCTTCACAACTCTTCTTAATTCTTTCTCGGTTTTTGCTAGGATCGTTAGATCATCAGCAAATGCCAAACAATTGTGCTCATTTTTCATGATCGTTTCTTCCATCTACATGCTGCATTTTCGAATTACAGTTTCTAACACTAAGTTGAATAATGTATTGGATAAAGGATCTCCCCGTCTCAAACATTTTGCAACCGTAAATTATAGAACCGTACAGTAGATCTGTCCTTTCTAAAGCCGGCCTGATATGCATGCAGGATCCTTTCCGTGTAGCAATTTAGTTTATTTCTCAATATTCTTGGCAAGATTTTGTATACCGTGTCTAATAAGGCTATACCTCTATAGTTGTCACACTTCAGTTTGTCTCCTTTTTTATGCAGAGGGCATATGCGGATCTCATACCACTCCGATGGCATTACTTCCTTTTCCCATACTTGCACTAGTAGCTGATATATTTTTCTTTGTAGTTGTTCTCCACCAAACTTGATCATTTCTATGCATATGTCATTTTTACCAGGACTTCTGTTATTTTTCATTTCTTGTATTGCTGTCACCACCTCCTCCTCTGTAGGCTGCTATTCAATTATCGCATCTTCTCCAACTGTCCAGTTGTCTACTGCTTCGTGGTCCTCCTCACCATTTAATAATTCTTCAAAATGTTTTTTCCATTCCGTCATTAGTTCTGCCGGTTCTGCTAATTAAATTTCCGTCTTTACCTTTCATATAACTACAGTGGCTTTGGTAACCTTTTCCCATCTTTTTAACTTCTTGATAGAATGACCTCTCTTCTATCTCTTTTAATTTCAACTCATTGTGGTTTCTCTTTTTCCTTCTACACAGAGCTTGCAATCTTCCTCGAACAATTCTATATTCTTGTTTTTTACACTCTCTATTACCTTTTAATATTTGTTTTCTGATCTTCTTCTTTCCTTTTCCTAAAGGTCATGTTTTTATACAAATAGTTTAAAATTTACTTATACTTTGATCATTAGGTAACTAAAAACCTGAGCAGAACACAGATTTGTTGTAAAATCATGATCTAATTGACCCACTTTACCCTAATTGAAACTTCTTGAAATTTTTATAGCTGGATAAATGTGGTAAATAGGTAAAAGTCGATTTTGAACCTATTTTTGCAATAATTAATAATCAACAAATTAACACAAAAAACTTTACACCTTCTCATTTTTAAGGATGTTGTTTTTCAGTAAAATTGTGTCAATTTCCATATAATTAACCGGTCTTAAAATTTAGTAGGTATACCTTTTTTTATATTTAAAATGAAATAGCAATTGTTTATAAGTAAAAACGGCGTTTAATCTCTTGCATATTGTGTATTACATGTTGTTATCTTCAGATTTATCAACAGCAGTTGTTAGATATCTATATGAAAAAGTGTCACGAAAAAGGTTTTTTATTTGCTAATTAATTTCTCTGGTCTATTGTCCTCACGCCCACAGTAAGGTTGTTACTGTTTTTTTTTTATTGTACCTACGTCATTGGTTACTGCGATCGGTAAATATTCACAATACATGTTGCTAGTGACCTCTTTTAACAATTTCCCAAACTACATCCCATTCATCTAAAGAAAGCACTTAAAATTGTGGACAGGATTGTAACTATTCTTCTTATTGCTCTGCTTTATCTTATTATTTTTGGAATTGTAACAAAAATAACTTCAAATAAACCTGCTTAGACTACAGCACATGATTGTTTCTTATTTAAGCATTATCACCGCTAAATTTGTAGTATATTTTAGGTTTTCAAAAATATTGAAAAGTTATTTAATATTAATCATAGGAACTTTGCACATCTGTCTAAAGGTAGCTGTGTATAGTTATGAACTGAACATTATATCGAGAGTGCATAGGCGGAGACACGCATGTTTTGAATGATACAAATAAAAATATTTTATCAATTTTGACAAAAAAGAAGTTATTCTATATATAATAAATTGTAGTGTAAGTATAATTTAAATTCCTGTTATTGATGAACATCTCCTTGTTCTACAAAACTTTGTACAGAACCATAATTGTTTCAAGTTTCTATTTTAGGTATGTAATAAAATTCTTGTAAATTACACAAAATTTTGAAAAAATATAATTTATAACAGATCATGTTAAAAATATATAAAATAAGAATAAAACATTACCCTATTTGGTTTATATGTGATTTAAAAATTTTGTATATCAAATGAAAAGCCGTGGTAAATTTATAAAAATATTCATACTTTCCTTAAACATGGTGTTATTTATACCTAGTGATCGACTGTAATGATTTTCATTATAATTATTACTGTTTTCCCGAATAACATAATAATATGGAATTTATTTTTTACTTTATGAGAATTTTAGTACCTTGCTTTATTTTTGGAAGTATCCGTTCATGACCTCTCTCGGATAAATTCGGTAGAAGGTGTTGTTAACTTCATACCAGTCTGTGAACCTTGAACTCTTCTGATTCAATATAACCACTACGGGATCAAAAAATTTCCCTAGTGAGTATAGTTGCCATTTCTATTTTGCGAAATGGCTGCTGTTTCAGACTTTTTTTCATTAGGAAGTATTGTTTGGTGTAGAACTTGTTATAATAAAGAAATCGAAGGAGAAGTTTTGGCATTCGATCCACAAACGAAAATATTAATACTAAGTATCCTTTTTACAATAGGTCAAAACGTGAGGACATCGGTACACTGTTTTGCTTTTGGTGAAGTTAAACTTTAATATTAACTGATTAATTTAACAATGAAATAGCTAATTGCATTATGTAAAAAACATTCGTCAAGAGTGCAAGATATGTATTTTGTAATTATTTAATTAGTATAGTAAAATAGTTTTAAATATTTGGCAAAACAATAAGAATGGTTAGTTGAATATCTTGTTTTCAGCCATTTTTGTTGTTAATATTTATTGTAAACTAAATGAGGGATTGCAACTTAGAGGTAAGAATTTTAGGTATTGAGGTAATTTAATGGTACCTGGAGGTGTTTTACCTATATTAAGCTGTTTTACCTGTGTTAAGCAATGTTAGAAAGTAAATTTGCTGAAACTTATTGAAATTTATATTTTCCTTAATGTATTAACAGAATGTATTCCCACAAGTGGAGATCCAAAATTGAATGACATTCATTTTGTTAATTTATCCCTGGTTAGTAAATTAGAAGTCAAGAAAGAAGTTACAAATGGCCCAGAAATTCCACAATCCTTGAATTTACAAAGGGTATGTTTTTTGCATATTATAATTTTATTGTATTTATTTATTTAGTATTCTTCTTGGTACTTCAGTAGAAATAATAATTGAAATTTGTGGTTTCTATTTATAAATAAAACAAAGAGTTTATTACATTATTTAGTTTTTCTTTAAGCATGAGTCATAATATTTGCTAATCTTTATCTATTTGATAGTAATTTTCCTAATAAACTAACAATAGTTGATAATTGTTGTGAAATAGTTATATAAATATCATTTTTTCTAGTATTAATAGTTAATATTGTGAGGATAATTTTATTATTTTTAAATAGATATGTTTTAGAAAGTGTTATGAAAACCAATTATTTTGAAGGTATATTTTGAATTGTTTTTTAATTTGAATAAAATATTTTGTAATTAAAGCAACACTCACTTCTTCAGTGTTCCCACTTCTGTAATTTTTGACTTTATTTATCTTCTTTTAGGACTTTTTAATGACTTAAGGTTAAGGACTTAGTCCTAACAGTTATGATATTAAATTATTTAGTCACCCATCTATGTACTAGAGTGACTAGACTATTAAAAAATCTGGTTTCCATCTTACTTCTTACATCATTCCCTTTTCCTTTATGTGTATGCAGATTTGGTTTCCCCAATAAATAGTGAGGCTGAGTCTAGCTATCATCTCATCCAGAGAAACATTTCACAATTGAGGGGATAAGACTTCCCTTGTGGACAGCCTCTGACTAACTGTATCCCCCAGCAATATTGCGAATATCTCATGGTTCCTCAGTATGCAGTTTATTCAGCTGCAGCTTGTTTTGTCTACTCCTTTTAGATGAATTGCTCTATATTGAAAACTGCACCCAAATCACATCTTCATTTCCAGAATGTATTCCAACTCTATATGAGATGATGCATTTATCTGTTTTTGTACAAATGACATCTACATTATCAGCTTTTGGGACTTAGTTTTTTCGTGCCCAGTTTTAACAACTTTTGACTCCTACGAATCTACTTATAATAAATAATAATAATAATAATAATAATACTTAGATCCTTCATCAAGAGATAGCTATCAAACTGGGACTTCTTCAAACAAACCATCTTCCATATTATCAATATGTTCCTGAGAGTATACTTGAGAACGACATTTACAAGCTATACTGGGATCTCACGGTGCTCACAGACCAAACAGTGGCACATAATAGACCAGATCTCATACTAGTTAATAAACTAAAGAGACAAACAACATTAATTGATGTGGCGATACCCAACAACAATAATCTTCGTGTTAAACAGAATGAAAAAACCGCCAAGTACAGGGATTTGGAAATTCAAATACGAAGACAGTGGAAAATGGAAAGTACCCAGACAATATCTATTATTCTCTCTACTACTGGAGTCATTCCAAAGAACCTCCTAGAAAATATAAAAAAGCTAGGTCTGAATGCACATCTCTACAAGACCATGCAAAGAGCTGTACTACTCTCAACATCCCGATGTGTACGAAAATTTTTGGGAGATACTCCAGCATACCAAGTCACCTAGGGCTCGATAACACGGAAAGAGTCCCACCAGAGCTCAATCCTTTTGATACCGTAGGTATCTGGGATGAGTGAATTTTCCCCTTAGAGGGAGTGTGAGCCGTATGGCTAAATCTGATAATAATAAGGAAATACAAATAAGAAGACAATGGAGAATGGAAAATACCCAGACGATACCTATTATTCTTTCTACCACTGGAGTCATTCCGAACCTCCTAGAAAACATAAAAAAGCTGGGTCTAAATTAACATCTATATAAGGTCATGCAGAAAGCTGTGCTACTTTCGACGTCCAGATGCGTGCGAAAATTTTTAGGAGATACACTGACGTACCAAGTCACCTAGGACTCGATAACATGGAAAGAGTCCCACCAGAGCTCAATCCTTTTAATACCGTAGGTATCTGGGATGAGTGAATTTTCCCCTTAGAGGGAGTGTGAGCCGTATGGCTAAATCTGGATAATACTTATAATCAATCAAAGCAAAATTGTTGAGTCCTTTGAGGATCGATGTCAGGTAGATGCTATCTATAATGATTTCTATAAGGCATTTGATAAGACGAACCATGAGATATTATTACATAAACTAGATACTGTAGAGTTTTCGCCTAACCCTTGTTGATAAAATAGATCAGGGAACTTTATGAGTGGAAATATTCAAAAAGTAGAAATTCGAAACTATTGCTCTGATGTTATTGAGGTTACTTCTGGTGTGCCACAGAGGGTTCACTATTTCCCCTTGTTGTTTTGTTTGGTTATTAATGACTAACTTTACTAATAACTTTATGACTTAATGACAAAAAATTTACCATACACAGATGTGTTAATGTTTGCATATGATCTCAAACTCTTTAGATGAGTTAATACAATGTTACAAGAACATTAAAATGAGTTTCTTCTAACTATTCACGTACAGTTCTACTCATATGCACTGGGTAATTATCATGTTGGAAGATGAAGTTGTTATTGGGAAATGTCTGGACCACTGATGGCAATATGTTCTCAAGAATATGTTTGTAATATCTGATTAATTTTTCTTCTATATGAGAATAAATGCTCAGGCCCTCAGCACTTATCCATCTCCAAACACTGACTGAGAATCTGTCTGAATCAACTCTGTCTCCTCACTAGCTTTTCGTGTTGTGGCAAAGAAAGTGTTTTTCTCAGATCTGCAGCAACTTATCTTAGTGACCAACCTTCTTCAAGTTTGGCAATTGCTCAATCCATATGACACTGCGATTTTATGGTATTACTATGTAAAATATTCAGTGACCACAGTTGTACATGATTACTAGGAAAATTTAAGTAATATACATAGTAAGGTTAGAGTGGGATAGATGAAACAGGAGGAAGTGATTATGAGCCTTGTGAAAGAGAAAGAAACCTTAAGACTAACAATGATGTATGGAATTGAATGTTAGAGTGTTAACACATTGAGTGCGGTATGAGACCAGCATGATCCCACTTTTATGGGATCATAGTGCCATATGAAGCCACTCTATTCTCACCATTTATGACAAAAAAATATAACAGCCTATAGGACTTTTTTATTTGTGTATATGGTGGCACTCAACATGTTAAAAAAAAAGAAAGAACAACAAATACATAGGAAGAACAGCAAAAATGAGAATGCTTAGATAGATCAGTAGAATAAAATTGTAATGTAATACAATTTTAATTTTAAATACTTTTAAACTCATTTTAATGTTCTTGTAACATTGTATTAACTCATCTAAGGAGTTTGAGATCATATGCAAATATTAACACATCAGTGTATTGTAAATTTTTTGTCATTAAGTCATAAAGTTGTTAGTAAAGTTAGTCATTAATAACCAAACAAAACAACAAGGGGAAATATTGAACACTATGTGGCACACCAGAAGTAACCTCACTAACATCAGAGCAATAGTTTTGAATTTTTACTTTTTGAATATTTCCACTTATAAAGTTCTCTGATCTATTTGATCATCAAGGGTTAGGTGAAAACCCTAAAGTAGTATCTAGTTTATGTAATAATATGACATGGTTCACCTTATCAAATGCCTTAGAGAAATTAGAGAAATCATTATACATAGCATCTACCTGACATCGATCCTCAAAGGACTCAACAATTTTGCTTTGATATTATAAGTAGATTCGTATGAGTCAAAAGTTGTTAAAACTGGGCATGGAAAAAGTAAGTTCCAAAGGCTGATAATGTAGATCTCATTCATCATCTCATATAGAGTTGGAATACATTCTGGAAAACGAAGAGGTGATTTGGGTGTAGTTTTCAATATAAAGCGAGCACTTAACAACACTGAGAGCAATTTATCTAAAAGGAGTAGACAAAAGAAGCTGCAGCTGAATAAGCTGCATACTGAGGAACCATGAGATATTCGTAATTTTGCTGGGGTGATACAGTTAGTCAGAGGCTGTCCACAAGGGAAGTCTTATCTGCTCAATTGTGGAGTGTGGCTGTGGATGAGATGATAGCTAGACTTAGCAACAATGGACATTATATCCTAGGCTAAGCAGATGACCTGATCATCAGACCACTACAAACTTAATGGCACATTCGGTTATAGAATGCACCTGGCTCTGACTGTAATTGCAGAATGGACTTCAAATGTATTTTTATGGGTCTAATCTTAAATTGTACATATCTAAATCTAAAGTAATACTAGACTCAGAGGTTTACTTGGAATTAGCAGATACATCCAATAACCAAGAGAGCCGTAACTATGTTAATGGTAGCCAGATGTGCTCATGAAAAAGTGTTTGTTTTAAAACCAGACATGTTTTGTTTAATTTATAACATGGTAGTCAAACCAATAACCTAGGGTTACTAAGAATTTAAGTAGACTTACATATTGAATAGTATCTATGAAAACAACAGATATCATAATATGTATATATATGTTAGATTTTCAGCAATGAAGTTTATGTTTTGTAGTAATCAAGATTTTTTTTTGCAGCTAAATACTAGAGTACGGAATCAAGTAGATGAAAAGAGGCGAATATTTCAAGCAATATCTGCAAATGTTAGTTCTGAAGGTCAGAGATTGTTCATAGCTATAGCTAAAACAATTAGTGAGGTTAGGTGGAACGATTCAGAAATTGTGGTTTTTAATCGAGATGTAAGTATTTTTACAATATGTTTATCAACAAACTGTCACATTTACTCTTGCTACTGAAGTCTCTCTTTATGAGAGTTTTTTTACTACTATTTTTCAATGTCTGTTGTTGCTATTACTTGGAATTTTTTTATTCTGAGAGGAGATTATATTAAAACGTCAATAATAAATATATATTTAATGACTGGATATAATTTATATGTTCAAGCAGCTCTAAATTCACTGTTATGGAAACACAGACCTACTTTGATTCTCATTGTTACTTAAAGGCTGCATCATATAAAGAAAGGTACTGATGGTTGCCAATTTCGATGCATGGAAAAAATATGGCTCTGATATACGAAAGATTTTGCAATATTTCAATTCAAAGAAACCTTATTAGAGAAGACCCATCTAAGACTGTTAATTTCAACAGGAGAAGAAGCCAACTACCTTTGGAAATGTCCTTTAAACAATTCATCCAGTTCCGTTTTCTAGAGAGAAAAAACAAACCATATATTGCTTGTGCCTCTAATTTCTACTTTCTTTTATGTTTATCAAGGCTTACATATGAATGATACAGCCCAAAATATGCACCCTGATCTTGTAATTCATGATGATAAAATAAATTTCCTAAGTTGATCAAAATCCAAATTATTTAAAATTTATGTTTTCTTCATTTTGTATTTTATTAAATGTATCTTATATACATAATTAATTAGTGAAAGGTAAACTTACTGATGTGTTTAATTTTGAGATGGTTTTTTTTTTTCACTTACTGGAAAAACTCAAATTTTGACTGGTTTGCTTTCATCCTCCAACCACAATATAAGAGTTCATATTTGAGTTAATATTTGAATTTTAGGTTATAATTAGTCCACCTTACCAATTGGAAAATATAAGGGGAAATACAAACAGTAAAGAATACACATATATAAGGAAAGTGGTGAGTATAAAATACTATTTTGGAGATAGCATTGTGTGTCTTAAACTTCTTTAGAACTTTTCTAGGAGCTTGAATATCATATTTAATATATTTTAATATAAAGATGTACCCAAGACAATAGCAGATTTGTTTTTATGTCTGAAAAAGATAAACGTATCAAAAACTATACTATATTTCTTGTTGTATGATATATATCATGTATCTTGTTACATTAGTTCCAAACTGCACCATAGCTAACAACTAAATTACAGTCAAACAGTAGGCAATATACATTTTGTTAAAAGTCACAACTTTTTATTCTGGAAATCATCTGTTTTAAACTGAACATGGTTTAGCCAATTGTATTGTACATATTTCATTTATTCGTGACACCCATCCCAGAATTCTGGAACCTGTACGGGGTGGTCCAATAAGCCGATCTCTCGGCTATATATCAGAAACTATTTATGTTATAACTTTAGGAAAAAAAATTCCGTAGTAAAAGTGGCCAAGAGAATTCGCTGGAAATAACTTAACTCTCTCTTCTGGGTTAGTTCTCTTGGACACTTTTACTATGAAATTTTTTCTCCTAAAATTATAACATGAATAGTTGGACCACCCAGTACAAGCATGTACTGGATACTTTTCGAATACTTGCCTTAGCATGTGTGTGAGATCACCAGTAGATCGGTTTGGCATAATTTTGTATATTGCATTAGCTTTTCCTATGCTCATAATTTTCTACACCCAAAAAGTTTTAACAAAAATATGATTTATATAAAATTTTAATTTGAAAAATCAGTAAATGTTTGAAATTAATTAAAAATATGTATAGTAGGATAAATACATTTTTTAGTGTTTACATCTAATTTCAATACTTTTACAATTCAGTCTATCAATATTAGGAATCGTGACTGGTATACACTATTACTTATTATTATTAAATATAATACATAAACAACACAATACAAAAATTATATCGAATGATCCAATCTGAAAATTAGAATTTGTGAAACTTCAACTAATATCTAATATCAACTTTGCATTGAAGAATACTGCCGATTGAGAGCAAACTGTAACGATCTTAAGTTCCAGTACTTGACATCGCTGGCAACAATGTCGCTGTTCAGACAATTAAATTTCGGGAAAATTAAAATATTAGAATATAATGTATGTGCTGCCATCTACTCAAAGAATTGTTAAACGTTAGTTTATTTGAATGCTACTCATTTTAACTGCGGCGTGAACATTCCACCTTAAATCTTTTTGTTATTTTTTAGGTCGAGAAACACATGAATGATTTAGCCTTAAACAGCCAGAGTCAAGGAGTTTGCCAGAACAGTACTTTGCAATAAGTTAAAACAAGATCTAGATAATTTATATATCTATTGTATGATATACCTCTGTTACATTTGATTTTCAACAAAAAATCCGAAAAAACTATTTTTTATTTGCATATCATTGTATTAAATCACAAACTTTTTACAAAGTGAAAATCATTGTTTTTTTTTTGTTCATTTTTTATGATTTTGTATTGGACAGTATACAGTTTCAACTTTGTTTTTGCCAATACAATATTCATCTATTTATTTTATATGAATAAAAATAATAATTTACTATTTAGTATTTTATTTTTTATCTTTTCAGAATGTTAATAGCTATTTTATTTTAAAAGGTGAGCTAATGTATATAACAGGCATGATATGGCCTTGTGACGATTTTTTTTTCTATGGCATAAAGGAAAATGGTTAGTGGATATAAGAGACCAGTTACCAGGGGCCGTATCTATAAACTATCTTGTAGTACGAGACCAGCTTCTTGCATAGACAAAAGAGGTCACAAAGAACCAACCAATGAAATTGATGTCATGAAAGTCAAGGAACATATCAGTCATGTCCTTGCTATAAGAGCCATTACACACTTTGTGATGCTCCAGATAGAAACTGTTTAAATCCAGATTTAAATATTAGAAAGATGTATCAACTTTATCAAAAGAAATGCGAACAGGAAGGTTCAGAACCAGTCCAAGAAAATGTACTATCACGTTTTCTCATTAAATTTCAATCTTCACTTCAAACCTTCATCTAAAGATACCTGTCAGTTATACGATTCTTTGCAAAATACCATCAGATGTGGGAATAACGACGAAGATATACAGAAAGCACAAACCAATAAAGAAATTCATCTCAGAAAGTCAGAACTAGCGAGAGATTCGCTTATATATATATATATATATATATATATATAATATATAATATATAAATATATATATATATATATATAGGGTTCTTGAACTCCTAAGTGGAGCATAGAGCTTCAGTGAAAACGCGCCATCGGGTTCTATTTTGCGCTAAGGCCTTCACCTCATTCCAAGACTTTCCTTGTTTTCTTATCTCGTCCATGCTGGATCTTCTCCAAGTTTGTACTAGGCGACCTTTTTTTCGTTTTCCTTGGGGATTCCACTCTAGGGCAGTCTTTGCAATACTGGAGTTATTTTTTCGGAGTGTGTGACCGATCCAACCCCACTTCTCTGGACTTTATTTCATTTACTACCCTCTTTTGTTTGGTCAGGTGTAGTAAGTCTTCGTTTCTGATGATGTTAGGCCAGAAAATACGAACAATTCTTCGTAGACATTTATTAACAAAGACCTGCAGTTTGTCTGTAAGGGTTTTTGTCGCTTTCCAGGTTTCACATCCGTAAAGTAGTACAGACATGACATTTGACTGGAATATGCGGATCTTTGTCCTCGTAGTGTATTCTCCAGACCTCCAAACAGGGTTGAGCATGCTGAAAGCTTGTTGCGCTTTTCGTATCCTCATACGAATATCGTCTTCTGTACCTCCGCTTTCTGTTATGACACTTCCAAGATACGTAAAGTTTTCCACATTTTCAATCTGCATGTTATTAATGGTGAATAGCGTGTTGTTTCTTGCACTTATTCTCATGGATTTGGTTTTACCAATATTGATTTTCAAACCTATTTTATTGGCTTCAGTGGAAAGTGTTTCCAATTGGTCAGCCACATCTTGGAACCTTTGTCCTAACAGGCAGATATCGTCGGCGTATTCTAGATCGCTTAGGCGTGTGGTTAACGTCCATTGTATCCCTCTTGTGTCAGAGTCTAGTTTGGAGAGAACATAGTCTAGAGCTATGTTAAAAAGAAACGGAGAAAGCACGCATCCCTGTCTGACTCCAGTAAGTACGTCAAATTCGTCACTGTTGATCCCATTGTGTTTCACGCTGCATTTCGCTTCAGTGTACAGTAACTTTATAATGGAAATTATTTTATGCGGGATGTTTCTTAGCTCTAAAATTTTCCATATTGCATCATGAGATAAGCTGTCAAAAGCACGCTCGAAATCAACAAAAACCATGTATAGGGGTGTGTTCCATTCAACCGATTGTTCCATTATTAGCCTCACAGTATTAATGTGGTCTATGCAGGAGGATTCTGGTCTAAAGCCTACTTGATTAGCTCGAAATTCAACCTTGTTTGTTAATCTTTTAAGTATGATGGTCGTGAAGATTTTGTTTATGGCGGTAAGCAAGGTTATTCCTCTCCAATTTTTGCATAGTGTGAGGTTGCCCTTTTTTGGAAGCTTAGTAATTATGCCTTTTTTCCAGTCCGCTGGAATGCGGTTTGTTTCCCACACCTCTCGGATTATGGGGAGAGATTCGCTTAACAAATGTAAAAATTTAGCCGATAAAAACATTTATTCTTTGACGGTATACAAGGCAACTATCGAACACGGTGATTAATTTAATCTTGCCCAAGTACTTTCAATTAAAAGATCATCTTCAGGGGCATTTCGTCAGTTGTGGGCTATCCGACAGAGTAGAATGTAAATACATAAATGTAAATTTAGACATAACAATACAAAATACGATACACAAAGACAAACAAACACTTTAAAATTATTCAACAGGAGAAGCTACATGTATAGAAGCCGGAGACATGATGGGCTCCCGGTCTGACGGAAATCATGTCTCCGGCTTCTATACAACATGTATCTTCTCCTGTTCAATAATTTTAAAGTGTTTGTCTTTGTGTATCGTATTTTGTATTGTTATGTCCAAATTTACATTTATGACATTCTACTCATGTCGGATAGCCCACAACTGACGAAATGCCCCTGAAGATGATCTTTTGATCGAAAGTACTTGGGCAAGATTAAATTAATCACCGTGTTCGATAGTTGTTTTGTATACCGTCAAAGTTTTATTCGAACATTCAACCTTATATTGAAAACATTTATGTTCTTACATTCGTCTACAAAAAGCTTTGAATTTTCCCAAACTAAGCATGTCTGTTACTTATTATAAGACGAACTTATATGTTTACAATTTGGGAATTCACAGTTTCGACGACAACAAGGGATGCAAATATATGTGGGACGAAACAGAGGAATCTCGAGGTTCACGAGAAGTTGAATCCTGCCTGACAAAACATTAAAAAATGAATGTAGGTGTTCCGTGGATGCGTGTGTGATAAACTTCCACGGAAATAATAAAATTGAATAAAACGTAGAAACAAGTGTTAATAATATTTATTATCGTAAAGCGTAAATAATTCTCGAAGGGACGGTATTTTTTGTTTATGTATCGCAGACCGATGCAAATGGTGTCTCAATGATTAATGAAGCTTAAAAACTAAACTACCACTCAAAACACGCGTTCTTTGTTTTTTTTTTAAGCCAGACGTTAAACTTTTATTATCGGGCTGGTGGTCGTTATATTATATTTCGTTTCCCATAAATGCAACGCACTCAAAATGTATAATTAAAGTGTCGAGCATGTCTAATATCTGTAGTAAACAAATAAATATATTGAGGAACCTTTCTATTTCTTATGTGTATAACCAAATGCGAAAATGTAAATTTTAATATGAGATTGTTTTATTTAATATTTGAATACAAAAGTTTAATTATACGTAATTAGCTTGTTGCTATAACACCCCCCTTCGAGAAATATGGATAATACATTGGAAATTGAATAGGTATATCAGAAAAAGACAATGTTTAAACGAGAAAAAAAATGTTACACTGAAAAAATATTTTAACTAAAAAAAATGATTTAAGTGACACTTGCTTGATAACTTCCCGTAAATCTCTTTGTCTGGTCTGCTGTTCTCAAAATTGTTGTGGGTGTTTGTTTTTCTTGACACTGTGATTTTCTCTGGTTCTTGATTTACGTTGAACTAATACGCAGGTTTCAATCTATCGATGGAAATTGTTACTTCTTTTCCGTTTACATGGACGACAAATGTTTTGTTTGCTCGTTTAACTACTGAAAAAGGTTCGTGATATGGTTTATCTAAACCGATTTTGTCGCTACGTATGGTCAGTGCTGCTATATGGCGTAGAGGGCTGGACACTCAAAACGAGGGATATAAACAGATTAGAAGCTTTCGAAATGTGGCTTTATCGCCGTATCCTAAAAATACCATGGACAGCGAAAATCACAAATACATATAGATGTCCTTAAAAGAATAAACCAAGAACGTCCAACTTTTCGAAACCATCAAGAAAAGGAAAACGGCGTATCTAGGTAACATCATGCGAAATGAAAAATACCAGTTCCTTCAACTTATAATCGAGGGTAAAATTGAAGGCAAGAGAGAAATGGGACGCAAGAAAATGTCCTGGCTCTGAAACATAAGGCAATGGACAGGGATTAACGACATACAATATCTGATACATATTGCAAGAAATAGAGAATTAATGGAAAATGTGATCGCTAACATCCATTAGTGGATTTGCATCTGAAGAAGAAGAAGAAGAAACCGTTTTTTGATTATGTCGCGGCGGACAAACATGTGAGTGGAGTTTTCATCTCTTTGAAAATATAAAGTGCTTTTGGACCCATGTTGCGACGGTTGCTTATTACGGAGATTTCGAATGGTTTCGAAGTGTTTTTAAATAAATATGAGCACTGTTGTCGGTGTTTCTTTACGACTGAAAACAATAATTCACCGGGCAAACAGAATGGTTCTCCATAAACGAGTTCGGCGGCTGAAGTACCTAAATCTTCTCTCCATGCTGCTCGTATGCCCAGTAACACTGAAGGTAGGCTTTCGGTCCATCGAATTGTTGCCTTTAATTGTCGATGAAATCTTTCCACCATGCCATTTTCTTGAAGGTGATAGGCGGTTGTTCTTAAATAGATAGTTCCAGTTCATTTACAGATTGATTTAAAGAGATGCGATTCGAATTGTCGACCTTGATCAGTTGTTATATGCTTGGAAGTGCCAAAACGAGCTATCCAACCAGAAAAAAATGTCTGGCTAGTGTATCCGCTTCTTGATTCGGCATTGGGAAAGCTTCCGGCCAACGCGCGAAACGGTCGACACATGTTAAACAGTATCTGTTTCCTTCAGAAATTGGCATCACTATAATGTATATGTGAACATGTTCGAATCGGCTGGAAGGTGGTAGGAAACTTCCAGTCGGTGAAACAATGCGGCGCAATATTTTTGACACTGTAGACACGCTCGAGTCCATTTTTTCACATCTGATTTGATTGAAGGTCAAACTTATCGCTGTGTGATCATCTTCACAGAACTGTTTGATTCGCAGGATGTGCTAGATTATGCATGCTGCCAAAAATTTCATTCGGATTGGTTTCGCTACAAATGGTCTGGCTGTAAATGTTGCTACGTCACAGTACAAACTAACGTTTTATTCCGGAAACCGTATTTTCTTTAATTGCAATGATGTTTTCTATCTTTAAGTACGTTTTTTAGTTCTGAATCTGTTTCTATCGACTCGAGATAGTGCGTCTGCTACAACATTTGTTAATCCAGAGATGTGCTGAATGTTGGTGCAAAACTGTCCTATAAAATCCCTAAAGTCCTATAAAATAAATCCCTAAAGCCTATAATTCAGGACTTTTATATCGCTCATTTTAGGATCTACCAAGTCTTATAGATTTGTAGCGTTTGTGCTCCTCCAAGGAATAATTGTCAAAAAAAAGTATATTCTAATTGTCTATAGTATTCATATGTTGTTGGTTTCGTTCTTACTTCTTTAGTTGCTCTTAGAATATCACTTAAAATATGGTACCTACCTTCAGACAAAAATTGTTTCACTTAGAAGGATGTAGGTACCTACCTAATTGTATATTAAATATAGCTAGGTAGTTCTTAATTCCAAACAACTTTCATATAAATTTTCGATTCTGTTGAAATTTAAAGGTACTTTACTTTTGAGCGAAGTTCATATTTTTGACATACCCCGTATAATATTGATAAAATTTTATACCTGATGCATTTTAGGTTTTAGTTACCTAGACTATGTAGAGCTTTTTATAAAGAATAATTTTCTTCGTAAACTTAATAAGAAAAGAGTTATCTTATTTGTAATATTTAAAAATGATGTTATATAATATTAAAAAAAAAATTGTAAAGGATACTTTTTATAAAAGTATACATTTTCATTATTTAAAATAACAGATTAACTTAGTATTATTATTCTGTTTTAAAAAACGTAATTACATTCCTCGGTAGTATAGTGGTAAGTATCCCCGCCTGTCACGCGGGAGACCGGGGTTCGATTCCCCGCCGGGGAGGAAATTTTTTGTTTTTTTTAAAATTTTTTTCTTATAAAATATCATCTTGTTCTTAAAAACATTTGATTTACGAAATATTGACCGTCAACTTTAAAAAAATTATTGTAACATTAAAAAAAATTGAATCTTCAAAAAAATAATAGAAGTAAGTAGACAAACAGTAAGAAAAAAATCAAAATTTTAACTGCATCAAAATAGAATAGCTTGTACCTAAGTAGAAGCTAGCTGATTCTAGTTCTGTCAGCTTTAAAATAAACAAGTAAAAAAACTTTTGAAGTATGCAACACACATTACAAGGTTAAAGTATGATAACCTTTTTAGTTTAATAATATTACAGATAAAGTTAATAATTACATTTTTATATTATTATAATTAAATTTTAAGTGTACCTGGGAAACTACCCAGCTTTATTGTAAAGTTTTCCACATTATAAAATGAAATATGAATATCTTGTCTTTGATATTTCCATAGTGCATATGTAGGCAACTAGGAAAATTTTGTGCAAATATCTATAGCTCATAATTAATTTAAGTTATAAAAATTTGTATAACATTTAAAGGTATATCAATTTTCTTTATCTCACCATAAAGCCTTCGCCAATCACCCTTTTATTTTTCTGTCAAATGTCATTGCAAATTTGCTGTTATATAAATTCAACGTTACCTGAGTTTTGGAGGTCATTCTGTATTTGTTAAATGTTAGGGATTAGTTTCTATTTTTATGTGTTGAATTGGTGATTTTATTAAAGGAAGTGTTAAAAAAGCTCAAGTTGTAAACGATGTTATCTCTATGTAAACAGAGCTTGTCTTCAAGCTTTCAAAGGTCAGTTTTTGAACTTTCTTGATAATCTTATCGGCATATGTTAGTTTTATTATACAATTCAGTAGTTACCGTTTTATTAATTTAGATAAACAATTTTCATACGATAAAGCAGTAATTTTTAATTTGAAAAGATATTTTTGTTTTGTCGGTACACCAATATTTTGGGTATATTGTCATGCGGCATTAGGGAACTTTCCATTGACAGTTTCATTTGAAATTCTGAAGTAAAATTTCCTGTATATTGAATTACTTGAAATATTTAATTTATACTAAAAACTATATACCAGGATTCTGCTGTTTTCTATTATAATGAATTTTCATTATTAAGTAAAAAAAAAACAAACAGAAACAGCTGATAATGACATAAGGACCAAATGATTTTTACTTTATATAAGGAGAGATCATTAATTTTTTCATCCGATTAAGTAATAAATCGTCGTTTTTTTTTATTGTTTAGATTATGAAATCAACTTGTTCACTTTACTGTAACAAAAAATCTGCTATGCAGCTTAGTAGTGATAAATATTACTTAAGTGAGATAAGAGAGATGCAGTTTTATGTTTATGATCAAAGTTCAAGGAAACTGAGGAAAATTTATAAATAGGATTTACATAATTATATATGTATTTATATCTAAAAACATATTCCTAAATATTTGTGGCAAATTTTTAAGTTACAAACCATTTCTATTGGGTCAAAATCTTTATGTACTTCAATAGAGATTAGTATAATTATTAGCAACCTATATGCCTATATATAAAGTGCACATGATTGCACTTTTATGTGCATATCAACCATTTTTATAAATATACTTTCATAGGAAATTTCTACTGAGTACTTGGACCTTTTCCATGTCTTACATGACAAATTTATAATTATCAAATTTAAATTGGTATGCTTGGGATGTTTCTGTTTAGTTTGTGTAATTAAGTTCACCATGACTGAAACAAGTGATGAGTAAGTATACACCAAGAGAAAACTACTACAAAGTGCTTATAATTTGTGGAGCCTCTAGCTGTAGTACCATATCCCCACAGTAGCAAAAGTTGATACTCTTTTTGTATTGGGCTCATTATCCATTATGAACAATTATAAAGAATTTTCTGTGATAAGCAATAAGCTGTGACATATGATATTTATTTTTCTCATCTTTTTTCTACTATACTGATTAAGAATTCTATAAAAATTATAGTAGGGTAATTAGTAATACTCTCTTTAGGCAAGTCAGGTTTGAGAATTGTTAATAAGATTCCTTTCTTCCATTTTATTTGCCTCAAATACAATGTTCTAGTGTATTGTAGAGGTTTTTTTTATTTTATTGTAGATTTTTATAAAATCTTCTTGCTCTATAGAATAGTTTTAGTGTTTTCAGGAATTTTGTTAGTAGATTGAACTGACATATGAGCAGTATTGTTATTAGGTATAGGCAGTCTTGGTTTACACTCATAATCTAATGACATATTTTATGGTCACTTTCTTCAGTACTAGTTAACTATCACTGTTAGGCTGCAGCAATATTACTGTTTTCAATAATTCTACAGTAATGTATTGCTCAGTGATTTACAGCAAATAAGAGTAAAGGCATACCTATGTGTAAGATTGGTGCAAGAAAGAAGCAGATTAATTTATAAATGGTGAAAATATAACTGATTCTGTACCTGCCTCCTGAAGCTGCTCCCTTCTTTCGCCAAACAATGAGACCTGTAACTGTTAGCTTGGTCTCAAATGGACTTAACGGAAGTTTAAGTTTAGTATTCAGTCTATGATTCAGTCAATTGAAGTCCATTGCTCCAACAGTCAGTGCATTTTACGAAAATTGACCACATGTGTTTCTCTATAACTGTTTATTTATTTTGTAAGTGTTTTTTAATATTTATTTGTATCATGAGTGGTTCAGAATCTGATTTTGCTAATGTTAGTCTGTTTAGTAGAGGTTTGTCTGATCTATATAATCTATTCGAATCGGAAAAAGCTCTGATCCTGATGAAGCAGGGCCTTTAGTGAAAAGAAGGTTTATAAAAAAACACAAGTTTCCAGTCAATACAGTTCAAAACGAGATTCAGAGTGTTTTCATTAGGGAAGAATAGAAAAAGTGTTGATCTAGCTTAGTGGAAACAGAGTATTAAGGTTATTTATTAATATTATTAGTTTTGAAGAAGGAAAAAGTTATGTTAACTGAATAGGTAGTAGTGTGTGACCTAGGCAAAGTGAACCTAATTGTGAATGTAAGTTTAAATGTTTTGAAAAGGTGAACGAAGAACAGAGGCAAGCAGTTTTAGTAAACTTTAATCAAACAGGAGACAAACAGATTCAAATTATCTAATTGGCTCGTTTAATAACAACAAGCAATGTTGCCAGAACTCGAGCTAAAACTGGTGAAAAAATACGAGTTTCTAGGAGTGCATTCGGAGCAATACTACACGGGATATCCAAAAATATGAGTGGATAATATTGCTAAAATTTTGCACAGTACCAATATTACATCCCCGAACAGCAAACAAGGTAAACATAAAATAGAAAAAACAACATTTTAAAAGATTTACTGCAGAAGGTAGATAATTGCATAAAAAGTTTTCCACTACGTGAGTCACACTACAGCCGAGTGAAAACGTCTCGTTGTTATTGGTGCCCTGATCTCAATGTTAAAAAGATGCTAGAACTTTATTGCACGTGAATGAACGGAAGTATGTGATAAAACTATAAACCTATAGTAACCCTACGATTTTTTACTGTAGCATTTTAAAGCAAATTTTAATTATAGTTTTGGGGCGCCTCGTTCAGACACCTGCAAAAGATGTGACATATTACACAATAGCCTTCATGATCCAGTTCTTGATAATACTGAAAAGGAAAATTTAACAACTTAAAAAAAAGTAGGTACATGAGGTGAAAGCAAGTCGTTTTTTTTACAGACTTTAAAAGAAAAGACAAACGTAATCCAACAAAATAACGACATAGAAATTTTAACGTTTTGATTTTCAGCAGAATCTTTTCTCTGCCGAAAATTCCGTCCACGAAGCCTTCTACAAACGTCAACTATGGGTCCCTACAATTTTTGCATACACTCTGGCAAAATCGGCAAAGCTTATTTTTACATTTACGATGAAACATCTGCTAGAAAATCACCGAAATAAAGTTGTTTATTTTTTTTATTCACTACATAAAAAGTATCCTTCCAAAAATTGTCAGACAACTGTAACCTCTTTTCCCCATAATGCTGCAGCTCCAAATAAAAATTCAATGATAACTACAGTTTCTGCATCTTCTTGTAAGAACCACGTTTTTGGAGAATATTCAACATCGTTTTCCTGAACCAGGGCACAGTTTTGTACCGTGTGACCGTTATATGATCTTCAACTTTAGCAGTCATTTTGAGAACCATTTTAAAAAAGTTATAATGAATTCTCAGAAACAAAGATTTAAGATTTATCAACACCGGATTTTTGAATACAGCAAGGACCACATGAAGACAGTTAATGTGTCTGTTACAACTGGTATATAATAAGTGATATATAAGATAATCTTTCAGTTGAAACTAACTTGATGGTGTACGTGTCATCAACTACGTTTCAGCCAACGAAATGGAGTTTTACCAATCCCTTAAATGTGATGACGTTGGTAATGATAGCCAATGAATCCCAGATTTCAGGCACGGATGACGACCACCAAGGAGACGAATAGATTGATTTTCTGTTTGAATATAAAAGAAAAAACGTGTTTTGTTAATTTTTAATAACAATAAACAGATTTTGCAGTAACTTTTTTTTATTTTCCAATAATAACTACAATGGATACTATTTTTTTGTAATTTTGGTCGAAGAGTAGGGCAAGCTCCAAATTTTTTTTGCAAAAAGAAGCTTATGTAAATAAAGGAAAAAGTTTTGCAGGGTACCAATATGATTATCTTTTAACTACAACTGCTTTAATGTAATTAATACAGTGTGACCCCATTTAGATTTTCACCTCTATAAAATTTGAAGTTGGTAACCGATTTTAAACCAATTTTTCTTGATTTCTTGATTGGATTGTCATGTAAATAAAAGGTCTATTGCGGGACAAAATATGAAATATTTAGGTAAATTTTCAGGGCATTCTACGGATACTTATTTTCCTTTCGTCGAAACGGAGAAATTTGTATTAGCGATTTTTTTATTAAAAAAAATTTCTACGCCACCTGGATTTACAGTGGCGTCATATAGCTATGACTTACATTTCATTACAATATATTTAACCCATTAACTGCCAATTTTTCTTTTCTTGCTAATATCGATTTTTTGAATACTGATGTATAATTATTTGACAAAAATAGACTCCATTGGTATGTATTTATAAAATCTGTCATTTTTTGACGTTTTTTATCGTGGATCCCCAATTGGGGATCATGGCATATACTATGCTTAATAATAACATAAGTACAAGGTTAGTGCAAGGTATATTTTTATTACAAAATATTGACAAAAAGCAATTAGTTTGAATGCCAAGCAACTACACATTCTACATGTAAACCAACATTACATTTAGAACACTGTTTTCTTACATTCGATTTGCAGACCGCACATTTCCTTTGCTTGCCTTCGGGAGTCCTTTCAAGATAATGTCCAACTGGATCTCGTCTCACTGGTTCAGGCACACGTTTTTGAGATTTCATTTTTAAAGATGGTCTTCCAAGCTTTTTTGGGTCTGAAAGTGAATTCACCCTTAAAAGAGCTTTGGCTACAGCTCTCCTGAAATCAAGTAATGGAACACTACCATTTGCAATAGAGTAGACTGCGTGAGCATTTACTAGAGCCATATCAATAACGTTTGTAAATAAGGGGAAATACCATCGCTTTGCTCTAATTTTAATTCTATATTTTTGGATATTCCAATCTAATTTGTCTACTCCCCCATATATTTATTGTACTTAGCTATAACATTGGGCTGAGGCAAAAGTATTTCTTTTTTTTCCGTTCGCGACCATCTAGCGACTTTGGCTATTGGCAGGACCTCTTCATGATTTGACAGGAGTTTGACACAGCTATTGTCTTTCCACACTACCGCAAATATATTGTTTGTTTGGTCAAAACGGTAATCAAAAATCCCCGCTTCTCTTTTTTTACCTCATTGTCAGATGTCAAAGGACAACGGCCCATTCGGTTACTGCGCACTGTTCCAGAAGCGCAGACCTTCTTATCAGATAGCTCTCTCATAAGTTCATAGCTGGTAAAAAAGTTATCAAAGTAGAAACAATGCTCAGAGGGATTTTCGATAACCTCCATTTTTTTCAAGATTACAGAAGATCCTAGACTAACACTGGCAGCAGTATCGGCTTTTTTACCTTCGTATACCTCGGTATCGAAACAGAAACCTGTCTCTGAGCAGCACATCGCCCATTGTTTGAAACCAAATCGAATGGGCTTTCCCCTGATAAATTGTTTCAGGTAATGATGACCAAAATACCGCACCATTTGCTCATCAATACTCAGGTTGCTACTGAAAACTCCAAATCTCATGCATAATTTATTGAACCTGTCTATGATGGGTCTTATTTTATAGAGCTTATCATGCTCTTCCGGCTTGACAGGTATAAGTGAATTGTCATTGAAATGTATGTTTCGTTTTATTTCTAGGTAGCGATTTCTAGACATACATGTTCTTACAATTTGGACATTTAAATCTTCGTCTTCTGACCAATACATTTGTTCTTGTGGGAGAGAATGATATCCAGTCAATATGAGTATGCCTAGAAACTTTCTCAGACAATTTACAGAAAAAGTGAACTCATGCCTGTTGTTCTGGGCTGCATAAATCACACTTTGCCTAACAATATAGGTCATTAGTTCTTCATCAAAGAATAACTCAAAAACTTCGGCTGGTGATTTACCGCGAATTTCATCTTTAATTTTTTGCCGACGGATATCGCATGCCGATTGAGCTTCATTTGGATCAGCTAATACACTAAAATTGGCTTTTTCTACCTTTTTCCAGGCTGGAGGTTGACTGGTAGCAATTTTAGATCTCTTGGGCGCTTGGGCAGTTGTTTTCGATCTTACCCGTTTTGAAGTAGAACAGCTGGGCTGCGGCTGATCAGATTGGGGTATCTTTTTAACATCCGTGAGGCCGTGAAGCTCAATATCTCCTGGAAGGTCTAGGGGAACGGAATCACCTAAGACATCCTCATCTAGATCCTCAGAATCTGTCACGCAGTCTACGCGGTCTGGTGGAAGTTCAACGATGTCGATATGGGTATATTCACTTTCATCAATGTAGACATGATTTTCTGGATCATCTATGTAAGCCTCAAGCTCTTTCAAGGAGCGGAAGGTTTGGAACTCATAATCTAAAAAAAAAGAAAAAAATATTACATGTGCCATGGTCCCCATTTGGGTATCGGAACACAAAAGGACCCTACAGCCACATTTTTATTATTTTTTGTGTGGCTGTATCTTTTTTGTATGCTTAAGACTCTAGTCTATCCACACTTTATAAACAAAAAACTCTTGTCAAAACTTATCTATCAAAAAATAATAATGAAAATATAGGTATGTAAAAAGGTCAACTTACCAGCCACAAATTTTCACAAAAAGCTAAATATTTCAATATTTACGCCACCAAAATATCGTAAACCAACAAAACCACACACGTGAATGTTCAAGGAACAAAACATAACCTAAACTAACAGAGTTTCATAATATGCGCTAGTTGCCAAACGGTACAAAAAGCGAAATCCCCAAATGGGGATCAATGCAGCTAATGGGTTAATTAATATCGAAGTTATGACAACTTAAAATTTTAAAACTCACAAACATTTTATACAGGTGTTTCCTCTAAATGGGTCACACTGTATGAGTAAATTTTTATAAAACATTTTTTTTATTTTCTCAAAAGTTACTATAATGGAGCTGCCCCTTTCTTGCAGCAAGGTCCCAATAATTATTATTGCTATTTTATTTCGGTACGACTTTGCTCTAAGATTATTCGTTTTAAAGTTATAACCTGGAAAAAAAAATAACAATGTTTTTCGTCATTTTAAAATATTTTAATTTTCTTAAAACATTAATATCTAAAAGTTTTTGGAATTTAAAATGAATATTAATCTGAGGACAAGAAAATTTTGTGAATGTGTAACAACGTGTGAAGAAGAGGTAAAGAAGCTGCAAAGTTTGAGCCATAATGATAATAATTTATTATATATCTATAACATATCTTTCTAAAGACTCAAACGAGATGCAAAAATGTTAAAAATATCAGACACATTATTAACGATTAGGCACATTAGTAGTATTTAAGAAGATAATATCGATAAATATAAAAAACAATTAAATGCCGTAATCGAACAAGGCAATGACCGAAGACTAAAAATAAACAGAAAAAGTAATTCTAATTAAATATTTATATATTGAACTCGCACTGCCAATGTCAACAACTAAATTAAGTAAATAGAATGCTGATAGGTTTTAATATGCAGGCAGCTTGATAACATTAGACCTTGGCAATGAGATAAAAATAAGAACGCGAATTAGCAAGGCCAGCTCGACTTTTAAAACGAAAAAGATCCTGACTAATTTAACTTTGTCACTAGGTAAAAACGTTATAGTCCCAAGGGCGTATCCAGAGAGAGATCACCATGCCCTCCCCCGAGAATTTAAAAAAATATAACTTTAAATATTTGCAGTTCAAACGTTTATAGCTTTCTTCAAATTTGAGATACATACGCAATAACAACATTCGTGAAGACTTTGTTAAGTTCATTGACGCTTATAGACCATAAAAATAACTAGTGAAAATCAAGAAAGAGGTGAAGAACAACGCCTGACAGAAGAAGACTTGTGAAAAAACAGTAGTAAACTGAAATCGTTGTGTATAACTGAAAAAGAAATGTGTAGAAATCGGTACTGACAGTTATAGCGTAATGAGCTCTGAAGCAATCGGTACAGTAACAGAAATAAATAGGCAGTTATAGTGTATTTTTATGTATGAGAGAGTAATAAAACAATAAATTATGTATGCAAATCCCTAAACTGTTGATACGGGTGACTCAATGAAAAACAGATATTTATCACAAGTTTACAGAAGTAAATAGGAAAACAATTTTAAATGATATGACCACCAGGTATAAAGGTTGGAGCAGAATAGAATACAAAAGTTGTGAGGGTTACAAATCCCTAAATAAGGTTGCCAGTGTCGGAGTGATGGAGGTTAACAGGTACTAATGAATTTGCAAGAAATGTAAGATGTTTATTTTTATTGGTTATATATAACCAATAAATGTTTAATAAGTACCTACCTATTTGCAAAATAAAGTTTAATTCTTTAGATAAAATAAAACGTTTTTATTTTATCTGAAATGAGTGCATTCCACGAAGTAAGGGTTTCAACAATCAAACATTTAATTCCAGGAATCCTACGACAGTAATTGACTAGATAATTACCTTCTAAACTTATTCCACAGAAGATGTGATAGTGGTGTGATATTGGATTGGATGAGGTGGATAGTGATTTATTGTGTATACTAGTGTTATTGAAAATTTGGAAGTGCCGTGTAAACGCCGAAAAATTGGTCCTTTAACAGTTAATGAAAAAACATTAATATTTAATTGTTTTAAATCATTTACAGACAAACGTTTATGTGAAAGTGTTGATGAGACCGTTGAGTTAGTTTAGCAGTACACTTGGTGTTGGGAAATCTACGATTTACAGAGTTATTAAAGAAGAGAAATGTGGTAGTTTTTCAAATGCCACGTAATGCTCCAGGGAAATCAAAATTTCAAATAGAATATCATTTTAAAGAAGGACTTCGACGGAAAGTGCATGAATTCTTCTTTAGACAAGAATTTCCAACATTGGATAAAGTTCTTGTCTCAGTTCGAGATGATAAGGATTGCCCAGAAATGAGTCGAAGTACGTTATGGAAACTTTAAAAAGAAATAGGCTTCCGCTGGAAAAAGAATCCCAGAAAGTCTATTTTATTAGAAAGAAGCGATATTGTCATATGGAGAAGACATTTTCTAAGAACCATAAAGGAAATGAGAAACCAAAAAAGAAAAATATTTTATCTTGATGAAACATGGATCAACGAGGGTCATACACCAAATAAATTTTGGCAGGATGAAACTGTTACAAGTCAAAGGCACGCTTTTGTAAATAACTTATCTACTGGTTTAAACCCACCATCAGAAAGGGACGCAGGCTGATAATAGTACACATTGGCAGTTCAGACGGTTTTGTTGAAGGTGGTTTATTAACTTTTGAATCAACTCGTACCGGTGACTACCATGAAGACATGAACGCTGATGTCTTTCAAGAATGGTTCGAACAAATGATAGATCTTCTTCCTAAGAACTGTGTAATAGTAATGGATAATGCAAGTTATCACTCCAGACTTATAGAAGGACTGCCCACAACCAAGTGGTTAAAAAAATGACTTGCAGAATTGGCTGAGTTCAAAAAATATTACGTACCATCCTGGATCTATAAGAAAGGAACTTTTATTCGTTGTGTGCCCTTCATAAAGAAAAATTTAAAAAATACGAAATTAATGAAATTGCCAAAAATCGTGGAATGACAGTACTTAGATCCCCACCATATCATTGTGAATTAAACCCGATTGAACTGGTATGGGCACAGATAAAGAGTGAAGTTTCAAGAAAAAATACCACCTTTTAAAATTCATGAAAACAGTTGTTTTTGGAGGCCGTAAATAATGTAAAACCTGAAAACTGGGAAAAGGCAGTAAATCACACTATTAAAGAAGAGGAAAAAATGTGGAAGCTGGACAATATTACTGATAAAATGATCGAGCCAGTTATTATAAATCTTGGGTCTGAAAGTTCATCTTCTGAATCTGATTTGGATTTGTAACAAGTAGCTGTAAGTTTTTATATTAATATTTTTATTCATCTATTTTAACATACCTTAGACGGTTTTAAAAACTCTTTTTCTCTTTTGTAATTTTTAAAATTAAAAAAAAATGTGAATTTTTTAAAACCCTTTTTAATGTAGCCAGTCATGTTCTAATATGTGTGATAAAAGAGGTCCACTTTGTTACATACGCATAACACTTTATAACACTGAATAATTCATTTATTTTTTACAATTATTAAAAGTAATTTTTCGATTAATCTTGAGCACGCCCATGGAGTGGTCGGAGGTACCAGTTAAAATTATGCTAATTACTCTCTCGTTCATAAAAATAAACTATAGATGTCCTTACCTAAATCATATTTTAAACAACTTCATTTCTACTTGTATTAATGTTTCGTCCATCAGAAACACAGTGGGAACTGTATTTAAAACACTATTAATATTTTTTAGAATAATTTAAAACTTCACGAACGGCAGAAAACTGATAATAAAGTTATCCCAGTTATCTCTTTTTCTAATTGAAAATAATTTAGTAATTTTAATATTAATCTTTGTTCTTTCTCGGTATATCTCGGCATATTTAAAATATTTTTATGACAATAAATACAAAATTAAATTTTCACTGTAAAATGTCTGAAAATACTAACCAATAAATAATATATAGTTCTAACCAACTTTTATCAGTTGACATTGCGAAAGTACTGTCACGATCGACACCATCTGCGTCAAATTATATTTATGTGCATCATTGATTGGATATCTATTTAGCGTATTCTAAACTCCAACCAATTATACATCCGTCAGTAGAATTCGCTTTAATATGCAAATACCCGTGGACGATACATCATTTTCTAAGTTTTATGTGTAATAATCACAGACTCACGTTTTTTCTGTCACTTCTAACTTAATGCGTTAGAGAGAATTCGATCAACTATGACGCACTGAAAGAAAGGTTTGGGACGGACTGTACGTACAGAATTGAATGTATTTCTGAAATTTGAAGACAACTTAAAAGATCTCTGAAAGTAATGAGTTTAGGTATAGGGAATGGTATATAAAAATGAAATAGTATCATAATTACAATATTTCTAAAAAATAAAATATAGGGTGATCTATTTAAAAAAATTGAAAAAGTTGTAATTTTGTTTTGGAGTTCACCCTGTGTATAGATTTTTGTCAATTATTTCAATTAACCTCAATGTAAAAACTACAATATATTGTTTACTCTATTATATAAAATAAATAATTGTGTATGCATTACTTCTTTATACACATGGTGTTAATTTCATAGAGATTTCGGAATAAAAATGGTCATAACTTGTTAAATACTGTGTATAGTAATGCAAAACCCAATGGCATAAGAACAAGAATTATTCATCATCATCATCATTCCTCAACCTCTTGCATCCACTGTTGGATATAGGTCTCCTCCATGTTCTTCCACTGTTCTCTATCTTGCGCCTTCTGTATCCAATTTCCGACTGTTTTTCTCAAGTCGTCCATCCATCTTTTTGGTGGTCTGCCTCGGTGTCTTTTGTCTTCTCTAGGTCTCCATTCTATGAGTCTTTTGGTCCACCTATTATCATTTAAACGTGCTATATGTCCAGCCCATCTCCATTTGGCTTGTGCAATTTTTTCTATGACATCTGTCACTTTAGTTCTCTCTCTCACTATCCTATTTGGTACCATATCTCTTCTAGTTATTCCCAACATTGCTCTTTCCATTTTTCTTTGGGTTACTCTCAATTTATTTGCAGAATGTTTGGTTAAAGTTATTGTTTCGGAACCATATGTTATTACTACAAGTAACTCCATTACCAAACTCACCAACACGTTTTGGCAAGCGTGGTGTTTTAATCGCCAAAAAACCCTCAATGAAATGGCAAGGTTCAAAACTAGAATACCCCAGGCAAGTAGAACGAATCGTTCAGAATCTTGCACCGAGAACAACTTGGTCAGTCCCAAGGATTCTGGGGGGGACAGAAAATTGACGTATCAAAACTTCCACACACATAGAAAACACATCAGACTATTTAAACTACTAACATACAATGTAAAAACACTATCAACAGACGATAAACTCCTAGAACTCGAAGAAGAGCTGAGTAGTATACAATGGGACATAATAGGACTTTGCGAAATTAGACGGAAGCGTGAAGAACAACTTCTAACCTTGAAATCAGGTCACATGCTATACACAAGAATTATTAGAGGAATATAAATAGGAAAAATATATAGGTGTCCCATTTAAAAAATTGTATGTTTGTTATACCAGGTAGTTATTAATCACCTTGTAGAATTTGACATATTTTCCAAGTATGGAGAATATCATTGCCTACATTATTTCTAAATAAGTTTTTTGGATATTCTATACCAAAATTGTATATTTTTATACTCGTATATAAATATTTCCTAGATTATGCCTTATCTAAATTTGTTTAGTAAATATTAATCTTTAAGTAAATATAACTTAAATTGCCTGACATAGTTTTTGTCGAGTCTATTTCTCTATTATACAAACAAATGTTCACATTTATCAAGGTGCATGAGGATGCAGTCGGAAAATTCCGCTCAAGAGCACATATCGATTAAAGATATATCATAAGAACAGCTTTTTTCTTATTTTATGCTCCCTTAGTAATTGGTTAAAGAGGATAGATCTGGATAAAAATGTTGAACTCTCCACTCTATTTGTTTAAAAATAAGTGTCAGCAATATTGACTTTTTACGTTTCGTCCTAAAACAAAATAATTAAATGTATTTGGTACGTGCATAAAAATATACCAGCCCTAACAACTATATAATTGGACAAATTAAAATATTATATACCAAATTCAGGCGTTTGACTGTTAATTTCATATATTTTTTTAATACTTATGATACTAATGCTGGATAAGCAATATTGTAAATGATTACAGAACGACAATGTTTTGTTGACCATATAGGCATTAAGATTTATTGCAATCGCATTTCTAGAGTATATTTATTATAATGCTCTAAAACGAATTTTTTAGTTATTTTTTAGCTTTAATATCAATACAAATAAATAAGTAAGTAAATAAGTAATATGCTTTATTGTCACTGAAAATTGTACAAAAAGCTTATAACAATAAGACAAAAAAGAAGAAAAAAAATCACTAAAATTCTTTTAAACTAAAATTTAAAAAATATTACCTAATTAAGAACCTACAAACTTTGACACATTTACAAACCTGACAATTATGACAATTCGTACCTACTGTGAAATGAATATAGAGGTGGAAACATGTAATATGTCACAGAGATTGCCATTGTGTTGTATGGTCAATAAAACTGTATAATCACAAAACGTAATCAATGTTTTGACAACATACATAACCTATTAATGCCTTAAGGACCATTAAATTATGTAAAAATTAGTGTTAACTAAATAATGTAAGTAAGTAAAGTAAGTAAAGCGCGAAAACCCTTTGCACCCCTTATTCCAAGATGGCGAGTATTCAAGAACTCTGTCAACTTCGGAGCTCTGTAAAATTCAGAAAAATTAATGAAATTAAACAAATTTGTACAGAAAATTACTCTATAAAAAATCCTCTATAATATTTTATGATGTCATTTTATTGTAAAATGACCAGAAAAAAGTTATAAGACCTAAAAGAAAATTTTTTCAAACATTTTTCAATTTTTGTTTATAACTTTTTTATTTTCAATTTTACGATAAAAAGTAATAGAGATAAAGTTGTAGACAATTTAATTTGCTACAATTAATGTTGTATACAATTTTCTGTATGGTTACTAATTTACGAGATACAGCGCAAAACCCCTTTGCGCCCTTTTTCCAAGATGGCGGTCGGGGACAGTGGTGGCGACCCCAAACATCAAAAAAATAAAATTGTGTCCTCTCAAAAGCTTATCTCGTTGTAACTTCAATTAGCCGTATAACTTGAAACAAGGAATGGCTTATACAGATAAGGTGTGTTTATAAAAGATGCAAAAATGAAGAAATAAAAGCACATTTCATGAACATGATTTTTGTCGGATATCTTGTGTGTTTTTTTAGCTGTAAATTATGTTCCCTGTGCATGGGATTAAATGCATGCGATAAACAAAAATATGTTTTTGTTTTTTTTCTATTCGAATGTTAAAAATATCGTTAGAGGTTCGCCGGCTGATCTAATAATAGATAGGAGACAAGCATATTTAAAATATATTAATGGTGTTTTAAGATATTTGTGGAAAATTTAACTGATGCGTCTGAAACCGGCAGATTCGAAGCAAGAGACTGGTTTAATTGTTGCCCACTAATTCATTTTGTAATCGTGCTGCTGCTGTTCGATGTTCTAGATATTGCTGTAGCTTTATGTTCTATAATTTCGCTAAATATGAAAGGAGAAAAATACTAAACCTAGAAACATATTCCAATCCTGTCATGAATTTATTTAGTTTTGTAAAATAACTAGTTGTATGGTAAATTAGGTGAAATATGAAGAGTTTTCTTTATAAAATATAGAAAACAAAATGATTTTATGCGATCCTAAAGATGTTAGTCATTATGAAAAAACTTAAATGATGATGCTTGGAAAGAATTTCACTTTTAATGAAAAAGACTGTACGAGAAGTCGAGAAGGGAGTTTTTTACTTGACACAACTGTTTAGACTAGTTTGTCAGTTGAAATGTGTAGTATGAGATATTACAAAAAGACTCCCATTTAGGGATTCATCAATTTTTTAGTGGAAATATTTAAAAACAAACAAACAAAACGTCAAACTCATTATTTTGCTCATAACTTAACTTGTCTATTTAGAGACTTTAGAACTTTTTCAGAAAACAAAAGCAGTTATGGAAATCTCCAACTTAGTAGGAATGTATTAATATCGAAATAACTTATCACTGCATTTTCTGAAAATTTCTGAAGTAGTGTTTCTGATATTTTGTCATCAATAATTGTCGAGTAAACAATAATGTCCCATAAATTTGTAAAATACCGTCTTTATTTAGTTTCTAAAATGTAATTTCTTTACTTTTTCGATTTCAGAGCGGGTGTACGATGTATGGCTTCGGTGCTACCTGACATGAAAATCAATGATTTTGCAGTCAAGAACGAACCTGTGCTACAGTATTTGAAAGGGTCCAAAGAAAGATCAGAATTAGAAAAAGCATTGAAAGAAGCTTCGTCGCAGACTGAGGATGTTCCCATTGTTATCGGCGATCAAGAAATTAAGAATAACGATGTTAGATATCAGGTAAATTAGACATTATTTTTTAAATGGTCTTTCGAATCAGCAACATAGAATAGCCATTTTACTTTGGGCCAGTCATGCAATTCAATATCGCTGTGCATTCTATTAAATATAAAGTTCTGAGATTCGTTATGATGCGTTCTCTGTTTATTATAATTATTATAATAAGCGAGGGCGGAGGAACAAGTCCCTAGTATGTCCAAAAACAAACAAATTTCATTAATAACCTACTAGTAAATAAACAAAATTACAAAAACATTATCACAACAGTATTATATAAAAGAAAAAACAATATTTTAAACTATAATATAAAACGGTCAAGTCTGTTTTTGAACGAGTTGTAGAGGGAGCAGAGATAATGTTATCATTAAGGTTATTCCAGCACTCAAAAACTCTTATCTGGTAGAAAAATTCTTTCTTGATCTTGTAGAAAAGTTTTCTTTCTTTAGTTTAAACTGATGACCTCTGAGGCGTTCATCTTGATTTATGGTAATCATTTCATCGAGATTTTCCAAAATTGAATTTTAATATTTTAAATGTTTTTAATTAAGTCCTCCACGTTGTCGGAGAAAGTTTCAAAAGAAGTTAGTCTTTCTGCATAAAAAGGACTTCTTGGTCTCAAAGGAATTCGACTGGCTTTTCTTGAACGTTTTTCCAACAAAATTTTTGTCTCGAACCAAATCAGGATACCACGTTGGTTCAACGTATTCAGGTATGGGTCAAGAGGTAAAGTTTGCAGAATGACTGCATTAAGAAAACTGTCGAAAAACATCCTTCGAATAAGATACAGTCTGGAGTTCGCATGTTCACAAATAGAGGTAATATTGTCGGACCAAGTTAGGTTGCTGTTTACTATAACACCAAGGTCGTTATATGAAAACAACAAAATCTAATGGCTGTCCGTTAACAAAGTACGACACAAGTGGGCTATTTTTTTACCAATTCGAAGCACTACACATTTATTCCGCATTTAAGGTAGTAAACCACTGGGAACACCAAGTTAAAATAGAGTCCAAGTCCATTTGGAGGGTTAGCTGGTTTTGTAATTGGATTGGCATATATTTTGGTGTCATTAGCGTGGGACGATATTTTACTTGAGGCATAATAAGGAACATCGCTGGTATAAACCGTAAAAAGCAGAGGTCCAAGGACTCTGAGGCACTCCACTTTGCACTAACCTGTCATGTGAGAAAGATTTGCCAACTCTAACTTTGCAATGTCGATCTCTCAGTAAATCATCTATCCAACGAAGTAAAGTACCGCGAACTCCGAAATATTCTAGCTTATGTAGAAAGTCTGCGCTTAGGTACACCGTCAAAGGCTATAGAGAAATCTATATAAACAACGTCGACCGGCTGCGAACTGTTAAGGGATGACGTCCAGTCTTTAACACAATGTGGGAGATTGGTTAGAGTAGAGCCACCAGAGACAAATCCATGTTGGGTTGGAATAACATATTCCTGGAGAAGGAATTTGGTCATCTCCTCGGAAATAATGACTTCCATAACTTTGCAACTACTGGCAGCAAGCTAATCGGACGATAATTGTTGGGGTCGAGTTTGTTGCCTTTTTTAAAAATAGGGGTGACGGATGCTAATTTCCAACTGGGGGATAAGGAGTTCTGGATGAAAGAAGTTTGCATAACTAACGTTAAGGTATTGCAAGCGTGTCTGCGCATCTTTGGATGCGCCGACACGATTACAATTAATAGCAGGTAGATATCCATCATTCGATTCTTTAGTTAAAACCTGTGAAAATGCTAAAGAGAGAGTTTCGGAAGATTCTTTGTTAGAGAGCATAAAGTCTAGTTGGTTTTTGAAGTAGAGGAATGGAAACTTTAGACCTCAGAGAGAAACGTATGTATTTGTAGACTTTTTTAATGTTACCACTTTCAATAACATTTGCTTCAAAACTTTGTCTTAGAGTTTTTAGCGATGTTTGTAAGTTATCTGAAAATCTGCGGTGGCTTTGGAAATCACTATTTGTATTGTTTTTTTTTTTATATTTTCTGTACAGAACACATAATATCGAATGAATATCATTATTTTATAGGCTTTTACTGTTAGTGTGACATATACAAAAAAATACATGTTGTTTATCTATGTATTATTATTTTTGTTACATGTTCATATTTAACATATTTTATCAAAATATTTCTGTATTAAAAAATATAGGTATTGAAGATAAAAAAGTGGTTCTGACTTCTATGGTTATATGCCTGCATCGCATCCAACCGACAATACTTAATTTATTGACCGTTTGTATTATGTATTGTAACATTTCATAAAGCGTAGCGAATACCACTGAATTATTCAATCTAGATCGTAAACCTCCTTTAAATGTATGATCTCCTGATCGACACTGAACTCGAATATCGATTTTTTAAATCATTGGGTTTCTCTTACTTACATAGTGTATGTTTACATAAACTGTCACATGTATGTAGATTGCAATTGTGAAATTTTTAAAATGACTACTTCTTATCGCTCGGTATGATGTTTAACACGGAACCGAAATCCTATTTAGCCTGACTCAAAAAATCAAAACGGGTGTAGTAACCTTGCGGTATACCGTAAAATACATAATACACTTAAAACTTTATATAATATATTTTTTTATAAAAATTTGAGAACGACTGGATCGATTTGTCCAATTTTTATTTTAAAATATTTGTATGAAATGAAATATACTCAGATGCAAAGAAAAACGCTACGGAGAAAATTTTGGTCAAATTCAAACTATTTATTATTTTTTTATTTTTAGCCTTATTTTGATGATTTTTTTAGCACACTGGGTTGGTATAGTCAGTTTTTTGATAAAATTTTATATTTGACTTGTACGGAGTTGATTAAAACGTGGTTTTATTATCCTAACTTTGAAACATCTCTGTGGAATAATTCCGTTTGCAAATTTTCGTAAAACCTTATTTTTCGATTGCAACCATGTCTCCTAAGCAATGTGCTTTTTGTTTCATGTCAAAATATGCCTTGCTTAATTTTTTAGAGCCAAATGAATTTGCCAGTCACAATTTAGGACTTTTTTAATTATGATTATTTTGGAGTTATTTTGTAATACGACAAAGTGGCTTTGGTGACTGTTTATATATATATATATATATTATATATATATATATATATATATATATATATATATATAATACAGCGTGAGTGGGGAGGAACGCACCAAACTTTAAGACTGTATAATATACGTAAAAATAAGTAAAAATAACTCATATGTTGTTATTCGATTTTCATTTGTTTTCGAGTTATAGCGATAATAACACAAAGTTGTAACTTAACATTAATTTAATGTTAAATGTTCTTATAATAAATTTTCAAAAATACCACCATTGACCTGTAAGCATTTTCTGCTTCGTCTATGAACATTCAACGTTGCTCTTCTGATTGCGTCATGGTTTGCTCTAATTGTGGCTGCAACATTTTTAATGCGTCGAGAATTAGTGCATCGCGAGTGTCGACTTTTACCTTGTAAACTTCATTTTTAAACCAGCCCCATAAAAAATAGTCTAATGGTGTTAGGTCTGGAGACCTCGGAGGCCAATCCAACGCCTTGGAAATTTTGTATTTAAATGTTGCCTGACCTGACGAGCAAAATGTGCAGGAGCTCCATCGTGCTGATAATACATTTGCATTCTGATATTTAGTGGAATGTTCTGTCGGAGTCCTGGCATTTCATTTTGTAAAAAATTCAAGTACTCCTCTCCTGTAAGGCGGTTCTCAAATATGCAAGGGCCAATTAAATAACCGTCGATCACACCACACCACACGTTTACCGAAAATTTGTGCTGAAAACTAGCTTCAATTGTTGCATGTGGATTTTCATCTGACCATACATGTGAGTTGCGGCTATTATTAATACCGTCTCTGGTGAATGTTGCTTCATCGGTAAAAAGTATGCGGGATATAACACGACGATTATTATTTATCCATCGACAAATTGCATACGGCTGGCATAATCTTCTGGTTGTAGGTGCTGTACACGTTGTAGGTGGTATGGATATAAACCTTGCTCGTGAAGTGTGTTAATTACTCTCGTTTGAGGAATGGCTAAATGAGTACCGATTCTTCGTGAGCTGATCCCTGGATCATCTTCTACTGAATCCAGAATATTTTGTATTTCTTGTAAACTTTGTCGGGGAGCACGTTCCGATATTAATTTTATAACTAGGAAGCGTTCCGGTCTCGCATAGTTTGTTGAAAACTCTAATAAAATACATTTTTATCTGGAGTTCTCCGATTTGGAAACCGTTGACGATATTCTTCAACAGCCAGCTCTACCGTTTCCATTACAAAAGCCATAAACAAACACCATATTTGCATAATCACTATTTGAATAAGTATGTGGCATTTTACAACAACTTTTTTTATACAGACTGTCAAATAGACATTAAATCACGTTGACACTACACTATTATGACAGTTAACTAATTATTAAACGAATCACAGATACCTGTTACAGCAATGTGATAAGTAGCAGTAAAAATTACAACTTTGTGTTATTATCGCTATAACTCGAAAACAAATGAAAATCGAATAACAACATATGAGTTATTTTTACTTATTTTTACGTATATTATACAGTCTTAAAGTTTGGTGCGTTCCTCCCCACTCACCCTGTATATATATATATATAACGTGATTATTTCGACCAAAAAACAATTTATATAAGTATGTTGGAAATATCGGGTTATGTGGTCTATATATTAAATAAAAATCTTTGTTTTTTTTTAGAGCTCAATATTTCGCCATTTATTTAATAGCTTCATCAGGAGTAACTGTAAAAAACAAACATTTCAAAAAACTGACGTACACATAGATTTACAATACTTACAGAAATTAAAAGATTTCACACATAAATAAACTTGACATTAAAATAACATTTTTGATAATGTATATGTATATCCAATAAAATGCATGTTAAAATATAGTATATTGTATATTTGAGCACGTTCGTTAACAATAAATAAGATGGAAACAACTAAAAGTTATTTAAAATGCAAAAACTAACAATGTAAGAAAACATTAGAGGAATATTATTTCTTTTATTAATTATTAAGGCTAGTTAGTATGATTAATCATTAAGGTGAGTGAGTTTTAAATTTTTGTTCAATATATTGCAATATATGTTGCTTAATTGCCCCGTGTCTGTTTTATAATTTAAAGTTTGTTTATTTTTGTTGATGTGGTACATCTCCAAAAATAACCTACTTTTGTAATTTTCAGTCTGTGCCAAAATACGAGCATTGTTGTAGTCTAACAGATGACCGGTGTTTTTATAATGCTCGACTACTGCTCAAGTATTTTTTTTCCTAAGCGGCAATCCACTTTTGTGCTGTGTGGATACGTTGTTTTAGCCACTCGCGACGTATGGCTAATGTAGCTTTTTTCACATCCTAGATACGGTATTTCATATACCACATTACTCCTATATAAGGTTGGTACTGGATCTTTAATTTTGGAAAAAAGTTGTTTCTATTTATGGTATTGTATTTAGCTATATTAATAACTCTTTAAATATGGATGTGACTGAATGAGTTAGACCATTGATAAAGGGGAGTTTTTTATATTTGATTGACTCATTGTTGGAATCAATGACAGGACCATCATAGAAATTACTGCTGTAAATGATGTTTTTTTTAAAATATGTTTAGGATAGCCGTTGTTTCGAAAAAAATTTGTATAATATGTCCATATTTTTCTGTATATAAATAATATCATAACAATGGACCATTTATAATATAATATATATATAATACAGTACTTATGTGTAGTATAACACACTCGGTTATTTTTTAGGTAATGCCACATGATCACAAGAAAAAATTAGCCAAATTTTATTACGCTGATAAGAATCTTGTTAAAAAAGCTATAGATGTAGCTTGTGAAGCCCAGAAGAAATGGGATGCTGTACCTATTTCAGAAAGGCAAGTGTTTTGAGAATAAATAACTGTTTCTAGATTAATAAATTATTTTAAAAAATGGGATATGACACTCCGGGAGTGATACTTGAGGCGTAGGAAAACATAGTTTTCTCGGATATTTCGATTCGTATAATATCGATTGATTCGATTCAATAATCGATTCCATTCGAAATCGATTCGAATCAATAAACAATTCGATGATAGATTCGAATATTTGATTCGACTCGATAATTGATTTCATAATCGATTCCTAAGCTTTGTTCATAAAGTTGTGCAATTTAATATAACATATTGGTCTTGAATTTGCTTTCTTTCGGTATAACCAAAGTATTTTAAAACAAAATATTTTATTGATTTTTTTAGGATAAAGATTTGGGACAAAGCAGCAAACTTGATGGCCAATCAATACAGAGCCAAGTTGAACGCTGCTACTATGTTGGGACAAGCAAAAACTATGATACAGGCTGAAATTGATTCGGCCGCGGAACTGATTGACTTTTTCAGGTAAATATCAGTATACAATCATTTGAATTATATTTTTATGATAATCTGTTCTGAATATTTAGAAATGTCTAATATAGGCATTACCTTAATTCTAATTATATTACTAACAACACTAACGTTAGCTATTGAAAGTGTTTATTTTGTGTTTTAGGATCTGGAATGTTTATCAATTGGTCCTTTATCCGATTGTCGATCAATTAATTTACTCACTGAAATTATTCGTACAATCAATATATTTTTTGATATAAGAGAACAGCATTTTTTACAATATGCATGCCGTCAAAATTTTACTCGTTTGTCTTTTGATTTGCTCCTTCTTCGGTTTCCTTCCATCAAATGTTGGAAATCATTATGTTTGTTTTTCTCTGTTACCATCGGTGTCCAATTCCCTTTCAATTGACGTATCACACGCTCCGATCGGACCAATACCAACGAAGATACGATATAGTGTCCCTTTGGCAATGCTGTCATGTTTGTTTTTCTGTTACCCTCGATGTCCAATCCCGCTTTAACAAAATCTTACCAATAACAATGAAGATACGATACAGTGCCCTTTTGGCAATTTCGATGTGTCTGTTTTTTGTTTCAACATATTCGTTACCTCCTCCTCTTTCCAACGAGCCCTCTTACGTCACGATCCGACGAGCCGTTTTATCTGCACCATAAAACGCGTCAAAAATGACAGAATAGACATTAGCGATTTCTTATGGGATAATGTAATGTAAACGAATCCAGATTTCTTGCAATTTTTCCTTCAATTCGTTGACGGACCTGGCATCATGTTTTCTCATAGCTTTTTTTATTCGTTCAAGTCTTAATGTCCATCGATCTGCTTCAGTTATTTTACTTTTTCGTACATTTCTAGGTCTTGTGACGATCGAACCTGTAGTTTTGTATTTTCTGAATATATTTCTTACTATAGCATACGATTGCAACATTTTCCCCAAATTTACTTCGAAGTGGAAACTGCTGTATGAATTTTTATTCTGTTTATTGATTATGAATTCCTTTTTAGACTGAATGCCTATTTCTTAAAGGAAGCAACTAAATATCAACCCATATCAGAAGACCCAAGAGTTACAAAAAATTCCATGAGGTATCGTGGGATTGACGGTTTTATAGCAGCGGTATCGCCATTTAATTTTACAGCTATAGGAGGAAATTTGGCATACACTCCAGCCCTTATGGTAAATATAAAATATTTTTCTTTAGAATCATAAATTTGGGCGTTGAAAAAAAAAAATTTCTTACGATTTTGGCGAAACTACTGCAACATTGTAATGAATTTTTATAAGCCAACATGAATTGATTTTTATAGGTGTCTCTCATAGAGGGCGCTAGTTACAAGGTTCGCACCAACACAACAATATAACAATATCAGTAACAATAAGTAGAATTATTAATCAAAATTCCAAGTGAACTTAAAGATCATTAAATTTTTCGACAATATTGGGTATGGCTTTTCAATAATACCCTTAGGCTTTCCTTGTCTATCAAATCCTATAATTTTGAACATTTGGTTCATTATTTAATGTAAACTGTACATGCACCACTAAACAAAATGTTTTTTAAAAATTGTCTGTCTGCGTTAGCCCTCTCTAAGATGTAATAATAAAATTCCTCTCATTTCTCAGCATCTCCTTCTCTTAGTTCTTCATGACATTGAAATTTATATGAACGGAATTTATTCCTTTTTAAAAATTTTAAGGCCGTGGAATTATGAATATGAATAAACTGGTCTGCAATGGTCTGAGAATTTGTTCTATGATTTTCTACTACTGCTGTTAATACATTTATTTCAGTTTGATTTTCTAAATTTCTTGGTACCTCAGCAATATTGTTCGTACAAGTACAACTAGAAATCATGGTCCCAATATTTTCAAAATTTTGTAAAACTATTTGAATTGTTGAATGATTTGGAATTGGTCTATTGCCTAAATAAAACATTTTTATTATTGCTACTTTCGCTTAAACAGAGTGCATTTTTTAATCAACTTTATTGTTTTTAAAAAATAAACCACAAAATAAAAAATTTTGACAATTCAAATATTGTCAAATATCAAAAACATCAATATGACCAAACGCAAGACGTTCATATACATTCTTGCACTGTGTGTGGCCTGATTTTTAGGGGTGGCCTGAAAAATGTGTTATATTCTTCTGAAAAATGTCTTCTCTACAGAAGTTTTTTGACTAGGAAGAAATAGATATTAACTATTTGTTAGACTTATGTTCCTTTTTAATAAATGTGGCGGAATAAATGTATCAAGATTACACTTTCTATTTAATGTAACAATTACTTGTGACATTTTTATAATGTATATTAACGCAGGGTAACGCAGTTTTATGGAAACCCAGTGATACAGCTTTACTCTCGAATTGGGTAATCTTTAAAATCTGCAGAGAAGCCGGAGTACCTCCTGGCGTAGTCAATTTTGTACCTGCAGATGGACCAGTATTTGGAGATACCATTACCTCATCCCCACACTTGGCCGGAATTAACTTCACTGGAAGTGTCCCGTGAGTATTATTTATTTTATATTAGATTTTTTCTTAAATAACAAGGAAGTAAAAGTGATGTAACAGCATAAAAATTCAACTTTCTCTTTTGTGCTTTGTTTTTTTTCAAATATTGCATAAACAAGCAGAAAATTAATAAGTAGGTGGTTAAATAAGAAAGTTTTTTGGATAGAAACTGTAGTGATGGATCTATTAAATATAATAGAGTGAGTTCCTTGGTTACAAATTCACTTCTTTTAGTGTTCGAGTTGGGCATCACCTCGTTTTCAATTGTGATAAACAAGAAAATTGATAAAAAAGTATAAAAGTATAAACATGATTGTCATAACATAATAGCCAAGAGAAATATGCTTTTTTTCGTGACCCTCGTCTGGCCAGGCTAACGATAGTTGTTTTGAGTAGTATGGACTTCTATAATAAGAACCTATATGTGTCCTGCAGTCGAATTTTTGGACTTAATTAGTTATTCACAAATTAAGGTCAGAAAACGGTGAATTTTTTCGCTTTTTTTCGTCTATCGGCAAGAAATGAAGCATTTAAAACAAATTTGATAGTAAGAACCTTATAAGTCATAAGATAACCTTTAAAATGGCGTTTTTTGAATTTTCTTATCTCTATTTGTTGCTTAGAAAATTTCAAAATGAGTAAAAATTTGGGTTTTTTATAATATTATTAGCTATTTCAAAAATAAACTTATAACCATAATATTACATACAATGTTGGGTCTTGTAGTAGTTACCACGCTGCTCACTTAAAAATCTGTTTAGATATTTCTTTTGTTTTTTGCTGTAGATGAGGGAGAATATCTAAGGAGATTTTTAAGGGAGCAGCGTGGTATCTGCTACTTATGCTACTAGCACGAGACTCTTAGTCTCAGGGTCGTGGGTTCGTGCCCCACGTTGGGCACCAGTTTGAAACCCCCCAAAAAAGTTATTAACATTTATAAAATACCGAAATTTTTGACTTATTTTACAACTTTCTAAACAACAAATAACGATAGGAATATGTAGAAAACGCCATTATGATAGGTACATTTAGAAAACGCCATTTTGAAGGTTCATATATGACTTAAGTTTCTTAGTCTTAAAAATTTGTTTCGAATACTTTACTTTTCGCTGATGGACGAAAAAAGTAAAAATTTACTGTTTTTTTGACCTTAATTTGTTAATAACTAATTAAGTTAAAAAATCGACTGCAGGAAACACATAGATTTTTGTTAAAGAGGTCCATACTGCTCAAATCAACTGTCGTTTGCCTGGCCGGTTCAGTGTCACAAACAAGGTACCTACTTTTTTTGCCTATTTTCCTGGTCTATAACTTTTTATATAAATAAGTTTTTATTTTTAGGACTTTTACAAGGTTATGGAAACAAGTAGGAGATAATATAAACATTTACAGAAATTTCCCACGATTAATTGGGGAATGTGGTGGTAAAAACTATCACTTCGTCCATCCGACGGCAGATGTGCAAAGTGTTGTCAACGGTACTATTCGTAGTGCTTTCGAATTCTGCGGGCAGAAATGCAGCGCCTGTTCGAGGATGTACGTTCCAGAATCACTCTGGCCTAAGGTAATTGCTATAGTTTTTGCTACTTTTATGCTGACAAAAAGTTTTTTTCTCTTAGATTACAAAAAACCTGTGTGCGGACATTTTTTGGACTTGGGTCAGAATTAAGAATTTTTCTTTTTTATTTTCATTACTTAAGGATCACAAAAGACGTCAAATTTAGTATACTGTCAAAAACAGACTAATTGACAGATCTCTGTACCTATTGTAAACTCTCCCTGAATGTTTTTTTTTTCTGAATTAATTCACATTGTTTATATAGTAAGTTAAATCCTTGCTGGATTGTGGCGTTATTACCGTCCCATATTCTTATAGTTTACTATTGTACTTACCCGGTGATTATTGACTATTTCCATAAACTATTTATAACGAGGCCATAATTTGGGGCCAAATGAAATCGTTACATACACATAGTACACATAACATCAATATTTAAGAAGTAGAGGGCAAACTAAGTAGAAACTTATACGAAGAAGGTTGCGTTTCATCAGAGAAATTTTGTAAGGAGACTCAAACTAAACCAAAACGCACCGACTACTCTGGCAATTATAGGAAAATAATTACCAGAGTATGCTACTAGAGACCTCTAGTGAGGAAGGATGAAGTTACATGTGTCGATAGCAATTAAAGTAAAGTGTATACCTAAGCTTAATCAAGTCATTCAGAGCGATACTGGGAATATTTATATTCCACTATGCTTCAACAAGTTACCCATATAAATTACCATCATTCTTGTACTTATTTCGTCGAGTAAGGACGATAAATATACGAAGAAGGTTGCGTCTCGATTTAATTTGAGACTCTTAACACTCCCTAACACGTGTTTCTGGGTCTACCCGTCATCATACGTAGAAAATATTAAGGAATATGTAAGACGTCTCCAAAAAAAGTAGTATTTCCTATTCGCAAGCCTTTATACCTTGTCGTACTACTGATTCATATCTCGATGAGATACACCAGTGTATTCCACTCCAAGTAGCAGATTCATTTAGAATTTTAAATACTACCTTAGCCTTTTTGTTTTTTTGTCCCGAGCCATGGCCCAAACCATCTTCCGCTAAAACATTGCGACTTGCTTGAAGTTCGTGGAGCTCTTGCGTGTGTTTAGTTTTAAACAGCTCAGATTCTTTGCCATATCGTATACTTTCATTTAGTTTATCCTTCAGGTCAATGCAGTTTCAGAGTGTGACAGGGGGAGTCACAATTAAGAGCTAACCATCTTAAAGGGACTAGTTATGTGTGTGTTCAGAAAGAGTTCAGTACAGTTTTGAGGAGAGTTCAATTTAAGTGACAGTCTTTGAAGAGTTTTCATAATATTATATGTCAATGTTGATAATGTTATAATTAGTGATCTTCACTATATACTTTTTCAAAACTTTTACCATTTCAGATTAAGGAAGGACTGATAGAAAAGAGGAATCAACTAAAAATTGGCGATCCAACGGATCCTGCTACCTTTACCTCAGCTGTTATCGATGATAAGGCTTTCAACAGGATTAAAGGTTACATAGAACATGGCAAGAAGTCGTCTAATACAGAAATCGTTGCGGGAGGTAAATGCGATGATAGGTAGGTATGATATTGCAAAACACCTATCTTAAAACATATAATATTTATCTGCTTTTGTTGATATATTGTTAGGTAACTCAAATTTGTATTTTTTAGTGTTGGCTATTTCATTGAACCCACGATTATCCAGAGCAAGGATCCTAAAGACAAATTGATGGTAGAAGAAATCTTTGGCCCCGTTCTCACTGTATATGTTTACAAAGACGACAAAGTGAAAGACACCCTCAACCTAATAGAGTCATCAACATCCTTTGCTCTCACAGGAGCTATTTTTGCCCAAGATGAGTAAGTTCAACGTAGTTTAACTTAATTGATAATTACTCTTAATGTACTGTCTAAAAATACAGTTAGTATTTTTAGTCCTTTCAAGATTTTAAGCATCTCTCATAGTATAGTATCTACTTAATTTTATATTAACCAAAACCTTTTGTAGGAAATTCCTTAAGAGTGCTGTCGAAGAACTGAAAATGACTGCAGGCAACTTTTATGTTAATGACAAATCGACTGGAAGCGTTGTTGGACAACAACCATTTGGAGGTGCTAGATTATCAGGTAAGTTGTTTTATTGTAACGACTATTTTGCTTACCACAGGGTAGGAATATGGGGGGACAAGATTGGGCAAACAAAATAATCGAAACAAGTGCATACGGCACTCAGTTGGTTGTTGGAGAGCTGGGTCGTGGATAAGTTGAAGATATTGGGGGTTGGATTGGGCAACTACAAAAAAAAAGAAATAAAGGGTACTTATACAAATCTCTTGGGACAAACAGAATGAAAATAAACGGAAACACCTCAAGAAATTTAATATAGGGCGCCACTTGAGGTGCCTAATTATACCTATTACAACCACTAGTTGTAACTAGGGAAATAATTATAGAACATCAAAAATATAGAAAAAAAAATATCTTTTTCAAATAAAACTCAAAATAGATCAGAGAAACAAATTAAACATTTATTTTTGTCTCTAACAAACAGTTATCAAAATTATGGGTTACAAAACAAACATACTATATCATAAAACAAAATAAACAAAACTTACATGTCTTAGTTTACATCAAAGATTGTTACAAAAATTCAAATGGTTTCTATATTATGGCCAATTAGATTATCAAAAATTAAGGATCCTTGTTAATGAAAACATAATAAAATTTAACCTTATATATGAAATATCGTTTCTACATAATAATCAAATTAAAATTGTCATAACAAAAAAAACAAATTAAAGCTTGCTGTCAGGTATCACATTTAATTTTGATGACAAAGAACAAAAGTATTAACAGCATAACCATACATATTACAATTTTTTAATTTGTTATGAAAGCAATTATTACTTTAGCCAAAAAATATCTGTCTTTACTTTGAAAAATTAATATATTGAATTGTTACCTTAATGTTTTTTTTTATACAAACACTTTGAAACTTTACATCTCTGGGGAAGCTACTCGGACAAAACTTTCAAAACTGGAAGGCAGCAACCATCAGGAACTAGTTCTACACTCCAGGGCAAAACGATTGGAACAGGAACTTGGTGGAAGAATCAAGCCGACTACGGGGACATCCTATATCATACTTCTTAGAAGCTTCCGGTATTTATTCAAATCTGATAGTATTATCATTGACCGGTCCTAAGACATTTCAAAAGAAATTGAATCCTCTTTGATTCAAAAATGGCCCAACATTTCACATCCGCAAAAAGCGTCTACCACCGTTTCAAATAGGTTCTTGGACTCACATTGTAGCACGTCTGCTCTGCTTCAAATCTAATCGTCGACTCCCTTTCAAATCTTTGACTCAATTGTCACATGTCTGCCCCGTTTCAAATCAAATCTTGGACTCTACATGGTAGCACGTCTGCCCTGCTTGGAACTTAAATCTCGACTCCTTATCCGCGTTACATTTTACAAATTCAAAGCCAAAAAATTTCCCTTCCGTCTTACAGCTAGCCTGTCGTCCACAAACTTAAAACAAACAATCTTCCCCTTGTTATTCGTTCCTAACGATGAAAGACAAATAAAACCTTTTTTTTATCAGGGGGCATCATAAATTTACATAATACAAATTAACAAAATAGCACGTATTTTAAACCGGAGTTCTACCTGACTTTGTAACAAAAGGTTCGATATTTGAATCTAAACACAGACAAAAAAACATCTATATTTACTTTTGAATCGGTAGAAATATACGCATTATTGATTATTCTAACCCAAACTAAACAAAACTTACATGTCTTAGTTTACATTAAAGATTGTTACAAAAATTCAAATGGTTTCTATTTTATGGCCAATTAGATTTATCAAAAATTAAGGATCCTTGTTAATGAAAACATAATAAAATTAACCTTATATATGTAAATATCGTTTTCTACATAATAATGAAATTAAAATTGTCATAACAAAAAAAAAACGCTGTTAGGTATCACATTTAATTTTGAGACAAAGAACAAAAGTATTAACAGCATAACCATACATATTACAATTTTTTAATTTGTTATGAAAGCAATTATTACTTTAGCCAAAAAAATATCTGTCTTTGAAACACTTTGAAACTTTACATCTCTGGGGAAGCTACTCGGACAAAACTTTCAAAAACTGGAAGGCAGCAACCATCAGGAACTAGTTCTACACTTCAGGGCAAAACGATTGGAACAGGAACTTGGTGGAAGAATCAAGCCGACTACGGGGACATCCTATATCATACTTCTTAGAAGCTTCCGGTATTTATTCAAATCTGATAGTATTATCATTGACCGGTCCTAAAGACATTTAAAAAAATATTGAATCCTCTTTGATTCAAAAATGGCCCAACATTTCACATCCGCAAAAAGCGTCTACCACCGTTTCAAATAGGTTCTTGGACTCTTGGAATATTAGGGGGACTTCATGTAACCTAATACCTCTTTGGCGAGAAAAAACTTGTTGTTTCACCTAACATTGCAACACAGAGATAAAAACATATTTCCAGCGTTAATACGCATTTAAAAATCTCGTCAAAAAAACTTGAAAATATTATTTCGATTGTTTTCTTTGGTAAAAACAACAGGAGCGTACTACAGAAATCTTTTATATACACATTAAATAAAAAAACGCTACATTAAGAATGTTTAAATTGGAGTATTAAATTATGAGTTGAATATTGAGATAACTGCATCGCCGAACTGGAAATCTCTCATTCTATTTGGAGGTAAATAAATCTAAGCGATAAATCTAACAGGTGCTGCTATCTAGCGGCAAGTTACTTAACCTCCAAGCCAATTGGAAGAGAAGAGGTACGAGTGCACTTGTACACCTGTTCCACTGTGTCAGACTGTTAGTTGAGTTTGTTATCATTTTGGATGGGTAGTAATATTATAGCTCCTCTAAAGCAATATTAATTTGTTTTTATATTAATACTTTATTGTAAACTGCAGTATTTTAGGTTATTGTAAATTACAGTGTTTATTTGTATCCTAAAAATTGAACGGAAGTTAAAACAAAAAGTACCCTTTAAGGCGTGGCATGCCATAGGCTTAGAAGGGCCACAGACATAAAAAGAAATCACACCCGAACAAAATTTCTGAAAGGCAATTGAAATCATAAAAGAACCTATTAATAAATTGCCTAGGTACACAACCACTACACTAAACAATAAGACTCCGAATAGGAAGTATCTTCCTCAGGAGTGTTAATTTATAATAATGTCACAAACTTTATCGTGATTCTGTAAGGATGAAAAACAGGAAAACCTGTAAAGGAAAGCTTTTACAGAAATATTTTTAATACTCAGTTCAACCTTAGTGTGAAAAAGGCCAACTACAGACACCTATAACGAATTTCAGATAAAAATAAATCACGGTTTGGCAGGAGAAAAAGCTTTAGCTTAGAGAGAAAAAGACTTACACTTGAATAAGGTGGAAGTCATAAGAACAGCAAAAAATGAGTGTCATGACCTAAAGGGTGCTATCAAAGTTGGTATCATCTTCGACTTGCAAAAAACTATGCCAACTGCTAATGTGTCAACTTCTCATATTATTTAAGACAACTATGGACGTATAACTTGGGGTCCATAACCTACAGACTAAAACGGCCTTTTTCTTTATGTGACACGGACGTCACGTGGATGTCAGGAAATATCATCTGTCTCCTAAAATATATAGAAGCCTCCCCCATATGTGCTACTATGACACCTCTCCCTTCAGGCGAAAACGTCGATGACCATCTGCACATTCTCTATGAGGAAATTCCCTGTGTATGTGTGTTAGCTGATGCAGTACGAAAGGCTGTTTCAGACGCCAATCCTGGAGTCCATGGTTTCCTGTGTTCGTCTTGGGATCCATCTGTGAAAGATAAGTTTATATTCAGACCAGTTATCAAGGTACCATGACACAAACTTGGCTTGGTTACCTTCGTTTCCCCAGGTTGAGAGTTTCATAAAGCGTTGGAGAAATCTGAGAATCAAGCGGAAAGGAGTGACAAGAGAATATTGAGTTATGTGCCACCTCATGAATCGCATGAAGCGTATTCTGGAAGGCAGCCAGTATTGGTGGGAAGTATTTTCTTCTCCAGAAACTAAAGTAATTCAGAAATACTTTATGAAATTGCTCTATTGAAGAATATATTGGCTTGTCATATGCTACCACCTTTAATATAAATTTAGATTGCTAGTCAAATCCTTCTAAGATCTAACGGTGTTAGATCTACTTTCATCTGTAAATTTTTGACAATTCTAAGAAAAATTTATTCCATTTTCTATGTAACTATGTACCCAATAGTTATGCAACCCATTCAACACCTTAGCATCCAACTTTCAGTGCGATTGAAATAAAAAACTGAAATTTTATGGTAAGTCTAATAAATTGAGCAGGGACTGTAGCTCTTCAAATGGAGGATACAAACGGCTGTTTTTGAGCCTTTTGAGGGGCATATCTTAGGACCAGGGATACATAGAGACTAAAAAAATCGCTATAGGCTACTTTCTTAAGGTACAATGTACAATATTATATAATTTTGGTTAAAATCCGCGGATTCCCCGGAAAAAATGCCATAAGATATTATTATTATTGCCAAATTATGAAGCGAGGAGGGATGTTTTTGGGAATAACCTGATACTTACAAAAATTTAATAAAATTGTATAGTAACAATGATTTAATAACGAAAGGATTATTTTTTCAGGCACGAACGATAAGGCTGGTGGACCACATTACGTCCTGAGATGGGGAAATCCACAAGCTATTAAAGAAACGTTTGTTCCTTTAACAGAAATCGAATATCCATATATGAAACAGTAGATAATATCTATCTAATGGAAATATATTTTTTTAGGTTTCAAAAATTAGCATATTGCTTTTAATGTGATAAATATAAGAGTCATATGTAATAGTTTTCGTTGTATACAGGATCTTTCTGGACTTATAAGTTGTTACAAGGCATTTATAGGTATATATGGGGGAGAAGATTTTTTATAAATATTTTTTAGTGATGTACAGGAATGCCAAGATATTAGGATTGAATAAATTAACAACAAAAATACTATTTGACCATTAAACAAAACAGTTCCTTGTAAAAAAGAAGTTTTTTTAATAGTTCATTCATGAATTTGTTATTTCATATTAGAAGTCGAGATGTTAATGACATAAATAACCGTTCATGCAACAAGTGGTCACAATTTGTTAATGTGCCAATACTGGACAGAATAATAACGAATAGTGAAGACTTCCTCAAGACTTAACATTTTTCCGCAAAACTGTTTTCGTTAAACAGAAATCTCCACATAGCAGAAATTAAAACAAGAGTTTAGAAAATAATGAATAGTTCTTTGTTGCGATAAAGCAGAAATTAGAGTGACTATTACACTTACCCCCAAAATTTATCTCCACTGCCATTTTCTTTTAGTAACGTAAGAGAATGTCAAATACTTTTCTCTTTGGAATTTATAAGTTCGGAAATATCTTGTATATAAATATTAGTACTAAAAGTAATGTAGGAAATTTTCTACCACAGACTTAGTCTTACAGTCACCAATTGAGTATGTACATTACTGTCTTTAAATTTCGAGTAATAAAAAAGACGTTTATAGATGGTTCTAAATAGTAGTTCACTTTTCTAAAGAGTTTATATTATTCGAGGTATTTAGGAAGTTAAACTGTATAGACAATATTAAATAAACTCTGAAAGTATTTATGAACATTTTTTGTTTGTTACCAACACTTTGTATAATATGTAATTATTTTATTTGTGCATGTGTATGTTGTATATTCTTTTGATTTTTATTATACACCAGTAATAAATGTAATTTCCAAAATTATGTAAGCAATAAATAATTTATTTTAGTGTATGTTTTAATAATTCCAATTTAGAATTCTTATGGACGATAGAAGTGCGCCGATGCTATGAGTGTTGTGCATAAGCCCAATTTGGTTTTGTGGAATGTGCTGCTTTTTGGATTTCACTAAAAAACGCAGCAGACTATCACGATGAGATGGATGGTCCTATAGTTGAACAATGGTTTAAGGAAAAGCTGCTTTCTAATCTTCCAGAGAAAACTGTTGTGGTGATGGACATTGCCTCGTACCATTGTAGCATTTGCAATTCATTGATTCTTAAAAATATATTGAAATCCCCCCGTATATGTAATGTATTCAAATTCCCTCATATATGTTTTAAAAAAAAAACGAAGAATGTTTTCCATAAAGAGAAATCATACGATTTCTACCTGGCGAAATCGAATTCAAATATAAGCCGCTGTGCCCCCTAAAACTTGCGAAGCAAGCAGCTTGATGAATGAATCGGCAAGGAAGTCTAAAAATTGCACTCCAAATCCCGTTCATCATGGCCTGTATTCGTAGTGAATTCGATTTCTGGTACTCCAAATGAAGTAAATAATCTATATTTTGATTTGATACAGAGCAGCAACAAGCCGCATATACGTATTTCGATCTCTTTAGATCTCCTCAGTACGGTATAGTTACTACTCCATATCATTGAATTCGATTTCGCCAGGTAGAAATCGTATGATTTCTCTTTTTGTTCTTAGATGGCGTAGTTACGTCCGTAAATAGTTATTTTTAATAAACTAAACTATACGTACTGAGGAGATCTAAAGAGATCGAAATACTTATATGCGGCTTGTTGCTGCTCTGTATCAAATCAAACTATAATACCGTCATTTTGTAATGTTTTCCATGTTTGTTAGTTCGTATAGTTCAAGTTAAAATACCCAAAAGTGTTGTCAATAATTTTATTTGCATTGCTGGATGTTAATGTAAACCATTTTAGAGTTGTTTATTTAATTCGCAGCTGCGTATTTTCTTAGCATCTGCAGCATAATGTTCGATCTGCCTCGTATGCAATTTGCCATTGAAGAGAAGGGACGAATGGCGATGTTGCCAAAATTATCTTGTTTAATTGGAAATTAGGTTACAATTTCGTCAAATAAAAATGCGAATCTGTATATTTCTCATAGATTTACCAGTATTTATGTCAATTAGTGTTTCAGTTTTAATATCATCATCCAGTTTTGAATGGCAATATAATCGCGCCACTGATCGCCAATTTTTTTAATCAATTCAATGTTTTAATTCAAAAATGTATAAGGCAATCCTGTCAATAAGCTGGATCGGAAATAATCGTCTGGCGTTCACTAATGGGCGTGCATGAGGAATGTGGAGGGGAGACCAAGGGGAAATATGATTGTTATCTTTGTCTATTCACTGAAAATATGATTTTATATCTGTGTTAGATCTATTGTTAAATTCTACTATACTAAAATTTTACCTACACCGTCTAACTTACCTTCTGATAAGGTTGCTTCAAACTCACAAAATTGAAATTTTAAAAGGATCTGTTTAAAAGAAATATAAACAGTAAGTTTTAAATAGAATTTTTAGTTCTTGTTCTTCAAATATGTGATGGACACTATTTGATAGGTATAAATGATACTATATATTACTTTGGGGTGTATTCTGTAAACATTTCCGTTAAATTTAAGAGGCCTCTAAAATTTAACTTTTAAACGGTCCTCTTAAAGTTTTGGGTAACATTTACTTCTATAAAAAATTTTATAGAGGACCGCTAAAATATATTTTTTTTAGAGGAATCGTCTAAAAAGATTTCGATCAGATACGGCAACGTCGCACGTGAATGGTGTGAAATTACTTATAAGGTTAAAAATTTACCAAAAAACTAAAAGTTGGAGGCCAAAAACTTAAGAAGAAGACGAAATTGACACTCTGCTTGACTTATTTTATTATTATTGAAAATTATATTTCAGTTTATTTGTGTTCGAGTTGATTTAGTTTCGTTTTAATAAAATTTTATTATGTCTCGTGCTCCACGAACAAAAAAATCTCAAAAAGAGTTTTTGATAAGTTTTTTTGGTACTAGTGTAATAAGCCGGAACCATGTTTACGGAGATGAAATTTATATTAATGAATTCTGCTTCACTTACTAATGATTGTGCAATGACTTTTATGCGGTGCAAGACGTTATTTTTATATAATTTTCCATTTTAAAATATGTCCTATTTTTACAAGCCGTCGCCATTTATTTACCATGAAACAACAAGAAATGACAGGAAGGACAAACTGTTTCTTATGGTCAAAATGGTAATTTTAACCAGTGTTGCCAGTTATTCAAAATGATGTTTTCTAATGAATTTCAAATTAGACATTTAAAAAAACATTTTATTATTACCTACTTTTAACTGAAAATTATAGCTTTTTAACAAGTGTCAGGTTTAGGTTTGGTTACGTTTCTTTACGTTTTTTATCATATTTTCTTATGAAAAATAAAAAATTTGATTTTTTAATTATATTACAAAATGTTATTCTTATTACTGCTTTTTTACGAGCGTTAGATTAGGTTGGTTTAGTTTATTATTGTCATGTTTTCTTATTGGGTTAGATTTCGTTTATTGGTTTGCATTTTTAATAATAATAATATAAAGAAAAATATGAAATTAAAACTGGCAACAATGTCAAATGTACATAAAATTTAACTTCTTGCGCATAGCCGCCATATTGTTTTTGAAATATTAAAAATCTTGATTATTTTAAACAATTTTTTCATAATTTTACAGTAAAAAATAGTGATATTTAATATGTCTTAGTTATTTTTTTTTTATTATGACATGTATATATACTTTTCTTTGCTTTTTATGTAATTTTTTTTGGTTCATTAATACTTTTTTTGGTATTTTTTTCTGATTTTTTTTGATTAGTTGGGCACTTTTAATAGTTTAAAGCAAAGAAAACATTTGAGGTTTTTTTCACTTTTTTCGGATAAGTTCACAAAAAAATTGGGGCATTCCGGCTTAGTAAATAATTACCGTTTTTTTAAAAGAAAATAAAATTCTAACAGGAATAAAATTAATCCTAAATGAATTGGGAAAAGTACATGTGTTATGGGAAAGGATTGATCACATTAGCTCTATAATCTTTATACAAAAACTTCTTGGTATTTAGTTAAATGAAATAAACAAGTCATTTATAAAACAAAATGAATAAACAAAACGAACCTCAAAGAATCATGTATGTTGTTTACTTAAAATCATTTTGGAAATTTTTCATAAATCCTCACCTATTTTATCGGAGTGGAATAATTTTTTGTAAAAATTATGAAATTCACTTGGTTGAGCAAACTTTGCAGATGTCTGTATTCTTTTATCGATATTTCTTTTGGCTTATCGCGAAATACAGGCAGGGCCGCAGTAATCACAACGCGTCTAGTATTTCTATTAAAATCAACAGATTGGAATTTGTCCGAATTAAAATTAGTTTTGAAAAAAAGTAATCCTATATTAGCGTACTTGCAAGTGGACAACGTCTGACATTACGAAAGTCTGTATTCTGCTGAGGTTTTTTTTCCTTATAATAAAAGTTAAGCAGTTGTTAAGAGTTTTAAAATCGTCATTTTAAAGTCATTTAGTTCCATATTAATTGCATTAAATGTTTTTAGAACGGCAGCAAAGTCATGCCAGGTGCTGCCAATCTCAGTGAGTCATGAGTTTTAAAAAGGGTGTTTTTTTTTCGTTCTCTATCTAATAAGAGGAGTGATCACTATTCACTTCTAAATGGGCATGCCCACGTAATAAAAACTTGTGCTTTATTTTTTTTATCTATGGATTCTTATGAATTATTCAAAAGTAAAGCATGACTATTACCATATTTCTGTTCTGGGATGGACAATTGTCGGACCACACAGTAATCTCTTTTACGTTTTCATTTATAGCTTCAGTCCACTAAGAATTCTGAAGCCATTTCGTTTGCATCACGTCCAGACTTTGATTCATCCCACATCATGCAAGAAGTAACATTACCTGAAGTGTCTGAAATCGAATAGTTGTATGTCCATTACTTGAGCTAATAGCAACTCTGCTTGTTACTTAGAACAGGCGTTGGCAGACATTTCTGTAAATCAAGTGTCAATAATTTTATTGTTCCACCACTTGTTGCTGCTCTTTCGTTTATCAAGTCTTTTTAATTCATATCTGTTACTAGTCTCCAGTTGATGTTGTTGATAATTTTGTTCAATATTTTTTTCTTTCTACCATCTACCAATTAATAGAGTTGAAGAATACATCAAACTGGAATGTATAAAATAATAGAATAGAGACTTCTTTGGTGGTGTCGCATGATAAGGAGTGTCCAGGAAATAACTTTAAAAACCATAACCTTTTTTAATTTTTTATTATTTAACATTAAATAAAAACATTTACAGCCACACACTTTGATATTAGCAAAATTGTTTGTCATAACAAAAAAAATTCTTAAATAGTAGTAACAAAATATTTACGTTTTAAACGCTTTTATACAAGTAGGTGAAATAAAATGACATTGCAAACAATAAAAAAATCCATTTAAATATACATCTGTAATGGTACAACTGAGCTGATGTGTAGTGGTACTGATATGGTTGATTGTATGAAAAAAAAGTGAATTTCATTTAAAATTACACTGACGTTTAGAGCATCTCTAAAGGTTTAAAATTGTGCCACGAAAAATTAAACTATAGCAAACTACAATTATGATGAAGTGTTCTCACGAAAATTCTATGAAATCTCTTTTTGTCAGTAATGCTAATGCTGGTAAGTGCATGTGTGTAACATTAATAATTCACAGATACGCTACTGAATGAACACTGACTTTCCGATCGTTTCGCTGGTCTGGGGAATCCGGTGTAAGGTGCCTTTGCTATAGATGAACATATTAGCTTTGGCCATAATACTCAGGCTGTGAGGCCGCTCCCGTTGGGGAAAAATGTTTCTGATTCGGTTTCTTCGCGGATTCCGGTTCAAAAATGTCCCCTTTAAACAAATCTGAAGGGTGCCGGGCGAAATTTTTGTGCAGAAATTGTTTAAACAATTTTTTTTTAAACAAATTCCAAAAATATTTTTTTTTAATCTGGAAAACGTTTTTTAGGTTTTTTGGGTCATTTTAAATAAAAAAAGGTCTCTTGTCATTTTTCTCTAAAGTTGATAGTTTTCGAGTTATAAGCGATTTAAAGTCTGAAAAACGCGAAAATACGCATTTTTGAGGCTTGAAAACACATATGTAAATTATTATTTTTGAGGTTACCAAGTGTCTAAATTGAAGTTTTAACATTCAACTTCAAGATTGTGAAGAGTAATCGGGGCTTATTTTAATTTAGACCGTTGTTTTTTATTGTTCAATATGCGCGTACACTCGATTTTTCAGCCGCCGCGGCGCGGCGCGCTAGAGTGCGCTCTATCGTACTTATGCATAGTTTACATATACACTTATGCAAAAAAAACCCGAACAAATCCTTGAAGTTTATTAACATAGTTTTTTCCATAATTTATTTATGTAGGTATTAATTATTGTCATTGGGCTAATTAAATAAAATCAATCATCGCAATGTAATAACCGTATATAGTTTTTTTTCTTCCAAATTTGAACAATATAATTATTATTTATTGAGTATATATTTATTTATATCAATTGTAAATAATATTTTTAAATTATTATTTAAATAATACAATGCAGTAAATATTAATATTAGTAAACTTAATTTTAAATTGCGCGGTGTTTAAAAACAATATACTATCGCAAAAATGCAAGTTTTTACCTGTTTAACAATCGCGCGCTCATACTTGATTTGTTATTACTTAAACGATCATTAGGAAGACTATTGTTTAATGCCCATTAAAAGGGTATTATATTATTAATGTGTTATTAAAAAAATTGTGAATGGATTTAAAATGTCTTTTTTCCGTACCTCTTCTTAAATAAAAACTTACCGAAGAAAATTTAGTTTGTATTTTTTGTAATAACATCAAACAATATTAAGTTAGTGCAAAAACCTAAAGTAGATTTTTACATAACAATACAAAAATGCTGCTCTTCGACGAAAAGACAGTGTGACTGAAAAAATTTAATTTAATCTAGCCAATATACCTTGTACCTCTGACGCACTTTACAACACTTGTTAAGAGCTTTCGCTAAAAACATATATTTGGCGAAATGCAATATATTCCCGCTATCATGTAAACTATGCATAAGTACGATAGAGCGCACTCTAGCGCGCGGCGCCGCGGCGGCTGAAAAAATCGAGTGTACGCGCATACTTAACAATTAGAAAACAACGGTCTAAATTAAAATAAGCCCCGATTACTCTTCACAATCTTGAAGTTGAATGTTTAAACTTTAATTTAGACACTTGGTAACCTCAAAAATAATAATTTACATATGTGTTTACAAGCCTCAAAAATGCGTATATTTTCGCGTTTTTCAGACTTTAAATCGCTTATAACTCGAAAACTATCAACTTTAGAGAAAAATGACACGAGACTTTTTTTGTTTAAAATGGCCCAAAAAACCTAAAAAAAAACGTTTTCCAGATTAATAAAAAATTATTTTTGGACTTTGTTTAAAAAAAATTGTTTTAAACAATTTCTGCCCAAAAATTTCGCCCGGCACCCTTCAGATTTGTTTAAAGGGGACATTTTTGAACCGGAATCCGCGAAGAAACCGAATCAGAAACTTTTTCCCAACGGGAGCGGCCTCACAGCCTGGACTATACAGTAATAGTTTATTATAATAAAAAATTAATAGAATAATAGAATAATTAAGATAGTTACCTTATTACTGCTAGTAATAACCAGTCTAATCGTTCCAATATTTTAACTTGGATTCTGAACTACATTCCTGATCAGTTAGTTGTGTACTACTTTGTAAATTATACAGCTACACGAAATCTCATATTTTAGCTATTTATTAATTGCATATAGCTGCTTTCAAAAACTAATTTACTAAATGCTATGCTTGAACTGCAAATAACTAATGAAATAATAATAAATAGCAATGTGCACATGGATTTGTAATTAAACACATCAAAAAGAAATAGTTGAAATGTAACGATTTACGTTCTTTTTCAACAACGCCTAAAGATCGTTTGTGTACTGTTTTCAAGAAACATCAGTAAGTTAGAGCTGTTACGACGTTGCTGTATCACTTTTGATAATATATGTCGTAATTGCAGACGAAGCGTCAGGAAAAACTAATTCCAGACAAGAGTCTATAAACCTCGAAAGAAATTTACCGTTACAAATTCAACTCAGTTTAAAATTATCATTCTTGTAAAGGAACTGATAGTTAATAAAGTTAAGTCGACTATGGGAAGATTTAAAACGGTGTTTTATTTAATTTCATATTATTCAACATGAATGTTCAGCCATAAATACAGAACCTTGTAAAATGTATCATGTGTTTACCCTGTTAATTCGTAATACGGACAAAATTATACAACGGTAGTACTACTGGCTAACCTTTAAATATATGTACATCGTAGATATCAAGTTACAACTAATGATAAAAAATCTTTTACTAAAATTGAGCCAGAACACTTTTTAACCAAATTTTCAATCTGATATTAAGGTTAGTATTATCTACTATATTTTTTAATACCAGGCTTGCCGCTCCCATGCATAAATTTTTCAGGCCGAGATCTTTGCGATCCTGATATGTGCTCAGAAGATTATATATAGGGCTTGGTCAGGGAGGACCATCTCTATCTGCTGTGACAGTCAAGCAGTGCTAAGGATTTTGGTAGCGCGCAAAGTCAGCTCTAAGCTGGTTCTTGAGTGCAAGAGAGCACTTGCTGATATTGCGCTGACCAATAGGATAATTTAGTATAGGTACCGGAACACACAGGCGTGGAAGGGGATGAACAAGTTGATGCCCTGGCAAGACAGGGCTCATCCACTCTGACTGTGGGACCCGAACCTGTGATTCGAGTGCTCATCAGTACTGCTCGAGGTAGTGTCAAAGAGTTTCTTCTGCGGAGGTTCCAGGACTCCTGGGCCAGTTATGGAGGTATGAGACAGGCCATCCCAAAGTTTTACAGCCCAACTTCTCCTTCTAGACCGTAGAAGATGCTCTCTAGTGGTCAGTACGCTTACCGGCCACTGTACTCAGACGGCACCGACAATGGCTTGGATTGGCAGATGGTCCTTGTAATGAGGAGGAAGAAACAGTGGCCTATCAGAGATGACAGATCCTGGATTCGACCTTTATGCAACCGAGCCAAATGAGGGAGATGCCTTAGAGACTTTTGACTTTCAGTAAGGCCACAAGGTTACTAAAGGATTACACGCTCAGAACGGCAGGAAGAGCTCAGATTTCGAGCCTCTGCTGATTATAGCAGATATGGGAGCCCGGAGTAGCCTGGAAACGCCCATATGATAAGAGTGTTACAATAGATCCCACTTCGGAGGTCTAAGTGTCTTAAGGGCTCACAAATGGGCCCTCCAATAACATAACATAACTATATTTACTAGGAATAAATCACAGCTTTAAATTTAAAATTTAAAAAAACTTAAATTCAGATTGTGGTCTCTTTGAAACACATTGATATTTCCAATCTCCTGAATAACTACCACTTTTAATTTGATGATCAATCATTTAAATTAATAGCTCCAACTCATGAATAACATCAGCACATACATCACCTTATTTCAATAATTTGAAGTCATTTTCTTGTGACAATGACATTTTTCGATAATTTTGTCCTAAGGCTCAATTTTTAAAAGATATTAATAATGTTATAATAAATAGTGTAATTTTCCTACATAAACAAACATGACTACATGATTTTCATAATTACAATAATAAATAAAATACTTAATTTTTTATGCCTACATGCATAGTCTTTTTTAAAGCTTTTACTATATAAATAATTTTTAAATATTCGAAGCAATCTATAAAAATCACCAACAACTGCGTATTCAATTTCAAAGTAGGGAAAGGGGGGAATGGTGGCCGCTGAGGTAATGGTAGCTATGAAATATTAACATTTACGGCCTAATATTATTTTCGCGTTTAATACCTGTTGCGCCATCTAACGGTGTTTCGTTCAAACTGTACCTAAAACAATGACGATGTTTTGCGGCAAAGGAATTTTTGAAAATGTCATATTTTGTTGGAGTTGATGTTTTAGTGCAAGATTTTTAAATGTATGTGGAAGATTTGGTATGTGTTAACGTAGTTTAAGACTATATAAAAAGTTCTTGTTCTAATTTAAGTGATTAATGATTATGAGTTGATCAGTAAAATATGTATTTTGGGGTTATAATAGCTACTGTAGCAGATTTTCGTGAAAAGCTTTTGGAAGTTTTTGATTTTATTATTGAATGCGACGATTTTAAATGTGATAATATCTCGATCCGTGAAGCAATCGGTTTGAAAACTTAATTAAATGATTACTCTTTTAACATACTTTTAAATATGTTTAAGAAACTGTTTACCCAAACTAATTTGATATTCAATGTTGTTCAAAATCAGTTAACTGACATTATTCATTCCAAAAATAGAATGACTGGTGTAATCTCAGAGATTTTCGTAATGATAGTAATTTTCATTATATACGCAGTGACGTTTTGGACTCACTTGATATTTCCAAACCTCCAAAAAAGACAAAGGCATGACACAAAAACAGATCCCGAAAAACGAGTATATTTTGAAATTTTGGATACTATTATTATGCAAATAGATACTCGTTTTTTGAATTTTGAAGATTTGCAAATTTTTGACCTCTTTGACGATTCAAAATTTAAAAGTTACGCCAAAGAATTACCAAGATATTTATTAGATAAGTTAATTAAAAATTATCCCATCATTCTTTAATAAAATAAAATTAGAAAATAAATTAAAAGTTTTATTTGCTGATCCCAATATTTTCGGAAGGTGGGATGAGTTACAAGATATGTATAATTTTATATATTGCAATTCATTACAACAAACTGTTACCGAAATTAATAAATTATTCTCATTAATTCTCTCATTACCACTAATGTCTACCTCAAATGAACGAGATTTCTTTTGTCTCAAAAGAATCAAAACGTATTGCCGAAAGACCATGAAACAAGAGAGAATGACAAGCTTGCCTCAAATGTCAACAGAAAATTTTGTTTAAAATCTCTCCAAAACTGTAATAAATTTTACGATGACATTATAACCCATTTTGCTACTTCCAAACAACGTAGACTAGAGTTAATTTATAAACATGTTTAGATTCTAAATTCATAGGAAAGACAAAAAAAAAACAAATAACATCCGATGATGATTGAAGGCTTTTTATTAGACGGTATACCCATGATACTATGACTAACAAGATAGGATCTTCCCGTAGCACAAAATCGGTCTTATTAGCGCATGCTGTCATTGGGGAGTAGAATTTGAATTCTTGGTAAAGTTAAATGGGATTTGTATGCATTCTATTTATTAAAGATTATTTATTGATACATAAAAAAAACTGACATTTCGAACGTCAACTCTCCAATGACGTCACGACTTATGCGCAATATCTTATCTTCTTAGTCATAGTATCATGGGTATACCTATCTGAGTAGACAAAAAAACCTTGCCGACCTTGTCACTAAAGTCACGAACCGCCACTGCTTGGAATAGTGAATAAAATAGTTGATATGTTGCTTTTAGGGCCGGTTTCACCAACGACAAATCTGTCTATTCAATGAGTAAAGTTATTCGACCAATAAAACTGACATATCTGCGTTTCACCAACGCAAATAAGACTTATTCTATGAATAAACTCCAAATAAGTTATTAGTCCAATATCGGCCAAATAAATATTTATTCTTCGAATAAGTTGACAGCTAACCTCACTTTAAATATCAATAATAAAGAAAATTCATTAGTTTAACTTGAAATTATCAACAATGTATTGCAGATAAACGTAATTATATAAGACAATTTTGTATACATATATATTTATTTTAGATTATTATCTTCATCATCATCATCCTCTGATGACGGAAATGAAACAGCGAAGGAGAAGCCACGCTTGCAGCTGCAAAGGAGAAACCCTTTTGCTGAATTTGATGACCAGTGGCATTGATAATTATTATTTTGACAAATGAATCAACCAATATCAAATATTATAGGTTATGTATATGATTACAGTCTTAGACAAGGAAAGAGAGAGAACGGGTAACGCTCGTGATGCCACTTTTTGATGTGTCCGCCATTTTTTTGGTGGCAAACAATAGACCTGACAATAGTTTTGTTTTTGTGGTTAAAAAAAAACAGTGAATTAAATACCTATTTTTTTTACTTAACAAAATGGTGAATTGTGCATATATTCTTTGTAAAAATCGCAGCGAGCAGAAAATACCAGGGATATCGTTTCATAGGTAAATATTTATAATAGTGCAATTAGGTATTAATTGATTTTACTTTTTATTTCAATTTAAAACATCAAAACCAATTTAAATTAGTATTTTAAGGAAAGGTGAGATCTAAATTACTCAATAAGAATGCTAAATATGCATAATTATTTCAGTAATTGTATTATAATTAATAATTTCACTCACACACCATGATGATTTGCCAGTGGCAGTGGGCGTTGAGGGTTAAAATTCCATAAATAAGTAAATAAATAAATTTCATTAATTTTGATTCCAAAATATTTGTATAAAATAAAATAAATTAAATAAAACATTTAATGTACAAAAATGTTTCATTTTAAATACGAATTAGTCAATTCTTAAAAATACAAAGATACGCTGCTGACCACTTCCTCTGGTGGCAGTTTGGCTTCACTTTTAGCGATACGGTTACGCGTCCTTTCGCTTTCCTTGTCTAAGATTACAGTGAAAAATAGTGCGATGCCAAAGCCAAGAGAGGTGTCAACGAGTCATGTCTGTGGAAAATCATTACACTTTGAATTTATTTCAGTGATTTATTTGTTGTTGGTGAAACTGGCCCTTAGGGAAAAACTTTAAATCCTTGCTAACCCACCAAATAAATAAAAATATAATATAGTTTACTGTGTTGATGATTTTTGTATCACTTATACAAGTAAAAAAATATATAATATTAACAAAGTGACTCTTATTTAGATAGCCTTCGATAAACTATAAAGGTTTATGCTTTATTAAGATTTTTGAGAATGTCTCTTAAAATGCGATTTACCCCTAATGTGTATTTTAAATTGAACTCCAGAACTAAGACTTATATTACAAGAAGGACAGTAGTAGTCTCCTGATGGCGTCCTGTATAAATGTAAATCTGCCGAAATTTCTGTTAAGTCACCTAAAATAAAAAAAAATCATTACGATTAAATTAAATATTGTGCAAATGAATTAAAAATGAATGTTAAGTCAACTATACAAAGTTGGTCAGGCGACCCCCCCCCCCATTTTGGCTCAAAGTTTACAGACGTAATCAACATCAACAAATAAAATATCCGTGAGTGATAATATTCAAGAAAATATATCGGATATAGAAAACGATGCTACCTTAGACACCAGTATTGAAAATAGCAATCAACAGAACGATAAAAATGGCTAGACTGTCATAGATGTTTTTAAAAGCCCAGAAGAATTTAAAGGCTTTCCAAAAGCAGGAGAACGCCAAACTAAAAATACGCGAAGAACGGGCAAAAGTATTATAGCTACTGACACACTCGAAAAAGATGCCATGGAAGAACGAAGCATTACGAAGAAAAGAAAAATTGATAAAATCGAAGTGAAAAAAGTAAAGAAGTTCAAAAAACAAATATTTGAAGATAGTTCTGAAAGCTCAGAGGAGGAACTTGAACTTGGGACTGCTACTATACAATCAATCCAGATGGATTTGGGAAGTTTCATGGAAAGCCCATAGAAAATGATTTTGTGCTCGTGGAATTTCCTGGAAATTGGAGAAGAAGGAGGTGTATTAAACAAGTATGGCGCTTCATAAGACAACAAAGAGGCGAAATGGAAGAACTAGTTGAAATAGAACACATACAAGAGGATACATGGGTGGCCTTCCTGACAGAAATGTTTAAAAAACAAAACGAAGAACCTTTACCAGAAACTCCAAATATAATGACTGAGGAAAAGACCGAAATCTTACAAAACGATGTGAAAGAAGGAATAAACAAATTAAAAAACAGAAAGTCACCAGGAGAAGATCAAATACCAAAAAAACTCTTAAAATATGGAGGTGATTACCTTGCACAACAACTACAACTTCTTATTAATAAAATAATCACCTTCTTCTTCTTACGGTGCCTTATCCTTAAGGACGTTGGCCATTACATTTGCCCATTTAATCTTATTTGTAGCAGCCCTGAATAGTTCTATGGAGGTCATGTTCGTCCATTGCCGTAGATTTTTAAGCCAAGAGTTGCGTCTTCTTCCTGGTCCCCTTTTGCTATTGACTTTGCCTTCAATTACAAGTTGGAGCAGTTCATACTTTTGATTTCTTATGATGTGACCAAAATATTGTGTTTTCCGTTCTTTTATTATAAGCATAAGCTCTCTTTCCTTATTCATCCTCCGCAAGACTTCCGCATTTGTCGTATGGCTCATGTAGGATATTCTGAGCATTTTACGGTAACACCAGAGGTCGAATGCTTGGATTCTTTTTTGTGTTGCTTCTGTCATTGTCCAGGCTTCAATACCATAGAGCAAGGTGGAGAAAACATAGCACTTAAGTATTCTAGTTCTCAATGAGATGCCCAGCTGGCGGTTGCATAGAACTTTTTGCATTTTGTAAAACATTGTACGTGCCTTTTCCAGGCGTATTCTTATCTCTAGTGAGTGGTCCCAAGTTTCATCAAGATTACTTCCAAGGTACGTTGTTCTTGTTACTCTTTCCAGATCTGTTCCCTCGACATTGACCTTCACCCTTCTGTTTTGGTACTTGCTGATGACCATCGTTTTTTGTCTTCTTTGTATTCAATTTCATTCCAAATTCTCTACAGGCTGTCGTTACTCGGTCCATTAAGCGTTGCAGGGCTTCAGCATTATCTGCCAGTATGACAGTGTCATCTGCATATCGCAGGTTATTTATACATTGCCCATTTATAATTATACCATCCGAGGTGCCTTCCAAAGCTTTCTGAAATATCTTCTCAGAGTAAACATTGAACAGCAAAGTGATAGGACACATCTCTGTCTTACTCCCTTCTCGATATTGATTTTTCCAGATGTTTCGCTTTTTATTCTGATTTTAGCCTTTTGTTCTTGGTAGAGGTTTAAAATGTAGAGTAGAGTCTTTATCGTCGATATTACATGACCTTAAAATATCTATTAGTTTATCATGTTTCACCAGGTCAAACGCCTTCTGAAAGTCTATAAAACACAAGTATACATCAGAATCGACATCTCTACATCTTTCAACTAGCACACGTATTGAAAAAAGTGCTTCTCTTGTTTCGAACCCATTCTTAAAACCAAACTGAGTTTGACCAGTGTGTTCGTCTAGTTTATTGTATACTCTATTGTGTATTACTCGTAGGAAAAGCTTCAACATATGATTCATCAGGCTAATAATCCTATGGTCTTCACATTTCTTGGAGTTTCTCTTCTTTGGTAGTGGTATAAACACCGATGTCAGCCAATCATTTGGTATTCTGCATGTTTCACCACAAATAATCACCACGAACAGAATACCAGATGAATGAAGAAGAGCGATCATCGTGATGTTCTTTAAAAAAGGAGATAAGAAAGACCCCAATAATTATCGAGCAATAAATCTTTTAAATACAACACTCAAATTGACAACAAAAATAATAGCGACAAAAATAAACGAATATCTCTGCAAGAGGAACAGCAAGGATTTCGGACAGGAAGATCATGCACGGATGCAGTTTTTGTAATAAGACAAATAAAAGTCGCTGGAATACAACAAACAAGGATATATAAATCAACAATAAGACCAATAATGACGTACACAGCGGAAACAAGAGCAGATACGGAGAAAACACAAAGACTGCTGGAAACAACAGAAATGAAAGTCTTATGAAAAATAGCAAACCAAACTCTAAGAGACAGAGTAAGAAGTGAGGAAATACGAGCGAGATGTGGTATAGAGGAAATAAACGCATGTACCAAACGAAGAAAAGTGGAATGGAATCAACACATCGAAAGAATGACAGAAAATAGAATAGTACAAATAGCAAGAGACAAATCGCCAAATGAAAGAAGATCATTGGGACGACCGAGGAAAAGATGGTCAGACAACGTCAAATGAGGCTAAAAATCGAAGTAAAACAGGCATTAAGCCTATTTATAAAGTAGGAAGAAAGAAGAAGAAGAAAACAAACGAAGGGCATCAGCAAATTTGTATTTCCCACTATTCCAGATGAATCTATTGCTGCTTTAAAAGATATCAAGCTCATCATGCCACTCCCAATTCCTTGTGGGCACACTAGCCGACTGGCTTCTTTTACGTTTCAGATAGATTTTGGATTAATGGACATTAGGTAGATACATACCTAGATATTACATTTTTATGTTTACTTATTTTTTTCTGTTCTGCATATACTTTTTGTTTATTTTGGAAGTGTCTTTTGTGTTCAACAAATATGATTTATAAACTATGTTCGCAACAATCAGTAACAAAATTATGTTATGTAATAATGTTTTTCAAAACACAACAGCCTAAATAAGTATTGTTCTGAAGCTATTTTCTTGTGGCATTTTAAATTAATTACTATTTAACTGGGAATAAGCCACAATTAAAAATAAAAATACGTTTATTGAAGTTTCAATTTCCACTTCGGAAATCGTTCTCAAAATACAAACAGTAAATTAAACAAATTTTGTTTTTTGTTACATAGTGAAAAATTCTTCTAATAATTTAATTTTATCTGACTTATTTATATTGACAATTCAGACATACATTATGCATTTTAAAGTAGATGACTTTAAAACTGATATTGCCAATATTGTTGAGTTGCGCTCTTGGGACGATTTTACTTATAAGATAGTTAATTCGATTACATGAAATCAACTTTAACTTGAGAATATCCGTCAGAAAAAATCATAGCATATAATTCGTCTTTAAAAAGACAAACACATGACATGATGACAGTAAAATTCTCCTGTTAGTGATTCCATAGTAAATTATGAGGGAAAAACCAGGAAAAAAACCTCATAATACTATCCCGACATGGTAAGTATTTGTTCGTGCATTTAGTTTACCTTCAATAAACACCAAAATTCTGATTTTATATGTTTCGTTATTTAAAAAACATAAATGATGTATCCTCTATATGTTACTGACTTACTAATACTGGTATTTTCTTATTAATAACTTCCTCTTTCAGTATTGGTAACCAGATCCTACTACATTCTGCCGAGGAATTTGCGACACAATTGGCCTCATTTAGCATAATTAAAGCCGCTTCTTTGATTTTTCTTTTTTTACCATCCGTCTCTTTTAGGACTACATTTGAATTATTCCATTGAACCCTATGTTCATTATCCCATGTGTGTTTACATATTTGAGATCTATCAAATTCTCTATTTTTAATATAAGACTGATGTTCACTTATTCTAACATTTAATGGCCTTGATGTTTCACCTAAATAAAACTGATCGCATTCACAAGGTATTTTATAAATGCGATTCTTTGTCCTTTCTTGTTCATTGTTAGGTTTGGTTTTGGACAAAATAGATCTCAACATGTTTGTTGTTTTGAATGTTGTTGAAATGTTGAATTTATTGCCTATCCTTTTAACTTTTTCTGATAATCCATTTATGTACGGTATTGTTATTTTCCTCGTATTATTCCTTGTGTATGCTGTAGGATCTCGTTCTAAAATGTTCTGTTCTATTCGATCAATTGTTGAAAATTCCTTATTTATAAACGATAAAGGATAATCATTTTTTAATAAAACAGATGTTAACAAATGTTTCTCCTCCAAGAACGAATTTTACTGTCATCATGTCATGTGTTTGTCTTTTTAAAGACGAATTATATGCTATGATTTTTTCTGACGGATATTCTCAAGTTAAAGTTGATTTCATGTAATCAAATGAACTATCTTATAAGTAAAGTCGTCCCAGGAGCGCAACTCAACAATATTGGCAATATCATTTTAAAGTCGTCTACTTTAAAATGCATAATGTATGTCTGTATTGTCAATATAAATGAGTCAGATAAAATTAAATTATTAGAAGAATTTTTCACTATGTAACAAAAGACAAAATTTGTTTAATTTACTGTTTGTATTTTGAGAACGATTTCCGAAGTGGAAATTGAAACGTCAATAAACGTATTTTTATCTTTAATTGTGGCTTATTCCCAGTTAAATAGTAATTAGCCTAAATAAGATTTTTTGACATGCTAGATTATATATTTTCATTTATTTTCCCTGTCTCACTGTTGGATTTAAAGTGTCTCACTGTAAGGCATACGTGTCCTGCAGTTAGACAAATGCACCTATCTATATTCTTGCAAAAAAAAACAAACTTCAAAGTTACAAATATTTCACTTGAAAAGAGATTAATATAAATGTCAACGCCTATGCTGGCGTTTAATTTTTTCATTTTGGATGGATAAAAACAAAATTACACTAAAGTAAAAAAAAACTGTCTCACTGTTGGGATGGCTCCTCTAAACTTATCAAAATTTGTGTCAAAAATAATTTAAAAAGAGACAAACAAATAAAACAGCTAAGATAACTCTTAAGAATTATAATGTTGATATATTATATTCTACATTTTTATTTAAACAAAATACTTATTGATCACTAACAGTACCTTCTATAATATTAGGATCAGTGATTCCCAATTGACGCAACTTCTTTTTATGTTTCTGTCCTTGAAAGTGAATATTCAGCTGTTCTTGGCACGTAGTTCCGATGTCACAGACCGAACATCTGAACTTGCTTGGTGTCGAAGACGGTTGAGATGTTTTGGGAGTTGTGGTAGTTGTAGAAGTCACGGCAGTTTCAGGTTTTTTTTCTCGGAAATCCTGTCCGAAGCCGTCTTCGCCATCTTTGAGAACTACCGGTTTTCTTGGGCTATATAAAGTATTGGTGAATTAATAAGTATATACTTCTACTGATATTTTTTTAAATTATTTATGGAATAAAACATTCTAAAAAAACTTTATAACAAATGGATCCTATATACGGGGTCAGGATCCTATATAAGCCACGTTACCAGAGGTGCGAAATATGAGATGTTAAGACTCATAATGCAAGGGTAAAAGATCCATAGGAAGACAAAGAATTTCCTGGCTAAGAAACCTAAGAGAGTGGTATAGTTGCAGCTTAGTAGTCTTTTTACTATTTCATTAGAAGAAAAATATCGTGGCTTCGTAATCTACGTGAATGGTTCGGGTGTAGTTCGATTGAACTTTTTAGGCGCGCTGCTAACAAAGTCGCTGTGGCCATGATGATTTCCAATCTCCGCTAGGAGTGGCACGAGAAGAAGAAGAAGTCTTTTCAGAGCGGCCGCCAATAAAGTACGAATAGCTGTGATGATAGCCAACCACCGATAGGAGAAAGAGCTACAAGAAAAAGAAGAACACCCTAAAAGATTATGTTGGAGATTGTACAACAAATGTATAAACGTAATAAATTTATAGATTATTTGAATTAAAAATAATAGACAATCATCAATACATATATCTTGAAGCATTAGGTAGCAGATATGTGTATGATGGTGTATTACTTATAATTATTAAAGATTGAGGGGTAAAATGTTTTGTGTGTAGATTTGGAACGTATAGAGGCATACTCAAGTCAGTTTTAATGAAAGGTTAGTGTGTACTATATTGTAAACGATACAGTTGAAAATTGTAAAACAAGGTATAAATATGATAAATTTAAAAAAATTATTTGAATAAAAAAGTGGCAGACATTAATACATGTATCTGATAAATACAGGAAAAATTGGAATATTATAAGACCCTATATGTCTTGGTACCTGAAAATTATATGATATTTTACATTTTTCACACGGCTATGGCTTAGAAGCACTTTCCAACAAGTGGAAAGTGCTTTGATATGGCACTTTCCATATCAAATGTGATATGATATGAATACATAGCAAATGTGCCATGATTCGATCACAAACCGGTATAGAATAAGAACAAATATAGAAATAAAAGAACTTTACTATGATAATGATTTATCTACAGATTAATACCAACCACTAACGTGGGCAGTGCACATACATAGACTGCATAATGAGAAACTTGTAAAACTGGTTTGGGATGAAGTCCTCAAAGGAAAAACATCATTTGGGCGTCCCGAAATGTAATGGAACAATGGAACAATCAATCGAATGCAAACAATCAAAAAAATATATGTAACAACAAAACACTGAAAACTTTGTTTTCAAACTTCCACAAAATTTATTTTAAATCTTATCACTACAGCTGTTTTGGCTGATTGCCTTTCTCAAGTGATCTATTTTTGGCTTGGGTTTACAAATTTATAGTCTCTAATGAAATAGGTTGAGGAGGGGAGAACTGTTTGTCTCAAGTTGGTCATTCAGAATTATATCTGTGTTTTTTAATTTGTTGATTTCCATAGATTCTAATAAAGATAGCTTAAGGCCTTGATTTTGAATGTGAAGAATTTTAAATTTGTCATTAAAAGAATGATTATGATCTAGAAGGTGAAGTGCGTACGTCGAATCTGTTTTTCTATTCTTGAAAGCTCTTTTATGTTCTGCTATTCGTTTATCAAAGTTTCTACCAGTTTGACCGATGTAAGTTTTTGGGCAGTCGCCACATTGAAGTTTGTACACACCACTATTTAAGTGTTTTTTATTTTGGCTCTTGTTATTTTTAATATATTTGCCTAGGTTGTTATTTGTTCGGAAAGCTGGTGTTATTCCTTTCTTTTTTAAGTGTTTGGCAATTTTTGTTGTTATTTTGCCTGTATATGTAATCGAGCAGAAGGTACTGGGTTTTTCTCTGGTGGTGGAAATACTAATGGTGGTAAATCACAAGCAATTAGTCAAACATAAATTAAAATAAACGGATTAAACAAACGTAAACGTGAGACTCGTTGCAGAAGAAGTCTTCTTTTGGTACCTATTCGTTTCAAATATTGACGATCATTCTTACTATAATTATTTTATTAACTGATGCTTTAAATAGATCAGTTGTTGTTGTGCAGAACTATTTCCTCAGGTTTTTTAACCATGATATTCTTCTCCCAATTCCTCGCTTTCCAAATACTTTGCCTTGAAGGATTATTTTCAGTAATCTGTATTTAATGCCGTTTCCATTATATGTCCTAGATATTCTAACTTTCCCCTTTTAATGGTATACATCACCTCTATTTCTTTCCCCATTCTTCGTAGCACAGTCTCGTTGGTTATCTTGTCCCTCCATGATATCCTTAGGATTCTTTTGTATAGCCACATCTCGGAGCTACAGAAAAAGTAGTATAGAATAAGCAAGCAATATATTAAATGCCTGGGAATAAAGGACAGTAAGTAAAACTTAACAAACTCACTTTGTTAAGAAATGCGCTGAAAAGCAATGGATAGCACGGGAAATAAATCAAATTGGGAAAGTTGAATCCCTATATGATCAAGATCAAGGTAATGATGATTATAATTACTACGACTTACCCTTTCCTAACCCATTTTCCTTCACTATTGTAATGTCCACTACCTGTAGGCAATTTGTATCCCATAACTACTCTAAAAAAAATAAGTTACATTAAAAACAATTTAAGCTTTGAATTTAGGCATAAATATATACAAACTACTCTTTCTATGTCACTAATCTGAATTAATATATAATCTATATTAAAAATCTTTTAATATAATTATATTTTTTGATATCATATCCCTACATTCCTACAAAATGTTAATTTTACTACGAAATTAATAACAAAACGTAATTTTCTTTTCAATTACTTCTTATAACACTGTCCAACCTTATAGTTAAAAACGAGAATATTGAGAAGAGTGAAAAATGTAAAAATGTACAGGGTGTTCCATAAAAAATGTTTGTTCCACTCCTTAAATATGGGTATCCCTGTATATTTGAAAATATTTTTAGAGTATGATCCTACCTATGCTCCAACTTTTACCTAAATAATTTTTTTTGTATCTCTTACAAGAAGTGAGTAATTGGACTTTTTCGCAGTAATGCTGCACCCTGTATACTAATAAAACTTCTGTCTTTTAACAAAGAAAAATCATATAATAAATAGATAAATGGGTAAGACAAATGTTAAATTGTACTAAATTATACAGCGGATATTTAACAAAATATAAATGTTTTGTCTAAATTTTCTTAAAGTAGTTCATACTTACTTTTGGTGGTTTTTTCCCATATAATGTGATTCGGCATGCATTCTTCCAGTTAATGGTAAGTCACATTCAACGCAATGATACCATTTAGGATCTGCTTCTTTCTCTGGTTTTGCCGACGAAATAACAGTTGCTCGTTTGTGGACTGGGGTATTAGTGGATTCCGCATAATCCAATAGGAACTTTCGTACCTAAAAATCGATAACTATTAATATACTCAAAGTTAGTATTAGAATATAAAAAAAAGAATAAATAAATAATAATAAAAATACTCTTGTCAGCCTAAAGGCTAGGAAGAGTATTTCAAAAAACTTTTAATAGGGAATAGAGTACAATTTCAAGAATATGGAAACCAAAACCAATATAAAATTGCAATAGTAGGCTCGCCAATAAGATTAACAAGAGAAGAAATTAAAAATTTAAGTAAACACATGAAGAAAAAGAACACACCCAGACCAGGAATACACCTGGAGAATTGTTTAAGTATGACACAAACAAATTATACCAACATCTTTGGCAACTGATGACAGAAGGAAGTAAAAATTGCTTGCAAGTAACAAAACCTATATGATAAGTGATAAGTAGGTGTTTTTAAAGTGTGATCAGATAATTCAGGGTGTTATTTAGAATCAAATTTATATTACTGTTTGAAATGATATTTTAGATTTTTTTGGCCTTAGGTGCAATACCTACTTATTTAGCCAGACAATTGGTTTGATAAGTGAAAACAATTAACTCTTTTATATATCCTTTAAATTGAATTAGATAATTACCTACTTAATACATTCACTAAATTTCCTAACCTTCCCATTAAAAACACTATTGGTGACTGCACAAAATGGATTGAACACGAACTGGTCAAAATCTGTATATAATGCATATAGAGGAAAATGGACATATATTTGAATTGTTTAAATACCTTTTTTTCATGATTTTTTGATCTGTAATGTAGTTTTGCCATTACATTACTACTTAAATGGGCTGCACAAAGTTTACAATATAAGGGTTGGAATTGTTTTTTCAGTTCCTTTGGAAGAGTTGGATCACTGATATCAGGTGCAATTTCTCTAACTAAAACAAAAAATATTATATAAATAGTAATTTTGGCATTAAAAACATGTATAGTATTTATGAAGTCAGTTGAAACATTTCACTCCGAAGCGATTTATGAGGGCAGTTCAATATTACATTTACCAGTAATCAAGTTGAAGTATAAATAACACACATCAATGTTTCAAACGTATTTGAACAATCCCCAAACTTTGTAGGAAAGATATTGAAGAAAGAAGGAATGAAAGATACATCCCATCAAATAAATATTGGACATTGATATGTTATTTAAAATCATCAATATTTAACACTCTACTTGGAGGTTCGCTTCCAGGCAGCAATGGTGTACAGATAAGAAACGCTGTTGATTCATGCCAGTGCTGTACAGCTAAAATGTTTATTATTTTACAAAGTATAATAACTGTTTTAAATCATTATACTGTCAATATGGCCTAATGCCATTATATATAAATTATTTTTGTTGCTAAATATGACATGTTAACAATTTTTTTTTATACACTTATGTACTTTACGATACTTTTAAGTAAATTAAAATAATCGTCCTTAGTCTGTTCATCAATAATATATATTTTAATATAAAAATAAATGATGCGTCCATGTCTGGTAATACGATATTATTCTTTTAATGTTTGTCAGCAATCAGTTTTTTGGGTGTTTCAACCAACTTTATAAATACTATAACAACATTTTTTAAATGCGGGTACAAACGTCAGTATATTATTATATTATTAAAAAATAATTACTTACATATGTCTTTCTGATAATTTTTGGGTGCTTCCTTAATACTAGATAAAGTTTCACAAATATTTTGAGTTATAGGTCCTACTGCACTAGGTGTGAGATTATATAGTTTATTATATTCGGAACGATATGCAGTAGAATTTTGCCATTCGCCTTGTTCGAATTTATTGTTATATTCATAATATGAGTTATCAGCTATTGAGTTACCAGCATTATATATAAATTGTGAATTACTTTGAACGCTGCTATTGGTATCTTCTGTTTTCTTTTTGGGAATCTTGAATTTTGTATCAGTGTCAATGTCTAAAACAAATTAATTGTTAATAACAAGTTTTAATAAACAATTCTAACTGTTACTCCCATAAGATATGACATTTACACAGGAATATTTAATATTTTACAAAAAAAGCTATATATTCAGGGATTCTACAGTATCCACTGCCTTCAACCGTTTCCATCTCTCTGTTGTCCCATTCTCCATCGTTTAGGCCTCTCTTACTTTTGGAGTCATCTACTTCGTTCCTCCAGGATCTTCGGGGTCATCCTCTTTTCCTCCTTCCTATGGGGCTTTACAAAAAGACTAATTCTAAAATTAAATTTCAATATTAAACTGATTAAATGCGTATTCTAGAATCCTTAAGTTAACATCCTTATTACAACAAAAATCTGTTATAGGATATAGGTTACAGAATGGCACTCAATTCTGTAATATCATACTATCATAGGCATTGCTAATAAATTTGAGCAGGTTTAGTATTCACTCATAAAAAATAATGTTCATATACTAGATAGGATGAAATTATACTTACCATCTTTATCAATTTTCCTTTTCTTGCTTTCAGTGTAGGAATCTAAAACAATATAATTTATTTAACAAATATATTAGTATTTTAAAAATCCTCTTACCCTTTATGTAACTCATTAGGAAAGTTAAAGTTAAAATCTAAATTAACGCTTAATATTTTGGTTTTGACAATATTACAATAATATTAAAAATGTGTCAAAATTGTATCAGCTTTGAAGGAAATGTCAACTTTAAATCAATTCTTACTACTATATAGGCAACTTTTCTTACATAAATGGATTAGGGCACTATTTTGCCACAATTTATTGATGTGTCTCGCATCAAGCGAAAGCTACTTTTACTATTGTATTTCATGGAAGTAACGATCAAAGATGGTTTTGGTAAAGCCGTACTCTTCTAAAAGTCATTAATCTTGATGACTTTATAAAATATACAAGATTGTAGCCAAGAATGGCCAAGATCAAGGCACGTTTTTATTTGTGCACCCTTCCGTTTGATGGCATTGCTAGTCTTGTTTCTGCGCAATGTTCGTTGTCATCACAGATAAATTAAACCTGGTAGGAGTGTGCTGTGGTTGTCAGTTTGTCACTTTATGTCATTAAACTCCAAGGTCAGTAAATAGACAGAGGTTGTCTAGTAACTTTACACCAATCAGGGTCGAGAATCTAATGGCAGGAATGATTGCTACATTCAAATTCATTCACCTTACTCCTTGAAATGAACTCGGAAAGCAGCAATGTTTGAAAATATATTAATCTATGTATATTAAAAAAAAATACTTTGGACTTTTAATGACTATTTATTTCATTCAATCTTTACCAAATTAATGTGGGAGATACCTGCAGAGTTACAGAAATTGTACAATATAATTGCAACTATAAATATACGTAGTAGAATAGCATCACAGCTTAATTAAATTAGATTTAGATTCTTTTGTATATACATGACTAAAGCATGCTAATATACTATATTATTAATTGGTTGCATGCAATTTTCTTTTTTAAATTATTTTGAATAAATAATTTTTAATTGGGGATAATGCATGTAGTACATTATTGCCAATTCTTCAAACAAGTACACCATGCTGAAAATAGATTCAACTAAATATTTATATATCAGAATTAGTAGTTTTTCCCTTAGGTTCAACATATTTAAGAACATCAATCTAATTACATTACTGGATTTGAAAAATATGTTTTGCCTTTTTCTTAAACTTAGTTTCGCTTTCTATAGCTGCCTCAAGTTCTCTTATTCGTGATTTACGATCGTTTTCAGTATTTTCCTTTTCTAGAAGTTTTTGTTGAAGTTTCACGTTTTCTGCCTCTATTTCACGATTATCCTCATAATCTTCCATATAATACCAAAGTGTATTCTACAAAACTATTTTATTTATTAACACAGTACCGCTTATCCTTCCTATGACACTTGCTAATTCATTGCTTTTGAATTTTTATTTTTTGCGTCTATGTTCGCGCATATATATTGTATATCAATATATATTGTATATAAATAAAGATTCATGTTCTAAGGTTAAGATTTAAAGTTAATGTAACTAGAAAAGCAAAATGTACAAAACAGTACTATATATACTATTTTTTTGGTAATTGTACCTTCATCTATTTTAGCAATGTTTATTAAATATATAAAAATTGATGTACACTGTCATTTGTCTCCTATTTCTAAAAGTTGAGATAAAATCAATTATGAATAAAGTTGGGCACATAACGGTTTCTTAATATTGTAAGCTATTTTCTTGTAGCATTTTAAATTAATTACTATTTAACTGGGAATAAACGTATTTTTACCTTTAATTGTGGCTTATTCCCAGTTAAATAGTAATTAAAATAAATTATATTATTTTTCTAAGGATAAAATGTTTTTAACACCATTTTCAAAACACAGTACATAGCCCTCTAGTAAGGTAAATTCGATAGACAGTTTTTAGCGCCAAATGCGGACGGGCCAAAACTAATTTTACAAGGTGAGTACATAGACAGGTTGTCTGGTAACTTTACACCAACCGGTATCGAAAATCTAATGGAGTGAATGACGTCACTAAGAATGCTACATTCAAATTCATTCTCCTGACTGGTTAAAATGAACTAGGAAAGCAACATTGATTGTAAATATATTAATCTATGTATATTAAAAAAAGTAACATACTTTTGCACTTTTAATGAGTATTTATTTCATTCAATGTTTAAAAAATGACGTAGATATCTGAAGAGTTATAGATATTGTAAAATATATTGCAACTAAATATATGTATTAGAGTAACACACTACTTTTTAAATTAGAAGTGGATTCTTTCTTTTATATATATGTGAAGTATGCTTATATACTATAGAAGATTATTGACGCTTATAGATAAACGTCTATATTCTTTGATACTACATTAATTGTGGATTGAATACAATTTACTTTTTTTTAATTATTTTGAAAAATATATATCCATGTCCATGAAAATCTATAATAATGGAATATTATTAAAATTAAGAATAAATGACTTTTTTATAAAATAAACTTTTAGGAAATTATAAGGGTTAAGTTTTAATGATTTTAAACTATATATTGTATATAAATAAAGATTCATATTCTAAGGTTAAGATTTAAAGTTAATGTAACTAGAAAAGCAAAATGTCCAAAACAGTACTATACTATTTTGGTAATTGTACCTTCATCTATTTTAGCAATGTTTATTAAATATATAAAAATTGATGTACACTGTCATTGTCTTCTATTTTTGAGATAAAATCAATTATGAATAACGACGGGCACATAACGGTTTCTTAATATTGTAAGCTATTTTCTTGTGGCATTTTAAATTAATTACTATTTAACTGGGAATAAACGTATTTTTACCTTTAATTGTGGCTTATTCCCAGTTAAATAGTAACTAAAATCAATTATATTATTTTTCTATGGATAAAATGTTTTTGACACCATTTGCAAAACACAGTACATAGCCCTCTAGTAAGGTAAGTTCGATAGACAGTTTTTAGCGCCATATGCGGACGGGCCAAAACTAATTTTACAAGGTGAGTACATAGACAGGTTGTCTGGTAACTTTACACCAACTAGTGTCGAGAATCTAATGGAGTGAATGACGTCACTAGGAATGCTACATTCAAATTCATTCTCCTGACTGGTTAAAATGAACTAGGAAAGTAACATTGATTGTAAATATATTAATCTATGTATATTAAAAAAAGTAACATACTTTTGCACTTCTAATGAGTATTTATTTCATTCAATGTTTACAAAATGTGGCAGATACCTGCAGAGTTATTGAAATTGTAAAATATATTGCAACTAAATATATGTAGTAGAATAACACTACTACTTAATTAAATTAGAAGTGGATTCTTTCTTTTGTACACATTTGAAGCATGCTTATATACTATAGAAGAATATAGACGCTTCATATTCAATTTTTATATATTTAATAAACATTGCTAAAATAGATGAAGGTACAATTACCAAAAAAATAGTATATATAATACTGTTTTGTACATTTTGCTTTTCTAGTTACATTAACTTTAAATCTTAACCTTAGAACATGAATCTTTATTTATATACAATATATAGTTTAAAATCATTAAAACTTAACTCATAATTTCCTAAAAGTTTATTTTATAAAAAAGTCATTTATTCTTAATTTTAATAATATTCCATTATTATAGATTTTCATGGACATGGACATATATTTTTCAAAATAAATAAAAAAAAATAAAATTGTATTCAATCCACTATAGCACTAACCTAACCTAACCTGGTTAGGTTAGGTTAGGTTAGGTTGGGTTAGGTTAGGTTAGGTTAGGTTAGGTTATGTTAGGTTAGGTTAGGTTAGTGCTATAGTGGATTGACTACAATTTTAGTTTTTTTATTTATTTTGAAAAATATATGTAACCAGGTTAGGTTAGGTTAGGTTAGGTTAGGTCAGGTTAGGTTAGTGCTATAGTGGATTGAAGACAATTTTAGTTTTTTTATTTATTTTGAAAAATATATGTCCATGTCCATGAAAATCTATAATAATGGAATATTATTAAAATTAAGAATAAATGACTTTTTTATACAATAAACTTTTAGGAAATTATAAGAGTTAAGTTTTAATGATTTTAAACTATATATTGTATATAAATAAAGATTCATGTTCTAAGGTTAAGATTTAAAGTTAATGTAACTAGAAAAGCAAAATGTACAAAACAGTACTATATATACTATTTTTTTGGTAATTGTACCTTCATCTATTTTAGCAATGTTTATTAAATATATAAAAATTGATGTACACTGTCATTTGTCTCCTATTTCTAAAAGTTGAGATAAAATCAATTATGAATAAAGTTGGGCACATAACGGTTTCTTAATATTGTAAGCTATTTTCTTGTAGCATTTTAAATTAATTACTATTTAACTGGGAATAAACGTATTTTTACCTTTAATTGTGGCTTATTCCCAGTTAAATAGTAATTAAAATCAATTATATTATTTTTCTAAGGATAAAATGTTTTTGACACCATTTTCAAAACACAGTACATAGCCCTCTAGTAAGGTAAATTCGACAGAGAGTGTTTAGCGCCAAATGCGGACGGGCCAAAACTAATTTTACAAGGTGAGTACATAGACAGGTTGTCTGGTAACTTTATACCAACCGGTATCGAAAATCTAATGGTGTGAATGACGTCACTAAGAATGCTACATTCAAATTCATTCTCCTGACTGGTTAAAATGAACTAGGAAAGCAACATTGATTGTAAATATATTAATCTATGTATATTAAAAAAAGTAACATACTTTTGCACTTCTAATGAGTATTTATTTCATTCAATGTTTACAAAATGTGGTAGATACCTGCGGAGTTATAGAAATTGTAAAATATATTGCAACTAAATATATGTAGTAGAATAACACTACTACTTAATTAAATTAGAAGTGGATTCTTTCTTTTGTACACATGTGAAGCATGCTTATACACTATAGAAGAATATAGACGCTTCATATTCAATTTTAATATATTTAATAAACATTGCTAAAATAGATAAAGGTACAGTTACCAAAAAAAAAGTAATATAATACTGTTTTGTACATTTTGCTTTTCTAGTTACATTAACTTTAAATCTTAACCTTAGAACACGAATTTTTATTTATATACAATATATAGTTTAAAATCATCAAAACTTAACACTTATAATTTCCTAAAAGTTTATTTTATAAAAAAGTCATTTATTCTTAATTTTAATAATATTCCATTATTATAGATTTTCATGGACATGGACATATATTTTTCAAAATAAATAAAAAAACTAAAATTGTATTCAATCCACTATAGCACTAACCTAACCTAACCCAACCTAGGTCTACTACCGAAGATTTTCTAAGAGTATCAATCAAATGTCCGTTGGATGCTTTTAGGGCTTATTTCACTGAAGAAGTGTTACATCATATTGTGACAGAAACAAATCGTTACGCTGGTCAGAAATTAGTGCATAATTTGAACGCTACTGAGGAGGAAATTATGTCATTTGTAGGCATTATGCTTTTATCTGGTTACCACCCACTTCCAAACAGAAGATTGTACTGGAAACAAGACCCCGATGTTCATTTACCATTATTTTCCGATTCATTGCGACGGACTCGTTTTGACGAGCTGATGAGTTTTATTCACTTGGCAGATAACCAAACCCAAGATGTCACAGACTCTCTGTATAAAGTTCGTCCATTATTTGATCTCCTAAATCCCATTTTCAAACAAATCTCGACAGGTCCCGAAATTAGCATTGACGAAAGTATGATTCCTTATTATGGAAGGCATCACAATAAACAATTTATAAAAGGTAAGCCAATTCGATTCGGATACAAGTTATGGGTTGCTGCAGATCCTTGTGGGTACGTTTATCGTGCTGAACCTTACTGTGGTAGTGCAACATGTTTACCTAAAACCGATTTAGGACAAGGAGGGGATGTTGTTCTGGGCCTCACTGATCACATACAAGTAAAGAAAGGAACCAGACTATATTTTGACAACTTATTTACATCCGTTGGATTGATGAACGAACTGACTGTCAGAGGACTTGGTGGTATTGGTACCTTGAGAGAAAATCGATGCAATGATACCATGAAACTTCCAGAAAAAAGTCAATTCAAAAAAAAATCCCAGAGGACAACTTGCCACATCATCCACAGATCATTTATTATTGGTTCGATGGAATGATAATAGCGTTGTGACTGTGCTTACCAACTGTGACCCAATACATCCAATGAAGAAATCCAATCGTTATAGCAGAAGCGAAAAGAAAAAAATTTCTGTAGATGTTCCTGGGCCTATATCAAACTATAATAGTAATATGGGAGGTGTAGATTTATCTGACCAATTTTTGGCAACATATCGTTGCAGAATACGATCAAAAAAATGGTGGTGGCCGTACTTTTCATGGGCTATAGATATGTGTTGTGTTCAAAGTTGGCTTCTGTATCGTCGTCTTGGTCATGAAATTCCCCTTCTTCACTTTAAACGACAATGCGTTATTCAAATTTTGAAAACATTCGGCACTGCTCCTCATGCACCGGGTGTCAGATCATCATTGCAGTTTTCACCAGCTCTTGAAGAAATCCGCAAGGATGGTAAACAACATGTGATCGAACAAGGATCTTCAAAGTACCGTCGGTGTAAGATTTGTGGAAGTCGTACTTCCTTCTTATGTTCAAAGTGTCAGATACCTCTCCATCCAGCTAATTGTTTTAAAGTGTTTCATGAGAAATAAATTTTTTTTTCTGTTTTTTTGTACCCTTTAATTCCCAGTGGCAACTAAAGTTGCCAGTCAAAAAATCACTCAATCTGTCAAACAATTTTTTTCTCTTCGATATATTATTTTTAATAATCATTTTCCAACAACGTCCACAAAAAAATACAGTGAAATGTTAACTAGGGAATTATGGGCATTAATGGGTTAACGTCTCTCAAAAAGCAGACAAGTCTTAGTTTTTTTAGGATATGGACAAAATTAATAGGGGTTTGAAAATAAATCACTTTTTAAATAAAATATAAATAAAATATTTAATTCGAATATTTCTAAAATATAATAAAAATTATATATTTTTATATAATAATCTAATAGACAAACGTTTTTAACATGTCTAAACGCTAAAACAGTCAAAATGAGCAAAATGGCTACATTCTTAGAAAATAAGAAAACTAGTCTTTAAACTTTATTTTAATTTCAACTATCACTATTTCATTACAGTATCTTCGACGTCTCATCTTCAAATACGTCGTCAGCCTAAAAAATAATAAAATTATGTTTAGTAATGCATTAATTTTTTAAATATATAAATGACTTTAAAAAAAAATCACACAAAGAATTGTCAAACCCGAATAACAATTTTCTATGCAATTCCGTTTTGCTTCGGCAAAAAATGATTATATTTTGAAGTGTAAACATTGACTGCACATGTTTTGAAACGAAACATTGTTTTCCGAGCTTATAGGTCATCTTCTTGAATTATTTCTTTCTAACGCTTCATCTGCAACTGCAGCAAACATAAAAGGTGATGCGCGACAGCCTAAGCTGTCCTTCGCTAACTGAGGGTGCTTTTCGAATATGTCCGTTATTGATAGCTTTGTGTTGTCTCGCGCTCTACATGGTTTTTCTGAAATGTATCGAAATTTTTACTACATCTGTGTAGAGATTTCGTGAAGTTCCTATCCTTTACAATTAAAATTGACGGGAGTTCTTGGACATTAATGGTTTCTCTGAACAATCGTGGATAGTAGCGTGTTGTTTCACTAACTACCTGGGTCTTCAGGTAAAATTTGGTGGTTTTTGTGTGATGTATGTTCGGAAATGGTTATACTTTTATAGTAACAAGACGACAGATATGGGTAGCGGGTAGAAACTCCTTTAGATAGTCCTATCAGGGAAAATGAATCAATCCCTACCTTCGAGGATAGGGATTGAGTCATTTTCCCTTGAGGATAGGAAGGACTTGGAAAAAAGACGACAATTTCTCTTTTGTTCGGCCAAAAAAGTATTTACACTGCGTTTTGTTGTTCAAAAAGTACACTGAATCACAACTAGAGGGTATTCAAGGGTCTGCTGAACCTTTTTGGGTTTCTTGTTCATTCTTCGTTGAGTTTATTCTTTCTTGCATGATACTAATTGTTGATTCCGGGATGCCATACACCATCAAAATTATTAGCAAGTTCAGCACAACTTCATGCATCAATGTTTCCACATCAATTGTACCTTAATACACTGCTGCTGTTGTTGCTTTACTGTATCTATCTCCTCTTTTAAGGCATTGGATTAGCTCCTCTAGTTGAATGGACTTGTTAATAAAAACAAGTATTTTTTTGAAGAAAAGCACACAGTCTTCGCAGAAGAACAAAATAATCCGTTTTTGAACGACAATGGTTCTCTGTTCACTTGCACAAAGACCCGAGATTTTGGTTCGGGAAACGTGGATAACAAGGCAGCTATCACATCTAGGAGCATTCTCAATTTGATCATCATTAATTGGTTTTCATTTTCACAATATAACCTCTAAACATTTTGTGTCAAAAAACACTAAGTTTGAACAATAATATCTGTCCAAAGTCTTCACTTTTCTGTATGCGAATATTTTAGGGAATTAATTACAAGCATAACAAATATATGTGATCAATTTTGAGGTTAGGTAAACGTTTTAAATAATGGTAAATGATTATTCGACTACTATTCAATTATTGCTATATTCGGAATCTTAAAAACAGAATAGAAGATAGAAACTCACCTCCAATAAATCATCGGCTCCTACATAATCTCCACTTCCACCTATATATTCGTTGCTATCATTATCATCGTCATCGAGATCTATAAAATTCATCCTCGTACTAGTACTGACCTGGTTCTCATCGGATTCGATGGATCCCTCGGATTTTAATAAAACCGACTTATAGTCGTTATTGTCAAATATTTTTGGTTTCAATTCCGGTATGTCATATGACGTACTTTGCTGTATATCTTCCAAGGAAACGTAGTTGTAGGAATCAAGATCGATGTACGAGTCAACTTCTTGTTCACAGCTGATATTTGGTGACTTGATTTCCTCTTTTGGTGTTTCGACAATATCTAGAATAAGACTTTGATTAACATATTTTTTATGAATCTGGTGGTATCAAGAAACTAACTTCAAATCAATTACTATTTAACTGGGAATAAGCCACAATTAAAGATAAAAATACGTTTATTGACGTTTCAATTTCCACTTCGGAAATCGTTCTCAAAATACAAACAGTAAATTAAACAAATTTTGTGTTTTGTTACATAGTGAAAAATTCTTCTAATAATTTAATTTTATCTGACTCATTTATATTGATAATTCAGACATACATTATGCATTTTAAAGTAGACGACTTTAAAATGGTATTGCCAATATTGTTGAGTTGCGCTCCTGGGACGACTTTACTTATAAGATAGTTCATTCGATTACATGAAATCAACTTTAACTTGAGAATATCCGTCACAAAAAAATCATAGCATATAATTCGTCTTTAAAAAGACAAACACATGACATGATGCCGTAAAATTCTCCTGTTAGTGATTCCATAGTAGATAGATAGATAGATAGTTTATTTGACTGTAAGTTACAACTAGGTTTACAGCAAGTCAAAACTAAAACTATAAATATTAAATATTACAAAAAATGGAAACAATACATTAAAAATATTTGAGACATTAAAATACTTAAACAACGTACAATATAGACATATACAGTCAAAATAGTTTATAACGAACTTCAGGGGACTGGTGCTTTTTGTACGTTGTAGCCAGTGTTCTCTGTAAGCAGTTCTATCGGTTATAATGAACAGGTTGCTATAAACGATATAACACTAATAGGGACAGTTAGTTCGTTGTACCTAGGGTTATGACGCAAAAATGTGTTACTTTAACTATACTTATAATATGTTATAATAACATATACATAACATTTAACATATGTGTTTATTGTACTTAAGCAAATCTAAAAAAGTACATACATATATGTATAATATGTAGTGAAATAAGTATAAGTAAAATGTAAATAAAATGTAGGCATACATATACTATTTATTTTAAAAAGACAAAAAAAAATACATACATATATGTATTACAAAATATGTAAACACATTTTACCTGAATATTTAATGAAAAAAGTCTGTAATTTTTGTTTGTCGCCTTCCTTGAACTTCTGAAAAAAACATTTTTTCAATTGATGTGGAAACAATCGATAATGATTCTTTTACACTCTGGGAAGTTTCAGCAGTCTGAATAAATGCTCGTATGGTGGAACAAGCAGCATACGCTTCAGCAACAGTAGGGATTTTGCCGAAATCTTCCAATTCTTCATCAGCCTCATCAGTACTTTGTTTGTCACTAGTTTGGTGACTCAGTACGATGTCAATATCTGAGAGTTCTTCGCTCGTACTTATTTCGTCATCCACTCGTACATAGTCATCTGCAGAACTGAAAAGGGAAATGGCATACTGCAAATGCGTTTGTGCAATATCGTTGTATGCGATTCCTGATGGTTGTAAGTCTTTAGTTAGGCCGGAAAAACGAAAACAGTTGATGATCGTTTCCTTCCGCACAGATTCCCATGCCTTTGATATCATTAGTACAGCGTCAAGAATACTGACTTTCGTATCGTCGTTATTCTCTCTCTTTTCGATGATTTTGTACACCAATTCTTTCCGAAAGCATGCTTTAAGACTTCTTATAACTCCTTGGTCCATGGGCTGCAGTACAGACGTACAATTTGGAGGCAGAAAAAACGAGTTTAATTTGTTTTAACCTGTCAACTGGAGGGTGGGATGGACAGTTGTCGACAATTAAAATTATGTGTTTCTTTTGTTGTAAAAGTTCACTGTCCCATTTTAGTAAAGTCTTTTCAAAAATAGCTGACGTCATCCAGGCTTTTTTATTGAAATCATAATCAACAGGGAGATTTTTCACGTTTTTAAAACAGCGCGGCATTTTACTTTTTCCTATCACCAAAAGCTTCCTTTTTATGGAACCAGACATGTTGGCTGCAACAAGAACTGTAACACGCTCTTTTGAGAGTTTACCACCGGAACATTTCTCGCCTTTAAACTTTAACGTGTGATCAGGTGTCAGTCTAAAAAATAACCCCATCTCGTCAGCATTAAAAATTTCATCATCGCTATAGTCGGACCTGAGTGTAGGCCACACATTTTCAACCCAGTCATTTATAATTGATCTGTCAACAACTGCTGACTCACCTGAAATTTTTCCATGGACAATATTGTGGCGAGCTCGAAAACGTTGAACCCAGGAAGCATTACACTTAAAAGTCTTCTTCAAAATCACAGCGAAAGCATCAGCCTTTACCTGAAGCATCGGCCCACTCACGGGTACATTGTTTGCGCGTTGTCGTTTAAACCAATCGAGCAAAGCACTTTCAATGTCACTGTAATTTGATGACCGAACGCGTTTTCCTTTTTCACACTTATTAAATTGCTTAATAATTTTCTCTCGCCTTTTCATTATTCCAGCAATTGTCGAGCGTGACGTTTTAAATTCCCGGGCAATCGAACTCACGGAATCACCGGAATCGACTCGGCAAATTATTCCAAACTGTTCCTCAATGGTAAATTGTTTCCGTGACATTTTTTCAATGAAGGCTAGACACAACTAAATTCAAATTCAGAAACTCTTGGCTTAGGCCAAATGGTGAAATATGTATAAACAAAATTTTGTAATACAATGGACCCGTCTTGGGAGGTCTAACTGTCTAAAGGACAAGTAGATGCCTGTCCGGATGTACTATAACCATAAATTAATAAATTCTTACTTCTCATTTCGTGGTATTAAATATCGGTAATACCTGTGAGAAATACAACACTACAATGTCCATTTTCATAACAGGATAGCACTTTTAAACTTATTTATTAAGATGTACGCTGTAACCAATATTTTAACTACTAGTGTTCCAAGAAATACGTTTGCTCTAACCGATTTGTTCATTATAAGCAATATAAATGCGTTTTTTGTATGTCATTTTATGGGATCTACTATTTTGTTTGTTATATCCGATTGTACGTTATAGCCGGTGTCGTTGTAAACGATTTTGACTGTAATTAAAATATTAATAAATTTGGTTATGTTGCAGCTTAGGCATTGACAGATACACCCTCGTAATATTCACCTAATGTGTAAGGACACATGGTCACTAGGTACTCTTTGACTTGGTTTTTAAAAGCTGTAGTTGAATTAATGTTTTTAAAATTCTGAGGAAGTTGATTATACAGTAGTAAACCACAGATAGTAGATGACTTCCTGCTTATTTCTAAATGTCGATAGGGTACTACAAACTGTCTCTCATTTCTTGTGTTGTGTAAGTGAATATCACTGTTACATAAAAAAGTTCTTTTATTTTTATGAATTAGTATAAATAATTCCAAAAATGTAAATTCCATACACTGTTAATATATTTAAATCTCTAAATAGGTTTTTACAAGACCAACCATACGGAACACCTGCTATACATCTGACAATACGTTTTTGGGCCTTGAAAACGTCCTTTACACTAGAAGAACCACCCCAGACAGTTATACCGTAACTTATTGTCGATTGTACCTCAGCAAAATAAAAAAGACGAAGGTGTTGCAGACTAAGTATTCTACCCAAATTTCTCAATTGATAACATTTAGAATTGAGTTTTTTATATACATTCCAACAATGAGTCTTAAAAGATAAATGAGAGTCGAAAGGAAACTATGAGGGAAAAACCAGGAAAAAAACCTCATAATACTATCCCTACATGGTAAGTATTTGTTCGTGCATTTAGTTTACCTTCACTAAACACCAAAATTCTGATTTTATATGTTTCTTTATTTAAAAACATAAATGATGTATCCTCTATATGTTACTGACTTACTAATACTGGTATTTTCTTATTAATAACTTCCTCTTTCAGTATTGGTAACCAGATCCTACTACATTCTGCCGAGGAATTTGCGATTTACCATGATAAAAAAAGAAAAATCAAAGAAGCGGCTCTAAATATGCTTAATGAGGCCAATTGTGTCACAAATTCCTTGGCAGAATGTAGTAGGATCTGGTTACCAATACTGAAAGAGGAAGTTATTAATAAAAAAATAACAGTATTAGTAAGTCAGTAACATATAGAGGATACATCATTTATGTTTTTTAAATAACGAAACATATAAAATCAGAATTTTGGTGTTTATTGAAGGTAAACTAAATGCACGAACAAATACTTACCATGTCCGGATAGTATTATGACGTTTTTTTTCCTGGTTTTTCCCTCATAATTTACTATGGAATCACTAACAGGAGAATTTTATTGTCATCATGTCATGTTTTTTCTGACGGATATTCTCAAGTTAAAGTTGATTTCATGTAATCGAATGAACTATCTTATAATTAAAGTCACTAACAGACTATTACACACTAGTACACACTAGACTAGTACACACTAACACTATGGATTAAACCTCAAAATTAAGAAAACTAAATATATGATAGTTAGCAAACAAAATTATATACAGGATGACGGTATAAAAGTCGGAGATGCCACACTGGACAGAGTAGAGAAACTCGTGTATCTCGGCAGTAATATCAATGAGAGCTGGGATCCAACCGCAGAAATTAAAAGCCGAATAGAACAAGCCCGAGCTGCCTTTGTAAAAATGAGAAACGTACTTTGCAGTCACGATCTTAGCATTGACCTTAGAGTTCGTATGACATCTTGCTACATCTTTCATGTCCTGCTGTATGAAGTGGAAGCGTGGACTCTAACTGAGGCTATGCTTAAACGCTTGACAGCCTTTGAGATGTGGGTATACAGACGACTACTGAAAATAAGCTGAGTCGACAGAGTTAGAAATGAGGAGGTGCTTAGATGGCTGAGCTAAACAACACAACTGGTCAATATAATAAAGAAACGCAAGCTGGAATACTTCGGTCACATTATGAGACAACCTGAAAAATATGATCTTTTACATCTGATCATTCAGCGAAAGATTCAAGGTAATCGTGGTCCTGGTAGACGAAGAACATCATGGCTAAAAAATCTAAGGCAATGGTATGGAAAATCAACTACATCGTTATTTAGAGCTGCTGTCAATAAAGTCACGATAGCGAATATGGTAGCCAACATGATATCCAACGATCGATAACGGTCATGGAACTAACATTCGAAACTTACCGTTACATAAAAGTTTGACAAAAAAAAAACAAACACATAAAAGTTACACCTACCTTCTTTAGTAATCTTCGGTTTTTCTGAAACAATGGAACTTTGAAGAGTCTTGCTACAGGGCACCAGCAGTTTTTTTTGAAAACCTTTTTCTGTTTCAACTCCGTTTTTCTTCATTTGATCTAGTACCTCTTTCATGCGTTTTTCAAATGCGTTTAACGGAACGTTCATTTTTATTTTCGTCGCTAATTTACGACGTAGAAAGACAAACTTACTTTGTACACTAGGTACACTCCGTTTGCTTTTAAATTTGCCGGTAAGACGCTTTGTAATCATCGCCCAATTTAAATTCCCATTTAAAGATTTGAAATTTTCTAGGACCAAGTCAAGTAATATGTTTGTTTCTTCCATACTCCAAGGATTTCTATAAAATGTATCATGTTTAATAAACTTGTATGGTAATTAAGCAAATTTTAGATGTAAAGAAAATTAAAAATACAGTAATTCTTCTAAGAATATGGCATATAATCCCAATTTGGATACTTATATTGTAGCATGCAGAAAATTCCTTAAACTATCTAATATTCAAGAATAGAAAATTTATCGAGTATACCCCTGGGCCAAGTATAAATATTTTGCCGATTCTCTGTTTATTTGTGATGTAAAGAAAAAATCACAAATTCCAGTTATAACTACGACGAAATATGATTAGATTTATTTGTATGCGTTAGTTTCGAGATTTTCAAAACTGGGAATGATTCAAGGTCATTTTACGATATAATTTGAAGCGGTTTGACAAGAATCTTGGGTTGTTAATGGGTGTGGACGGGTTAGCGGGGTAAGGAAACGATGGAAACCGGCCGGTACGTGGAAGGTCGAAGTAAACTAGGTTTCAAAAGTTGGCGATTGTAAACAGACGTGTTTAGTTTAGTCGGAAAAAACCGGAAAATTTGTTGAAAAAAGTGATTTTTACTCAAAGTAATGTGTCTGATTAGATAAGAGTAATCACTGAATTTTGTCGTTTGAAGAACAAGCGAAAGCTGCGTATCATGAGTAATTTAACGCGGTTGGTCAAATTATAAAAAATATTTAAAAATAATAACATATTCTCATTAAAGATTCAACAGATATCGTAATCGCGGATATGTGAAACCGCGGTCGATGAGTCCACTGATAACGAGGGATTACGGTAAACACTGCACCAGAAATAACTATAGTCTGGCAATAAATGAAATTATTCATCCGAAATCAAGCGCCGTAAGAGGAGAAATGTAGCCGAAATCACGTGCTCATCATGAATTCTAGAAAATTTTGAATTCGATCATTAACAGATGTAAAATGTTCAAATAAAAATATTCTTTTCATTTCAGAAGGATAGTCAATTATTTAATCTGTCCATAGAAAGCGTACTAGCAACTGCAAGTGTTTAAAACGTTTAACTTGCATGATGTGGAACAGAAATAATAAGACAGCCCAACAAAATGAAACAATTTGGTGCTTGAGAAATGACGAAATGAAAGGCACCTGTAAATTACCAACCAGACGGACTTACATTAAATACGATAGATCATTCTATTGTAAACTCAAGACACCAATCAAATATAATAAAAGTCTGCACTAAAAAAGGAGCAAATGTGGTTTCTGATCACTACTGGGTAAAATATGTTCTAAATTGAACGATACAATGTAGAAGGACTCAAAAATACAAACAAAAATGGAGAATATAAACAAAATATAAAGAACAAATAGAATACAGACTAAAACATAAATGAAGAGTGAGAAGGATGCAGAAACACCTTAAGAGAAGTTGAAGAATTACTAGGGATAGAAGAACAAGAACAAATGACTGTTTTGACACCTCGGACTCGTGTTCTTTAGCTGTTGTAAAAGGTATTGAGACGAATGGGTAAAGATATGGAATTATTAACAACTATTAGATGGAAGAACTAAGACGAAGTATTTGGAAGTATATACAAGCAGCACAACCCGAAGATATAACGATCGGAACATATAGTTTCGAAGGAGTAAGAGAGTTTATATACTTAGGCTCACAAATTAATCAGAATAATGCAGTAAGTGCAGAAATTAACAGATGGATATATCTGACAAATAAAGCCTATTATGGATTGAAAAAAATATTTAACAACAAGCCTAGTTACAAAAAGAACGAAACTAGTGATATACAGAACTCTTATCATGTCCATCCTCACCTACGTGTCGAAAACATGGACGATGACAAAGAGCGATGAAGAACGTTTAAGATGCTTTGGCCTGTATGACAAACCCGATATTATTAGGTCCATCAAAATAAACCAGCTGCGGTGGTTAGGTCACACATAGAGAATGAATGAGATGAAGCCGCTCAAACATATTTATAACCAAAGAATAAATGGAGTGAGGCAGACCCATATCAAGATTTAAGGATCAGGAGCCTGATTCTATTTCATTTTGATTTCGATATTTAAAAGCGACTACGCAATGACAGTCGCAATCGCTAGCGATTTTCATTCATTTCAATTTTAGTTAAAACTGGGGATATTTACTTTATCATTTTGACACTGCTAAGAATTTGGGTTCGCCTTCTTGTTTATTGGCTGCACGCTGACAACGCTTGTTGAATGATTGATTTTTTTTTCTTGTTTGAGTGAGTGGAATTGAATGAAAATGGATGGAGAAGCTGTCGGTGATAGTGGCACTAAATTGTCTGTGGAACAAAAAGAAATCATGGTGGCTTCTTTGGAGGACCATCCTGATTTTGCTAAGGGCTATTTATGACATAAGAGATAATCGGTGACATAACCATATAAATCTTTCCATTTGTTCGAATTATTATCTCATCAGTTCAAAAATACGATGATTACCGATCATTTTCTGACATTCCAGTCGATCCCTGGTCGAACCGAGTTCGTAATCACTTTTTGGCTTCGACACGTATTCGTATCGAGTTTGCCTTCGTTTCGTTTTGTGATTTCGTATCAGAATTTCATAATCCCCAGACTGAACCCTTATCTATGACTGAATCTAACCCTAACCTCACTTCTTCCAGTCCAGCCAGTCATGTCAGATTAATTTCGACTCGAAATGAAATTTCAACCACTTTCTTGAAGTTGAAAATAATGTCGATAAATCGAGAATTAGTGACGTCCTTTGGTTAGTTCAACTGAAATCCGCAAGGCTCGCAAAGTCGCATTTCGACGTCGCCATATTAATTTCGACATGTTTTAAGTCAAAATCTCAATTAGCATCAGGGCCCAGGTGGAGGAAGACTTGAGAATGTTGGGAGTACGAAACTGGAAAACCAAGGCGAAGAATAGGAGGGAATGGAGACATATCAGACATAATCGAGATAGCCCGCACGACATTTTTAAGAATGCGGTCATTCTTCTGTAATGATAACTTGCAACTTCAACTTCGAAAGCGCATGGTTAAATGCTACATTTGGTCAGTCCTCTTATACGGTGTCGAAGCATGGACATTAAAAATATCCACCATTAATCGTCTGGAGGCCTTTGAAATGTGGCTGCACAGACGTATACTAAAAATTCCATCGACGGCTATGCTGACAAATGTGACAGTCCTTGAGAGAGCAAATGCTGCTCGCGAGCTGCTTGATAACATCAAATGTAGAAAGATGGCCTATTTTGGACACGTAGTAAGGGGAGACCGATATAATATTCTTCAACTTATTATGATGGGTAAAATCGAAGGACGCAGAGGAATTGGTAGAAAGCAGGCCTCATGGTTGAAGAATATCAGGGAGTGGACAGGAATAAAGAAAGCTGAGCAACTATTTAGAATAGCTCGAGACAGAGACAGTTTCGCCATGTTAATCGCCAACGTCAAGGGGACTTGATAGGGCACGTTAAGAAGAAGGAGACATATCCTTGAGCAGGATAAGATCCACCATGGGTTGTGGAGCCAATGATGAATGATGATTAGAAGGAAGAAAGCGTCATATCTGAGCCATCTGTTCTGTAACGATAAGTACAGTCTGCTACAGCAGTTAAAGTGGCAGTAAAGATTGAAGGTAGAAGTGGTTTGGGCAGAAAGAAAAAACCCTCGCTCAGAAATTTAAGAGAATGGTTCCAAATACCAGAAGCTGCAATAATAATAATAATAATAATAATCTCAACCTTCAGTAGAGATAGCACATAAAAAAGGAGAAAGAATCATAAAACTTACTTAACACCTATTCTACCTAAAGGATTAGGTACAGCATTGGAGGCACTTACACTCGAAGTGCTTTTTTTTCTAATAGGCTTTTCTACAGGAACGTTTTTAGGAGTAATCCTGTTTGATGGACTATATCCATCGTCTCTTTCATAAGGTTGCTTCTTTTTCGGTGTTATTTTTTTGTTGATAACTTGAGGTCTATCACTTTGAACTATCTTCAGAAATCGACGAACCTATTAATATTACAGATAGTTAGATATAAAAGTCATTTCACTCTATAAATAGGAGTGTTAGATTTATAAAATTCAATTATTTGAATGAGTAATGGCTTTTCTAATTTAGTAAAAAGTAGGCAGATAGGAGAATGTATATTTGTACGATAATATATGATAACAATAAAGGATTTCTCATAAACGATTAATGTTAATAGTCCGAAGATAGCAATTTTAGAATATAAGGTTTAAGTCTTTTGTTTACAAAGAAATTGGGCAAAGAATTGGAAAGTTTTGTGGTCAGGGATAAGTATACAATAATCGAAGTAGTATTAGCTGTATTGTCTCTAAAAACTTGGAAACAAAGAAAAGATCTTATTTATGTAAAATTTGGAAATACCAAGGTTATATTATTTCATAATAGCATTGAGCTTGTGTTTGACAAGTCATAGAATTTGATTGTAATAAGTAAACAACAGAATATAAAACCGTCTATATATGTAAATAATATCAAACTTGAGCAAGTTGATAAAATCGTCTACCTTGGACAGCAATTAAATTGTAATGCAGAAAATCACGGCGAAATTAGATCCAGAATAGAGCAGGCTAGAGCTGCTTTTAGAAGGATGTCCAAGGTGTTATGTAACAGAGACCTAAAATTGGCATTAAGGATCCGCCTACTTCGCTGCTACGTGTTCTCGGTCTTACTTTATGCTGTCGAGTCCTGGATTGTGAATAAAATCGATCTAAATCGCCTTGAGGCTTTCGAAATGTGGTGCTATAGAAGAATTTTAAAAGTTTCCTGGGTGGAGAAGATTCGTAACTCCACAATACTAGAACGTCTCAGCAAGACTACTGAGATCATAAAAAGCATCAAGCAGAGAAAGCTGGAATATTTCGGACATGTAATGAGAGGTCCCAAATATAGATTGCTACAAAACATCATGCAAGGAAAAATAGCAGGCAAACGCAGTCCAGGACGAAGAAGAACCTCATGGTTGAAGAACTTGCGAGACTGGTATGGTGTAGATACAAGCATGCTATTTAGGGTGGCAGTGAATAAAATTAAAATAGCTAGGATGGTAACCAACGTTCTGAAAGGACATGGTACATGAAGAAGAAGATGAGAGGAATGGCGTGGTATGTAGGATATGTATGTCTGATTGGTGAAAAGGAGGAGTGATTGAAGAGAAGAAAGTCATAGTTTGTTCGGGAAAAGTAAGATTATTGTGATTTGAAGATCGGAAGAAGCAAGATGTTTTTGTTCCATTTCCTGCAGTGAAAGTTAGCAGAGATCTTGTCAAATAATAATTGTGAAAGGTGTTCTGTGTCTGTGGAAGCAGCCGCAAGGATTGGTAGCAGTGTATAGTATATTTGGTATTAGTGGATTCAGTGAAAATCCTTTCGACTACAAAGAAATTGGGTTCCTGTGAGATAGGAGTTTGGTTAAGGGCCTTTGTTGCGTCGATAGTGTGTGCGAGAGAGGTTGACAAGCAGAGGAGATAGCAGGCGTGTGTAGAGCAATTAGAGAGTACGAGCAAACGGTGACCAGATCACAGTCGTCAGAAGAAAAGGTGCCCGTAGAGAATTTTGGAAATAAAATGTAAGTTTGCGATATAATCAACAAAGACTTTCAACTACGATCATAACTAGATCATAGTTAATTTGGTTTTTTAAATATTTTATTCAGTGATCTCATTTAACAATAAATAAAAAAATTGAATGCAGATATAAAAAATTAAAAGAAGTAATATTTCTTGAAAGAAAATTCTTTGCCTTGATTTAATTTAAAAAAAGAAAACACAGAGAAGAGATCTTTTATTTAAATACAAGTTCAAACAATTATTGATAATTTGTATAGAAATTCTAATGAATTTGTAATTTTAATTATACAGATTCGCTCATATGATATATGATTTTTTTTATTCTTTTTTATTAAATTATTCAATAGTTTAGTATTACAAAATTATTTGGTTTAATTTATTTTCCTATTGTCCACTCTTTACTCAAAGACAACTGCTTAAAGACTACTTTGAAGCGATTTATTATCATCATCATCATCAGTAGCTCGACAACCCTTTCTCGGTCCTGGCTTGCTCTAGGATTTTCCGCCATTCGGTTCTGTTCCTTGCTTTGATTTTCCAGTTGGTAATCTTAAGTGTTTTTAGATCTTCTTCCATGTATTCAAGTTTGGGTCTTCCCTTTCTCCCTACTGCTGTTTGCCTCATTATATTTTTTGGTGTTTCAGTCTACAATATCCGTTCAACATGGCCCATCCAGAGCAGACAGACAGACAGACATTGAACATATCAATGAGTTGAGTTGGAATATTAAATTCTTTCAGTGCATGGATGCTCTCATAGGCACTCTCAAAATCAATGAAAAGATAATGTGTGTCTATATTAAATTCACTAGTCTTTTCCAAGATTTGCCTCAAGATCTGATCTATTGTGGACTTCTGCCTCAGAAATCACTTCATTTACATTGAAGATGATCTTCCCTTTTGTGTTGTGGGGTAATTACTCCGGTATTCCAGTATTGTGGCAGTTGTTTATTATTCCATATGTTCACTATTAGTTCGTGTATCGCATTCAATAGAGAGTCTCCAGCTTCCTTTAAATCTGGGCTAAGGTTGTCTAATCCAGGTGACTTGTTGTTTTTCAGTCTGGTAAGTACTTCTTGCATTTCAGCTACTGAAGGGGGGCTATTTCTCTGGTATCCGTTTGATCCAGTATAATTCCATCATATAGTGGATTCTCGTTTTATTCAAACTTTTCTTTGAAGAATTCTGCCCATCTTTGTAGTATTTCACTCTGTTGCGTTACATATCTCCTTCTTTGTCTCTGCACATCATTGTTCTTGTTTTAAACTCTTTTTTTTGTAGAATTTTTCGGTAGAATTTTCTGGTTTCTGATGGTTTATTTAGGTCTTCCATTTCTTGGAGTTCTTTTTTTATGTGTTCTCTTTTCTTCTCTTCCCTCCTTAGCATTCTATATTCCTCCTCTGCCTTTCGTATTCTATGTCGTTGTAGTCGTTAATATGCATTATTTTCCCTCTCTGTTATGTTACGATACTTTTCATTGAACCATTGTCCTTAAGTTGATTTGAGCTTGTTTTGTAAACCCAGGGCCTCTGGTCGCGTCTTGTATGTTTTTACACGCTTCCCATTTTCTGTATGGCAAGCGGAATAAATAATATTCTTTATTCCGCTTGATTTAACAATTTTGTCGAACCATAGCCCCCATCAGCTTCTGTAAACCAAGAATGACCCGAGAGCAATGGAAATTGGAAAAAAGGCCAAATTGTCTCAATAAAAGAGATCTCAGAATCCCCGAAGAAGACATCAAAGAGGGTGTCGAAAGCTCGGCACAATGATAATTGACGCAGAAAAATGGCTAATGATGATGATGACTATATTTTTGACTAAGCAGTTTTTATTATACGATTTAGGAGTGTAGCTTTTAAGCCCTAGATCTACAAAGCCTGTTGAGCTAAATAAATAAATACATAATATTTTTCCTTATACATGTAAAATACTTACTTCACATACCAATGGATTCCTAACACTCCCACACTTCGCTAGCTGTTTCACATCATACCACGCCTGTACTGCCTCTTTTCTGCTCATTTCTTGATAGCCTTCAGAATACATTTTATCAAAAATAGTACACCAAATTCTCAATGGCAATCCCTGTATTCGATTTGCTCTTTTCAGTTCGTTATACTGTTCTCGTATTGCCAAGAATATCTGCCTCCGTTTAGCAAATTTTAAATTATCTGACTCATCGTTCTTTTTACTATATTTATCTGTCATATTTTTAAATCCGCCGGAATCTTCTGAAGATCTTGTGATTACAGAATTGTTTGAAGTTTTGGATATATGTTGAGATGTCACTTTAGGCACGCCTTGAAGTGTCACTTCATGGTTGGAAAATAATGATATGTTGGTACTTGCCGTTGTCGGTACCGCTGTAGATCCTGAATATCTGAAATCATTCGGTATATTTATATTACAAGTAGTATACAAGTTATATTTTATTATAGGTTTTATATTACAAGTAGTATACAATTCAACGATGTTAACACTGCGATATAAGAGGTAACCACCACCGATACTCTACTGATGGAAGACCTAAACGCCAAAATAGACCACAAGCAGGATGATTCGGAGTTTGTAGTTGGATCTCACTAATATGGAGATAAACTCAAGAATATCTTCTGCAACACAGCAACTAACAACCTGTTTATTTATCCAGCCAAGCAAAAAGATCCATGGAAAGACAAATGCTGAACATTAAAATATCAAGTCGAAAGAAAATGCAAAAAAGTATTTTTGAAGTGTGTATATTTTAGGCAATTCCTAGCTGAGCGCTTTCGGCTTTACAAAGCCATCATCAGAGCTATGCTACAATAAAATGTTCTAATAAGTACTAATTGGTAAAGATTGTAATTTTTAACTTACGTCAATTTTTAAATACCACTACAAAGGAGAGATCTCATTTCCTTAAGTTTCACAATTATGATTTTGTAGGAGTTGGAATTTTTTAAAAACATAAAAAACATATAAAAGGTCGACACTGGACGTCACAAACACGTTAAAAAATTGAAAAAATTTTTTTTTTTTTTTTTTTTTTTTTTTTTTTTTTTTGTCATGGTACGGGTTTAAGACCCGACCATCTATTGCTGTGAGGATGTAGACTGAATAGAACTAGTGAAATCAAATGTCGGTCTTTTAAACGATTTTTCAAAAGTGACAGGTGACAAATGTCATATATAGGAAATAGAGATTGTTTTTTAAATTCTTACAAAATTATTTAGTAGTTTGGAATTACTACTAGTCATCAAAGACTTTCTAAAAATTAAGTTTTTAAAATTAAATTTTATGTGTTCATCACATCATACAGAATGACATTAATTTGTAAATTCACTCAAGTCATTGCTCAAGGTCAATGTATGTTCAATCTGACAGCTATCCTTAAGGAACAAGGGCTCAAATTGTTCAACAACACTATAAAGAAGAAACCTGGTATTAATGTTATGTTATCTGATACTTAAGTGTATTAAGAATTGTATGTCTTGATGGAAAATTGTAAGAACTTTGCATAAAAAATTTTTTTTTTTTTAAGAATGTATTTTCATGTTTCAATTAAGAACAACTGTCAAATGAATTACAAAATGTTGTAAATTTTAATAAAGTTTAAAATTTGTTTAAAAAATAAAAGTATGAAAAATATATAACAAGATTGCATGAGGTCACCCTTCTTCCTCTAAAGTCTCCCATAATAATTTAAAAAGAGGTTTATAGTTGCAATTGAGGTTGATTTGTGTGTTTAAGCAACAATCAGGGTTTATTTTCATTTCTTTGGATATCTCTAGATCTTCCAAGAGATTCATGAGTCTAAAGTTTTTATTAGGAATGTTGTGTAAAATTTTACTGTTTTCAGAAGGAGAAAAAGAATGATTATTAAATTTAATGTGATATCCAAAGTTTGATTTTTCTGGGTTATTGAGGTGTTCTTTGATTCTTTGATTCAGAGTTCTCATTGTTCTACCTACATAAGTCATATTACAATCACCACAGGAAAGCTTGTAAATACCACTTCTGTTTAGTTTGTCAACTTTGTCTTTGGTCTTGCTGAAGATGGACTTGATGTTATATTTGGTTTTAAAGGAGATGTTTAAGTCATTAATTTTATTAACAAGTACTCTTGAAATTTTTTCTGAAATTGGTCCTAAGTAAGTTAAGGATCTATATATGGAAGTAGTGTTGGATTTGTTATCAACATTAAAAGCTTGGTTTAGTCTCTTTTTGAGTATAGATTTTCTAATGACTTTATCAACAGTAGTAGAAGGAAAACCATTGTTGTTTGCTATCTGTTTAATGATGGAGATTTCTTTATTGTAATTTTCTTGAGACATAGGGATATTAAGAAGTCTGTGGACATAACATTGAATAGCTGCCATCTTGTGTTGAAAAGGATGATTTGATGATGTTGGTATCATATGGTCAGTTTGAGTAGGTTTTCTGAATATTGAAAATTCTAGTGTAGGCAAAGAAGAAAAGGAGGAAGTATTCTTTTTGATAGTTAGGTCTAAAAAGTTGATAATGTTGTTGCTTTCTACTTCTAAGGTAAAATTAATTGCAGGATGTAGATTATTAATTATTGACAAAATATTGTGAGGTTCTGAAGGTGGGCCTTCTATAAAGGCTAAAATGTCATCCACATATCTGTACCATAGGATTATTTGTGGTTGAGAATGAACAAAGTTAGTTTCGAGAGAGTCTAGAAAAAGATCTGCAAGTAGAGGAGATAAAGGATTTCCCATTGCTAAACCCTCTGGTTGTCTATAAATTTTATCGTTAAAGATAAAGAAATCTTGGGAAAGGCAAAATTGGAGTAGAGAAGTAATTTGTGAACATTTATTTTGGTCAATGTTTCTTCTTTGTAGAAGGTTATTGATGATTGGAATGGTGTCTAATCTGGGAACATTGGTGAACAGATTTGTTACATCGAAGGAGACCATAGTGAAGTTATTCGGAAGAGTATGTGAAGAAATTTTGGAGATTAAATCTAAAGTGTTGGCAATAGTATATTTGGGAGTGTAATTAAGTAGATCTAGTAGAAGAGTGTTGATAAATTTTGCTAGTGAAGCTAGTGGGTATTGACAAAACTAACTACAGGTCTTATTGGAACATTAGCTTTATGAATTTTAGGGA